>OZ026497.1:23702026-24302026 GCA_964019985.1 Aurelia sp. 4 Dawson et al 2005
CCCCTATTCTATACATAAACAGAACATTTACTCGTATGTTATAAATAAGAAACAAAGGTCCAAGGTTGGGCTGGTAAGCAGTCTCTCAAATTTTTAGGTCACTTTCCTACCAAAAGTTTCTTATGCGTTTCTTATAATTTTAATGCTGGAAGTGTTGAGTTCACTTAATTTTGTTTAAAGGGCTCCCGAGTTACTTAGCAACATCTCAGAACAAGTAAGTAACAAAACTAACACTCAAAATATCCAATAAGTTCCTATCACTTTAAAATGTCAAACTGTTTTCAGTGATCTAGGAAGATTAAAGCTGCGAAATAGGTAGGGTTGTTTCTTAACTTAAATCTGAGCTCACCATTTCTTGTAGGCTGTTTCTTATAAAACAAAATACGTGTATTGCTAACAAAGTCGATAAAACTATTTCAAACCACAATAAAAAGATTCAAGCACAGGGTTTTCCCAAATTCTAGCCTACAATGTTCACCCTCTAAAGGGGCAAGGTCACGTGACTATAAACAAACCTGTTATCACTATAATCTATATTGTTGCCCACACGTGGCCATTGTATTCTGTACAGATATTAGTGGAACGGGTGAAGCCACAATAAAGCTACTTCCGAAATTCCATCAATATCTCCGCAATCGTACAATATACGAGTGTTTCGTTTGTTTCTCTACGAAATTCAAGAGTCCATTTTCAAAATAACATTTTCATTTTGAGAAAAGAAGTGGAAATCTCTGTGATATGGCCTATCAAAGATACTACAAAATCATCATTTCGAAATAAGTTTGTTTAAGTCGCATGACCCAGCCCCTTTAAACGTCATAATCAAAGTTTTATTTGACCAACGTTACACTGTACCGGTACAGTCTTGATCCGCTACAAAATCGATCCGGTTCCAAGGTGCTTACCCTGCTTCGGAACGAGCAGGAGTAGTGTATACGGGAAGACAATAGACAAAATCAGCTAAGGTTTGTTTATACCTATTTCAAGTGGTCAATCATGTGGTCAATCTCTCGATAAAAATTTTTTTTGATTTCTCCGACAAATTTCATGCTATGCAAAGTTATGCCATGAAGGCAAAAAGTAGCACAATACCAAAACTTCCCATGGGCATGGTCATATGACTTGAAATGGGTAAAACAAACCTTAGCCGATCAGGTCTATCTATCACACTTTTGTTACGGATCCAAAGTCGTACCGTACAGTGTAAACGAGTCTTATCCTCTACAAAAAACGAATAAAACAATAGACAAAATCGGCTAAGGTTTGTTTACATTACACCCATTTCAAGTCATGTGATAAAATAAAACATCTTTTGATTTCTCTAGCATATTTTGTGTCATGGAAAGTTGTGCCATGAGTGGGAAAAGCAGCATAACACTAGAACTGCCTAAGAGTATGGTCACATGACTTGAAATGAGAAAAGCAAACCTCCGCTGATTAGGTCTATTCATTTGCACTTGATTCTAAATCAAATTTTATGTACGACAAACAATTTCCATTGCTGCAGTTTACTCAATGGATTCAAGTATGGAAGAGACGACTTTTTCGGACCCTTTCCAAGTTTCCCGCTGTCTCTCAAAAATGCAATTCTAGAAAATTGCCCCACATCCTTCCCTTATGCCTGTGTGGTCCCTGTAGGAGTTTGCTACAGGCTATAAGCCTATACAAAAATCGTATAAGTATAAGTACACATTACGATACATCGCAATGCATTCCCTAACGTCTTGTATATAAAACTTAGGACCGGGTTTGGAAATAATTTCTTAACTTTAAAACGAATTACAACCAAAAGTTTCACATGAGTTCCTTATGAGTTTCTTATCTTTTTAGTACCATAACTGTAGAATTAGTCTACGGCTGACTTCCTTAGTACGATCTCTAAAGTAGTCTAATGTGTGCCCTTGCAAAACAAAGTTAAAACAAATGATATTACTGAACAGAATCAAAACATTTTTGGTTGGGCAAATTAATACTGCAAATCACAAAACTTTCTAATCCTTCCTTCTTTCGTCACTAATGACACAGTGCAACCATTTATATTTTGGTTTCTGGAATGTGTCTAAAGGTCTTGTCAACGGCTATTCCAAATTGCCAAAAAGGCAAGGATTCTCAGTGGCAATTCTCTCTTCAATCTCAGATGTTTTTATCAATAAAGGGCTATCATGGTTATGAACAAGGAAATAGAACAAAACAGATTTATATAACGATTTCATTTACAACCAGTCAATAAAATTACTCGATGATTAGTCAATAAAAGTACGAGTAATAAATACAACTCAAATCTCAATTTCGTTATTCACCGAAGTTCAACCTTGTTTTGAATCCTGCAGGAGTGCGGTGGACTGGAGCTTCTTTTTTCATTCCAGGGGTCAGTTCCGGATTCACTGGGCACATCTATGAAAGACAAAAGTAAACTAACATCATCATAATTCGGCCGATTATTCTATGGTTCCTAAAACATGGTCAGCGAGAAACTTTTTTCAGTCTGGAGCAAATAATGAAACAGATCGATCTTTTGCTTTGTAGGCCATTGAGAATGTGGCTAATCCCACTGCCCTTGGGAATGAGATTATTATTCTAACCCAGGGGACTGGGACTACTGGGAGTTGCGAGGGCTTGGGGTGTTGCTCTCAAATCAACGTAATTAGAATAAAACTGTTAACTCTGATCATTTCTAATTTACCTGTAAAACTAAAGAATACGGAGTGGAAGTTGATACGATGGACACAAGACGACAAAATGAATTTCGCAAAGGACTCAATTAGATTCGGTTTTTAATGTCAGTCTCACTCAAGAAAATACAAGTAAAGTTCTTGAAGAAAACGATTAAAACTGAAAATAAGAAAAATAGAATTCTTAAAAAACAATTAATCACAAATGTAAATATTATTGTATGGCAATCAGAAACGTATAAAACATTCATGACTTAAATTTTTTGTCTGCCAAGAAATAAAAAATTCAGGAAACATCTTAATCAAAAGTTTTGACCCATTTTGAACAAAAAGTTAGTTCAACTGCCTATAAGACAGAGAAGCTGTCAGGGATAGCATGGAAATGCATAACCTCTACTGAAGTCTGCCATGATATTGTGAAGAATTATGCTAAAATTGCACTCACTCTCGGCGATGGTTGTTGAGTGTCTTTGCACCATTTCTCAAAACATCTGAAAGTATAAAGAAAAATACAAAAATAATACTAGCATTAAGGGGAAGCAAATCTGTAGAAATACCAAAAAAGACATAGGAGAAGCGAAAGCTCCAATAAATTGCGCTCTCGTTTTATAAATTTTAAAATTGTTCTATTTTCATAACACTTTCAAAAAATAAATTTCTAAATTAATAAAATCTACTTCTAGAGATTACACACAACAACTCATTGATAACAAAGATTTCTGTAACGAAACCATTAAACGAGAGACAAGACAGATTTCCCTTGGCTCACAACGAATGTCTACTGGACTAGAAGATTCTGAAGGAAGCTAGCATAAAAACCTGAGATCAAATTCACTCCTCCCTCTCTAAGCCTCGAAAAAACTCATGATCAAACACCGACGTAAAAGCTGAAATAAATAAGAATTTGCTTGTACCTTAGTGCTTCTTCAAGAATCTTTGATTCATTTCTTTTGCAATAAAATCGCAGATGATGCTCAGCAAACGTTTCTGGTAGCAGTCGACTGACCTGCAAATTGTAAAATCTTTTCAGGTTCTGACAAAAAATTCGGCACTTCGAAATACGTGAAAAGACACCCAAAACTCTTTATTTAAATACCAAAATCACACAAGCACATTTCCCGTCAAGAGCTCAAAATTTGTCAATTTGCAAATCGAATCTTCATCAAACATACGCAATAATGTACTGGGTGAGTAAAAAGTTTACCCGTTTGACAGGCTGTGGAATAAAAAGTACGAGGTCGATATTAAAAACGGAAATGTAAATCTTTCAGTCAACGACTAACTTAGAAGAGAAAATTTTGTTTACTAATATCACGCATCTTATGGAGCCTGAATTCACGAAAATGACGAGAAGGGGGTTTTTATGGGAACTAAGATTCCACATTCTATTCTGGTCCATGATTTCAAATTAAAAATAATTTCTGAAACTGACAATGTCATTGAATATGAATTTCAATGCCAAATCAATCATGGACCAGAATGGAACATGGAATTCTCAATTCCCATACAAACCCTCTTGTCTTCTTTCATAAGATCGTATATGACTTGGTTGCTGTACCCAAGGACTCCATATTGCAATTCAACCAACGGAAACAACGCACTTCAAACTCAAAATGTGTCAAAATAATGCGCTGCAATACAGACATGTATAAGAACTCGTTTGTACCAAGAACCATAAGTGAATGGAACCATCTGCCTGACTCAGTGGTTCTAAATGAGAAAAATGAGGACTTTAAAGCTGCATTGACAAATTTTATGAAAGTAGTCTAAAGCCTGATTTCCACTGGGCGGACTTCTCATGTGAAGCAACTGTTCTCTAGCTAAATTCATGTTAATACTAGTGATGCCTATTAGCAAACTGTTTTTGCAACTAACCCCGGTATGTGCTAGTGTCATCATTAAGCTGTAAATCTAAGTTCGTAAATCTAACTTCTTGCAAGTGGCCGAATTTCATTTTGCTACAAAGTTTGTGATTATGTTCGAGACAGCTTCGCATGAATAGAGGCGTTCAGTGGAAATCAGGAACCAACAACAATTACCCTTAGCATATTTGCTCATTAGTGAGTATTAGTTAAGTAGCATACAGATACAGATACAGATACAGATACAGATACAGATACGGAACCCCAGGTGGAGTTCTGTTTGGTCGGTCCGTCCACCTCGTAGAAATGACCAGGGAATTTTATTTGATTTTTTATTTATTAAGGATATCTATAAATAGGTTCATTTTTATTTTTAAGCATATTTATAAAATAGGGAAGAAATAATAGTGTCAAAATGATTTACCTGATCTTTTCTTACTTTAACAGCAACATTTGGATCACTTTTGTGATAAAATCTGACATAATCCATCGGATTCTGATCTCTCATTCCATAATTGAAATTGATAATCTACCAATAAAAGAATAAAATATTGAGTTAAGGGGGTTTAAAATGGCGACTTAATGTACGAGTGTACTAAGGAAGACTTATTTTAGTGCTCAATGCCCATGAACCAACACGAGTCATCGTCTTGTTGTCTATACTTCTACCTAACCTGGAGCCCCTTGTTTCCCTGTGCTCCTGTGAGTTGATGATGGCGCTTCAGTCAACAGAGACTCATAACATTACTCTGAAAAACCTGATCAGATTTAGGCCCCAACTCTCAACTTCTATTTCTATTTTCTATTTTATCTCTTTTACCCATGGTAGCCCCTCCATCAAGGACTGATTTACAGGGGACCATGATAATTTCCTAGAGTACAATTCGGCAATCACATTGCGAGATTTGTGAACTACCATGCTTAAGGCAAATATGATAGAATTTTCGATTCGACTGAAGAATTGAAAATATTCCCACGGGATTGAGATTCGAGGCCGTGATTCCATCATGATTTCATTGACGACTCCACAAAATAGGGTCAGCTTTTCACTGTTTCATTAAGAATCTCTGTCAAGTAAGGTTTACAACAGGGATACAAGGGACTCATCGTCATAAGTCTAATTTCTACCTGGCATCCAAAGGTAGTTTTCCGACGATGAGAAGCTACCCTTTGCAGTGTCCTGGTCCTTTCACCCGATGTGACAACACCTCGTGGTTTCTTTTGCCTGGAATTACAGAGAGATGACCATTCTCTTCCCTCTACGCGCTGAACTTTAATAGCCTACATCTTTTAAGAGCTATTGCTAACCATGATCCTCTGCGGCTCTGAAGTCGGCATTCCCATGAATTGAAATCATTTCCGGCGTGGGTTCTCTTTGATTTGCGTCTCATTCGGCGCAAAAAGATCTTGGTTAGCGATGGGTGTTCATCTTGAATTCGTCATTAAGATATCAACAATGTACGACAGTTAGGGTTATCAATCAAGGAAAAAGATATCGAAATACAAAAAATTGGAAATCCTTACATGAACGATGAAATCAGAAGCATCAAGTTTCGGCCAGCCCTCGATGATTTCGTTTGTAATATCTTCAGGTTTTCTCTAAAACAAATGTTTACTTAGTTAATGTCAGACTCTGGACTCTAGTAACAAACCAGAGCTTTGTAATAGTTGTAATTACGCAAAAAAACAGAATCCTTGCTATAATTGTAAAACTTAGACCATGACAAAGACAACTTTCAGGATCACGACGTTCAACGAACTCAATACGAGAAAAATAACAATGGAAAAATAACAAGCAGATAAAAAGAATGAGAGACGAAACAAAAATTGGAAAAAGAAGCATTTTTAACCCCAAAAACCGTCTTCGCAATGTGATAGGTAATGAAATATTACGAAGGTGGGCTTTTGAATCGCCGTCTCAGTTCAGACTAAAAATCCAACTCAGAGGTGCAACAAAAATAGAGCTTTAAACCATTGGCACGCAGAAAGCAAGAACGCAAGCAAACAAGCAAGCAAGCAAGCAAGCAAGCAAGCAAGCAAGCAAGCAAGCAAGCAAGCACTTACTTGTTAATTTAGGTTGAGTATATGGGCAGCTGTGCAGCAGATGTGGCCCTGAGGCACGACGGCTTATAAAAAGATCTTAAATATCAATCTGCAGAAGAAACAAAACGCTGCAGTTGAAAAACCGCTGAAGGAAGGAGCTATGGTAACGATTCTGAATTCAAAACACTCCTATAAAACTCACAGATTCCTTGCCATCTTTAAGTATTGTTTGTCCCACCAATCTGTAAAGATCTCTTGTCATGATTCGTCTCCAAATCACTTGCGCCTGTAAAGTTGATATCAGTAAAATAAAATTTTCTGGAGCGACTTTACAGCCCTATTGACAAAAAAATTTACAAACTTTTATCCTCTAAATTTGAATCAATTGCGATGAACTATAGAATCAGTAGTCGAAGTTATGTCATGTCCTATAGCATACGATTTTCAACGCATATCCAAGAACTAAGAATTTACCTGAACATTAAAGGGACTGCATCACGTAATGTAAACAAACTTCTGTCAAAACGACGGTTTTGCAGCATTTTTGATAGGCCATATCACAGAGCAACAAACAACCCTCAACAATTCTCGTTTAGCCTCTTTTTTAAGGTAAGAATGAAGGATGCAAATTTGACGACTAAGCTTAATTGGTTCTAAAGCTTACGCCCACACGATGAAACAGAATCGGTTCCCCAGTCTTGTTAGATATAAAAGATCGACTTACATCTTTCAAATTAGGATCTTCTGATGCAGCTATCATCTGGAAAATACTATCACTTATTTTTGCATATGCCACCATGTCATTTACGGCTTCAGACATTCGAAGTTTCTTCCTAAATAAGAGAGATTAAACGAACTGTAAACAAAAGCAAACATGGTCACCTCTGGAGTAGTTTGTAAAATGGACACTACGGCAACAGCGAGAAGAAACATGTTAGAAATAACTACCAATATCAACTTACCCATTACTACCAGCTATCAAATAGTATGGGTCTGCTTTCAGAAGAATTTCTGAGAACCTTCGATAAACAGAGAAATAAGAAATTTTAGACGCCATATATACAAGTTAAAGGGGATGCGTAATGGTAAATAAACTATAAACAAAAAGGAAATACTTGGATACAGCACTGTTTCTTTGGCTATCCGTATTTCAAGACGCGTGTGAAACTTCAACTTAGATAGACCTATTTACTACTTGAAATAGAAGCTTGGATCGAGCGTCCAAATCTGGTAAATTTGTGAAGGAAACCAAAAGCAGGACCCCCGTTCTCGGTATAATGATGCTAGCTGCGGCAAGAAGTTGCTTTGGATTTCAGAACGATTTTCAAAGAGTTAACCAACGATGAATTTACTCAATGCTAGTTTCGAATGATTTAGTTCACAAGGGAAGTTTTATCTGCCTTCTGGTCTTGTGTCATGTTGTTTTCATTCATTGTTAGCGGATTTCGTGGTGTAAAAGATACAGCTGAGAAGTGTAAGCCTACACTGGTTTCACTTTGCGAGTTGCAAACCGAATTTTGCTGTTTTCAATCGTTGTTATTCAATTGAAGCCAAATCAGCTAAAGATAAATGAAAATAATGAGAAACAAAGCAACAAGACCAATTGCGCTTCCCTGGGTGTAAAATGAACCATTGCTAACTCACTTTACGCAAAGTAGTCGATGTTAAACTCTCTGAAAAATGTTTTGAAATCCGAAGCAACTTCTTGCTACAGCTAGCAGTGTCTATATCATACTGAGAACGGGGTATTTTTTTTGGTTTCCTTCACAAATTTGCCAGATCTGGACACTCAATCCAAACCTCTTTTTAAGAAGTAAAAATGGTCTACGTGGCAATCTTAGGTTTTTTGTTTTTTGCAAATGTAAGCTTATACCTTGGCACAATCCTTTGACTCGTTTACTAATCTAATATTTAAATATCATATGTCTTTTCAGTATGAAAATACCAAAATTACGTAAGTGACAATGGTAATATTTGCTGCAAAACTAAAAGTCTTTGAAGCTTCTTAGCTTCTAAGAACTGTCTCTCTCCTTAAATGTGTTCCGTGATCAAATGATTCGAAACTATGCCTTTTCACCAACTTGCCATTTACTCATGGACTCACTAGGATATCATTCACTCATGACAGATCTAAACATGTCAAATGTGAAACAGCCAGGACTATTGCACTGCCGTCGATAAAATAACTTACATTCTCTCGATAATTTTCCCCGTCTTATGTTGGTATGCTCTCCGATGAAGACTATTTCTCGTATGAAACATATCATATAACGTTCCAGCTTCCTACAATATAAGCAAAAATTTGAAATACAGATATGGAAGTCTAGAGAAATCCCTTTCATTAAAGCAAACTATACAATCATATAACAAATGACTCCAATGAAAAGCTCTTATTACAACAGCATACCTTGCGCGTGTCGCCTCTTAGTTGGCCTTAATGCTGTCGCCATTTTCATGGCCTATGAAAATGGCGACAACAAAGGCCAACGAAGAGATGGTGCCAGCAAAGCATGCTGGTTAAAAAGAGCCTTTAAGAGTAAAGATAGATACTTAATGACCAGGCTGACTACGTAGCACTTTTCAATTGAATGCATCCGTAAATATCATTTATTAGCGTCTGAAGAAAATAAAACATTGAGTTACAATATTTTCCCACGCTGCTGAGGGTGGCAGCAACTCCTAAACGCTGAATTGTCGATACGATGAAAGAATTTCACACAGTGAGAATAATTTTGCTGACCTTATCTCTTGTACAGATCTGCTGTTCCCCATCAACGTCCACTACTCTCGCAAATTTCACATATCGCCTGAAAGAAGAATAAATCAAATAAATTAAAAAGGCAAACAAACAGAACAAAGTAAGTGAAATGAATACATTAAAATTGACATATAAATAAATGAAGATTCATAACATGTGATGCCAAGAAAAAGCAGATACCCTAAGCTACAAGAATATTCGAACTTGCAATAATAGATAGCCTTTTCATGATACAAGAAACACTTTGAATTTGAAACCGATATTTGAAAATATGGAGAATGTAAAGATTCCCTTCACCATGAGACAAATCACACTAAAACCAAGTGATAACTTCAGAAAACTTTGAAATGAATTTGAAATAAATGTGAACGTCATTTGAAAATTTGAAAGCTAAAAAATTGTCTAATTTCAAAATACTTACTTGTAGTCAAAGTTATTTGATATTCCCAAATGATAGCAATCACGTGCAAAATAATCCCATTTATCAACATCTATTCCAGTTTTCTTGTTTGCAACTATCTACAAAAAAATGAAAATGACGTTTTTTCAAACAAATGATAGTTCCACTGAATTAAACAGACTGCTAAAACCATTCCAATATACGGTGTAAATGAGTCATGTGACTAAAAGGAAATCCAACGGTACTCACTGGAGTTTCGTATCACTTCTAAAGTTCCCTGATTTCCTCTCCAAACCTTTCCATAAAATCCTTGGTGGAGAATATATAAGATATCGAAAGACAGACACTAAAGGGAGGCTTAAAAGAGTGCGGGAGAAGGGGGTCATTCGCACTGTCAGATAGTAAGGATGGAAATGATAGCACTCTAGTTCGCTTACGCCATATTTTGAGCAGCCAGCATAACATTTAACGACCCAAATACACAAAAAATTGACATAGTTTCTATTCTACACCACATCAAAATTAACTTGCTTAGCTAACTACATAGAAAATATCTAATACTTGACATGAGTGGGAGGGGGGGCTTAAAAGGGGCTTGTTTAAAATTTGCCTTAGCAGGGAGAGGCTTCTCAGAGAGGGAGCTTAATAGAGAGGGGGCTAAAAAAATTTCTGTTTACCTTGCCTACCCCCTTAATGTAGCGTAGTGTTATTGGTAAAGGGTGGTGTAGTGTTACGTTGTGTTCTTTTGTAAGTTGATTTTTAGATTTTTGCTCTCAAATTCATTGTGAGAGCCATTCATGTTGGGGACTAGATGACCATGCGTCTTTTCCTGCTATGATTGGCTCAGATAATTTTATTGTTGTTTTTTTAAATGTTATATTTGTTCAAAAAAGGCTAAATAGAGATTTTACGGAAATTAGAAAATGAGGTACTACACACTACAAAATAAACATGTCAAAAATCGCTCAGACATCACTTCAAACTTTTTACTCGATGATCAGTGATGTTAACAAACCTGGTATAAATAACTTTTATCTTTGCTTCTTCCCTTGTAAGGCCACTCCTACGGAAAAAACATTTGACATCCGTATGCCGCTAACTGCTATAGGAAGCAAATGTTAAGAATAACAATTTCCAGCAATATATATTTGGGTTTCAAAAATACCAGCGTAAAGTTTTGTGTTAAGTATCCCCTTAGCTTCATCCATATCTGTTTTACTTGACGATAACCGGGAACGGCATATACAGTAAACACCTGTGTATAAAAACCAATGGAAATCATCATGGGTTCTTGTAGAATTAATTTATATAAAAGATTGGGTCTTGTTAAATGGGAGTTTCATTTGGCAATTTAAGCCGGTGCGGTATGCTCTTGGTCCAGTAGGTTTTTATACGCTGGTCTTTATCAGATTCAAACCCGCAAATAGGGAGGAGATTATGAGAAACATTGGCGGTGGGGGCCTTAATTGAGTAGGGGCTTGTTTAAACTTGGCTTAGATGGAAGAAAAGCTTTCATTTGAAGAAAAGGTTGAAGCATGTGAAAGAAGAAAAATGAAACATTCTAAAATTTCGAAAGGAAAATATTGACAAACCTTATTATCTGGATTTTCACATCCAGCTATCATTTCTTTGATGAATATCAAATCTCTTTCGTTTAAATTCCATTCTTCAAAGAACTGCCATAAATTGTTGTCTTCGATCAAGTAATCAAGCATCATCGTGGAAGCATTTTCATGCTGCAAATATTTGATAAATGTTAGAATTGGATTATTGATTAATTCAACTAGCAAATTCTGTTGGGAAAATCAAGGTTGTTTCTACATCAAGCATGTACCTAAAAGAATTTTCTACGACAGGTTTCAACAAATGTTGCTATGTGCAAAGTGCTTAAACTTTCACGTTAGATCGTTTCGTAAAAGTTACTGTTCGGTAATTTAATAAAAACCAGTATCATAAAAGAAGTCGAGCAAAGGCAAATGTCGACGTGAGATATATGACCTGAATAACTCGTGCTAGTACGCAACAGAAAACAGTGCCAAACGGCAAAGCTACCTGCACAAACTAAAAGCAAGATTCAGAGCAAATATGAATTTTAATGATCAACAGCATTACAATGTAGAGAGTCGAAGCTCCATACATACTTGCCATTGGAAACCAGGTCTTGCCATTGGGATGAAAATTCCATCAAAGAGATGTGAAAAGGGGCCATGACCTGACAAGAAATAATCTCAAATTTAGTCAATGATAATTATAACAAATACAAAAAGCCTGCTTTGAAACGTGAAAGAATGTTCTTCATAAATATAATGAAATAAATTGTATAGTAAAGTAGATGCTTCGCAAGATGGGGTAAATAAAACAAAAAAACGTATTTTGCCAAAATGCAATATCAAGTTTAGTTAAAAATGACATTTGAAGGCAATATTTCAACTTTTAACATCGTAAGAGAAAATAACAAATATCTAAAATGACCCCTTCATTTGATCAACAGTAATAAGTATCCTACTTAAGAGATACTGCTTACCTAAATCATGGCATAATCCTGCAATTTTAACGCATAATAAATCTTCCGGTGTTATGCATAGCCTTGGTTGCTTCTTGCAAAGGGTTTGACAAAGTTTTCCAGCCAAGTAACTTACACTAAAACGAAAAATTAGCATGCCATAAAGCCATTCTTTTTGGAGTTCGAAGGTTCGAAGCTGTAATGCCTTGCTGTCTCATATTCCACAAATGTCCTTGTATTGAATAAATTTTTAGACAAGCAATAACAAAAGGCAGAGAATGCTGCGTTTCATTTGTCTATTGTCTCGAAATCGTGAGACTCCAAAAATGGCTATGGCTGTGTGACAAATAAGTTGATACACTGTCGATTAATTAAATCAGCTGACTACCCATTAATTTCTGTTATTGCTAATATCCTGTTATGACCGAAATGATATCATTTGACAACCATAAGTAAGTCTGCAAACATTGTTGAGAACAGAAAAGCAGGCATGCAGATGGACGATGACAAATGTTGTTGAACAAGAATATTATGCTGCTTTCCAGCAATAATCATTCGCCCAGAGCTACACCATATTATATTAATGGGCTGAGCATAGGTGCAAAGTGAAATGACCAACGTACGTTGATAATAACCCGAAAATAATCAGCATTTTCAACCACTTTGAAACTTTACAGCTGATTTGCCACAACTTTCACGACAATCTCAAATTTTACAACTTACCCAACTGAATGTTCAAATCTGTTATGTGAAGCTCCAGGGAATACATAGTAACATCCACCTAATTGAAATAAAAAATGGAATATATTCTTGACAAACTGGCATTTCATCTCATCAAGCCTACATATCGCAACGAAATTGCTTTGAAAAGTGACCGAAAAAAACAAGGACAGATATTGTAAGACAATAGCAGCAGTTGCTTTCGTTGACACCTAAATTCAAAGAGATTTGCGATTGCAGACAAAGGAACTTCCCTCAAGCGGAAATTCAAAACAAACCAAGACGCAAAGTTTCTCTGAAACCCAGGTTGCTATCTCGCTTGTTGTGCATTCCACAAATGGTTTTTAAGAGCTAACATGAGCGCATATTGAAAGAAGGAACATATATCTAAACATTTACCGCGGGCCTTTTATTTTTGCTGTTCAGAAGCTGAGATGTAAGTGCTTTGATTGCACCCAAAAAATACGAGAATTGAATCGCCTCCAAATCGGTTCCAATACGAAACAAGTAAAATGCCCGTGGTAGATATCTAGATTTATCCTTCTTCTTTCAATATACGCTCCTGTTTGCTCTTAAAACCATTTCTGGAATGCACAACAAGCGAGGTAGCTACCTGGGTTTCAGAGAAACTTTGCGTCTTCGTTTGTTTTGAATTTCCGCTTGAGGGAATTTCCTTTGTCTGCAATCGCAAATCTCTTTGAATTTAGGTGTCAACAAAAGCAACTGATGCTATTGTATTACAAAATCTGTCCTTGTTGACCGAAAATAACGCAATAGATAACTTTTCAAATTGAAAATTTCATCAATGTCAAAGGGAAACAAAAAATCTATGAAGGTCTAGAAATATTTAGCAAAACACAGGCCGGACTAAAATCACTTTTAAAACACCTAATAATAAGAAAAACCTCGAAAAGCTCGATGAAAACCATGAAATTTAACATAAGGCCATCGAAGCAAAAACGGCGTCTCATCCACAAATCTTGCTTCAAAACCACCGTCCAGAAAAAAAACGTGAATGACACCAATATTTTACAACGATGCTTGCTATCTAGCTCTTTCTACGTGGAATAAGAACTCCGCAACATTTGCAGTTGTGTCTCGTCAGCAGATGAGGTAAGGCCTGTTATAGCTAGAAGATGTAAGATAAAAGGGGGTTGAATGAATTTGTAAAATCTTACCGAGCTGCTTGATATCCCGAAGCCTCTGAAACTGTGGAGTATCAACAATTCTTGTACAAAGAGGATGCAACTCTATGTGGCCATGAATGGGATCGTTGAAAACCTTAAGAAGGTAAGACATAAATATTTTGAAGGAAAATGAAATATTTAGCGATGCACTTTCAACATTTCGCATTTTATGGGAAGTTTTGCCAAACTTGCTGGGATTTCCCGCTTTATTCAGACCATTTTTATGATTCAGACATTCCTGCACATGCCGTTGAAACTAGATAGGTGCTTTGCGTTAAATAACTAACTTTTCAGAACGAACAACACAGCGTAAAATTAAGGCATTGAGAGCCAATGGTCCCATCCTCAGACTGCATTCCCTTTGTTTTTACTCGTTATGCATCATGAGTAATGAAGGCAATGGAGGCTATTTAACGCAATGTGGGCAATGCTGCAAAGGTTGCCATTTTGGACTCACTAAAATAACATATGACTATGCACACGTTCGAAAACGAGGGCCAAGTCATTCCAAAACTTTCGCACAGTCTCAAACAGTCATGAAAAGTCTCAAAAAACATTCACAAAATCTTAGAAATCTCAATGAAAATGAAAGAGATCTTCGAAAATCTCAAAAAATCCCAGAAATCTTCCCCAACATATGATAACCACTCTCAAACAAATCTTTCAATGTCTATTTGAAAATCTCAAAAATCGATGAATTTTGAAAAATCTTGCCAGGGGCTGAAAAATCTCGCAAAGTCTCAAATCCTTAGAAATCTTTTATATGTTTAAGATCTTTGAAAAATCTGAGAGGTTCTTTAAATCCAAAAATCTCGTACGCGATTTTGGAGTACGCCTCTCGTTCAAAACCAGTTTTAACGACAGGCAGCTGCGAGGAAAAGTTTCTAAAAGCTATTTCCCCTCATAGAGTTAGGAAAATAAAACACTAGAGTGCGCACTTCTATTGTCTACCCAATGCGAGGCTGAAGCAGCCATGCGCCATCTTGTTGGAGGTAAGAAGTTGGCGGGAAATTCATAAACAAGCATGCCGAATGACTGCGTCGTTGCAAGATGCACACCCAAAACAAGGAAAGCTTACACAGAACGAACTGGAAAAACTGTCTCTTTCCACAGGTAAGATATAAGCTGATCCTATCTTTCAAAAGGAGATTTTTCACCTTGAACAGCTTCTTAGCTTAAGTTAATTTAGGCCGCACAGCCAACACGGGAGGTTCAACATGCAGGAGATCTGGGTTCACAAATTGCTCATACCTCGACCAAAATTTAATTTCTTCTTTGAAATATCTTGTTTGGTAAGCAGGAGTAAGATTGTTGCTGTCCATTAGCTGTTTAATTGATATCTGAAAGGTAAGACTGGTGTTTTGCATTGTCCCAACTCTTGTTGGCTGATTTAATCTTCTCTTTTGCAGATTTCCTTTTGCTCAAGGTAAACAAATGATAGAGAAATGGGTGAACAACATCCATCGAGATGACTTCACAGCACGAAATGTAACAAAAAATTCAAGAGTGTGCTCAAGACATTTTCAAGAATCTGATTATGAAGTTCGTGCTGAAGATCAAAAGCCAATGCTGAGACCATTAGTAGCACCTTCTGTGTTTGAAGATTATCCCATGCATCTGCAGCAAAAGGAGACAAAGGTGCGTTCTGACAGCAGCATTAGAAAGAGAAAGCAAGCACTGGCCAACAGTCCATCCAAAAGAGCTAAGCTAGTGCATCAAGATCATACTTATAGCTCAAAGGTTTCCCCTAAAAAGGCTCAGATGTTGAAGTCTATGAAGGAGAAGCGCAAGCAATTGAAGATCAAAACACTACAGCAGAAAGTTAGACGGAAAAATCAGAAAATCAAAACTTTGGGAGGGCATCTCAAGCTGTTACAGAAGGAAAACAAGTTGGCAAAGGATTCTTTAAGTCTTCTTGAGCATGAGTTTGGTGGATTGTCTATGGAGTTAATCAGAAATATGACCAAAAATCACGGCAAGAGTGCAAAAGCTCATCGCTACTCTCAAGTGATAAAGCAGTTTGCTGTCACTCTACACTATCACTCCCCAAAGGCATACAGGTATATGCGGAAGATAATTCCACTCCCCCACCCTGCATCACTCAGAAACTGGTGTATGTCCATTGACTGCAAGCCTGGTTTTTTGTCTGATGTGCTTGAACAATTGAAGAGCAAATTGTCATCAAATGAAATCACATGTGATGTTGCACTTGTCATAGATGGAATGAGTATCAGGAAACAGACACAATGGGATCGGAGAGAGCAGTGCTACTCAGGTACTGTGTATAAATGTAACAATAAAATATCAAGTTCAACCTGCATCAATGAGAGGGGGTAGGTGGGGTAAAAGGTTTTGTGCCTTAAAGGGGTCCTTAGGATATTGGTCCATATGTAAAAATTTATTATTGCTGTAGAATCTCACCATCTGTAAGCCAAAAAGTGTTGTGATCATGCTTTCCTTCAAAAGTTCTAGTTACCTTGTACAAGCTAAACACAAAATGATGTCCTTTATTCATTGATACAGTGTTTAAATAACCTTGTTGTGGAATGCTCAGACTATTTTTCTGAACTAACTTTCTCAAAAGGGTGTTTCCTTCATTTTCTGGGAGTCTGAAGGGCATGGTCACAAAAATTCACCTAAACCCCCTTAAGGCTTGATCCTATGGATCATTCCAGGGACCAAACTGGCTCTCAATGGTCCTTGGTTCAACTATAGATTTTGTAAAATTATGGCACACATTGAATACTATGTCACACTGCACTCTTAAAAATCAATGAACATAGTGAAGAGACAAATTTAAAAACACATGGCTATTTATTAAAACAACAGCATAAATATCATATCTAAAATTAACAAACTGACATTACAGAATCTCCAAATTAAAACACACTGCAGCAGAATGCATTTAAAGTCTATCAAAATCACCTTTGGGAATTTTACTTTGCCCATTCAATCCTGATCCTTTTATATCATGTCATTTACGTCATTTCATTTATACAGTAGTTCCTCTCAGCTATATTTTGATGTTCCTCCAAGTCAAACAACCACTACTTACTCAGTTGTGCTTATTTTTTTAAGAAAATTCTTGAAAAAGAAATCAACTTTCAGATCACTAAAAAATGAAGAAAGTTCAGTACATCTGTCGAAAAATCATTTATTAGACTTACTTTCTCTTTGACTCTGATATATTAATCTTGTTCAGATGTTTCTAATACGGACATTTCTCAGAAGGTGCAAGAGTAATGTCTAGTCAGTGGTACAAGTTGTGAAACTTGACTAAATTGTCTGTGAGGGCAGATGATGTAAATATGGAGATTTTTTGGACAGCTTAGAAACCATCTGAGTACTTAAAGTATGCAAATCTTATGCAATTTTAAATAGAGGGTGATGTTCTTTAGTTTCTTATTACAATATGTGCATGTATTCATGACCTGTGCTAATTTGCATTTTTTATTTAGGCTTTGTAGACTATGGACCAAATGCTGCTGTTGAATGCAAAGAGCAACTTGCATCAGAAGTGTTGGCATTTATGATTGTTGGGCTTGGAGGATCAACATGGAAGTCAATAGTTGGCTACTTTCTCATTGACAAAGTTTCTGGTGGTGTCCTTGCTCAGCTTGCCCGTACTGCATTGTCTCTACTAGCTAATGCTGGATTTGTCACATGGGCTGTAATCTGGGATGGTACTTTTGTTAACCAAGAGGCAGCAAGATGCCTTGGCTGCAAGTTTGGCCAAACATACAATTCAATGGACATGAGCTTTCCCCATCCAAACCGTGGCTATCTTGTTCATGTTATATTTGATGTTTGCCATATGTTGAAGCTTCTTCGCAATACCCTGTAAGTAAGCATTGAGAAATTCTCTGTTATCGCTATGATGGTGACAAGGAACCTTTTATAGCACAGTAATTTTACAACTTACAGTATTTTGGAATGTCGGTCAAAGCGCATACTGTAAAATCTCTGCAAGCTTCTATGACACTATCTTTGGCCTGCTATATGCTCTGACTTGTTTAACAAATACTTACCTCCTACAAAATTCAAACTCTGTTGTTGGCAATGAAATCTGCACTTGCAAGAGTAGGACATTTACTGTAGTTTATAGTAAATCAATTTCAGTTACTTGCTTGATAGAAAAAAGGCAGACTACGCTGTTAACATGAAAGTTAAAGCAAATTGTTTAACTCCAATTATTGGCCACTTTAATTTCTCTATGGTATGGTCTACTGGGATAAAGGGGTTAGTTTTGGTATAATGGTTAGGGCCAAAAAGTTGAATCATAAATTTTGTGAAAGTCTTTGTTCCAATTATATACAACAATTGCTCAAACCACTCTCATTGAATATTGAAAATATTCAAACCACTCTCAAACCACTCTCCTTGAATATCATGAATATTTATTTTTATCAAAAATGGGTCTTCTTTTTCCCAGCAATCAATGTCAATTTGGCCCCACAAAATCATGTTTAAGAGTGAACGAATTCTCAAGAGAATTCTACTTTTATCTTTTAGTGGTGAATGGAAAGAATTCCAAATCTCACTGCAAGGCAAAACAGAAAAAGTGAGATGGAAATTTATAGAGGATCTCCACAATCTGCAAGATAAAGAAGGTTTCTTATTAGCCAATAAGCTCAACACTAACCATGTGCAATGGCAAATGCACAAAATGAATGTGAAATATGCAGCACAAACAATGAGCGCATCAGTAGCCAATGCAATTGAATTTTTGAGAGAAGATCTCAAGAGTCCAGATTTTAAGGAAAGTGAGGGCACAGTCAAGTTCATAAGATCTGTGGACAGAGCATTTGACATTCTCAATTCAAGAACCCCAAGAGCAAGTGGATATAAGTCTTCCCTACGTTCCAACAATATTGGGATGTGTGAGAAGTCATTGCGAGAAACAGCTGATATGCTTTTGGGGGCAACAACAGGGAAAGGTCACAAGATAATTAACTCAAGAAGAAAAACAGGCTTCATTTGCTTTGCTGCTTCCATCAAATCCATTTTGGCAATTTCAAGAGGTTTATTGCAACGGCCTATCAACCCTCTGAAATATGTGTTAACATACAGGTTTTCCCAAGATCACCTTGAGGTCTTCTTTTCCTGTGTTAGAGGAAGGTATGGATGGAATAATAATCCTGATTCACTCCAGTTCCGTTCATCATTACAAAGTATGCTTTTTAAGAATGCAGTGAAAGGTTCCTTAAATGCAAATTGTGTCCAGTTTGATCAAACAGCTCAGACACCCCTGTTTACCATAAAATGGTCCAAGAGAATTGCTCCAGTCATACATCAGTTGAATTCTGATGATACAGAGGCTCTAATCTTGCATGAAAGCATAATAAGAAAAAGTGTTTACAAAGAAAATGTGCTATACTACATTGCAGGATTCATAACAAGAAGAATGCTCTCAACTATAACTTGTTCAGTCTGTGCAACAGCCATTCAGAGGCAAAATGTGCAAGCATTAACTGAGCATAACTATCATTCCATCATCGCAGCAGATTACTGCAAGCTAACAGAAAGAAAAAACAATGGTGGACTTAAATTTGCAAGTTTTGGTATTTTCAAAATAGTCCAAATGTGTGAAAAGCTGTTCCAAGCATTTGTTTTGGACAATGCCAAAAAGATAACAGCAGACCATGGAATTTGCCAACGGATCATCTTGAAGTGTGTTCAAGAGGTTTCATCATCATTGGACTCATACTTTCCAATGTTGTCAAACCATGGGTTGACTGAAGATCCAGGATGTGAAGATTCTCACACCATGCAGCTTGTTAAAGAAACAGCAAAGCAATATGCAAAGCTAAGGCTACAAACATATGCAAAATTCTACAACAGGGTCATCGTAAACAAATGTCAAGCATCCATTCGCCACAAGATGACTAAAACTGTACTATTCAAGAATCAGTAGTAGGTTGATAATGTAATACATCTATGTGCTAGCTTTCAATGACGTCGCCAAGGGGTGGACTGGGATGGACATCCCAGACTCAAAGGTCAATTTTCAAATTTATCAAAATGCATTGCAAAACAAGAGAGGAGGTGATTTTCATTGACTTGTAGAACAATTAATGGTAGTCCAACCTTGGCTGAAGACTTATATTGGGCATTTTCTGTTTCCAAAACTTGTGTGTTAGGGGTCATCGACAAAATATTTTCGTCCCCGTTAACGAATTTTCTCCGTTTGGAGGGAGGGGATCTCACCTCTGTTAAAATTTCCATATTTTTTAGGGTTATTAAGAGGTGATGCTTGAGATAGTTGCTTAAAAAAAATTCGAAATAAATCAAATTGCTAACATGGGCGTTTAGCATTTCTCGGAGAATCTGAAGGACATGGTCAGGAAATTTTGGGGTTTGCCCTCCTGACCCTTTCAATCTTGTCCACCCCAGTTATGTAGGGCTGGCAACGCCTCAGCTAGCTTTTTACATATTAAATTTTAGTAGATTTTGTGAATACCACTCACATTGCTACGGCCTATTCATTTTATTTTCTGCTTTTAATCTAGTCCCGATAAGTACCGAGTACTTTTCTGAGGCGAGAAGTTTAGGCCGAAGCCAAGAATGGCAGGATCTGCTCTTTCATCGCTGTGATGATTGAAGCAATTCTTCGCATAAATGTTGAAGATTATTCTTGAAAGGAGATTATTGATGATTTACTTACCGTCTCCTGTCATCATGTCCTCTTTGAACATCTTTCCATGTGAAAACTGTCAAGAACAGGGAGCACCGGTCAAGAACCTCTGCAGTTCCGCATACCTCCATGGTACATTGTTTACCTCCAACAAGATGGCGCGTGGGTGATTCACGCACAGGAGTCTGGTGCGCACTCTAGTGTTTTATTTTCCTAACTCTATGTTTCCCCTGCAGTTTTGCAGAAATTTCGCAATCCTAGATTAACTTCAGAGCAAAGCAAACTGCATGTCAAGGCCTGTTACCAACAGTTGCTTTGCAATTTTCACCACAATGATGAACTGTCCTTGCAAGTATCAACTGGGGAAAACCCTTCCTTGATAAGCATTGTTTTTAGTGCAAATAACTATTTCATGTTTCGCTGTTTTAATATGAAAAAACATCAGCTTCCTATCATGTAATATGTCTTAACAATTTAAAGATGGAAAATCAAAGACCACTTCGCGCCGTTTTCGAGTTTGCTGAAAATATTCTAGAAAAAAATAAAAGGATACAGAATGCATTGCTGTCAGGATATGCCATTGCTGGAAGAAAGCCTAATTCTGAAAAAGCATTAAAGGTGAACTGCGAGATCATGAACTTATCATCGTCATTTGAGCTGAAAAACGTACCTTGATGGAAGTTCCAAGACCAATTCCATCATCCCCTGAGCTCGTATCATCATCAAATTGCAGCCGGAGACTTTTGTGACTTGCAAGTGACTCAACTGAACTGTTTATTTCATCTTCAGCAGGCTGAACAACTGTTGCAAACTTTCTCTTTCGTGAACTTGCGTCATTCATCTTCAACAAACAAGCGACAGAAGCAGAAACGTAGCCACTCTTTCATCTAATATCCGTCAACCAGCAAGGAAGTTGGCTGTGTAACTTTTGTTTTGATTTCCACGAATTTTGACAGGTTCTTTCATCTCCACCGAAACGAGGTTAGGTCCATTCCCTGCAAATGGTGGCAAAACAACGGCTCTGAAGATGTGAAAATATGCAAAAATATAGATGAAAAGAAGAGGCTGGTCAAGGTTATTTCGTAAAACTTGATTTGCATTGGCCATATCTTTTTTCCGTGAAACGTGAAAAACCAGTATTAAAGTAAATGAAGGGAGATATAGCGACACAATCTAAACATAGCACAAAGGAACAGCAGGCGCCTTTTGTTTTCATCGACCACAAACATCAAATACAATAGATTCTATTTAGATGGACCCATTCTCCCTAGCTAAATGGCTTTTAACCCCGTTGATTTACTGTTACGTGAAATGTGCAAGCATTTTATTTACGTAATCGTTGATTTTTCTGACCCCCTCCCCTTTAGCACCAACAAATAATGTAAAAGAGCTTCTCCGATGGATAAATGAACTTGCATCACAAGAAAATTGAATTTTAGAAATAACTTCGAACAGTTTGTCGGTACTAATAGATCAACTTCCAATCAAGACCAATAGACGATTGCGCTAAAGATGGCGGCCAAGAACTTTTCACCAAGATACATTGCGTACTTTAATCGAATTCCTATGAATTGTCAGAGATTCGCAGTAAAACACGGTGCATTTTGGTAAAAAGTTTGCTCGTAGCCATCTTTAGTGTAATCGTGTATTGATTTATAAAAGAATTGCCTTTGTTGCCTCAGAGATGTGCCTACTGGGCCTAGTAGATACACCTTGTCTTGTCACAGGCTACACACTTAGATGACTATGGCATAATGGATAAACCTAATGAAAGAACGGCCTTCAAATTTGAAATTTTAAAAACTACTTATGTTTTGGTCTATATTCAAATATATCACACAAATTCAGACTCTTAGCATTTTTGACAGTGCTTTTTATGACGATAACAAAATTGAAACTTTATGATGGATTTGATCAGGGAAAATGCCAATGGGGTTTCAAACGAACATCGTCACAGGGGACTTCAAAAGTTCAGCGTCTGTTGAAATAGCAAGAGAAAAGAAAAGGCACAACTCGTTGCAAGAACATGTAAAATGGATGAAACATGTATCGCACTGTTTTTTAGATAATCTTAAACTTTTCTTGCTCGCTCTGATTTTCCATAAATCTAAAAGTATATGAACTGAATCGAACATTAGGTTTGCAGGTCAAGTTTCGAATTAAGGCAAATTTTCAGCTCAAGGAAAGCGGCCAAAACAATCATGTATAAGTAACACGTTGAATGTGAGCATAGTACTTCTGATAATGTAGTAAAGGAAAGGGCAGACTTTTAGTTGATTAGTTACGATAATAGAGCTTCAGGTAGCTCTTGCGCTAAACGAGGATCAGAATGCCCATAACTTGCAGCAGATATAAAATAAAAAATAGCATTGCAAATTGAAGTTGTTATCTTGTTAACTGCAATACTAACCACTTACATATCAGTAAAACAAAACGAAATATGAAGCAGCACTAAATGTTCTAACGCTTTACCAAATTCGTTTGTGACTTGTGTGTCCTCTTTCAGTCAGCTTCGCTTTCTACACCCCCACTCAGACCAGGATAAAACAATATATACCCTCGACGTAGATCTTGCAGCGATAATACACAGGAAATTGCTTTCACAAGGAATTGCTTTAAGCTACTTTAAAACATTACAGAGCCATTGTCAACCAGGGAACTTTGCAGCAACGCTGCGCTTCCAGATTGCCTGAAAATCATTTTGAAACTGATAGAAAACTCCGCTAAAGTCAAACTTCCCGATCAGTTCAACCACTCCAATGGGGATCTAGTTTTCCTTTTTACGTCAAACTCGATTATCAGACAGTCTAAAACAGCAGCTTGCCTACAAAGGATTCTGGGTGGCATTGGGTATTTAATCGTGATAACCTTAAAATCAATGATTCCAATGAAGATCTTTTTGTCAACATCCAGTATCTTGAAACACGGATTTCCACAACTTCATATTTTTCCTTCTACAACACCGGCAACATTTTATCTGAGATGCAAGTGTAGGAAAACTGAACGTGAGCAGATCTGACGGAATACCAATCAATGCAAAACAAGATCCTTAGCTTGAATGTAAAAACCTTGGCTACTGAACTACGTAGCTACAAATCCTTCTCGGTGCCACGTAGTGAACTGCTCGCACTCTCATCAGTCTTAGTCAAAGCAATCCACTTCAGTTGAAGCGCCTTGTACTTTCCAGCTTCGCGTTTGTTTGCAAACTATTATCAATGGGAGAAATACTACGTCAAACTATTGCATCTTCATAACGGAATACAACAAAACACAGTTTCTACTACTAACGCAGTGTTATTAGGAATATGTAATTAGGTAAATCCAGTATACAATGTTATCATCTGCATCCATAATTTATCTTCTGCGAATGTAACTTACATCACCATGAGGCCTACGGGAGAAGAGGAAAGTAGTCTGAATATCTAGTTATCTAAAGCAAGTTATGAAGAATGTACGAACTTTTACCTACGTACTGCCCAAAGATTTGGAGATAATTTGAATCTATTCAAAACCTTCAGTTCTTTGTCCGCTGGAATCCCATTGCAAGGTTTGAGGACAAGGAAGGTTTGTTTACACCCACTTCAAGTTCCTTCTTTATATTAAAATCATGTTTACACGAATACCTCTTCAGCTATAAACCTAGCACAATGAATTAATTTTTAGTATTGTAGTTGTATTTAATTGTATTGTAATTTGTATTTAATTGTGTGTAGGATGGATTGATAATCAAATGAAACTGAAACTGAAAAACTGAAACTGCACTGTATTTTTATGATGTTGTGTTTATAATGATCCATATTTTCATAAACTGGCAAGGCTCGACTTGCCTCTATCTCATTGAGATTTACGATGAAGATAACAAACTCTGACACCTTATCTTCACACTCATTAACTGAAATATACTGTCGTCATCACATGAACAGCAGACCTTTTTTACTTGCCGGAAAAGAAGTTTGGATCGAGGTCTGCGGATCTGACTGAGCAGAAACCTGAGTCAGTGAAAGTGTTGCTAACATAATAGACAGACTCGGCCAAGATTTGTTGTACCTATGTCATATCGTGTGACCATAGTCTGGTGAAGTTTCAGCATTACACTGCTTTTAGCACTCATGGCACGAATTATGTTGAAGAATTCAAAGATGCTTTATCCAGAGACTGATCACCTGACTTGAAGTGGTTTTAAACAAACTTTGGCCGACTTTGTCTACGGAGAGGGGGCTCAGCACACACAAACAAAGCTGCAACTCAACAGCCTTCCTGTGGCAATTCGTAAGGATAGACGTTTCAAAAATTCCGAAAAATAGTGCGGATCAAACGACATTTGTCTTCACGTGTAGTTATCTATTGATTATTCGAATGTACACAATACTGATAGAAGTTCTTTCGCGCATCAGTTGAACCTGTTCCATCAAACAGCAAAATGATGCTTGTTTTGTTTTCAATTTGTTTTGAGTGGGCTTGGGCTTGTCATGATTTCTAGCTACTGAAAGCTAATTTAGGCCCACTGTGCATGCTGCATTCAGGCTTGGGACCCCGAGTTTAACGATCCTTCCGAAGAACGACGAGGTGAGTTGTGAGGTCAGGCCTCCGAGGTCACCCATCCGAAATCTGACCTCACTCGACCAAACTTAACTTCAGTCACCTGACGAAGACTGTATGAGCCACTCGGCCATCATTCTACCGAAGGCTGAAAGAACTATTTCTTGGAGTGCACCACCGAAACTAAAGAAAATCAAGTACCGCCCAGGGTCCCCGTGTTGCATCAATAAGTCCCAAATCAAAAGTCCTAGCATAATTTCAATTCTAAGAGAATGTAAGGAATCGATGACATAGGGCTTACCCTTTACAGCGGCCCAGTGTATCTTGGCATCGATCCACCTCGTGGCCTTGTGAATCTGCTTTGGGCACCATATGGCGGCCTGGATGGTCTGCTACCCCTGTGCCCTCTCATTGGTCTAGGATGATACTGCCCTGTTTCATGTTGCCCAGAGAGAGGTGGTCGAGGCTGACCATGTGGTCGAGGTTGGTCATGTGTTTGAGGCTGATCATGTGGTCGAGGCTGGTCATGTGGCACTGACGGTTCTGATTTATCCTTCTGCTCAGCGGCAATACGATGGTCTTCTGTGTGCACATGAATGGTTCGTTCTGCATCGTCATTAATGTAAACATTACATGCAGTACAGAAGAACATGCCCCTTGATGTCTCCTCGTTGACCGTCTTGAAAACGTGCCTGAATTGATCATTAAGATCAGCAATTGGAGCTGGAGGAATTTGTTCTCCTTGACCAATGCCAGGGGGTAAATTCAAGGCCGGATCATCTACTGGGATGTTTGCTCTGGGTGGAGTAGGAAGGAGGCCATCCTGCCTTGGTGGTGCATCAACAGATCCCGGGGGCTCACTTGGTGGGTATTCAGGTGCTGGAGCCCGCGATCCTCTTATTGGTCTGGTTGATCCTTCCGGGAACTCTGCCTGCCATGTACGCTCGACGTATTGTACTTTATATGTTGATCGTTGCCCCATATCTCTTTCAGGAATAGGGCGATTATCTAAAGAATCATACCTGTTGCTTCCATGATAAGGTGCTTCTTCTCTGCCATATCTAGATATTGGTGGCTGCTGATCGGCAATTGGGCGGCGGTCTTGAGGGAACCTTTCTTCTTGTTTATATTCTTGAGCTCGATATGGTTGTCCTGTGGCGTCTTGCCTTGCATAATGAGGCTCTACTGGTGGTCTGCCTTGAGATCTGTCTGCTGACGTATATCCATACCCCTCCCTCTCCCTCCCTCTGTCATAATTCCAAGAATCTGACAGGCCTGGAATTTGCCTTTGCCTCTCCCTTGGTCTCTCCTTCTCTTCTCCTCTCTCCCAGTCATTTCTCCGTGGTTCTGGTCCACGATCTCTTTCCATAGCATAGTCCGTTCTGTAACGGTCATCCATGTATCCTCTTTCACGTACTCCACCAGCAGCTCGATCTTGAGCAAACTGGGAAGGTATCCTCTCTTCTGTACTGCGAGGTGGAATTCCTCTTTCCTCAAAATCCCTCCTAGGAAGGTCACCAGCAAGGGAAGATCTAGGCAGCAATTCTCTCCCAGGAACATCTCTCTCAGGAATTCTCTCAGGAAATCTCCTGTCCCCAGGGACCCCCATATCTCCAGGGACTCTTCGTAAATGCTCAGCATTCTCCGGCAGTCTAGCTGGAAAACGCTCCTCTGCCTGGCTCCTATGGGGTAAAACGCCCTCTTCCTGACTTCTAACAGGGATACCTCTGTTCACGCTAACTACCGGAGGTGGCCCTCTATCATCTATTGGAGCAAATGGCATCCTCCTGTCTTCAATTCGATCTTGGATATATTCTCGCCGTTGAAATTCAGTGACCTCACGATGAACGTCTTGGTCTCTGATTGGTTCTCTATCTTGGCCTCTGATTGGTTCTCTATCATAGAAATCCTCCCGCCTTCTTGATATGCCTGAACCCTCTCCTTGTCCGACAAATGCCTGTCGCTCACTATGAAGTTTTGGGGCATCTCTAACAGGAGGAATGTCTTCTCTCGGTGGACCAACATGTCTTTGGAGCCCCAACACTCCGCTTGGCATGTTGTCTTCAGTATTTTGCCTAACAAATCTGTCTGGTTCATCTCTTACAACGGGTCTTAGCTCTTCCTGTCTGCTTCTTTCATAGGGGTAGGCATCCGGGAGATCTCTACGTCGCTCTCCATACGAAGGGAACCTGTCTGGTATCTCACGTATTTGCTCAATATCCCGGACGGGCAGTGGTCTCTCTTCACGGCTTGGTAAAGGTCTTTCTTCACGAATTGGCAACTGTCGTTCCTCTCGACTTGGTATCGGTCGTTCCTCGTGGCTAGGCAAAGGTCTCTCCTCACGGGTTGGGAATGATGTGTCGTCAGCGATACGAGCTCTCTCTGAAGAAATGGGTACAGAGCCTGGATCAAGTTCCTTGCCCTTTGCCACAGGAATATTTGCTAGTCCCTTTGCTGAATAAGCGCTGGCTGTCTTCTCTGGAATCTTGATTGGGAATAAAGTTGCAGCTTGTGATGTTGGTTGGTCCTCAGCTGGTTGTCTGTCAGTTTTTGTTGGGCCTTCCTTCCTTGAGTCCACATTTGATGTAGTGTCCGGTTGCGGTGGTACCTTCTCTTGATCAGAACTATGAAGGAAGAAATAATAACTTCTTCACTATTTAGAATATCGTCGTGATACCACTACAGACATGAGAAGGCATAATACATAATACAAAAAGAGTCATCTATCAATCGAGGGAACTTCGGCTACGTAAGAAGGAAAATGTTTACTGTCATGGAAATAATCATGGTGAAAATCAGGCTACTTCAGTTAGTAAAAATATCAAATGTATGCGGCAAGGCATACAATCAAACAACACAGCTGTAAAATAAACCACAAAGAAATTGAGTTGGATTCATCGTCGTATCACTATCATCCACAGCAAATGTTCCCATTCCTACAGTCAAAACAAATCTCTACCAGAAACATACTGTTCACACAAACCATATCACCACTCAGAGGATTAAAGTAAAGCCTTATCAACCGTAGAACTTTTGTTAAAGTAACTCATTTATCACGGGGTGGTGTTAGGATTGCCAAAGAAGGCACAAAACATTAATAAAAAATAAGTAAATGCTACTAACACATTTGAAACGCACAAAGAAATATCTAATAGGTAGAGTTACAGTATTGATGGGAAAGATTTTTTGAAACCTTTAGTCTGGACTTATTCTCAATATGTTCTGAGTACAAAGGAAACTTTCTCCCTATTAAATGTTCTTACGCATTAACTTTTCAGAATCATGATCTATGATTATGATAATTTTGATCCTCACCTCAAGGGGTTTGTTTCATCCAGCATGCCTTGCAAGTGCCACCTCCTGGCTAGCCATTGATGTACCCATTTTCATAGGCCATAAAAATGGCGACAACAATGGCGAACCAAGGAATGGCATATGCATGCAAGCCATGCTGGTTGAAAAAGACTCTGTAACTACCGTTTATATTTCAAGGTGCTGCACTACTGCTGCTGTGGGTCTATCAGGTGGGAAGTGTCTTTCTCAGACTGCGTTCACACGACGCCGGCACATTTTAAAAACGATAGACAATTCAACAATAACTAACTCGGTGCAATTTCTCCACTTCATTTTGAAAACGTTGAAAAATGTTTCGTTTTCATAATTTCAGAGGGCTCACACGTTGCCGTCTTCAAAATGAGCCGGTTAGAGTTCCATTTTCTAAGTCTACTGTTTTCAAAATCTGCCGGCAAATATGTGCCGTTTTCGTGTGAACGGGAGGCTATCCGTCACATTTTCACCGTTTTCACATGTGCCGGCATCGTGTGAATGCAGTCTCAATAAACTATACATATTCTGAAAATCTCCTACCATCAATCAACGAACTGTTGTACATATCACAGGAAAGGAAATCCAAAGCAAAATACACCGAAATCAAACTCACTTAGAACGCATAGCAACTGCCTCATCTAGACGCCTTGCATCTTCATTACCAACTCCAGAAATGGATTCTTTTCTATCTACTGGCGTCTTACCAGTTTGGTTACCAGTGCCAACAGGATTCACGACCTGCTGTCTCTCCATGACTTTCTTCAGATCTGCTTCGATTTGAGAGCTGTCCCAATCAGGACCATATTGCTTCTTGAAACCGTCAATAATGAACTGAATCTTCGCAAGATCCTCAGCTGAGATTACGCCTGGTGTGCCAGTCTTCTTGTCACCACTATCAGATCTTGAGGCTTGTCTTTCATCGTCCTTGAAGAAGATGTTACATTAATCAAAGATTGGATATATACCTTTGGAGGGTGGGGAATCTTGTGAACGGTCTACCTAGTGTCGTCTAACAAATACAGCTACCTTTGATGACAAGGACCGTAGCAAACAATAGTCTTGATCAATTTCTGGTTACCTTCATCTAATTAAGTTGGTCATGTAAAAGGCAAAATATAGCGACACGACGTCATTCCGAATGTTCGAAGTGCATTCAGTGGCCTGAGACTCAAGATCATTAAAGTTAAATCCTTGGTTCTGAATTTCTAAAATGACATTTCGACATCATTCATTACCATTATGCAGGAGCACATATTTAAAATGATTGTAGTCAAGATAACTGCTACAAAATGCAAATTTTAGTTAGAAAATTTAGCCTGTAGACAGGCCTCAAAATGCTCCAAGGAAAGGCCTGTTCAAAGGCTATCGAAGGTGTGGTTATCTCTGATAATGAATAAGGAAAGTTTGCTCTTAAGGCTTTGACTTTTGGCGGCTATTGCTTAAAATCAGCCAATCATTGGTTCGAGCGTTACTGCCATGTAGTTTTTGATTTCTTTTGTTCGTCAATGAAATTTTTGGTAGACATACACTGTGGCATTAAACACTTGACTATTCCCCAAAAATCACACGCAAATTCCACCGAAAAATATATAGCGGAGTACGGAAAATATTCAACAATACATCCTAAGACATATGCTGCTGCCTTGCAACAAAATCGATTTTTCTCTTGAATTAAAACTTGCTTTAACTCTAAAATGCATAAAAATTGTTTTGAGTATAAAATAAGCATAAAAATCTATCTGCAAGGAATAACTTGCGGCAAGGGCTTTATAGTCCTAACACCCAACAGGCCTAGACAAACCAAGCAACTTGAACGTTAAACACAAAGAAAGTAATTGCCACCTTTGCAGGAGGATCAATATTTTTCTGTCCTTGGTCTTCCTTGCGATTCTCATCCCGCACAATGTGACTGGTGGTCGGCTCCTCTCGATCTTCTTCGTGTTTCTGCTTAGGTTCCCAACCAGAGGACTTCTCGTCAAAACGGTCTGATGGCTTCTTCAGAATTCCTCGTTTCAATATTCCTCGAGGCTGTTCTTTCACTGAGGGTTTAGCCTACGAAATAGGGAAATATCAGCTATTATTTAGATTCGTATTTCATGTCAGCTGCTATCATTTAAAAGAATGGAATATGGAATTTATATAAAAAATGAAGCTGAATGAAAGAGACTGTATGTAAACATCCTTTCCGCAGTATCCAGCTGCATTTTAACAGGCATGAATCATATGAGCTCTATAAACAATTATTTACACATAAAGAGTTCTGATGATGCGAAAGCGAAGGAAGGGATCATATCTTTGAACAAAACAATGGTTATCAAACAATTTAGACACTTTAATGTTTCGCATTCGCTTCACCAGAAAAATTCTGGGGACTCCAGAGAAATCTGGGAATTTCCTCATAGGAGAAGAGAAACCAGACTGCTCCAAAAAATGTGATTGTATCACTGTTTTTGGGATTAAAGACGTAAAATGCTTAGGCCCTTAGCAAACTCACAAATGCTCTGGTACTGAGAACCAATATCGTTGAACAAATTATTCACAACATTTGATACGCGGTGCAAATTGAATTAAAAAATGAAATTGAAAACACACTAGATCATTTCAGAAGTGTTTCTCCACAAAAGTGGACCACATTTTGCGGAGAATATTTGAGGTACTGGATTGAGCCAAAGTATGGTTGATACGTCTTCACTGGAGCATTCCTGTTCTGTTTTGCTGAGCAATGGAATTCCAGGTAAAATTAGATTTATGAGAAATACTTTACTTCGAAAGGTGTTAAAAAGGGACACGTAATCTCCCTATCTAGTGCAACATGCAGATGCATTTAACTTTCCTTAGGGGTTAAAAAGTAATTTCACAGATGATCTGATCATAGACATCGTTGCACAAGTTTGAGTGAAGCAGATCGCTTAAAGTTTTGACTAAGGGTTTTCGGCCTCTTTTCACGCATTTTTGAGTGAAGGATTTTCATACCTAAAATTCCACTGTTCAGGGAAAAAGAAAGAAAGAATTTTCTGAGTTGCTTCAGTTGTCAGGTATTAACCATGTATTGAGCAACTTTAATGTCTAAATCATTCTAGCATAACGAACTTTGAAACACTGGACTTCTTTTTATCCACCTGGTTCACAAAAAATCTTCAGACGTACCTTCATTTCTTTAGAATCAAATTTCCTAACTTCTTCTTGCGGCCTACTTCTAAAAACTGGTCTATCTCCGTCAACCTTAACCTCCGTCTCTTTACGACTTGATATCAATTCCTCTTGCTCTGATCCATATAACAGCTCCTCTTCTTCGTCAACTCTATCCTTTTTACCAGATGGCTTTTGGCGCTGAAAAACTGCGGGTTGCTGCTGTTGCGTAATGCGCTCCCTTGCCATTTCACTGCCTGCCTGACTTTCCAATCGTTTCCTCTGCAGCTCTCTGGAGTCTCTCCTACTACCATCTTCATCTCGTCTTTCAAGCTGCATCTTTTCGACATCTCTTTCCTCCTCTTGATTCCTTGCAAAACTTCTACTTCCGCTTTGATTTCTTGGAATATTTCTCCTACCAGCTCGAGGTCTGGGTAAATCTCTTTCAGAATCTTCATCTCTTGAATCTTCACCTCGATCTGTAGCAACATTACGGGTACTGCTTGATTCTCTTTCTGTATCAAGATCTTCTGAACGTTCCCTACTTCCGCGTTGGTTTCTTAGAAGAGCTTCTTTTCTCGGAAGATGTCGATCACTTAAGAGCTCCTGCCTCGTAGACTTGTGCAGCCTCCCTTTCATGTAGTCAGTATCTAAATCAAGGTCAGTGAAAATATCAACTGCGACTTTATCTGGCTCTTCCTCTTCTTCTCCTGTCCCAAAAGCAGTGTCCCAAATATCTTCCTTGTGTTTTTCTTCCCCTTTCTCCTCTCTTGTTCCTTTTTTCCTTCCTTTCTCTGTTCCCATGTTCCCCGGTCCGCCTTTCTCCTCATCACTACCCTCTTCATCTGCTGGCAAAACTTTCTTCCACAGAGAAAACTGTTCTCGCCGTCTATTTCCTTGGTTGCTCCTTTCATCCCGATCTGTCTGGCGCTCTGACTCTCTTTGAACTTCCTTCAAAGCATTAGGCTGAAATGCTGGCGATGACTCTGTTTCATGTTCAACTGGATAAGCCCCAATACCACGTAAAAGCCCAGCAATGCTAGGCGGTATCCCCATGTCATGGGGCTGAGGCTCAATCTGCATTAACGATCCTTGATCTGTAGATATCGTAGAAATTGTTGATATGGGATGAATTGTCGGGCTCATCTCCACGGGGTCAAGTTTTTCAAAAGCTGCAAGATCATCTCGTATCTCGTCGTCTGAATATCGATCAGAATGCTGGCGTCGTCGTTTTGTTCTGCTGTCTCGATCCTCCCTTCTACCCCTTCGACGATCAGGACTTGAACTTGGACTGCGCGATCTACGTCGTCTTCTGGGAGAATATCGGCTTTCCCTTGCACGGCTACGTTTTTCGTAGCTGTCATGCCTTCTTGAAATCGAACCTGGCGGACTCCTACTCCGTTTCTGTCTTCTTCCTGTACGATCTGGACTGCGTCCTCCATCTCGATAAGTTTTTCCCTCCCCTCCTCTGTTTCTATCACGATTCAAACCAGGCCTTTCTCTCCTTCTCGCATCTGCTTCTTCCCTTTGTTGCCTGGGCCCTGCTTCAGGAACATTTCTTGGGACATTCCTGTCTCTAGAGGTACTTCTTGGAGAGTTCCTGTCTCTAGAGGCACTTCCTGCAACAGGCTCCCCAACCCTTCCTTCCTCTCTTGACTTCACACCAGAGAGTGCATCATCTCCCATTCCTTTTTCTGGCATAGGACTCATACTCTTCTTCTTGACTTCTTCCCTGACCAGATTTATTTCCCTAGCTATGCTCTCGGAGCGTTCTCCATCCGCTACCTTCCTCCACGCTACATCAGGCACTCTTTGGCGCTCTGGACCCCACTGCCTTTGGTCTTGGTCACGATAATCTTGCCTCTGGTCTTTGACATCTATCTGTCGATCACTGCGTGGGATCTGTAGCCATTTGGTCGCCTCTTTCTCTAAGCTTGGTTGCCGTTTAGTAACTTCTCCCTCTGATGCAGACTGACCTTTGAAAGCGGCTCCTTGTTGCAGCGATTCCTCGTCGATCTTTCTTTGCTTTTCAAGTTCAAGAAGCTCCATTTCTCTCCTTCGCAGCTCTTCTTCTTTCTTTCGTATTTCTCGTTCCCTTATAAGCCAAGAACTCTCTAGCTCCTGTTTCACATCAGAATCGTCCAGTTGCTGTATTTCAGTACTACTTGTGCTTCGAGTCTCATAACGACCTATAGCTGGTGTTGGCTCCATTTTGGCTGGTCTCAGATTTGCACCTTTGTTGTCAAAAGGTCTTTGCTCGTCACGGTAGACTTCTGGCGACATTTTAGCGACACCTTGGCCACTATATCCTCCTTCTTGCTCTGGATATAAAGCCCTATTTCTCTTATCTAAGTCTTTCTCAGTGTATGCAACCCCTTGTCTGCTTCCTGGTCGAACATTGTCTTTTTCAAATGGCGAATATTCCCTTTCGACATGACCTCTGTCCCTGTAAGCTGGCTCTTGGTTGGGGTAAGGCTGTTCTTGCGGAGGATTTCTAGCTCTTTCGTTGCCCTCTTTTTGACCCAGTACCTCCTGATTTTGCTCATTCGAAACCAGCGTCTTGTTGCTAATGGCTTCTTTTGTGGCTAAAAATGCATTCAAAATCTTTTGACGCGTACCTGGGTCTAAATTTCCTAATTCTGGGGCTAACTTTCTTAACAACCTCTCTTTCTCGATTTCTGCTCGCAAATCTTCACCTCTCCCTTCATCGGGTTTCTCTTTCGGCATTACTTCAACGGGGACTTCTTGTTTAACAGTGTCCTCTTGCGTGACCTGGGAACTACTGTCACGTGATGTTGAATCCTCCGCTTCCATTGGCTCATACTTCACAATTTGTTTTATGGGTTTTTCTCCTTCATCTCGCATCATTTCAGCCTTTGAAATAAGTTCTGTTCTCTCTTCAATTCGGTTCTTCAACACAATCAAATATCTTTCCTTCTCCTGTATCATCAGATCTCTGATTTCCAATTCTTCACGAACATCTCTGATCGCATTTTGGATTCTTGTCAGATCTGATAAATCACTCTCCTTTCTTGGATCGCCATCCCTGAATAGCACTAGCCTCCTTTTCAGATAATCCTCTTCGAGGCACAACCTCTTATATTCATCTTCTGCATCTTTGTATTTATAAATCTCAAGACTATGCTCTTTGAGAAGTTGCTCCCTCAGAACAAGATCTGCTTTATGACGATTCAAGATGGCCTCTTCATCCTTCAATTCCTCTGTATCGATACTACCCTCCTGTGCATCAGAAATATCTTTGCTATCCCCATCCTCAGTGCTTGGCTTTTCATTCTTGATTTTCTTCGTAATAACAATATTCTTTCCTCTATTTAATTTCTCTCTTAAATCTCCAACCATTTCTTCATCCTTTTCTTCCTTTATTTCTACTTTCCTATCCTCTTGATCATCACTACTCGTTGAGTTTTCATCATCTTTATTCTCCTTTTCCTCTGCTCCTTTCTTCCTTTTCTCACCCTTGTTCTTCTTACTCTTAGATTCTTTTTTCTTTTTCTCTTTATCTGTTGAATTCTTTCGTTTCTTTTTCTTCTCACTTGACCTTTCCCTTGATCTTTCAGTTGAGCTACTACCATCAGAACTGCTACTCCTGTCACTGCTACTGCTCCTTGCGCGTTTTTTCTTTGGCGTTTTGCTTTCCCTTTTGCTCTTACTCTCCTTCTTGCTTTTTTCTTTCACTCGCCCTCGTTCTTGGCTCCGCTCTTTGCTGCGCTCTTTTGCCTTCCCTTTCTCCTTTCCACGATCTGAGCTTTCTTTATCTCGCCTTTCCTTGCTTCTACTGCGATCAGACCCCTTGCCCTTGCCATCATCTTCTCGTGATTCTCTCCCCTCCTTTTCTTTGTGCTCATGTCCCCCTGGATCAACAACTTTACTGGCTTTGTCGATATGCCGTCTGCTTTCATAATGCTCATCAAACTCTTTCACGGTATTCATCTTGATATCACAAAATATACAACGATATGGGGGTTGCATCGTAGCGACGATTTTCTGGTGCTTTTTCCCATAAACATGATCAACATAATTCACACTGCTAGTTGAATGAACATCGCATATGTCGCAATAATAATCATTGACCTTTAAAGGTTTGATGTTTCTGCTTTTATCATCTTTGAATTTCTCCTCTCTGTCCTTCTCATTTCTACTTTTGTCATCTCTGCTCCTTTCCTCTCTAGCTTTTTCGTCCCTGGATCTGTCCCTGTCCCTTCTACCTCTCTCGTCTCTATTTCGTTCATCCCTGTATCTATCATCTCTGCCAGCTCTTTCACCTCTATTTCTTTCTGATCTATCTCGGTCTTCCTTCTCCCTATCTTCTCTGCCTCTACCTCGATCCCTCTCTTCTCTACCCCTGTCTTCGTTACTCCTATCATCTCTATCCCTATCCCTGCCTCTAGCTTCCCTCTCCCTACTCTCCTTGTCTCTTCCATCATATCCCTTTTCTTCAGCATCCCCTTCTCCCTCCTCTGCCTTCCTTTTCTCTTCCTCTTCATCCTTCTTCCTATCTACCTCTGCTCTATGTCTCCAACTTTCCAAATGCACCCTCATGTTCGAGGAATTCAAACAATCAACCTGGCAAACGTCACAATAGTTAGGTGGTTTCATTGGTCCAAATGAGAATAATGGTTTCATTTTGCTGTCTTGCTTTACCTCCTCTTTTTCCTCTGTCTTAGCTTTACTACCTGAATCCGTTTTAGGCACACCTTCGACTCTATACATAGGCTGATGTCTTACCATAAGACAATGTTGATCAACTGCCACTTTACTTGAGAAGAGTTTCTCACATGTGTGACAGCGCCATTCACTTTCACTTGTCGATTCATTCAACTTGCCTTCTTTTTGAAGGTGAAAAGCTGACTTGCAATGAGTCAGAAAGGCAGCCTTATTCGCAACTTGCTGCTTGCATAAATCACAGAAGAAACTTTCTCTATCATCCTTTTGAGGAGGGGAATCTTCTCTTTCTGGGCTCTGCCCCGGCAAGTAAGGTACATAACCCCCTTTACCTCTCCCTCGTGGACCACTCCCTCCTCTGCTGTAATTCCCTCTGCGATTGCCTCTTGCAGGATAACCACTTCCTGAATTACCACCTCTAAAGCCGCCCCTTGAAGCGGGTGTGTATTGTAGACGAGTTCGCCGCATCCTATGAGATTAGAGAGCAAAATTAAATCGATACGGTACACATCTTGCCCCAGTAAGAGGAGAGATGGCACATACTCTCTAGCAACCTTGTAACAACATCAAAGCAAAAGCAGCTAATTCTCCACAAAGAGCTAATTCTGTCACTCTCTCGCACCTCTTAGATGACAAAACCCAAAACTACAAAACCAATCTCATTGGCCAATTCCAACAACCTACACAGCACAAATTATACCTTTTACTTCGAAATGATTTCCTATCTTGTCATTTATTATGGCCAGTGTAAAATGATACCATTAAATGGTGTCCCCGTAGGATTTAAAATAATTAGGCAGCACTTCAAAAGGTAAATTTCTCTTTTGCAGGTAAAGGGAAAGATTTGAAATGACAAGGAATACGCTTTGCAAAAATGTGAACTAAAGTTTAATCAGGACGCTAAAATATGACAAATAAGAAAACTAAACTGCCAAGCTGCAGCCGCAAGCTGTGAACAACGACCATAAATAAACAATTTCACTGGCAAACACATGTCATCTATTTACGGACAGACATAAATTTCTGACAAAAAAAACTATAGCGCCAAGATAAGAATACGCTAATTGTATCAGGCATAACCTTTCTTCTCCATTATCTTAGCTTGCGTGCAGCCACAACTCTTCCCCCGCGAAGGCTACATGATCTATGAACGACACCACAGAAATAACAATGATTTCCAACTACTCAATACGACTGTCTTCATCTGTCAACTCTAAAGCACATTAAATCATGTCAAAATACCAAAATACCTGAACTAGGAATCAATCGTCTAGAATGGGTCTGTTACAGTTGTGAGTTTCCTCCACTTCTTGAAACATACATTCAGCTCGAATCACCTATCAAAATTGGTAAGAAAAAAAATAATTTGGAAGTGGCTATGAAAACTAGCCAGTAATATATAAAGGTGTCATTATGATCTTCAAGGGATCCTAGAAGAAGCTAAGCTCTAATCGACTCTGTGACCCCTTGTCATGACGCTCAAGTGGTGGGGCCCTATCGCGTATCGAACCTTTTCCGCCTGACCACTCTGGCTGCAGATTACATCGCTGCACCACAACAACTTGTTGAAAACCCTACGACCAAATCAACCTCGGCCTTTCTAAAAGCAATTTAGATAACACGACCCTGCAATACAATGAAGTGTTCTGTACATACCAGCAAAATTTGCTTTCGCAGACAATGCCTCTGTGAATAAAAAACCTCTCTGCTACTGCAAATTGCCAATCGAGGATCTCTTCGAGTTATTCCTGGAGAGAAAAAAAATTATGAACGACACAGTAAAATGACAGGAAACTGAAGCGTTGTTTTGACATTCATATCTCTTCAATTTACTTGAATATAAGTGGATTTCTGAATGTTTGTTTTTGCCAGCTTGGGTGAAAGCACCAAAGAAAATGCAGAAAATAATGGAAATGCGCCCAAAACAATTTTATTTACAGATTCGGTTACAATTCGGTATGGGAGCCCCTACGGCAATGGTATTTACTGATTTGGTTACACTTCGGCAACTGGCCCCCTACAAGGTATAACCGTTTCCACTGCGAATTGTAGAATTAATTATGTTTAAACCATGAGGGATATCATGTTGGACTTTGCGTTCACGATGAATCGAGCCCTACAGAGGATCACGATAAACAAATTCGTAACCATTGAAATTAAAAACTAACAAATATGGAACAGTTATGGGCAATGGATGTAGATGCGAGATAATGTGTAAGTTAATCCAACATCACGAAATAGAAGCAATGAAGATAATTTTACATACCGGAACGAAATGTAAGTGGTCGGGACCGACTTCGAACCGCAAAACACTTCACAACCTCTTCTTTATCACCTTGAACAACTCCCCTAGAAGAGTGACAAGGCTGAAATAAAATAATGGAAAGGTTAGTCGACAGATAAATACCTAAATATCTTTCTTAACTGAGTCACTTCTCTTCTGAATTGACCAACTGCTAATTGCTAAATCTGCCACTATTTCAGTCGAAGGGACATCACATTCCTGTATTATTCAAATCATCAAATTATGACTAAATGATAGAGAGGCATGAAAGCAAGATATTACCTAAACAATACGCTCTCAGAGTCCCTAATGGCAACCACGGCTATGCTGCAATCCACGAAAGTTTTGGAAAGGACCAAGTAGAACTTGAAACCACTGACTTCGATATTCGTGTTATGAACTCCGTCTGCGAACCTGTCGAAAAGAAATAAAAGGGCTTTTTCGATCTATGAGCGCTGATGGAATTGTTAAATTTTACGAGCAGAAATGAAGATTGAAGAAAGATACGACTTGGTCCTTCCACGTGTGTCTTTTGAACAAACAAGCGTAGAAGAAAATAGGCAAAAGTATTCATCAACAAGGGACTGTTTTAGTTAGAGCAGATTTCATTGCTTTTCCGTTGGGCAGCAACTCCACTTATGACTTACCTTACGCCCTGTATAATGAAATCCAACAAAGAAAATGTGAAGTAATTCTTGATTGGTCTACAATAGATAGAATCATGAATAGCATCAATTTGGTAAGGGCTATGTCTCAGAGCTATTCTAACAAAGTCAATAAAAATAACAGAGGCTAAACGCAGATATGCAGACCAAGATATTCTTCCCATTCTCTTTACTCTTGAGTACCGAACAGACGGGGGGGGTATGACAATAATCGGGGGTTTAGAAATGGTTCGATATAACAATACTCCGGGGTGGCAACAGTCGGGGGGGGGGAGGGTGTTTTGAGAAATTGAAAATAGTCGCTTTCTTGGTTAAACACGTAACTTTCATAAAGTTAGGTAAACATTGATGTTACTGATACATTTCCTCATGAACTCGGGCTATGTTGAATGCACCTCTTGAGACTTCTTCTTGCGTTTATTCCGAAGTTATTTTTACTAGGATTTCATTTGTCCAAAAATTAATAAAAGGGGCTCGAATAAAAGCATGGGTTTGGAAAATTTTTCAAAATCAATAAGCGGGGGGAGGGACGATTATTCAGTACTTGAGAGTATGCAGTTGCTTTGTGGCTTAGTCTTTCACTGCTGCGTAAACATAAACATTTTGTAAACATAAACAAACATAAACATAAACTTTTTTAAATAAATATATGAGCGAAAGCAATAATTCAGTTAAAAGTTATTGGCATTGAAGTTCAAACTAAGCAGGTTTTGATCAATATTGTTAGAATCCAAGAATGCAAAGAAGGACTGACAAACTAAAAAACTGAGATTTCTTACACTAATGCTTCACTAAATACTTTATTGAATCTTTTATTGTCCAATCAGTCAACTTTTTAACACTAACGTTTTGAAATCAACCAAAAAAGATAACAATAGCTCTGCATTAGCTGACTACAAAATTAGCTTCACCGTAAGAAAATTCTCGTCAAGCTAGGCCAAAACAAAACATTTATCAAATAAGTACATACTGCTATGAAGTCTCCAACCTTTTACGACACAAATTTGAAAGTTTCTGACATCGAAATTAGTACCTTATCAAGTTGACACTGGTGAGCTATGGGTCAACAAATGCCTTACTTATCCACATGATGGCACTGTAAGGTCTGTTCTTTCATAGCATCTTTAAATGCTTGAAATCAACAAACCACAATAAAATGGAACAGTTTTCTTCCTTACACCAATGCTGAATGGTACAAAACGTTCGGAATAAGTCACGAGCCTTCTTACAGTGCCAACTCCCATGCATTCTGAACCTACAAGAGATATAAAAACAAGAAACCAGGAATTGTGACTAATACAACAGCGAGTGTGATTACAAATCTTCAGTCATAAACGACAAAGACACAATCTTCAAATCCTGTCTACTGTACAAGCCTCAACAACCAAATTCTACCCTAATGAATACGAAATGTGAATTTGTATGTAGTCTGTAAGATTCTATGCACGGCCTCCCGACAAGCAGTCTTTCTTGACTGACGGGGTAACCTAGGCTTATGAAGATGAGTGCCTTGTATCCCTGCGTTAAACCTTGCTCAACAGGGAATCATAATGAAACGAAAAAGCTGACCCTATTTTCTGCCATCATCAATGGAACTATGATGGAATTACGGCTTCTAATCTTGAATCCCGTGGGAGTGTTTTCAATTCTTCAATCGAATCGAGAATTCTATTACATTTGCCATTACAATAGTAAAAATAGTAATCCACAAATCTGGCAATCTGATTGGTACTCTAGGACAACCTCGTTCCCAGGGTGCTCTTATGTCATACTATGACTATGAAGCCGAATGAGCAACGAAGAGCAGAGAAGCAGCTAAGTTACACAAGACATGATGGTTAATACGAAATGAGATGAGACTTTCAATCAATTTGTTTACAACTTGCAATAAACAATAACATGCCAAATTTCTAGAAAATGGCTTGTTCTGAAAGTCCAAAATCTGTGCTGGAACAGAACATTGGAACCAATAAAAAATTTCAATGATCGTAAAAACTTAAAGCCCTTCACAACTTTTCCATTAATTAATCACATTTTAAAAGACACTCACCAAACAACTGGAAAATGATAATCCTTCTTGCAAACAATGGAGACCTTCAACAGTGAAGACATCTGCAATCCAGAAACTTTATCCATTTCACAACTTTGAAATATCCTCTTGTGACACACAACGCATCTTCTTCTCAATTTTAACAAATTCCAAAGATTCAAACTTTTACAAATCGAACGGAATAAGCAATACATTTACCTCCTTGTTACTCGTCAACAAAACTTCAGTAATTCAATATGCATTTGGCTAAATATATATTTCACCATCTATTTGATAAAAATCATTATTTTATTCACATTATGACTAATTCAACTTTCACGAATAACAATATTTACACAGGATGAATATCTTCAAGATTGTTAAGTGCTGCTATCAGTGAAAACCTGTCTGTTCACTGTTCTTCGTGGTCTCTTTCCTACTCCATGAGACATTTACCAAAGTCGCAATATCCCATCTTCCTCTTAGTGTACTGCATAAACTACACAGAGCTCACTAAGGACGCCAACTGCACCATTAATTACATTGGTATCAAGGTATTGGCATGATCACTTTTGTCCAGCTCAGTCCATACGATATCATAACAATAACTCAAAGATTGTAAATGAAAGTTACAAATCATCACAAAGTAATCATAAAATACAGTTTACACTACAAACATACACAAACACAGTGCGCGTGTGGCCGAGTGGTTAAGACGTCTGACTCGTAAACCAAAGGTCAGAACGGCCGTAGGTTCAAATCCCATGCTGGACAGTTTGGTCGCTGTCCGTAAAACTAGCCCAGGTCGACCAGAGCCATGTGAGGGAAATCTGGTAGCAGTGGCGGGTAGCTGCGGCGGACTGATGGTAAAACATCCGTGGCCCCTGCTGGAAATAAGTCTCAGACTCTCAGAATTTCGCGGGCTAGCCACGCTAAATATAAATACCTACCTACCAGTATTATCGCAGATTAACAACACATAGTATTTGTAAATCAATTGTGCAGTTAAGCTTCGAAAGGAGAATAACTTGTTGAAATGATCATAACCTTCTTGGAACTTTCGTAGAAGAATAGCTTATCGACCGACGCAAGATCTTTGCATAAAGATTGGGTATCATTTTCTTCCATGTATTACGGTTCACGTGATGCCTCAACCACACTAAATTCTTATTTTGACCGTTCCAAGATTATGTATTTAGGCCCCGTACGCATCTTTTTACCCGTTTAGGTTTAGCGCAAACTCGTCCCCATGCCCCAAAAGGAGTCTACGTAGGAAACTGGCCCTCGGAACCAGGTTGGGGTTAGCGTCCACACGTCGGCGGCGTTTGACGTCAAAGCATCGATTTACGACGCATCAGAGCATGCGCAAGAATCTACGGGGATCATGCGAGGGAATTTTCATTGTCTAAACATCTTGCTTCTTTGTATTCTTTTATCGAAGCTCGAACATCAAAGTTTGAATGTAGCAGCGTCTTCGTATGGAATGGACGGGAATATTTCGAAAACGCGCATCGTGTGGACGCAGATTTTTTTGCACGGATAAAAAAGATGCTTTTTCAAAAATATCCAGACACGTGTGGACGAGGCCTGACATTATCAAGAATTACTCACTGATTTAAACGAAATACCAGTCCCTTTGTAGCAGGAACCTGAATTCAGATTTAGACAATTAGTTCTCTAAAATTGGTCGTATCACTCAAGAGTTGCGGGTTAGTAATCTCTGACTTTGTTCGTTCATAACTTCAAAGAAAGCTAAACAAATCTTAACAACGCTTTCCCTAAGTTTCAACTTCAAAATCTGCAAGCGCATTTACACCATACATTCTGCAAATAATGTAGGGCGCACCGTCTCCATAACACAGTTGTTCAGTTCAGTTCAGTTCAATTCACTTCAGTTCAGTTTATATTTTAAAATTCAACTACATACAAAAAATCTCTTAAAATACCAGGGACCGCGGAGCAGGGTAGCCTAGGTGGGCTATAGCCCACCCACTTTTTGGAAATAAATAGCTTTATCTCTGTTGGCAAAGTTTTTAAAGTAACTAGTACTTAGTTGGCTAAAAGAGATTCTGAAATTGGAATCGTTAACGGCGAAACAAAATGATATACATTGAAGCTCTCGAAGTTGTCAGAGAAAATGATTGAATACTCAGTTAAGATGGATGAGGTTTTATTGAAGCTAAGCATCTACAGTATCATACTGCCGTATTAACAACTTTTCATAACCTTTTGTTACAAAGAAGGTCCTGGTTAAGTCCCCAGTGGCATCGTGGGAGCATAGTTCTCGGAGGCAGAAGGTCAGAATTTTTCCAACAAAGGGACATTTTTCAGATAAAACTGAAGCAGGGCTATATAAGATGAAAGTGGCAGAATCTCTTTGAACTGATATCATATCAAGGGGCCATTATAGCGAAGAATCTATGTAGGTGTAGGAGCAGCTATAGCGAGGATCGTTTCCAAATTCTGAGTAGCGCAAGGTCTGCCTTCCACCTCAAGGGTCTCAAGGTTTTAGAAGCAGTGTTCATTGAACTTCGACATTCCTCCCTCTGCCGAAAGGAGTTTCTTTTCACTTTGCAATTGGTTTGAGTTGGCGTCAAAGGCTTTGGCGGTTGTTTATCGAGCCTAGCCAAGGAGTGGCTCAGATTTCTAGTCACATGGTTTCCTTTTGTTTCGGTGGTAATAAAGCGGCCTGTTTGCATCATTAATCTGTTCTTCGCATGGACTAAACTGACGAGTGTGCGACGAAATGCGTTTTTTGTTTTTCAAAGTTGTTCTTTAATGCAGCTACATGTGAGCTATTAACTTACTTCTTTCCTTTCAGGTATTAAGTTCAATTCGTTTTTCTCTACAGATTTAACAGTTTTCTCTCTAGTTACAGGTCTATTTTGGTTGTTATTCTTTTATAGGAGTTAACAGTCTTATTTCTACAGATTATGGTATGTTCATGGGTTTCGCATGATGATTCCTTCATTCACGCCTGTTTCAATCAATAAAGCACTGAGCAAGACCTGCCTCCTTGCCACAATATTTGTGCTTGGGGTGAGGCTGAACCTGGGTTTGTAAGGAGTAAGAAGAAATGGAGTTTTGCAGGCTTGCCCAGAGAACAAAATACTCACTTTTTCACCAAAAATCCTACTCTTTCAGTAAGAAGTATCGTCTTTTGATTGAAAAGTGAGATATTTCAATGTAAATTTCGTTTGCCATGAACAAACCATGAGAGAAAGCTGTATCAATTCAAATTTCAATATTCTGACAAGAATAGATAGCTGAGGAATATTATGACATTATTTTCACAAATGGGGCCATCGCCCCCTGCCCCCTGACCACAACGCCACTACAAGTTTCCCTTCAAGCATGGAACTTGTTTCTACAATTTGTTGGACCAAGTGAATCTATATGACAACTAAAGGAACAAGGTCTGCAGCAAATGCAAGAAAGCGCTATGGAAACCAGGAAACCAAGATAAAAATAAAAATCCTTTGGTTTGGTTATTCAAATCAAGCGTTGTTGTTCGATCTTATTTGTTTCATCAAAAAAGTACAGCAGCACAGAGGCTGATTTGAACCTGTTACTTAATCTGCATCATACAAAACGGGAAAGGATATCAAGTCATCTGATCCCAACTGCATTTGATATTACAATTCAGCAATTGAGAACAAGAAAATAAAGCTTGTCACACATGCGACATGAGATTTGTGATCACGCATAATAAAGACACTGCAATTGCTGTTATTGATGGCCATTTTCAAAAAACCTCTAATCTGAGACAGACTTCAGTTACATTATGCTTGATGATCAGATCTGACATCTTTTCCTACATGGTATTTCACTTGGTTTAATGTGAGGAATAAATATCAGGGGGCAGTATTTTCAAACTGGGGACTCTCAAAGAATGAGGATTAGCTTACTGACTGGTTGTGGGGTAAAGAAACAACTTATACATATTTTGTACACATCAACATGGGAAGAAATCTCTAAACTTCTTTACAAGTCTTAAGAATTTTGAAGTTCTTTCAATAGTGATAAGAACCCAAGAGTCATACAAAAGACTGTAATTTTCTTGCGTAAGGCCTGTAATGAACCTCTGATGGAAAAGCTTCAAAATCCTTGGACACCATTGATGGTCTTTTACTGTCTGAATTTTTTTTGACAACCTTCTTTGATAAGCTACTAACTTCACAAAATATCTAAAAACATTTGGAAAAAAGTTGAATATTTGGAAAATTAGCTTGCCAAAGTCGGTTTGTTGCATGCCAAGAGCACATTCAAATCAAACCACTGAAGCCAGAGAAGTGGCTTGATACTTGGTAAAAAGAAATCACTTAAGCCCACACATTGCTGCATCATTGTCAAGCAAACTAAAGCGTGGCATTTTCCTACAAACATGTCTCACTTTGCTGATTGTTAAAGAATGCAATCTTTTTCATCCCCCCTTTCATCCCCCTTTGTCCCTCTGTCCAACTGTGTTACTGATTTTTTCATCCCCCCTTTCAACTTTTCCCAGCACATAGCTTGCAGCAATACAAAGATGAGCTAAAAACTTTTTTTTCTCGTGGGTGTGTCTGACACCCCCTTTGAAAAGATGTATAGCCACTGACACCATGGCAATAAAGATGTTTGCCTAAAACAGCTGTTATATTTGGTGTGTGTGTTGGTACAGTTCTGGTGCCATTTGTTTTTAGACAATGATTACCAGCAACAAACACTTGGGGGCAAGGGGTGTGATCTGCCCCCAATACTGGCCAGAACAACTACGGTATCTTTGATTCAAAAACAACAGAAACAAACAATGTTTCTTAGCTGAAAAAACAACTGAACCCTCTGTCCCAGTGTCAACAACTGATGATTATTTGATGATATCCTTTGTTATTTGGTGTGACAGAAGGGTATCTCGGTGTGAAGTCTTTGAGTACAGAAACACCCTTTGGGTCATGGAATGGGACAAACTAGCAAACTTCTTTCACAAAAATAGCAAAAACTTTTCAGCAGCCTCCTTAAAAACTTTGAAATAATTGGTACACTAAAAATGAGTTTATCCATTGATACGCCACTCTCACAACAAGTTCCTACAGCAGAAATTCAAAAAAAGAATTTGTCCTGAAGAAGATTACATAGAGGGCAGACCAAGCATGAACTATGTAAAGTGATGTAATGGATTTGGACTTAGGAATGTGTTAAGCTTTTTGAAATGAGAAGTCAACAGTTAGGGTCTGAAAAAGAAGATATCAAGGGTTGCCTAATTTAAGGGTCTGTTGTGGGAGCTAGAGAGGCACAAAAATTAGGAATTTTTCACATATGCACAAACAGCTTCAAGTCTGTTGTGGGCAAACATAATATTTGGAAGAGAACAGAAAATGGAAATGTTATGGGAATATTGAAACATGCGTGTTCGTGAATCCAAGAGCATTTTCCATCATGTATGTTATCTTCTAACATAACCAGAACATCTTAGTTAGTGCTGTATTCCCACATCCCTTTCAAAATCAGTCCTAGAAACCCCATGTTTGAGTTTTCTTCATGAGAGCAGAATTCAAAAAAGAGAAGAGGCACAAAGCAAAACTTCTTTATAGAATATTCTAGCTAACATCTTTCATCAACTATATAGCCTAGAGGAATGACCTCATTCAAATAAATTTCACTTACCAAATCTTCACAACTTTTATTCGCTACGACTTTCATATCATTTCATCTGGTCTCAATCTGAAAGTGATTGTAATTATTGGTTAAAAACAAAATTTTGGCAAATGTAAAAGAATATATTGCATTTTATGTGCTGAAGATCATCCTTCCAATCCATATGCAATTTCAAGTGCATAACAATGAAAAACAATTAAATCATTGTTTTAAAACAATAGCCAGGTGCCCATCATCTTCTGTGTGCACTTTGCAGACTTTCCTATTGAGCCAGAGCCAGAAATCGGGAAGAAAAGTTATGTGATAAAAAAGTAGCAAGTTACAGTTTGTCTCCCAAAAGTAGCCTTAGGCTAAGGCTAAGGAGAAGATGATGGGCGCCTGGCTATTGTTTTAAAACGATCATTTAATTGTTTTTCATTGTTATGCACTTGAAATTGCATATGGATTGGAACAGCAGAGCACGGCACTTTTTGACATCTCCTTGTGCAATAATGAGAAAAAAAGTCACACTACTTTTTGCAAACCTCCCCAGCTGTCGTTTTCTTCTTTTTTTGCTCTTCGACAGCGATGTACTCCCACATAACTTCCAGGATGGCTTTGCAAAAAACAATGGAAACCCCACACAAGATCCGGAAGAAATGATTATGGGCCTAAAAAATCCCCGGCCCCCTTTTTTATACTTCAAGTAAGTAAGAGTAAGGAAACAGAATTTAAAGACACTACAAGGCCAACTGCTTCCTTGATAATCTAAATCCATAGATCTATCCTACATTGATGGGCCGAAATAATAAAAGGAGAATAAGAGCAGTATACCTGACTGATTGAGTTTAGGCCCTGCTGGATGTTGCTCGCCATGTTTCACCAGATGTGCTTCCCAATGCGCTTGCGCAGCTAAATGTCCTTTTTCGTGATCACGTGGTCACCAGTGGGAAAAATGCGATCCTGGGTACCCGGTACCAGATCTCTCTAAAAGAAAATTGAAATCTCCAATCTCAATTTTTGAAAATGTACCTATAAAGTACCGACGATGAATTAGCCAAAGACCATATTTAAATAAATACAAGCCCTTTCGAGTCTTCGTCAGCGAAGAAATTGACTTTGAAGATGAAGGGACATGATGAATACACCACTTTAACTAAGCAGCCTCGTTTTGGAAATTTGTCGAAATCTGTTCCTATTAGCCTATTGTAAATATGAAGATTTTCGATCCCAGCTTCGGATTTTGCACCCAAAATTTAGTCTGGTTACATGTTTTTAAACTGCTGACAATTGTGATGTTGATTTTATGATAATGTAAAGTTCACAGATTTATAAGGGATTTGACCGTGAAAAGTCGTTGGGGGTGAAACTTTACACCCCGAGTCATTTTCACGGTCAAATCCCTTATAGATATTCAAACTTTACATTGCCATGAAATTAACACTACAACCGCTAGCAACAAGAAAACTTGTGGTTAGACTAAAATTTTGGCGCCAAATCAGAATTTGGCGTCTAAAATTTCATATGGAAGAATTTTGAATAATTTCGATAACGAGGCTGTTCATTAAAGTGGTGTATTGTTCTTGCAAGCAACGGACAAGGAAACTTTGCATCATTTTTATGCACCTTCCGACCATTTCTCATCTTGCATGATTTACCTGGAGGGGGTACTTGACCTAAATTTGTACGGGGATGTGCCCACGAAATAAAATTTTTTCACCCTGCTCCAGAAAATTTCCCTTCAAATGATACCCTGTTCTAGAAACAATAGGCGAAAACGATACCCTGACAAACGGCACATCCCCGTCGGACAATTATACTAAGTACCCCCCCCCCCGGGATGATTTACAATTTTGTCCTCAAAGTGAAACATTCTGTACTTCAAATTTCATCTTCGCTTGTAGAATGCATATGCTTTACATATACTGTTACAGTAGTATTACTGTAGACCCCGTTCTATACAAACTCAAAAATTAGTTGCCAAAACATTTGCAACGGCCATATTGTAAAAGAAAAACTGCACTGTCCCTTTACTACACATAGACGTAGATACCGGGGAGCACCGGGGGCACGTGCCCCCTAGGTTTGGCAATAAACAAAGAAGTGCCACTTTTAATGGTAGAAAATTCCCCCTTTTTCTTTAGAATAAAGGTCAGCCTCGTCCCCAAGGACTTTTGCCGTATCTGGACGGAGACGAAGAGGCGTCCTTTTCATCCTCCGTCCCAATATGACAAAAGGCCCTGGGGCCGAGGTTGTTGCAGCCTTATTAGGGACGCATATTGTCATTGCTTCCTCGGTTCCTGCAGCCTGGATCGAATTAATTGAATCACTGGTAATCCGTGGTGACATTTTTTCGCATGAAAATACTATGTACAATTGCTCTGCCTATTTTCTCATTTGTAGTAGAGCCATTTTTCATGTAGATTACAAACTTTAATGTTATTATTTGAATCTGTGTCATTGTGTTGTCACGCCACTGAGAAGGCGATGGAAATCCTAACAATAGCAGTTTCATCACCAAGTGCATTTGGGACCGTTCATCATTTACAGAGGGGTTGGTACTGAAGAGAAATTTCTTTTGCTAGCAGAATCTTCTTACCTAACTGATGACTCACCCAACCTATTTCTCCCCCCCCCCCTTTTCATCTCCGTCCTCATATGACAAAAGGCCCTGGGGACGAAGTTGAATCTGCAACAGACGAAAGGTGCCCGCGTTTTTTGGGGAAGCGCCCTTGGAGTGTTATTCTTATCCTCCCGCAAAATACGATGTTTCTATGGTCCTGCTGGACACTTCATTAATAAGTCCAGAGTCAGGAAAACATGGCGAAGGCTATCGAAGCTAAACCGGGTACGAGAGCCACAAGTCATGGCCGGGAGGAAGGTTTTGGAGTTCAAGGAAAACTAAACTTCTCGCAAACGCTAACTGAACAGTCTCGTCTCATCTCGGTCTCATATATCTCATACTTGATACAGTTTTAACCGTTGAACAACTTTATGATGAAAACGATAAGTCCAATGTAGAAAGAAAACATTGAAAGTTTGAGCTGAAATTCATATCCTCCGATTATAAGACCAGATTTGCGTTCTTTCAGATAAGACACCATTTCTTGAACATTTCTTCGAGATCCAAAAGTTTTCGTTGATGAATGATCTAAAGAAACTCCGTTAGTATCAGCTTTCAAATGCATGTATCCTTTGCAAAAGGTATTCACCTCATCTCGGAAAGTGTCCTCCATTGATCGGAGGCGTTCTGCGAGATACAAAGGGACAATCCAAACGAAAAACGTCCCTAATGCGTAATATATGAAAATGACAAGGTCTGCAACATTTTGCTTTCGGCCGATCTCAACGCACAGATAACAAAACAGGGGAGCTGATACAATCATCAGAACATTATGGCTAACAAACAGAAATCTAATGTGTGAACTTGATGAGTGAATGCGAGCTGAGTAATAAGTATAGTGGCGGTAAATTGCGTCTTCTAGCGACTCCTCCCAATTGAGAAATTCTTCACGAAGTTGTGAAAGTCGAAGTTTCCCTGTTTCGAACACTAGAAGCAATATCCATGTTAAAGAGAGAGTCACAAAAACGCCATAAACGTTGAAAGGATCATCAAAGAAATTCAATTTGTAGATTAAATGTTTTAACTCCATAAATTCTGCAGTTTTGTTGACTTTGGTTGAAGACCAAATCACCGGATAACTGTCTATAATACCCGTTTTTATTGACAATGCTGTTACCAAAAGACTGTGTGCAACCGAGAAAAAGGCCATAGCGTTGAGGCGATTTTTAACACCAGAAATTTCTTTAAAATGCCCCCGAAAGCTGTGCACTGCACTCATGATGTTTTGCTCAAAATCTCGGCTCTTGAAATACATCACAGTAAATGTATGCCCTATCCAACAAGCAAAGGACTCTGAAAACCTCACAGACAATTCCAGTATCAAATCATGTGTCGTTACTTTTCCAGTCAACAAAAGAGCTTTCACCATAATGTATATCTCGATGATAAAACTGAGGAGAAATAGGGCATTGATGAACAAGGGATACAGCCATTTTTCACCAAAACAGGCTTGTTTTGGATGCCAGAATCCAAATGCTCGTAGAGTCCAACGAAGAAATCGAAAATCCCTGTGTTCAAAATCAAGCTTTGTTTCTGGTGATTGTCCTTCTTGGTCAACTTTGTCATCATATTGCACAGCAACGTACATCTTTCCACCGAGTTGTTTTATCAAAATTCTGTTCTTCCCTTCAGTTGTACTATAACAGTCAATCGACTATGGTTGTACTTCCTGTGTCCTCTCCAGGAAGCTATAACGATTCACTCACTTCCACAGATCAGTGCTCACTTCAGACCATCAAAGGATTTGTTCGGATTTATTTTTATATTGCTTGATAGTCAGGATTGGTCCCATTGGTCACTGACGTAAGTTTCTGATCAGAAACATGACTCTTGTTCTGTTATGATGGAAATCCATATTTCTATGTGGAAATCTATGGCGATATCACATGATCCTCACGAACTTCCTCTAAGACTTCTTGGAAAAGGATACTTAGTTAAACTACACAAGTGTCAACTTCATTTTTCTTGTTGAATTGAATTACCTTTTCAGACTCTTCAGTCACATGTCGACCTTTTTTGAATTTTTATTCTTGCTGCCGGCCTGACGTACGATTTTTCGCGAAAACGAGTATCAGTAACATAAATCGTTGAAGTTTTACGTAAAAATACAATGCAAGTAGCCTATTTAGACAGCGTCTTTGCATATATTGTCTTACACGCCCCCCTAAAAGACAAAATCTGGGAAAATCATTTGTCGATGGCTTCTTTCTACTGTTTTGAAATAGCGATAACTGAATAACTGGAACTCTGTATCGAGCCTATAAGGTTCCAAATTGTGGATTATACTTTCAATCAAAAGTTGTCTTTTTCCTTTTGATGTTTCACGAACAGCGTTTGATAAAAAAGGCAATGTGTTCTACTGTCACTAAATTCTAAAAGTTCTAAATCAAGAGAAAACATTACATTCAAAGAAATTCAACGACAGGAAAAAGTGAGTCCTAATTCATTCAAATTCAATGGCAATGTGTAGCATAGTTTAAGAATCTTTAAATTTGTGTACAAATTTGGGTGTAAATTCTATGACCACATTCTTTTAACTGGATAGCTTCAAAGAAACTTTAGCTAGGCCTAGACTTTCAAAATAACTCTACCGTTCAACTTTTCAGAAATTTTCAACATTTTTCCGAATTACGAATGTTTCATACTTCAACATGTTCACATTCCTTGTCCAAGTGACACAATGACATGGCTTCATGCTGGAGATTAGCCAGGATAAATTTCCTTATTTCTAATCGATTCCAAAGCGGCTTTTGTCCAGATGGAATATATAAATAGTACAAGTTGTGCTACAAAATAATTGTGCCTCGTATATGGGGCTGCTGTGAAGGAGCTGTTACGTCAATTTTCCCGCTTTCACACAGATGTTCAGCATGCAGAATGTGATTAACATAAGAGTTTGAGACCTCGTTCAAGCTTGCTCAAGACTTCATAAAATTACCTTGACAGGGGTGCCTCCGCGGCACAATTTACCCAGCCACTTAAACGGGGATGGATGAGGGGCAAATCATTCCAACACTACTGTACGAGATTTTGGGATCTTTAAAATCTCTCAGATAGTTCAAAGAAGTATGAGATGTTTTCATGGATTTTCAAAGATCTTTTGGCATTTCTAAGACTTTTCCAGATCCTTAGAATTTCAAGGTTGTTGAAATTTTCCAAATTTTCAAAGATTTTCGAGATCTGGCAAGATTTTCTAAGATTTTGCAAGATCATTGGGGATCTAAACAAGTTGTGACGTTGTCAAAGCATTTCAAAAGACTTTAAAAATTGCTATCAGTTTTAGCGTAAAATTTGGAATCTTTTGAGGCCTTAAAAGATATTAAAATTTTTCTTTGGGAATTCCAGGACGTTGTGAAGATTTTTAAGATTTTTCGGATTTCAAAAGAAATTTTAGAGTTCTTTTACGAAAGTGCATGAGGTGTTTAGAGCGACTTGCCCCCCCCCCCGGAGGGGGTGCATGTATCATTTAAATCACATAATTAACATGTCAGAAAATAAATATTAATTATCGACTTTAATTACAATTCAAAGTATCACCTCATTTCATTTATCAGAATCAAATAATTTTTGAAACTTTTTTTCTTCCTTTTCGTGCTTCTCCATCTCTGCTTTTCTTTCCTCATCTGAAGTTCGTTGCTTTTCGTAATGTCTAAAAGTTTCAGTATTCAGTTTGTCTGTTACTGGTGATTCAGCCTGTTCTCTGGCGCCCTTTAAAATATCTGTTACGTACTGTTCGTCTGCTGGATCGATAGTGAATTTTTTCAGCAATATATGACGAATCTATTAACAGAAGTTCATAAATAAATAGAAACTTCGTATCAAAAATCTGCTACTTGCTTATACAGGGTGTTTTCAGAAAAAAACGCATCCCAACTATAATTTATAGTCTTACAATATTGACAAGATTTGAGTAGATGTTTATTACAGTAGTGTCCTGCATCTAAGAAACATGAATCTAAGAAGCACCGGACCTTGATTTTTAAAATAATACCCCCTGTTATAAGAAACTGGTGCAGGTCGGAAAAAAAGCTTGTTTCCTATTCAAAAACTGTGCACATATTAGAAATTCAAAAAGCATAACAAATTCAGCTTGGCAGTTCAATAAAACTGTTATAAGAAACAAATCAGACCTAAAATTGAAAACATCGGTTCTTATATGTGGGACACTACTGTATACCACGTGAAAGTGCAATCTTCCTTCTTTCTAATGATCTACAGTTTTTGATACATTAATGGAATTATTTATCATTAAATTGATATTTTATTAAGCATTGGCCAATGTCAGATGCAACTAGACTTATTACGTTGAGTCCTAGTAATCGCTACCACCCACCTACCGATTACTAGGACTCAACGTGATAAGTCTAAGATGCAACAAGTTGCAAAAGAAAAATCAACCCTTTTTCTGGTAATAAGTTATGAAAAAAAGTTGTCAAAAAGTCTCAGGCCTAGAAGCACTTGAGCTCTATGCTCTTGAGGAGGGGCAGAGACAATTTCACCTTCATGAGATGCATTTGTAGGTAATGATAACATATGCTCTTACTGATGTGGATTATTGTTTGTGTAAATGCATTATCACTTCCCGGCATCTAAAATTGGTAATTCTTACGAAAACTTCAATTAACCAATGAAAAATTGAACTAATCCACCAAACGTGGATATCATTGGAAAGAAGATAGATTGCACTTTCAGATGGTACGCCTCATATTGATTCAAATCTTATCATTTCCTGAAGAATCGTGCTATTGTGGAGAGATAAACAAATAAACAAATAAACAAGAAGAGAAAGTAAAATATGAGCACTTAGATACGAATTGAAATGAGGACGCGATTTCGATTAAAGGCCGTTATTAAGACTTCGAAACATCACAACATTACGCCACCCTGACTATATGACCAATGATGTTTTGCAATTCCTGATTGAAAAGCTATCATACACCATTATTTTGAGAATTTTACCTGGCTGAAATCGGCACTTCTGTTCAGATTTTACAAGGGATTTTCTCGAAATAGTCCTTTCGAGAAACCTTGAAAGCACGCTAAAATCATTAGCATGTTTCCCTGATATGCCTAATATGTTACCTCAGCAATGACTTTTGCACACTTTAACACATGCTATCCTCTTGGGAGAATGAAAACTTTCCCCCTTAGTATGAATAACTTATTGATGGGGATTTCATTCTTCCAAAAGAACAAGATACATTAATGCATATGACTGAAGAAAGATTTGAAACGGGATACCTCATCAGCTTTTTTGAATTCGAAGTCTTCTAGCTGTCTTTGAAATCCATAATTAGGGTTTGCAACACTTCTACAAATTCGAATTGCTTCAATAGCATCTTGCCATCCAACCTTTGCAACAACGATCAAATAAGCTGCAACTATTGTTGCTGACCTCGATACACCAGCGATGCTGAAATTGAAACAAAAACAGGATGCAAGAGCAAGACCATTTTGCACAACACATGATGCATTCTTGTCGAAGAGACAGCATCTTGACAGCCTCAAGTACAGATTTCACACATTCTATGATCCAGTCATAGCGTATTATTTTCTCTGTTTACCTTAATTTGATCGAGTGCACTCAGAGATGTGAAATTTATTCTTCAGAAAGGAAAATCGCTTTTTCTCATTGGAGACGTGAATATGTCGTTTTGCATAATTTCCATGGCTGGCAGGGGCGGATCTAGCCCGAAGTTGACGGGAGGGGCAACCTGTAGAAAGGGCGCCCAAAGTATAAATGAAAGTAAGCGTGCCAAAGGCGCGCGAAAATTTTTGGACTTCTAGTTGAGAAAATTCATTGGCTTTTCTGCTAAATAACATCAGGATTTGCATGTTTGCCCTACATTCTGTTCGAAACAATCAAAAAAGAGGTCACGACGTGGGGCACACTTCTTCCCAAAAAGGGGGCGCCAAGCTGAGTTTACTTTGTGAAGGGGGCAGTTGCCTCTACTTGCCCCCTTAAATCCGCCTCTGCTAGCTGAATACAAGATTTTGATTTTCGATTTTCGACTCAATTTTGTCTTTACTTCTCCGTGAGGTAATTGACTTTCAAAAGCAGCGGTGTATACCTGCCAAATAATATCGTTACCTGGGTTCAGAATTTTTGCCTCGAGATCAGCTTGCAAAATGTACCTTTTTCAAAATCTGCAAGCACAAAATATAAAATTTTCAGCTATCCATCACATTTTTGACCATGTACAATTGTGCAGCTATCGTGAGAACGCAGTCTAAATTACTGTTCTGCATATGAACTGTGATGATTTATGCCTCACAGCTTCCCTTCCAATGATCTGTACTGTCAACGAAACTTGTTTTTCTTGTTGAAAAATGAAGGAGAGATATTTGCAAATTAGAATAACTTGATGTTCAAATTACTAAAGCTTACCAATGCACCAATACTCCATTCCCACTCGACCTACAAGAGGGATGAAATTACAGAAATTTGCTGCATCTGTTGAAGTTAAATTTTCCATTAAATGATAACATGAAAGGAGATGTAAACCTTACCTCTGCACGCAAACAAAAGAAAAAGATGCAATTTACTTTCATCATGACAGTTGAAATCAGCCTCAAACATTCAATTTCTCACAGTGGTTCAACAGACTTTTTAGCTACTCAAAAAAACAGTTCTGGCTCAAGCAATATTTTTTTACAATCTTTAAACAAACTGAGTAGAACAAATATTAATTTTACGGTACCTGGCTTTATGTATAAACTGTATACATTGAAGAAAGAATCTTGACCTGAAATACAGAATGAGGTATAATAGATGATTCAAAATTAGAAGAATGAATATAAGTCTCTTTCTTCTGGTTGGCATGAAAATAATTGTAGCTCCACAAAAATATGCTCTTGTGTTCAAATGCATGCTACTCTCAGTATTTTAAACTAAAATTTAATAAACTTCACAACACATACAATAAATCCTGTAACAACGGTACAAATTTCCTGAAATAAATTGCCTAAGTCCTTTGGGCAACAAATTCCTCATCAACAGATCATTTCACAACTTGGAGAGGGATTGATTAGAGCATGGCCCATTCTTTCAGCCTTAGCAAACAGCAAGAAATCAGGGCCAAATCCTCCTCTGTAGCAATAAGTGTAGATGGTTTTCAGGCTCGGTCATATCTCAAACCAAAAGTTATTTTCTGTTTGTTTGCACCTTTAAAGAGTCACATTATACTTGATTAGCATGGCAAGTATTTTCATTAAATTAGATAGGCATCTTGTCATCCTTCCACTCATTTGTGATTGTATTTCAAGCCACTTTATTGCATGTGTTTCATTCAAGTTTGAAGTAAGGAATGTTGATTGGTTGGCCTAAATTGAGCTGCATCAAAGTCAAGGGCAAATACTTACAATAAAGTGGCTGAAGACATTGGCAAATGGCCAAAAGGATGGCAAGATACCTCCCTTCAGTTTAACTGTCATTCAATTGTCAGTCCTTCCCACACCCTAACCCTGGATGTAGTTTCTTGTTGTATTACTCACAAGTCTTGATTCACAGAATCAGATGCATCAATACATTTGTAAGTGAAGTCCTGAAATATAAGGAAAATAATTATGAGTAAAAACTGATGCAGACAATAATACACTCTGCTACAACAGGAGAAAGCAAATAGATTCTATCACTTCACCATTACATCCTAAGATCTTTTTGGATAAATTTAGTGATGTTGTGCTTCAGATTGCACATTGTAAATGTGAATAGCTTCCAAAGGTTGCTTTAAAGGACAGGCTAACCATGATCCAAATGGAGAATTGTACATTTCTCTACACAAGACTTCTCAGACAGGAATGTAATTGTTAAAGTGCATGAGGCCTGTACTGTTGCAACAAAAGATTATCAAAGCATGTCCTGGTGGTCCTCTTGATGTGAACATAGGTCACCATTTCCTCAACACATTACACTTCCTTTGTTAGTTCACTCTTTAATTTACATGCATGCAATTAGTTATCTCGCTCATGTATCTAGCAACATCAATTACAGGTAAAAAGAGGCTGGGATCACAAGAGAGTTGAAGATGAAGAAAGGCTCACCTTTAAAACTGGACTGGGATTATCATAAATTGCAACAATATGATCAACATTATTTTCTTTGAGTTTCTCAACATCTTTTGCATCTATAATTTCAGTAAAATAAAATATAATAAGTCATTATCATGCAATTGCTGCACTTGATTAACAAAGTGCTGGACTTCTAAACTTCTCTTCTCACCAAGGCTGACACAGATCAGGCTAAAAGAACTTGTTGCAGACAGGAAGAAGCCTTTTAAGTTACTTTTAAAATTTGACAATAATGCAACATTTTTCTTGTAAACGATCATATCAAGTGGATTTGTTGCCAGACACAAAACTGCAATTTTTAACCAGAACATGGATCACTGAGATAGCTGGTTATGAAACAGCAAACTGTACCCTGAATCAGAGTATTTCTTAGAACTTTTGAAAAATCTGAAACAAAAAAAAAAATAAAAAGAAAAAAAAATAATTTTCAAACTTCTTCAAACTCTTAAAATACTCTTATCCTGGGTAAGCATACCCTGACCAGACTCTCTCTAAAAGAGAGAGTCCTGGTACCCAGGGTAGGGTAAGCAAACTGAGAACACCAAACAAGACAATGTAATTAATATTGTTAAATGTATGGTTGGCAAAATATTTTCATAACTACAGACACAATGGCCATAAAAATTGCAAAATGTCTGTACCTCTAAAATTTCCAAGGTAAAGATTTGGAATGATCTACAAGAAAGAAAAGAAATATCAGAGTTAACCAAAAACAGCTCTGTTTTCCATACGTATTACAAAATCTCTTCTCTGTAGCCTTTTAAAGGAATTAAGGATAAATCACTAAACAAAACCCTTATTACCGAGAAAAAACCCTGTTATTAACAAATGAGAATCAATTTCAGAGATAAATACTTGCAAGTTGCTTCATTGTCTGATTATCTTATATGTTCTTGTGATCTAAGCCTCATTTGAGTGTTTGAAACATCAGACGATGTCAAGCCACACAAGACAGACTTTGGCAAGAGTCGCACCAAGACCTGATGTACTGGAAGATAAGCTTCTACTAACCAGCAATCTTCTGCAAATTAGATGTTTTGATTGAAAGAATCAATTTGTGTGGCCCAAAGCTTATTTTCTTTTGAAAATTTCAAGCCATGATGAAAGATTGTTGAAAACATTAGATCTGTTGATACTGTGGTAAATTACTGTATAACTCATAACAACTTGGAATGAACAATTAATCTCAAGAATAAAGAGCTGGAGGTTGCTTCATTGTCTGATCATTTCAATATCTTTGTGATTCAAACCTTCACTGTGTTTAACACCAACTTAACTGGTAAGCAATTCCAAATCTGGAAATATCTCTATTGTGCAGCAAAGAAAATGATGATGCAACAGAAGATGAGTCCCAGCTTTTTGTGCAAGCAATGAAAACAAGGATACTTTTACAATAAGCTTTGGTGCACAGCAAAACATCAAAGTCTATCGTTACTGTTTTTGGGCTGCTTCTGGTGAAGAAATGTTCATTAAAAGGATATTAGAAGAAGCCAAATCACACCCTTGTAATGTGACAAATATGGTGAAGGGGGCCCCTGGCTGCAAAGTCAAAGGATTGCACCACCGTGCCCTAACACATCCTTATCCAATTCACAGCTCATCTCAGCTCATAACTGGGAGTATTCCGAGGCCCTTCCGCTGGAGAAATCCGGTGGAGTATCTTTAAATTTTCTCATGCCAAAATTTTGGCGGAGAAATTTTATTCATTTTTGTCTGGCAGGCAGTTGGTGTGGTGAAAGTGACCATAAATTCAGTAAATATGATGGAATGGAGGCAATAGTTTTCTTCACTCTTTGTTCTCTGTTCTATTTCTGGACTTGTCAACAGAACCTGGTATCTCCCTGCCTTCTCTTGTAACTTCAATGAACACCACCAAATTGGCACTGGCAGCAAATCCTGCTATGCCCACATCCCCTGGTGAAAATATCCGGCGGAGAGAAAAAATGGAATGCACTATATGGAGCTCATATTATTTTCTAAATACATTATTTGTGAAGAAAACATAACACATTCTTGATTGAGTGATACTCTCAATCCATAATGTGTGCAGCAGTAATGTTGGCGGCTGCCAAGCACTGACAACTAAATTCTAGCTAGGAGAAAACGCCCAGGAAAATTGTCATGGCCAGGCCTTGCCTTTTTTGTTTGGGAAACACCCTTTTTAAGAAATACAATCATTTGTCTTCAAAATTCAAAATCTAGTCACGAAACTCCTGCTCAGCTAGGATATGGATGAAATGAAAGAAAAACCTTGGAGATAAGTAGGGGCTCATACCCCCACGGTGCCGCGGCCAGCACGGTGGCCGGTAAGCCACAGAAGGGCAAGCAAATGATTTTAGTACATGCAACGCTACAGTACTTAAGGTCAGAACATAAAACGGATGCGTTGCAAGATCAAACTTATTTTTGACAAGAGCTAGGCCTTTTCCCATCTTGCAACATGCATGCAAATGACGCCGGAAGAGTGCATTAGGCGGCATTGAAGCAAACGCACAGGCCTAAAATGAGGACGCCTGCCTGCCATGCGAGCGACGCCGAAACAAAAGTATCTCGCAGTATTCACATCTTCGGACGTGCAAATAATTGAAGAATAAATGGCTGTTATCATTCATACAATAAATAACGATAACTTGAGATAAATAGTATAAAACGGAGCGAGAAATTTCTTACCTTGTTCATTCCATTCCCCATCACGAAAATTTCTGGTAAAAAACACTAAATCTCGATTCCATTATACTTAACGGCCTCGATCTGATGTATTGTCATGGTTACGTTACAGCTATTGATCATGTTGGTTTTGGTACCACCAACCAACACCACAGAAGAATTCAGCCAGATAAGTTTTTTTCGCGCTGTTTGGGCCTTTGGGGGTACTTAGTGAATTAAAGTGACGGGACGAAGAAATAGCGGCATAATTTAAGCATAATCTAAACACCGTTGTAAATGCTTTTAACTTTTAAATGTTTACTTCTTTGAATGATTGTAAATAGGAAATTTTATTAGTTTCAGTGTATGTACAGTATTTATTATTTTTAACAGGACACGTTGATAACAACGATAATTCGTTTAAGTGTTTTATCCTGTATAAATATTCGTATAATTATTAAAGCACAACAACAGATAATCGAATGATAGAACAGTGTATTACAGCGATAATGGATATTTGAAATAGAAACTGTTGTACGGAAATCAACGAATAACGCAAAGGTAAACTAATAGATTCTGGAAGGCATTTTGCCAAATTATGGATGAGTGCAAAATTCGGGATTTTGATTATGCCTGATTCGGTTCATACATTCGAAATTTTGATTACTGATTTTTGTCATAGATGAAATCTCAGAAAGGGCAGTGACACTTTTCTTCTTACTGTATTGTTTTCATCGATCAAGAACATCAAATGCAATAGGATACATTTATGTACCGTACCAGTCCCCCAAACAAATTGATTTTATAATGGAATGTTAAGCGAAAGCATCTCTTTTGTGGTATTTTGAAGAGCAATCGTTACTCAGATTCCTTGCGGGCATGCAGCGATTTTGGACATCCTGAAAATCAAAAATTGGCCTAGGTGAAAATTATGTTTTTATACCACTTGATACTGACCAGGAAAATCTGGCTATCATGAGTCAGAAACTGGCGAAACGATAGCAGCAGTTTGTGAAGATTCATAAATGGACAAATACAGCTGCCGATGCTTATACCCACTTCTAGTAAAGTCACTGTACACTGAGCAAATCATTTCTATTGCAGGTTGATACAGTTTTTTGCATCGCACTTTAAGTAAATAACCTACCACTTTTTACGCGTATCCATTACATCTACGATAGTGTACCGCCTCTCTTACGAACATCCACCACTTTTGCGTGTATAGGTTTGCTAACGTGAGAATTTTTAAATTTGTATGAAAAGAATTTCCTCTCGAGCACAATCACGTGATGTGAACTTTCGAACAATGCCAAATTCCTTCCACTGGCTGGCCAAAACATGAACAAGACAAAACATAGAGCCTGGGTACTAAATCAAAAAGACCTCTTGAAGCAAAAAGGGCCCTGGTTATCCAAGGCTTTTTACTTTGAGAAACTCTGGTACTCAGAGCAAGAAATACTAAAGTAAGCGGCGAATTTATATACAAAAGTATTCATACTGTTGACAAATACATTATTGTTAACACTACATTAATCTGCAATATTCATAGCGTACCGATCAACAAGCAATAACTGCCGTGGTAAAGCATTGTGTAACAAGACTTCCGCAGCACATTTCGGTAAATTTCATGTCTCCTGAGCGACTTTTGGTTAGAAAATTTGCCGTATGTACAACTGAGATTCTCAAACAAAATTGGGGAAAATAGCCATGCATCTCCTCTGGACTTGCAACAAGTCTCTTCCGCATGAAAATGCAACTTTCCCTCCTCGTGGAATCTATGCGAGAGACTCATACAAGTCCATATCTCATCGAAAACTATCAAACGAAGATTATGTAAGCTAATATCAGTTAACTTCGAACCATGGACTCACGGAAGTAGTCATAATTAGAACGGCATGGCATCGGGCAAACCGTAAAGCGTAAACTCATTCTATCGTCAAGCCTTATGAGAAGCAATTTAACTTAAAATTTTTATAGATTTTGGTTTGTTACATGAAGCAGAAAATGGAATTATGTGGTCTTATTCTTCTCCACACAGAACTTAAAAAAGGCAACTTAAATAGTTACTTCATCTTCCTTCGCAGATGGCTTGAAAAGAACTCCAGACACACTTGTACAGCATTCACATATGCATAGTTAAACCAACTTCATTCAATAACCATGTTAAATCTCAACCAATCAAAAACCTTCTGGTGGATTGACCAATCAGAAGGCCCATTCCATAACCTAGCGCTGTTTTTAATCAAGATATCAAAGATAACCGATGAACAGTTATAACGAAGTGCCTGAAGCTCCATTCAAGCCATTTAAATCAACGAAAGATGTATCAAACAATCAACCAGTAATGTTTATCAAAGATTTGAATTCTCTTTGAATTCACACTCTCTGAAAATGACGTTGATTTGATAGCTTTAAAAAATTTGCCGTTGACTTGCCTGATAGTTTAGTATAATCGTGCTTAACTTCAATCAGAGGTCTCTATGTTGCAGAGCTCAAATCTTTCAAATCTATAAAAAGTGGGAGTAAAATTCGACTATCTTTCTCTTTGAATTGCCTCGCTTTGAAGTAACTTTGGATATTTGCTGTAAATTTGCAGTGGGAAATCTTCGATATCTTAGCCTGTACTCCAGACCACTTGAAACGACTTTTCAAGTAGTCTGGAACACACGCTACGATATCTCGATTATATTCAAAATGGCAGCATTTTTATTTATTTTGAAAGAATTCATGGAGAACTTTCAAAATATTAAAATCATCGTAAAATCCTAAACCAATAAAGGAAAATGACACAAGCTTCAAGAAAACCACAGAATATGACGGTTTACAATATGATGGCAAACAGAAATCTGTACCTCTCCTGGTTTAGGATTTACAAATTTGATGACGTCACAACCTCGAATATGATAAATGATGCCAATTCTAAACTGATCAAGATATCAAGGAACTTCCACAGAAGATTACAGCAAATTACCCATACTGTTCTTCCAAACAATTTAACTGATAGAAAAATGTAATGAAGTTTACACCCACCTTTTGAGAGATTTGGGGCCTAACCAGTGAAAACAACTACCTCGCGGATACGACTATTACCTACAAATAATCAGTTAATATGTAGTAGATTACATAAACTATTTCTACACAAATGACATTCAAGTGTATATCAACTTAACGATAATTATAATGAACAATGGAGAAAGTTGGATAACCCCAGGATAAAACTACAAACCATAAGAACTAACAAGAATAGGAATGAGTGAGACAAAGTCGGGTAAGGTTTTGTACCCATTTCCAGCTTTTTACATCAAATCTAAAACATTACAATTATTACGATTCAATTCAATACGACTCAATTCAACTGTGCCACTCATAACGGAACAAGACACGAGGTTATCGAGTTTCCACTATGAATGGTACAAGTCATGTGGCCTTTGCAAAATTGTTGGTTGTTTTTTGTGAGTGTTTACTGTTTGTTAAAGAACTCAAAAATGTTTTATCAAGCGACTAATTACTGGACCTGAAAGTGTGCCGAAAACCTCAGCTGATTTTGTCTATCATAAAGCTGAATTCACATTTGAAGCGCCATGTTGGCGTTAACATAAACGGCTTGCGTCATATCATACAATAGCCTTATTTGGGTAAACGCGAGGCTGGGTTTCGCAGCGGCAACATGAACGCTTCAAATGTGAAATCAATCTATGTGAAATCGAAATCATAAATCTAGAGCCTATCAAAATTAGCCTGCGTGCATCCCCTACTCTTTCTGTTGAGTTGAAATTTCCAGTTGAAGTGAATTCAACTTCAGCAGGCAAATTCAACTCAACAGAAACAGCAGGGGATGCACGAAGGCTAATCAAATTCATATCAGGTGAATTATGTGATAAAGCAAAAACCACTAACTCAGTATATACTCACTGCTATAATTTGCGCAAAATTCGCACCTGACAACAATAGGAGTATTTCTAAGCAAAATTAACTGAAAATATCACAATGACTCATTCAATGTGGAAGGTAGACTCTAACCTAATCAGCCACACGAAAAATTGGTTTCCTAAATCGCGATAAAAACACAGAACATGACCGTGGACCTTTTGGCTATTCTACAAAAGGGCCTGGATCGAGCGTTATTTTTATACATTTTTATACACGAAGTTCGACTGAGTGGCGGTAGAGTTTCTATCACTATTGTACACATTTGACAATTCTGCAAAATAAGATGAAATATCGTTCGATCCAGATTCTTTTTTAGAATAGCTAAAAGGTCTATTTTCACGATACGACATTTCATTGCTGCAGACATTTTTTTGCCCGGAGATAATTTGTAAATTTTGTGTTGAGATTTCAAAATGAAAAATTTTGCAAAATTATAAAATAATTTAAATTTTTTCATGCCTTCTGGAATTATGGTCCAGACTTCTATTAGGCTTGAGGCAATATGGTCTCAAAATGCTCACACATTTGCAGAGTTATGGGTCTACTTTCTCAGGCAAAATGGCACATTTCCACTCCGTCCAATGATAGATCAAGATCCCTCATCCTCCCCTGTGATCAAGGTTTGTAGGAAACAGATGTTTGTTCTCAACCCATGTTTCTATCAACAACACCCCTGATATTCCCCGTCCTGTCGACATACTTGAAACGACTTTGCAGCGGCCATAGTTTTTTAATCACAAACGAGGCAGCTTCATCTTACGAAAAACAATTTTGGCCGTTCCAAACTGGAACCAGAGCAATACAAACGCAAGTGTAAGACAAAAACTTGTTTCCTACATCCTATGCTGCAATTCTAATGCCTGTTAGAGCGTTAATCTGTGTTCTTTTTCGGTCTGCATGAACATCTCACGAACACTATTTAGGAATTTGACAATATAAGCTGTAACAGCAGCAGAAGAAGTGCCGCCCTATTATAATACCTTCATCCCTATGCGGATCAAATATTGAGTAAGAATTTCATTTAAATGCATACACTAAAAACACTACTCCTGGCCAAATCCTTCACACTCTTCAATCGCAAATGTCAGTTTCTCAAGGAGTTGTTCGTAGCTTCTGTATGGGGGTAGATCCAGCCGGTTGAAACTGAAAGATGAAGATTGAGAACATGAAAATGAAGAGTTGCACAAGAAAAGACAACTGGGAGTTCTTGATTCTGGTATTCTCAACGCGTCTCGACTCTGAGGTCATCGTCAGTAGAAAGACAGAATGGTGTGCCGCCGAAAGAGCATGATCTTTTTATTCAGATTCGATCAGGTTATTTTTCTGGAATACCCCTATTTTTTATGAAACTGAGAATTTGGGCAAATACTGAAAGTTCCCTAAACTTTCCAGATTTTGAGTATTCAGAACTTCAATCTTCAAGTTCACCACCTGTATCCTCGTAAGCATTACAAAGCAAGCCTTTCTGAAGCCATTCCTATGTTTAGACATTACTCAAGTACTTTTCGAGTATATGATGGGTAAAACTGAAAACAAGTAAAAATATGCTGAGGATTTTTATACCAAAACAAATAGTGTCCTCAGCTAGCTTTTTCCCACCACTGGAGCTTCTCAGTTTTTCGCTGATTTGAGAGCTGACCTCTTTACAAGCAAATTTCATGAAGGAGAATGTTAACACATCTACCGGGGCATCTCTTAACACAGAAATTGGTGCGAGAAATACCATCAACACCTTACGATACTCCTCCAAAAAAGTTGACGACAGGCTTGATAAAAGACGCTAAGCATATTAAAATCATCATTACATTTGAACTCAATCTGTACTCATGAAATATAAAAAGTTCAACTTACCATGTATGGCTTCTCGGCAACCATGTTTCTTTTCCAACCTTTTCAATGCAGAATTTCTGTGGCCCATTGCTCCCTATAAGTGAATAGAAGTCGTGTGAAGAAAATGTTACAATCTTGGTGCAGGTGAAGGTGAAGTTGCAGTTTTTAGCACCAAGCGCTGGGATCGCAGTAGCTAAGCGCTAAGCGAGTCAGCGATCCCTTGTCATGACGCTCAAGTGTGGTGGGGTCCTACCGGGTCTCGAACCCACTCTAACGGACTGTTCTGGCTGCTAGGTCAGATGATTATACCACGGCACCATAACACCTTCAATCTTGCAGGGTTGAGGTTTGTAAGAGCAGTGTCTGGAAATAAGAGTGATGAGAAAAATGAATTCGTGCCTGGACCGGCGAATAAATTCCAAGCGACTTTCATGCTTGGACTGGCACTTGAATGTTTTCAGAATTTCCTGCTACTATTTTCATCGATAGACTTTTTAAATATTCAACAGAGTAACATTTTTACACATTTTGCAGAAACCTAGTCTCTCTGCTAAGGCAATCTGTTGTTGTCAACAAGAAGTTAGCCCAGAACAGTGTAATGTACGGAACACAATGTACGGTATACAATCTAGTCTAACTCAGAAGTCGTGGACAAATACAGAAATACGAAAAAATTTCTCGTGCACTAAAGTTTCACTTAAAGTAATCAATGTGGAACAACGCAACATGACATGAACAAAGGCAAATATGGTATATTTAGTAATTACGAATATATGAGAAGGATCTCTTGGAATGGTTTGGAGAGCTAAGGGCTGCCAGGACAAATCTCAAATTTGGCTGTCGATGTGGCGGACTATTATGATTATAAGTAAAGGAAGATGTTTCAAAGAAGTCCCTTCAAAAAAATCTACGCTCAGGGAAAAAGGTTTTAATAACGTAGTATGAAAACAATTAAAAACGCAGTAATTTGTCTACAAAGCCTCATTTCCATATTATCGGATCTGTTTAGTAACCCCAAAGTCCTTGTTTTCAGAAAACAGCAGATTTGGTAGAGGTACTGCAAAGGATTACCGATGCTTGCAAATCTATATCTCGAAAGGACTCGAATGCCGCTTTTAAACATCTGGATGGTTAGATTAACTACGACAGCCCTGTTATAGCCTCTCCGCTCCGCCTAAACCGATTTAACAAACATTGTATGGCTGAAACAATGTCAAGAGACCTTTTAGCAATTCTTAACTAGAGTTACAATATTTCTACACTTTTTTGTAGAATCTTGAAAGTGCACAAAAGTGATAGAAGCTCAATGCCACTCAACAGAACCTTTCGCATAAAAATGCATATAAAAATATCGTACAATCGAGAATCTTTCATAAATCTTAATGGTCTATTCATTCAAAAGTGAATTCAGTTTCATACCGTACTGTAGCATCTGCAGTTACGAAAGGAAATAAAGCAAACTGACCCATGAGATCCTGGAATCCACCAACAGGTAACCTGCAAGTTCCAGTAACAAATTGAAGTAACCTGGATCTCTTTTCATTGTCGTAAGACTTGACAGCTTGCCAAAACCACAATACTTGTTTACTGTTTTTTGTGTAATTTCTGTACACAGTATTTCTTTGCCAATCATCAATGTCATACTCTTGCATACCGCAAAGAATCAACTGCAAAGTGGACAAAATAGCATTTAAAAGCTTCTTTTACAGGAGTCAAAGCAAGATTTACAACATCAAAAATATGACATAGAGAGAGCACAGACTCGCAGGCCCAAAGATATCTTTACGAACAAAACTGCACGAATATGTTCAATACTGGGTGATGCAAACATTGGGCGATATACGTGAATGTTTTCAGACACAGGTAGAAGGTGGGAAATGATAGCCTGCATTCTGTTCAAACAAGGAATTCTGATATACGATAGTGTCAAAATATTGTTACAGCTCATGGCATAATTTATGTAAAAAAGACCAAAGCCGTTCTTTTTCATCTGGTCATAAAACTGCTCATGATGCTTGAAGCGTGGAGCATGACTTTGTCCAAAAAATGCAGCTAATAGTTCCATAGTTTCTACCTGAAGAGGGCAAAAAGAATTTGACATGAGAAATCTTACGAGACTTACCTCTAGTTCTCTTTCATCAAAATATTGAAGCCAGCTCATTGGAAGTACTTCATTAAATCCATTGAAAAAGGAAGTCAGAGGTTCTTCAACGCCACGACTGAATCGCCATTGTACCATCAGACTAGAAAGAAAAGAAGAAAAGCCTGAGTTTGAACTCATTCCTCTCCTTTCGAACAAATTTTTGAAACAAAAGGATCTCTTCCATATTTATCGAGTAAGCTACTTTAAATTGATGAAAGTATTTTCAGTCAATTTTTGAGACGTCATCCCATCAAGTCAAGAATCGGAGAAACCCCCCTCCTCCTGGGGGAATCATCCTTTTAATAATTCTAATTTACAGTTGATAAAGGTTGCATGTAAATCACTTATAATTCTGGCGCGGTAAAACTGATTTTGATGAAAGAAATCCTCTCACCTCACTTGGCCTATGACTTAATAATTCAAAGCATGTTGAAATTTGCACACAACTCACGATCGAACGTCAACAACGCTTTGACTTACCAGATAAAATATTCTGCTTTCCGAATCTCGGAGAATTTACAAGAAACATTCAGAAAGTTTAAGTACCTTTAACATCGAATAAAAGACGTCCGTATGTTCTACAGCAAGGTTTAAAGCTGTCGAGCTTCTCGATATCTAAGTAACCTAAGATCATCGTAACATAAAGCAGTTTTATAACATGCGTAGATTTCTTTGGAAGACAAAAATATGGATGTTCCAAACTTACTCAATATATTCTTCTTTATTTTCATCAGTAACAAGAATATCATTTCCGCCTTCCTTCAATTCATGAGTGACTGTTTTACCAAGAATTTCCATATCAGTGCTAAAGTACATATCCAGACCACACTCATCAATGTCATTTTCCCTAGAAAGAGAGAAGAGATTATGAAGTCTCTTGCATAGCTTTCTGATTTAAATACTCACAGTTCTTAAGACAATCAGTTGTTATCAAAAGCATAAAACTTTAAGCATCAAAGAGAATCTCCTTTGCTCAGCAATATTTGACTTTTGAAAGTCAAATTGCGGCACGCAATATTTTCCCAAACAATCGGAGACGTCATCCGTGCTGTGATGCTGTATCCATAAAAATGTTCAAATATACGAAAAAAATTTTACTTTGCGATTTACAAAGAGTCACTTTAAGGTCTTGTAAGCTCAAACTTCAGAAAGAACTGTTTCATAACCTCAAAACTTACAATTTGTATTCACAGAAATGTTGAAATGCTAAACTTAAAGACAAAAAGATACGTACTTGATCCATAAAAGGGAATTGTAATATTGATTATCAAGGGTTTCTAAGTCTTGTAAAACCAGTTTCTTTCCCAACATCCTTTTGTAGAAAGGCATACTGAACCCTCTGTCAATGAATTTTCCATGGTAGAGAGCCTGCAGAAATAAATTGCATTTGATGAAAATATACGAGATGGAAAAGAGAAAGAGAGTCAAGTGCAACTTACCTGCAATATTTAACTATGCAGAAAAACACCTGGAAAATATTGCTGCGATAGGAAGGACAACAAATACAAATCAAACTGAAAAGCTTTGGTTCTTAGCTTTGGAACTAATTCAATAAACGGTTTTAATGATACAAAATGATTCTTAAATCTATAAGGTACATTTTGCTCACTTTCTATGAAATTTTCTGTTCAAAACAAAACTTGATTCTAGTTCAGTTTTCGGTGCAAGTTTTGTTCCATTGCCAAGCTTGGCAACTTTTCCATTTTACTCCTAACATGTACAAACTGTTAATCAAATCACAGCGAAACTACCTTCACTTTGATTCAATATAAAATGTAAGGCTAAGTAAAAAATAGAGGAAAAGGGAGAAATAACTCACCATGGCAACAACTCTACCAATGAATCTGAAGTATTCCAAGTGATCGGGGTTGACGTAGGATGCTACAAAATGAGGGATCAGCATCTTAAATTTCTTCATTTAAATTTGGTGACGGAAAGGGCAGAAGAATTCCTTCAATTGACATAACTGAAAAAACTGCATTATATACAGTAACAAGGTAAAACCTTTTAAAAAGAAGAGTGAATGGGACGAATGTACGTCGTGCTATAAACAGGGAAAATAGCTTAGCAGATAAACAAACAAACAAACAAACTGATAAAACAGAAAAACTTTCGGCAACTGCACTGAAAACAGAGGAGACAGAGCCTCGATCAAACAAAGCTCAAATCAAGAAATTTATGAAATCACTAAATTACAAACCTGGGTTGATTTGCAGTGTGTAACTTCCTTGGCCAGAATATTCAAACAAGCAGTACATTGGGTTCATAAATTCATGGGTTAACAGGAAAAACCATTCTCTATAACAGAAAAGTGAAATGATGTTAGGGGCAATTGAAAGCAAATTGTGGAGGGGGTATCACTTCCTAAAGATCATGAATGTGATCTTGAAGGCGGGAGAAGAGCGGGAGTGGGGAAGGTTACAGGGGAAAGCGTAAATGCTAGAGGGTTAGAAAGCTAATTACCAGGTTTGCAGAAGTGTAAAGAGAGAAATCCTTTGAATTGATATGACATGATAAGAGAATTGAATGAAAGTGAAAACAATTCATTTCCAGTGTAATAATAATACCTTGCAACACCACCATAATCAAGACCTTCTTCTCCTTTGAACATAATATACAGTCTTCTACTCAGGTCACGTGGGTTGATACGCATTATCTACAAGGAATAAAGGTAACACTCAGGTTCACTCCATATCCTAGGGAAACAAGTTGTAGATCTAATTGAATCAATCGAGGCTATGACGAATTTTGTCACCAAACAATAAAGCTTATTACACAAACTTATAAAGATTTGACATCAAACAAGAAATAGAAATGAATGTTTTCTCATAGAAAGGCAAGTGAGTATACTGAAATACTTAAGCCTGGTTTTCTTTGAATAGTAATTCTTCCAGGCTTCAAGGTGTCTCTGGTTTCAGCCTTCACTTCACGCAACACGATCTTCAAAAACTTTTAACTTAGAGAATTTTCAGCTGGTTTGCAAAATCTGGTGTCAAAGATTAATCTCAGATTATAGGGACAACGATAGGGACAACGATACCTTACCACTGAGCCTGTTCATTTTATCGTTGTTTTCTAATATTCAATCAAACATGGAGCAATCTTTTTGGGTCCCCCTGAATCAATTAGCAAGACATTTCATTACCTGTTGAAATGAATCCTCGAATATGTTGCCTCTGCTGACAGGAATCTTGATGTGACTTGGAAGAGCATTTGCCTGCAAAAAGGTTTTGTCATTTAATGACAAATCTAAATGCCGGGATTTCGCTCAAAGAGAAGAGACTCGGCTTCATGTATCAATATAATTATCATTCATCATAGTATTTTTAAGAACTTTTTCTAGTATCCATCTATTGCAGAAAAAGTTAATTTTCTTCATATTACAAATACTCGCTGTTGTTCTTCGTCGCGTTGCGCTATTTCTGCTTTCAAACTTAATTTTCTTACTAGTAACCCTGTATGTGAAAACATGGGGCAAATTAACAGGCATAAGCTTCACTTAATGTAGTATAAAATAAGTCAAGATGGTAAAACGAAGCAAAATCTTACGAATTACTGCAACTAACCTGACATAGATTTCTGAAATGCATGAGTTTGAAGGGGAAGCTTCTTTCATATTGAATGCTACCACCAACATGTGATCGACTGCAAATAACAACTCAAATTGAAGTCAACATGTCCTTATATGTGCGGGGAATATAACTGTTCAAAAATTCCCTATTATTTGCCATGGACAAAGAAATAGTGCTTTCGTAAATCTATATTGTCAACCAATATCTCAATCATTCACAATGATAACCAAGAAATTTCAATCTGCATGAGCATGAGCTTAACTCTTTCAAATTTTTAAAATGTTGGGTGTGAAATTATATTAAACTTTTCTATGAATTGAATGACATCAAAGAAATCTTAGGTAATTTGCTGTAAATCAGCCGCATCAGTTTTTAGATGCCTTGATTATTTTCAAAATGGCGGCATCTTGATTATTTTGGTAGAAATTCATCGAAAATTTTGAAAAATTGAAATCATCGTAAATCTTAAATCACCTGAGGAAAGCTGATACAATCTTCAAGAAAACAATAGTTTATGAAAGTCTACATACAATATGGTTGCAAGCAGAAATCTACTGCTCTTCTGGTTGACGATTTAGATATCTGATGACGTCACAGCCTCAAAATTAATAAATGCCGCCATTTTGAAACAAGTCAAGGTGTCAAAAAATTGCCACGGCAGAGTTACAGCAAATTACCCAAAGCTCTTTTCAAACACTTGAATTTAAAGAAGAATGAAGCGAAATTTTACTCCCACCCTTTCAAAGATTTGAGCTCTCTGCTTGCATTACGTGATTGTCACTGTGTTTATTCCCCTGTTTCGAATCTAAAAAGTTATAAAAATCAACCTTTTCCGTTGTTTTCAAATCTGAAAATTTCTCAGAAGACGACACACAATACTTGCAGTTGCAACATCACATGAAATACTACTTCTAGTAAAAAAAATTACTCACTTAACAGCTACTCCCGTTCTTGGATCTGGAAAAGAAGATTCAATAAGATTGCATTTAAAGCAGCCTATCTGAAATTCGGGCTACAAAAAAACAAAGCGTATTGAAGGAAGGCATTTAGTCCAATCAACAGCCCTATAAAACATAGATTTGTTGCATCTTCCATGTGACTGGAACACTTGCAACTATATACCGTTCAAGCTATATTCAGCTCACTTTGTAATAAGCCCCTCCATTCTTAACCAAGTTTCAAATAAGCCCTCCTCTCTATTGAGCCACGCCAATTATATCAACATCCAGAGGTTAGCAAAGATTCTCAACTTCTTTAGATAAACTAGTTAACGCGTTAATTTCAACATTATTTGGTAGAAAAACACGTGTGAAAGTTGTGTATGTGAATCGTAAAATTGTATGCTGACTCTAGAAAACATCGGGTAAAAGAACTAGAAAGCGTTCATTTCTATCCGTATCATTTGACTGAAGCCCTTCCCATCCCTAACACGCAATCCATTCTTTTAAGCCTCCGCCTAGATTCTCCGACATTAAATATGCCCCTGGGGGACTTAACAGAGCTTGTACGGTAACTCTACAATCATAATATAATGTGAAGGTAAAATCAACCAATGTAAAACTTTCCAGTAACAAATGCTTACCAACAAACGTTGTTTCCCTTCTGTTATGATCAACAAAATATGGTACTCCTTCAAGTGTATATCGCATCTCCCATCCATGAGGCAATGGTTTTGGATTTCCAAGCAATCTGTAAATTACAATGAGACACAACCTCATGAGATACAGCAATCTACAAACACACCTTGAAACATCAAATCTTTAGAACCAGAATTAATAAACATAAACTTAATCCTGTCTCCTAATGCAAAAATATGTTCTTTCTGCGTCAAAAGCATGTTCAATATTTTTGACTTTGTTTAGCACCATTCGAGTTAAGGAATGGCGTCCCTCCTCTTTCATTTCATTTCATTGCAAACTTCTTTAATCTATTTCAAACTTGGGGTAGAATAGCCATTTACTTAAAAAATTTGGTAAACTACGCCTTCTTAATAAAACAATAAATTGCTCCATAATATTCATCAAATGAGTTGCAACTGTAATGTCGGCAAGCTCTACTATAATACCACAAAAAATTGAAACGAGAAAATAAACAGATGCAAACTGGAGCTTCCGGAACAAGAAATATTTCCATAAAACTTCAAATCACAAAATAGATGCAAAAACATAACTGCCTCGTTAAATAAACACTGAGTCAACGTACCCTGCCGTCCGTGGATCTTCCCATTGAGTTTTCCTTGTGTTATGATTAACAAAATAAACACGTCCATTATTCTGCACACGTTTTTCTGTAAGGAAAGGCAAACATTTCTAAATCAAAATTTTCAGCTAACAACACTTTAGCGAATGCTTTCTCCTGTTATTTCCATCGTATATATACATATGACGTTCTGGGCGACTTGAATAAGAAATAAATAAAAACCCAAATTGGCTGTTCAAAATCTAGTTGCGTAGTAAAGTCACATTCTACTTTGAGCATGGAATGTCTGAACCTATTAACTGGAGTAAAAACAAAAAGGGTCTATCAATGGGACAGAGGTAGAGAAGATGGAAGCACCATTTCCAGGAAATTTTCTATATATTTGTTATTAGGCCATGGGAAATACTATTTATCAAAAATTTCATTTTAGCACTCGCAAAAGCTATCTTCGATTTGAAAAACAAAGATCAACAGATTCTTTCTTGTAAAAGAAATTATTATCCACATTCCAGACTTACATACTTTGAGCAAACTTTTATCATGTCGAAAGGAAGTAAAGCATCTTCTCGATAAATATAATAGGCATTCCGTTAAAACCAAAATGTCTTGTAATATATGGTGACGGAGGAAATTACAGTCCATCTCAAATTAGATAGCACAAAATTTCTGATGCAAAACAATTCAATCGTAGCTATCAGTGCAATTTCACGTCACAACTATTTTCAGGCACACTGGAGCAATGTCTGGATCAGCATAAGGAATTCAAAGAAGGATATGTACCCCAGCCAGCTGGTAATGGTCCAAGGGGGTCAGCATTTCCTGAAGATAGAGCAGGTGCAGGCTCCCCTCCTTGTGGATTCTGTTGTTGTTGCTGTAAAAGAGAATTGAGTGTTTCATAAATAACTAACTACAGCCTGGATTGACTAGGCTGAGAATCAGTAATCGCCCATAAAAGACGACGAGACTAATGCCATACCAAGACTACTTGCGCTGGGACTCATAATATTACAGCAACTTCTTTGAGCTTGCAGCACTGAATTTCCAAGGCCCATTGAAACGAAGCTCCTAAATAATGTCATTGGAAGGTTGTGCAAATTTGATTATTTGATGTAGGCCAACCGTAACTCGAGGCTCAAAGTCACGTTTCGAAGAGCTTTGGGAAATTGTGAAACCACCAGTAATTTTGAAAAAACATGAGAGCCTATCATTCAATGAAATTAGGAAAAAATCTAGGCATGTTCTGCAAATCGTAGTAATGCACTCTTGAATCGCCCGATACAGAGCATAAGAGTAAAATAAACGAATAGGAAAGAAGCTGTTAATTACCGATAACAAATAACGTTGTTGATATTGTTCCCTTTCTTGAGTTTCATGTCGTTCCTGATTGCTTCTCCATTGATTATAATGATCTACGGACTCTGCCGTTGGTCTTTGCCATGTTGTTGTTCGTGAATTGTGATCAACATAATATGTTCGGCCTCGAGCATCTACACGTCTTTCCCAACTGCAAAAGAAAAAATCATTCATTTACTCACTCAAGTAGGCTGGTAAAGTTCCTGGCTGCACGCAGCTTTCAAACGGCAGAATCGGCTGGCCCAGACTGCCTCCGAAAAATGCTGCTACAATGAGCAGTATCTTAGCAACTTCACAGAAATCAAAATTGTTAAAATTCAGGAACTATTCAACCCAATTCCCTGAAAAATAACTTGAATGGCACTTTCGCTGCAATTATAATTAGTTCACTGTGTTCAGAGTCCTGCAGAGTTAGAGCCATCAATCAAAATATTCTACACTCACCCAGAAGGCAGAGGTTGTGGTCTCTCCCAGCTTGTACATTTTGAGCCATGATCGACATAGTACGTTCTTCCATATTGATCCACCCTTCGTTCCCACCTGTAAAAAATAACGAGACAGTGTTTTTCAAAGAAGCCGCTGAATTACAATTTTCTTTCTCCCACGTTGTCGCAGCTTCCTCTGTACACTGCATGGCACATATAATTTCACCATCACTTAAGAAGATAATGAGTTTCCTTTTTAACTATCCATTAGCTCATCAAAATTGCATGTAAGAGTCTCTTTGCTAGCTGCCTCCACATTACTACAGTTCTAAAGTCAAAGGTGTTGTGGTGCAGTGGTGTAATCCTCAGTCGAACTTTGCAGCAAGAACAGTCAGGCGGAGTGGGCTCGAAACCCAGAAGTAGGGTCCACCACTTGAGCATCATGACATGGGCTTAGCTATTGTGCGATCCCAGCGCTTGGTGCTAAAAACTGCAAATTCACCTTCACCTTCAAAATGAATGGATAGAGCCAAGCGGATTAACCTCTGTGTAGCAAAAAATCGCAAAAACAATATCCATGCACGTGTCAAAATCATTAAATACAATAGGCCAATTTCAGACATTAATATGGAGACCTTGAGTTTGCTTTTAATCTCCGTCAACTAACTGTAACATTTAAATATCCTAGCTTTCTATTTTATATAGCAATTTAGGATCAGCCTCTGGACATGAAATTTTCAAAAAAGGTCTTAGAATGAGTTAAAAGTCTCTGGTAGATTCCAAATATTCCAGTTCAAAAAAAATGCAAGCCGAGACTAGCCTCACGATATAGTCCCAGATATCGCAACAACAACAACAACAATAATAACAACAACAACAACATATTTTCTTTTTGCTCAATCTGGGCCTTATGGACTTTGATATGAAATTTTGAGACGGAGAAATGAACACGTTTACGTGTGCCCTCTGGAATGAGGCTGCTGTGTAGTCTCAGAAGCGAGGCAAGCGACCTTCGACAGTTGGGAATTCTCATGCTGCGGTGAAGTTCATGGAAGCAAATTGGCCTTAAAAATGAGGAACCCCTGGTTAACAGTGAAAGGTTTGTTGATTCTTGGATTGAGGAAACATTTGTATGGATACTTGTGGCTTTTGTTCATGGCTAATATCACTGAAAACTTGAAATCTGAGCTGCTTTGACTTTGGAGTTTCGAGCCGGCAACGTAGGCCCATCCACCATTGCCTGGAGTTCGTACAGTGTTGCTGTGGTTTCCATATCAAATTATGAAATCGATAGGGGAAAACTTCATCCCAAATTTCAGTGTCAAAGTCTATGAGGCGTAGTTGGAGCGTCCATCAGTCCATCAATAGCGATCACTACGAACATGTCATCAGGCTAAGCCCCTGGTAGATTCCAAATATTCCAGTTCAAAAAATCGCAAGCCGAGACTTATCCACCCTAGATCCTTCAGATATTTCTAATAAACTATAAAGTAAACTAAGAATCACAGATACTTTCGAAGTTTACTATATGAAGAGAAACGAAATATTAGCACGAACAGAAATCTGAAAAAATCCTAGATCACGATGATGCAATACAACTTTAAGCCATTCCGCAAAAGAGCCTGGATCGAGCTATGTCCTGATACGTTTTCATAATTAGGCTCAAATAAGTGGTGTGAGTCTCGAGCACTATTGTGCGCATTCGAAACTTTTCCATAACGCATAAAAATATCATTTGATTAAGATTCTTTTTAGAATAGCTAAGAGGTCTACTCATAAACAACAAAAGAAACTGACCCAGGAGGCAAGGGCTCTTCAGCACCACCTGCAGCCGCTGTGGCTCCTGTTGGTCCATTTGCTTGAGTAGCTGTCGCTCTGGGGGAGCTATTGCCTGAAAAAGAAATTCAAATTGTTCTACGAGTTTTCACAAGTCTAATTATGCTGTATTTTACACAATTGGATTGGATACGTTTCAAGTTAGAGTTTGAGATTTTCAGCTGAATATCAATATTTTGTCCAACCTCTCTCCTACCCCTGAAAAATGTTGGTCTGAAGCACTGATCACTAGATATAAAGAAAAGCCATTCTGCGTTGCCGTACCCCCCCCCCCCCCACCCCCCCCCGTAAAGAACTGCGTCATCTTACGGGAAACCAACATTGTATGGGGGAAGGGGAGAGGGCTGATAACAAAATATCTGATTTTCAAGAGTTTTGGCAAAGACTGCGTCTATCTAGCAAAACACCTCTGAAAGGTGCAAACATTTCTGACAAATGGCGAATTATGAATCTGAACTTATTCGATCTTGTCTATTTTGTTACAGATTCTTACCTGCAGTTGCAGACGCGTTACTAGTCGCAGTAGAGGCTGCCGCAGCTGATGGAGCACCACTATTTCGATTTGCATTCCCTTGAGGCCTTGCGGGTCTTTGAGGGGGTCTTGAGGCAGGCACTGGAGGCTGCGGACGATTGGTTGATCTTGAGGCTACAGGGCTGGGATCTCTAGCCACTGAATTCCTGTTGCTGTTGCTGTTTTGTTGTGGTGGGCTCACCCTTGATCGTGTCTCTCCATTTGAAACATTGCTGTGCAGAAGATATGAGGATTAATACAGGCCAGAGAACTAGAATCATTACACAGACTCAGTTATAGCAACAACAACAACAACAACAACAACAGCAACAATTTTTACTTCTTTTTCCATTAAATCGAATTTCAGAAACGATCCTACGTCCACGTGATCAGAATTTCGAAGCTTTCAAATTCAAAACGCCATTGACGCCATTCAGACGCCATTCAAAACGCCACAAAGTCACCGCTAGACTTATGACCTAGAGTCCCATATTTCACTGTGCTCCTCTGATTTGATGATGGTGTTTCGGTCAGCAACGGCTCATAACATTAACTCTGAAAACCTGACCCTATCTAGGCCCAAACGATGAGCTTCCTAGAGTACCAATTAGATTGCGAGATTTGTGAATTACTATTGTTATGGCAAATGTGATAGAATTTTCGATTTGATTGAAGAACGGATAACATTCACGATTCGAGATTCGAAGCTGTGATTCCATCATAACTCCATTGATGATTGCAGAAAAAAGGGTCAGCTTTTTCACTGTTTCATTGTGGGTTCTATTTAGCAAGGTTTACTACAGAGATACAAGGAAGCAATCGTCATAAGCCTAGGTCACCGCTTCGAAAAAATTGGGGATATAGGTGCAAACATGCCTGAACTGGTTTATGAGATATTACACTCGATTTCATGTCGTAAATTAGCTTTTTGCCTTAACTGATAACGCTATAACTACGACTTATTTCCGTACACTTTTAAAAATGGACAAGCTCCGTACTGATTCCAAATGAAACCTTTCAGCTGCTCTACAAAAGAATCGATTAACTGGTACTGGAGCTTCTATCACTATGGTGCACTTTCGAACATTCTACAAAATGCATTAATCTATGTTTCGATTGTGATTTCTTTGTCGAATATAGCTGAAAGATCTACAGGGTGTCTCAAAAAAATTGTTCGACGTTTGATAAAACACTGAAAAATAAGGACAACGTGAACAAACTCATGCAAAGATAACCCTGTTCCTAAGATTATGAAATAACTTTAGAGACTAAAATCGTGCAAATCGGTTGAAAATTCACTGAGTTACGAGCTCTCGAAGATCAAAAATATGCGATAGCTGAAACCAGAGACCCCTCAGATTACTGGTATTGCAAAAAGCTCGAAGACGGAGGTAAGAGAAGCTTATCCAATGTCATACCTCTCGTTGATATCAGAGCAAACCAAATAGGACTTCTAAAGTAAATTATTTCTTGTGATCATTCTCTAAATTTCCTTACATTGCATAAGTCCAAAAACAGTGGTTCAAAACATAATCGGCGAGAGACTGAATCTTTTTCCTCAAAGCATCTATATGCTTGAAAGCTAGGTTATCGAAAACCTGTTTGAATCCAACTTGGTTCGCCCTGAAACAATTGAGAAATAACAGAAACGACGGCCTATAGAGCTTTTACCAAAAATGACATTTCGAGGCCTCTGGTTTCAGCATTCGCACAAATTTGAACTTCAAATGCTGGAAACTCCATGAATTTTTAGCGGATTTGCAAGATTCTTGGGTCAAAAAATAAACTAAAATCTCAGAAAAAAGGTGACTTAGCCAAGGGTGCATTCAGCGTATCGTTATTTTTTAGTATTTAATCAAACGTCGAACAATTTTTTTGAGACACCCTGCATTGGGGCTAAATCTACCAACTACTTTTTCTTACGAACACCTGGTCTAAAATGCAACCAAAATCATCTTTTCGGAACTGCTGTACCACACAACTAGGAACCAGTACTTCGGTAAACGTTTGTCCTTGCTTTAATCGCACAAACCACGTTCCTCTAAGCCCCATTCTGACCAGAAGACGACGAGGTGACAGAAACTCGTCACCGATTGACATTTTTTGCCGTTTTCACTGCTCTAGGGAAGTAAGGCTCTAAGCAGAACGACATCAACAACAATTCAACCCAAGGAGGCCAGCGTGACGTAAGGGTCCTTATGGAATGATCCTCATGAGACACGATTAAGTCTCTTTAACACGATGCAAAAGATTAGTTTACAAGAACGTAAACACTCACGATAGAATTTCATTTCTTGGTCTGTAAGCATCAATATCTATAGTTAAATTGTTCAATCCTATTTCAAGATCACCAACTGACGTTTCACTTCCAGATTTTTCTGCTTTTAGGGGAAGTTTTAATTTGAAGTTTTCCACTAGAAAGAAAAGGAACGGAAAGTTCAGTTATAAGGATACAGAATAAAAGATTGAAATTAGCCATAGCCACACCAGAGTCTCTTTCCGTGATATGTGAAATGGTTCATTTATTCTTTGAATAGATAAAAACGACTACATTTTGTTTACATCCACTTCAAGTCATGTGATCTCTTGATAAAACAGTTTTTTGAATTCTTTAACATACTCATTCTATCAGCGATGGCATCGACTGATGAGGACCGGAAGGTCGGAACATGTTTACAACTGTTTTATAACCATTTAGTTGACTTTAGATGTGTCAAAAGAGTATGAAATAATTATATATTTTATCATTATGCAATAAAACATATTCAATGCCATGCAAAATTGTGCTATGAATGTAAAAAGTAGATGAATATGTGTAGATGATGAAAAGATTATGAATATGTGCTATAAATGAATATGAAACCTTCCCAAGGGTCTGATCACATAACTTGAAAATAGCCTCAGCATATTTTGCCTAATATCTATTTTTTGGTCAGAAAAGAAGAAAGTCCTTTTCAAAACAGCCTCAGTTCAAAAAACATATCAAAAGACAGCCGTAATTGGTCTCCACTTTGTAAAAAGACATCAAAGTATAAGTTTAGGAACTTTGATTATCTTAAAAATTGAAATAAAAGAAGTCAAGTGTTCTGGGCACTTCTTCAATCATTTTGCTTTGCATACAACGGATATTTGTTACGTTGAATTTACCTAAATTTCAGTTCTCATTAAAAACAAGAAAAATCAAGAAAACAATTTGGCCTTTTTGCTATCAAACAATTTTAGATTCTATTACCGGGTGTCCCAAAAATGCAAAAGCGTGTCAACAGTTATCGCGAAGGAGCCTTGTATTAAAAATGTCTGTATTTGCGACCTTGCATGTTTAAATCAGGTTTGTATTCGCAGAGCAATTCACCCAAACTAGTAAAAATGTCTGAGGCAGCCTACGGCAGATGGGTATTGAATTATGCAGGTACTATCAATGCATAATTTGGAAAAAGCTTTTGGGATAGCTCAACAATACATTATTTTTGGCAGTTTGTTGAGCTATGAGAGTGAACTTTACTCTCCACTACTTCAGAAGCCCAATATGAATTAACAATAACAACAGTAAAAAAACTTGGGTGAGAACGATGCTTTGGTATTCCTGTTCCTTCAGTCCTTCAGTCCTAGAAGTTTGCACAGTGAACTGTTAAAGTGTACATACATCTGTCCTTAACATTTCTTCTAATCAATAAGATAATGTAATTGGTCACGAAATTTTTAAGAAAAGAAATTTCAATGGTTAAGCTGACTCAAAATTGTCTTCCAATACCGCACAGATAGCAGTAGAAAAATTCAATAACGATCTGTAATAAGCATCTGTAATAAGCTGTCTCAGAAATTTCGCCTCTTTAGTACAATTGGCAAATCTCGTTGATCAGTCGATCAAAAACTTTGATGATGAAATATGATCAGAAAAGACATTTAAAATATGAAATAATCATAATAACTAACATTTTCCATCGTTTTCTCTCAGCAAATTGAAAAGGTCAACTTTTGCTGAGCCGAGCAATGTGTCACTCTTTATTGTTTGTTTGTTCAATACTTTGAATTCCAAGATGCTGTGAGGTGTGATCAAACTGCAAATGAAACGATAATGTTTTGAAAAGAATTATATGATGCTTCATTTATCATCGATCTATCTGAGGGACAGTTTAACTTACACCATACTTAATGGACTAATAGAACTTCACATGTTTTGGGATTTGTTGTGCCAAGACTACTTTTGGCATTGGGATGAATCAAAGTTTGGTTGATGGCCAAACGCCTGAAGTATTTATCAGATTTGTGTTCTGTCCCCCTGAGCATTGTAAATCTACTGTATGAAAAACTGGATTTGTGAAAATTGCTTTACATGCATCAAAAATGGATAAGTAAGCTCCTTACTTTGAACAACAAGCAAATAGGATTCACTTCCTTTAAAGCTTCAAAAGTGATTTCTACACTTTCCTTTTGACAATTTACCTTTCTTAGGAATTCCATTTTTGTGTAGGTATTTCTAATAAATATGTGATTATGATGATGTATTGGTAATAAATCTATAACAATGATCAATCAACACTTCAACAGACTTATGGCGATGAGTCCCTTGTATCCCTGTGGTAAACCTTGCTTAACAGGGACTCATAATAAAACAGTAACCAAGCTGGCCTTGAAGCATGCATTCATCAGCGAACTTGATGAATTAGAATCACAGCCACTAATCTCGATTCTCATCCAAAATTTTATCAGTTTTTGAATTGATTCAAACGTTCCATCATGACTGCCATCGCTTTGCTATTTACGAAATCGCCTAATCTGATTGGTCTGCCTGAAAACTGTCTGTTTGGGCCTTACTAGGAGCAGGCTTTTCATAGTAATATTATGAGTCTTTGCTGACCGAAGTGCTATCATCAAGTCAATGAACACAGGAAACAAGGGACTCAATATCATTAATCTAACACTCCATAATATGAAAATGCGAGGAAATTTCACTCAATTCAGCTTCTTTTGAAGAATACTAGCTAGAATGTCTATCTGAAGTAATGTCCACCTTTTTCACTGTTAAAATAATCTGCGCTGTATATCAGATCTTTACTGACTGGCAGTTGCCAACAAACATTTTGCCTACAGTTACAGCAAATCTCACACTGAGTTGAAGCCACAACACATCCACAATAAAAAATCCAGATTTCGCTCAGCTTGAAGTAAGGAACATTTCTTTGGAAGTTGGTGATTGCTGGATCATTGAAGCAATATTAAAACTTGTCATTTATAAATTATTCATAACTGTAACAGCATGTCCACACTTCAACACTATAAAAATTTTGTACAAATGGATTGAAAAGACTTACATCGTAAAATCTTCCATCCATTTTGGCTCCCAAGTTTTTCTAACAACATCTGTTTTTCTTGGGGGTTGCCCATCCACGACAAGCTCTGCATATGGGTCTACTTTACCTGCTGAATGAAAAAAAGCCCTTGAATGAATGGGTTACTATTTATGTGGTAAACATTGCTCAACAAGAACTCATAATGAAACAATGAAAAAGCTAGCCCCATTTTCTGCATCATCAGTTGAATCATGATTAAATCACAGCCACAAATATCAAATCACAGCCACAAATCTCAAATCACAGCCACAAACCTCAAATCACAGCCACAAATCTCAAATCACAGCCACAAATCTCAAATCACAGCCACAAATCTCAAATCATGGCTTCAAATCTTGAATCTCATCCAAATGTTATCAGTTGATAGGTTGTAAGTCTACTGCATGCCCATGGACAAAAATACTGCATAGAACTGACCTTTGTGCACATTAACATGACAAGAATTCTTTGAATAATTGTAAGCCTTCTAAACAAGAATTCTTAGCAAGGAAGAACAAACACCAGGGTGGAGCCAGCACCTGCAGATGAGGGGGTCTGGGGCATAGCCCTAGAAAAATTTTGCCTGACCACACCCTTCATAATCTTGGAAAGTGCAGGCAACACTCTTTTAGCTAAATTTACAGCAAGTATTTGCTAAGAATATTTCATTTAGTTTTTTTACTTCAATGGCAAAAATGCTTGATCTGGCTTACACCCTTGTGAGACCAATTTTATTGCATTTCTTGTGTGAATCTCAGGACAAATCTTTGGAAAAGTGGGGGGGTTTGGACCACCAGTTCCTTTGCCACTGGAAGAACATATCAATGCACACAAGGCCTGTACTTTTTATGACTTGCTATTCCTTTCTAATAGCTTCCTCCTGCAGGAAGACTGTGGACATTTGCATGACATTTGATGGTAAGATTTTTGCAGAGCAGTTCCTTACTTCTTTGAAAGTTGAAGGAACAAGCTGATTCTTTCATTTTTGAATAAAAGAAAATCCAAACAAACTTATCAATTGAGCACTAATAATGCATCAAAGGTGCTGTCTTTAACAGTAGCAGAGACTGTTTTTAATAATTGGGGGGGGGGGTGCTAAGCTATGTTACAGATAAAATTCATCTTTTCAATCCTATTTTTTCAGAAAAGATATATAATTAATTTCTTCAACAGGTAGCAAGATTTAACTAAGAGTTAAATGGTTCAGACCCAATCTTTCCCTTTGTCTCTCTTCTACTACTTTCAAAGAAAAATTTAGCTTTAATCTGATCTTATCAAGAGTACAAAAGTCAGTCTTCGTAATATGAGGTGTGCGATCGCACGCACACGCCTCCACACACACCTAAATTGTCTAAGGCGTGCAAAATGTCGCACGGGCAAATCGGAAATTTTCCAAATTTCGTAAAAATGTCAATCAAAAAAATTTTGCAGAAAGATAACTTGTGCAGCAGAATTGGAAGTAAGATGCTCCTTTATTTATCCCTCGATGTTCCTACAATTTTGCTGCTGAATAGCGTTTCACGTTCTTCACAATAGGAAACCATTCGTTGTAAAGGTCAGCTCACTGGCGAAACAAGCAAATGCAAGGATTCAGGACGAACCTTTAAATATTTATCCATTTATCTTAGCAAATGGATTGAACAAGAAACCTTTAAAGAACTCGAAGATGTGGAGAATGAACTTGTCTTTGAAAAGATTTACAAAGTGTTGTATCTTGCTGTAGAAGTTTCTTCATAGCCGTTCATCTATCTTTCTTTCTTCTTTGTTGATGTTCCTTGTTGAAGTACGGTCATGAAAGATCAGGGAGCAACAACGGAGAACGATCAATAATACTCGCGTTAATTTGACTGACACAAAACCTTTATAGGATGCACCTCTGGAGTAGGTCCACTACAAGTTTTCGTTATCTTTCGGTAATTTTAAAAGGTTTGGTTTTATTTCAACAGCGTGGACTCTCAACTCTCATCTCCTTCTCAAATCTGTTAATAACTTCTGTCCAACCTTTATTTGGTTTCAATTGACCTTCACACTTCATAAAACGAGAAAATGGGAAACTGGATGGCGTAGCTGTTTTGATTTTTCCCCAACTTGAAAATGGAGTGCGATAGAGAATGCAAACAAACACAACGAAAAAATATTTTTGCAACGTTGTACCACAGAAGTTCATCGAGTTCATGTACGAGGACTTTCCTTCCGAAAAGTCTGCAAAGACCTCAAATGGCAAATTTAGACTGACTGTAGGGTCTATGAATTATATAGTATATTTGTGCAAGAACAAGAACATCAACACAAGTCATCATCGGTTCGCAGACCTTACTCAAAAGATTAGGCCTCTTTTTAAGGTTTCTAAATCAATTTTCTCGATCAATTTTCGTAATTTCCATTAGTTTACAATATGAAAGGTCATCTTGACAGCACCACCTCATATTTCTTGAAAACGGGAGTGAGAAACAATAATCGTAATCATTATGAAAATATCAGCACTTTCGTATCCCACGCTATCGCACGCCCAAACTAACCAAGATGTGCGAAATGCTGCACGTGACCCACTTTCATATTACAAAGACTGCAAAAGTAAAGCGACTGGTAAACTCAAGAAATAGACAAAATGAAATTGAAAATAAGATTGAATGAGTCATATCTTCAAAATAATCTTACCACCAAACCAGCCAGCATTTGCATCTTTCAGCTTGGCTCCATTTACTAAAGTTGAAAAGAAAATTACATTTTAGTTTGAAGGCAACATCTGAAAAGAATTACAGAACATGATTACCAAAAAATTTCAAACAAAGCCATCCTCTACTTGGTTTGATTCCATGATGGAAGCTTGCAAAGTGTGTACCAAAGGTGAAAGCCTGAATGTCTCTTTCTTATGATAGTGTTAGAATAGTTTACTGTGTGGAATTGTAAGCATCCTACATTGTGGGAACTTGGTGACAATGAATCCTTTCCCATTATGGATGGCATATAGTTTATTCATACCACTGTTTATCAAACTGTTTTTCTTGAGTGCAAAGAAAAAAAATGGAATGAAAAACTAACACCTGTTTCTGAATTGAGTTATTTTGCACTTGATGTAGAATATCAAGTTGACCACACACACTGCTTCTTAATAATCTTTCTAACTTTCCTATCCTGTCTTCAGCATTTTTCTGTCCTTACCAAAGCATAAAAAATGCACCACTTCCACCCAATTGACAGAAGTTAATTCAATTCTCCACAGTGTCCTTGTAAAATTGCAAGTCACACACAAAATATCTTTGGTGCTCATTATTCAAAATCTGTGGTTTCAATGCATCTCAAACAGGAAAAGCTGCAATTATTTGGCACCCATAACAAACATTCTAAACCTAGGTTTGACTCAACCAAAGAGAATCAGCAAAAGCTGTAAAAACATTTTTCTATCAAAACAGTCAGTTATACTCTTCATGAAACAGCTGCTCCAATATGCAAAGATAAAAACACTAGGAGAAGTGTCTTTCTTTGCATCTTTAATATCTTCTAGAGGTAACCTCTACATTCTCACCAGTTTCATATCTACTGCATCACTGTAAATACATATATGCAAATATATATATATATGCTATATATATATATACATTTATGTATATATATATATATATATATATATACATAAATGTATGCTCCGTCTGATTTTGAACAATTATTACTGATGAAGGCTTTGGCCGAAACGTTTAAACGAATGTGTTCTTTCTGAGTGTCTATATATATATAAATATATATATATATATATAAATACTTTGACATCCCCATCATTTTGTAAATTAGGTACATAACGAGATAATGCTTATCCTGCCACTTATAAAGCAGTGAATGAAAGCAACATTGGCAGAAAAAGAGGTAAACTTACTTTTGCAGTGGAGCTGGTAGAAAGAACTGAAAAACAGATAGAAATTTTGAATTTGAGAAATTACTTAAAAATATAAATACAAACAACTCTAGAACATGGCTCCCTTTTTTGACGCAATTTTTGAGGACACCAAAAAAGTACATAAAAAATGTCAGATTCTTCCAACAGTGAGAATTTCTGTTCCTGAAGATCATTTTATAATTGTTATGTCTGGTTTTCTATATTCCATTCAATCATGGAGTAATAATGAAACAACTTTTAAATGACAAACAAGGGCATAGGGAAAGTTGAATGAAGAAATAAGGTGCATAAATTGTTATATAGTTCATAAGAATGGATTACCGTCTAGGAGAAACTGCTGTGTCTCCCATAATATGATATGACTTCTACGGTAACTCAATGTCTGAAAAAGAAAAATCCTAAGGTTAGTCATAAGGATAGATTCCTATTACTATGTAAGCTGGATCATGATACCCTTTGTATCATGCCAATTTTTCCTGTTTAAGTAAGATCAACTCATTGCCCCAGTATGGAACGTTTGCTGTAACCTCAGGCCTGCAAGAGGGCTCTCTATTGTTTATCTGTTGTCAATTTGAATATAATTTTTGCTTGTCTGTTAGGTGAGCAAAGTTTCTCACTTTTCATACAGGACATAGTCCCTTGTAGGTACTATCTGCCTGCCTAGTCCTGGCCGTAAGAAATTTTTGGGGTGTGTGGCAAATCAGACACCTTGCTTAGCAATGCATGTGATTTGAGTGCTGTATTTCACTCCATGAACAAGGGGTTTTTGGAAATAGAGGATAAAAAAACGAGTTTTAAAGCACTTTGTGCCACAAATCAATGCTGGAAATGACTTGAAACAACGCCAATCAATATTATACTTTGAACACTTAACATCCATAGAAACAATCCCATTGTCCTCTGCATTCAAATGCTTGTATTTAGGCTGTGATCTACGCACTTTGATGATGATGCTTTTCCATCTAGTTAGTCCAAATCACTGCAGCTATGATTGTAGGATTGGAAGCAGCTATGAGTGCAGGATTGAAAACAGCTATGAGTGAGTGGTAGGATTGAAAGCAGCTATGAGATTTGCACATCAACATTGTCTATCATAGATAACAAATAGATTCATTGATTTCCTTTCTACAAAATGAATAAAGAGTTTCCAAGAATATCCATGGCTGGCTGCCTCCTTGCCTTGACCATAAAAACTGCAGTGCATGATTTTGAGGCAAAGATTCTTCAAGAGTGTGAAAAATCACTCTTCTTGAGGGCATGAGGTTAGTGATGAGGTGCAAACGCACAATTGGCCTCAAATGGCCAGGTTTGACTGCCCATAACAGTCATGGGCAGTGCCCCAAAAATTATTCATCCAGTGGCAAGGGAGAGCAATCATCCCCCCCCCCCAATGTTGGTTGGAACAAATATCTTTTGCTTAAAACACTGGTGATAAACGAAGTTTTTCAATTGAAACAATAGCTTGGCCCTCCATGGCACAACATCTGTGCTTGATATATCCACATATGCTTATGCTCAACCCTGTCAAGCAATGGGATTTGAAATGATTTGCCTTTAAATCTACACTATAAGATATTTTATGAAGATTATATCATATCTGTAAGAATACTCCTTCATGAACACTCATCAGGGGCACATACCTATGACAGAAACAGGCACTGAACGTTGCAGTTATTTCTAGGCTTGATTGTGACAATAAATGGTGTTGTAAGTCCAAGGGCCATGGCGCATTCCATGTAAACTTGACATTCCAGGTTATACAGGTAATAATGTTGGTGCAGCAAGGAAAACAATGGATCTTTTGAAATGAATTAATTTTGATAATTTCACTGTTTCTATCAGATCTTCATGCCACTATGATGAGAAAATTTCTTTTCTACACCATGACTGATAAGTCTGCAAAGTGCACATGGAAGATGCACACCTGGCTATTATTTTACAAGAAATGATTCTATTGTTCTTTCTTTGTTATACTTCAAATTGCATGCGGAACTTTTGCTTGCAAACATAGTTCTTGTGACTATGGTGCAAAATACAAAAGGCAGTTTGGCCCCACATCAAAGACCTTTGGGGCCAAGGGGTTCCAAACTCAACAGCTTCATTCATAAAAAAACATGCCAATGATCTTGCATTCCATCCAGTACAAATTTGTGGTCACTACTGAAGCACTAAAAAGCAGCAATTACTTTATATTTGACTGCCCACAAGAAATCCAAGGGTCTCTGGAATATTTCTGAGTTGCTTTTAATAGGTCCATGATTTGCTTTGAAGTTGACCAAAAAATCGTTTCCATGACCAAACTGACAAAATGAAACTTTTGATCAGAAGGGATGATTATTAATTATTATGTAATCTAGAACTGATTTGGGTTGGGTGTTTCTAAACATTTTCAGCGACCTGCAATTGGTCCAGTGAGCACATAAAGCCAAGGACTGTCTTTCTTCCGCAATCCTGTTAATTTCCTGTCGATTGTATCATGTTTGGTTGGCAGTTTACGGGTTTGCTACCTGAATGAAAGCAAGCATCAATCGCCACAGAAACAAAATGACGAATGCTTTACGTGAAAACTCAAACAGCTATTGAAACGTCAAAATATCTTTATTTCATTCCTCCATTCCTTTTTAAGGATGAAGGAGTTTATGATGTCACAATGACTGCTTCTTGCATTGGCAAACGTTATCGATAGCCAGACCAACGAAACACGGTTTTTGCCTGAGCTGACACAGTCTTAATTCGGTCGCAAATTTTTCCCAACACTTACCAAATGACCATGTCTAATCCAGATGAAACGAAGCACTATTCATTACTAAATCGTTTGCTACAAACCAGCGATTTCAATCTTTAAAACACGACGAAATATTGATATCCAAATCTGGTTGTTTAGGTTCTGCAACCTGCGTTTGGCCTAATTCTTGCCAAAGTCAGTGTTCTATGTGGTCACGTGACCCTATTGAATGTCGGGAAGTCTGAGTCTATTCCCGTTGCATTGTGGGCTGGATCATGTGAGTAAGCATTATGCAGAATTTGCTTTTGTTTATTTGATTGTGAAAAGCGTGAAATCAGGGTTTGTTTACTTCTGCGTAGGTGCCTATTTTGCAAGTTGCTGATGTTACGTTTATCGTTTTCAAGAGGTGGTTTAGTATTCTATCAGCAACTTTACCAACAAAAAAGTTTGTTTTTACCATGTTTTCGGCTGTGCTTGCAGCTTACCTTCACAGACCCAAAAATACATCAGGGATGGCGCGACCGGGGAGCTTGGGGGGGCAGGAGCCCCTCCCAAAAAATTGATTGAGCCCCTCGTCGGCACTTCAATTTAAAACTTCTATGCACTGTCGGCACTTTCATAACTTGCCTGTCATGTTTTTAGAAAGTTATGTCAACTTTTGAGCAAATCAGAAAGGTGTGGTCCATAAAAATTTTGCTTGCTTCGCTCGCTGTCGGCACTTTGATAATGTTTGCCCCCCCTGGCATTTCTTCCCTGGCACCACCTCTGAATTTCATGTCCCAACTGTACCTCGGGCTGTTGGAAATCTTTTGTCACTCTTTCAATTTCACTTGAAATAGAGCGCATAGCTGGCCCTTTGCTGATATTACAATATTCACGTGACTAAAGCTACCTGAATACATTTCAACAATTCAAATGGTTTATATGATTTAAAATTCTTTATTACATGTGCATTTTTGTATAAAAGTGTTTTACTAATCTGACATAAAATTAGTACCCGTAAAAAATTTTAAAAGAAATCAAAAGTAAATCGTAACAAGACGCTTCTACACAACGAAATGATATCACTATTTCGTACAACGAGTCCCAACTACTTTACAAATTACGAAAAACAGATTATCCTAGTTACTGCGGGGTTACACTAAAAATTACGACCAAAGTCGATAAAGTCATAAAGGTTGTCTATCATTGATGGTTTCTGAACATCATTACGTTTGAAAACTTTAGCTTGTTGCTGTTGCTGTTGTTGTTGTTGTTGTTGTTATGGCTTCAGTTGTTGTTATCGCTTCTTTTGCAGCGACAAGTCTGCAGGGGGAGCGAAACAAGGGGCTTTGAACTGAGTCTACGAAAGAGCCTGGATCAAGCGTTATTTTCATCCATTCTTATATGCGGGGTTCGAAAGAGTGGCATTAGAGCTGCACTCACTGTTGAGGACATTCCAGACCTGCCCCAAGTCCATTCGTCAATAAATTGGGAACGGGAAAATTAGAAAAGGGAAAAGCGAAATAAAGCGAAATGTTTCGTTTATAACTTTCAAATAGACTTACTACAGATGACGAAATAGAGTTGGCGCAAGTCTATGGACATTCGAGAATTTTACAAACTGTACCAAAATATCGTTCGATTCTGATTCTTTTCAGAATAGCTAAAAGGTCTATTTCACGCACAGTTTTTCAGTTCAATCCATACGTAGAGTCCCATACAATGAATAAAAAGCCTAAAAACAGACAACTGTGCAAAAATTATTCCAAAATATCCCTGATAAATACTACGCATAGAATTCATTCACGTCTGTTTTAAATTAGATGTAAAGTGAGAAAGCAGCAAAACTCTTCCATCATTTCACATGACATCTAAAACTACGTTCAAGTGATACCGGCCTAATTTTAAAACGATGAAAAATGTTACAGTAACAACATTTTAGCTAGCATTCATACGATACCGGCACAATTTGGAAACATTAGGAGATCTGACCATTAAAACTCGTTGTAATCTCCCAAAGAATTCGATGCCAAAGAAAAATGCACTTGCACCTTAAGGATCGATCAGCCTCGTCTTAAAAGCGCCGAAAATCGTCTTAAAGTGTCGAAAATCGTCTTGAAAGCGTCGAAAATCGTCTTAAAGCGTCGAAAATCGTCTTAAAAGCGTCGAAAATCGTCTTGAAAGCGCCGAAAATCGTCTTAAAGCGTCGAAAATCGTCTTAAAAGCGTCGAAAATCGTCTTAAAAGCGTCGAAAATCGTCTTAAAGCGTCGAAAATCGTCTTAAAAGCGCCGAAAATCGTCTTAGAGTGTCGAAAATCGTCTTGAAAGCGTCGAAAATCGTCTTAAAGTGTCGAAAATCGTCTTAAAAGCGCCGAAAATCGTCTTAAAGTGTCGAAAATCGTCTTGAAAGCGTCGAAAATCGTCTTAAAGCGTCGAAAATCGTCTTGAAAGCGTCGAAAATCGTCTTTAAAGCGTCGAAAATCGTCTTGAAAGCGTCGAAAATTGCTCCATTTTCATTTTCGAATGTTCACACGATGCCGGCTCAAAATATGCCAGTTAGGGTTCCATTTTCTAAATCTACAATTTTCAAAAACTGCCGAAAAAGAATGTGCTGTTTCGTGTGAACGGGAGGCCTATCCATCAAATTTTTTACCGTTTTCAAATCACGCCAGTGTCGATTGAACGGAGTCTTCTGTGAGACAGAGTTTAAATATGAACTGCAACTGCTAACAATTGTTAAGCTACATTCCCTTTTTAGAATGACGTCATATTGATCGTCATAATAATCATCTTTTAGGTCTACTGACGATGTGATGAGTGTTCAAATCAATGTGGCCGGGTGCCGAAACGATGGATCCTCTTTCTGAAAATAGTTAAAAATTCGATCAGTACATTGAAAAAAAAGATCAATAGATAATATTATCAATGAATAAGTCGATTAGCAATTTAAAGGAATGGGTCACGAAAAGTGAACAAACGTATTTCTAAACCAAAACTGTGAAGTATTTTTGATAGGCCCCCGGGGGGGGGGTACTTAGCATATTTGTCTGACGGGGATGTGCCGTTTTTCAGGGTATCGTTTTCGCCCATTTTTTCTAGAACAGGGTATCAAAAGAAGGCAAATTTTCTGGAGCAGGTTGTCAAAACATGTCAAAAGCGGAAATTTTGTTTCAACGGGTCATTATTTAGTCAAATTTTTGTGTTCCTGAGTATACTTTTCAAAGATTTTTTCTAGAACAGGGTATCATTTGAAGGCAAAAATTCTGGAGCAGGGTGAAAAAATTATTTTTCGTGGGCACATCTCCATACAAATTTAGATCAAGTACCCCCCCCGGGGATAGGCCATAGATATCTCTGTGATTTTACACTACTTTTCTTAAAAAAAGGTGGTATTTTGAAGAAAGACTCTTGAATTCCGCAGAGACACAAACGAAAACATTCACACACTGTATGATTGCAGAGATATTGGTAAATATTTAGGAGCAATTTTTTGTGGATTCACCCCATCCATCATGATCTGGGCAGAAGACAATGGCCAAGTGTTGACAACAATATGGATTATAGAGATAACAAGCTTGTTTACGGTTACTTGATCCTGCCCCTTTAATCACTCGATCAGTAAATCGGTCAATCAGTCAATTGACCAATCAGAACGATTGATAAATGAATCAATCAATAATCAATTAAGTATTGGACGGTTCAAAAATAAATAAATAACAGATCAAAGTGAACATCAGGTGTAAATCGCATTCTGACAAGAAATCAAAGGGCAAGGACGACGACAAAGAAAATCATGTTCGTGAGATATTTTGTTTCCAACCGTTATCAGCAAATCATTAATGACTTTTTAACTTTTCCATTTTCAAAGATGAAAAATCCATGTGATAATTAATAGACCTTTTAGCTATTCTACGAAAGAGCCTGGAGCGAGGAAAATTTTATTCAATTTTATACGCAAAGCTCGAAAGAGTGGCGTTGGAGCTTCTAACGCAATTGTGCACATTCGAAAATTCTACAAATTTTAACGAAATACCGTTCGATCTACATTATTTTTCAGAATAGCTAAAAGGTCTATTGAGATAAATCCATGTGATGATTAACGAGATGACAAATCCATAGGTCAAATTAAAGTGGCAAAGCCACATTTGAGCCATTGAGCCATTGAGCCATAGCTCTAATTCAATTAGTACGAACGTTTCAGACCAAAGCCAAGGTCCATCATCAGCGTGTAAAGTAGGGCGTAAACAGCCATTAAATAGGGCAGGAACAAAAAGTACCAAAAAAGGCAAAAAACGTGCAAAACAACGACTAAAATGACTAGAAAGAAGGTGAACATGTTTACAAGGAAAGAAGTATTCACAGATAAAATGACTCTTACGTTGTTTTAATCTGTGTCTTCCTGAATGCACCAGCGGTTGCGTTTGCTCCTTGTGTCTACCCTGTAAAAGGTGAGATCATTGTCAGTTATCAGTCACAACTACACTGGGCAATGAAAGATTCTCTCGTTAAGTTCCACCTACCATCCGACAATAGTTTCAGGATTTTGAGAAGCTACGCTGATAGAAGTACTGTCCTGGCCCCTCCCTCTGAAAGTGATCGCAACATCTCAGGATTCCATTAGCCAGGAAATACGGACAGTTAACAACTCTCCTCACTCTTGGTAGTAGGTTTGATGGATGGGGACCCGAACCATCTGCCTTCCGATTGGTAGCCTAGCACGTTACTACTGAGCGGTCCTGCTTGCATTTGCATCTCCATTTCAAATTACTTAAATACAAGAGAAGGATTTCTTAAGTTTGCAACGTGAAGCTGCTGGCTATTCCATTTTTGTAACTTATAACATACTTCATACTTACAATATGGAGGCAGAAAACACCTTCAATTCTGCAAATTACATGTAAAGATCGAGGTAAAGATAACAGAAGACGAACACTACATATCTGTCTCTTGGTTATTGAAGTCGTAAGAAGGAAATAAGATGTAATCTTACCTTGCCAGCATTCAATTCTCGAATTGCTTCTAAAATTTGTTTCCTGTGTGTCATCTGTTTTATCCCAAGAGATCGTAAATCGCTGTCATTCATTGTTAAAAATGCTTCCATGTCAATCTAAAATGAAATATAGTAATGTCTTTTCGAGCACAAAATTTCCTGACAATTATTCATATTGTTGGAGTATGCATGGAGTAAAGTTCTGCCATTTCAAGACCTGATTTTCGGATTCTCATCCATGTCAAACCAAAACAACCAAAATAGAAATGTCCAACAGAAGAGGATAATTGCACAATTTTAAGAGCGACTTCTTTTAAAATGCTCATTATTCAGTCAGCCTCGAGATCAAAACAAGGCTGTAAGAAGACATTATCTACAGCTGTGAACTGAATTTAAGATTTACTAAATCCAGTAATCTTTCCTTTCAAGAATAGCGTACCTCTTCCTCCTCAAACTTGGTTCCATATTTCTCCAAAGACAGCTGTTCTAACATCCTGAAAACCTCATCTGAAAAATAAGTTCAAACTTGATAAAAATTGGTTTTTTGAAGACGAGCGCAGCCTCTGAAAAAATATGGCTAAAAATTACAAAGATAAACGATCAGCAATTTCTATCATGTCGAAGTATCTGGCTTTGTGAATTATTATCTAATAAGTAGTTTACTTAAAAATTAATGTTTTCAAGAGGCGGGTTATAGGAAACAAAATAAAATGTGAATGGAAATACCACTAAAGTGCTCGGTATCTCAACGAAATAGTTCATTAGCTTGTGGCAAAAGACCATGAAATGTGTGAAACTGCGCAAATTTATAAACCATCGACCGCTATCAATGGACATTTAACGAGTGGCATAGGGGTAGCCTATGACGGTTTAGTCCTCCATAGGAAGTATCTAGCTCCTTCGTCTGAGGAAATGTTGATAAGATAATTTGGTGAAACGAAAGCAGCATTTAAAGTTATTTTAGCAATATACAATTGATCCACTTACTTTCAGCAAATTCATCATGATTTCCTTTATTCACATGGAACCCATCATTGCGAGGCGCAATTGCAGGAAACGTAGAACGGCTGCGAGGCTTTGAAGGCGGCCTGGGGACTAAAGATGGCTGCACTGGTGCACTATGATATGTCGTTACCGAAGCAACTGAGCTCGTAGTGCTTGAATGTTGTGATTGTTGTTTGTAGCTGTAGTTCCGAGTCCGCACAGGCTGTGTGTATGTATTTGGCGGTTCTGGCTGGAAGGCTTTCATTGGCCGCCTGTAAAAGATGGAAAATGTTCACGAGGGCAACTTTTTTATTCATATAAATCTGTACAATAAATCTTACATTCTACTATACGTTACTTCTATACAACACTACAGGGAAGATACCATGACAGCGAAAGACCATGACTACCTCAAGAGGGCAACTCGGGAAAGATTCAGTTTTTTACAGGGCGAGTAAAAAAATCGCCATTTTGAAAGGTCATTGCTCCCTGAATATCAAGGCGGTAATCTTCACAAGTCCATTATTCAATACTGGACAAATTGAAATATATCTTAAAATTGACTTAGTTGAAATTAGCCATTCCGTTCTGAAATTATGAAGGATTTTCTCAAGAAAACCTCTTTGAGAAACAATCACCAAAGGCCTAAAGTCACGACCAAATTCTTCGCTTTCTTCTCGAGAAATTACGACATATTTGCCAAGAATTCAAAATGCCTTAAGCTCAGCCAATGAATTTCGGTAAAAATAGTAATGTTCGTCAGTCTTAATGATCAAGATTAATAAAACAAACTACATTATATTTTGGAAGTTTCGTATATCTTGCCGTATTCCTACATTCTACATAATTAAATCAGCACCCTCACTGCTGAGGGCTCCGCTGATAAAATACGATTGTACGCTGTATGTACAGCCGTTTGATAAAACCTGGTTTGATTTTAAATACAAGGGAAGAATAAAGTATTATTGGGGTACAAATATGAAACTTAGAAACACCGTACCGTACGACGCCATTGGATACAGAAGGCATAACAGGTCTTCCTTTCTGCCTGCTGACTGATGTGAAAAATGAATTTGTTGACGTCATTGAAGAGAGAGGCGAGTCTGGGGAATCAGCAATGAAATTCATAGATTGTGAAATTTGCCCACGGCTCGTTAATCGTCCATACCCAGAATGTTTGAGTAAACTACCACTTTCTGAGCTGCTACTCTGTGAAAACAGAATGAAAAAGAACGATGAACAAATTATAACTTGAAATGAAATCGCCAAAGTTGGAGTTTCTTTTAATTTACTTTAAAATGATTGCTAAAGTTAGTGAAACAGTGATGAAAAACAACCCTTAGCAAATAGTATTGTTATTAGATGCTACATTCAACTTTTATATCATTTGAAGACACATTAAACTCTATGTCGGTAAAAGGGCAAAAGCTTCAGGACTAAGCAGACAAAGACCGAAAAGCTCAACATTTGCCTTTAGCGGAAATCACTTGAAAGATTCTTTGAAAATCAAAGTTTAACGGGAAGTGAAATTGTCTAAGTTTAAAGTTTCAAATTTCCTTAACTCTGAAATTAACCAAGGGGGTTAAAGGTAGATAAATCAAAGAAGAAAATATTTGAGAGTTATTATTTCAAATTTTGGTCATTATTTTGCTGGTACACGTTCCCTTGGTTATGATTATGACGTACATTAGCTGAAATTTTGAACCACCGAATTCTTTCGCCAGCTTATTGTTATTTTATGTTTCTCCTTGTTTAAAATTCGTTTAAAAGGTAAAATTGTCTAAATGGCCAATAAATCAATGGCAGTTACGCTTGCTTATTATGCCACAGATTTTTTTCTCAAAAAATAAATGGAAGAGGTGGAAAAAGCGTAATATTCGCATCATTTTCTTCCATTCTCCCGTATGTTCCGCGAAAGAGACCTGCAGCATGTCCAATTTATGACAGACAAGACAGGATGCAAATATGAACAAAACTGTCCATAACAAAGTGATGAGAATCTTTAAACATCTGGCACTAAAGGACAAGTCAAGGGTTGGTATAATAGTTAATTATTCAAGAGATTACACTGTTGTTATTGGTGTGTAGTACTTTTTTCATTTTTTTCTCTCTTAATCTGCGAAACTACATATTTCAATCTGCTAAGAGCTGCGAAATGTCGTCATCTTCTATGACATCACTTCAAGTTGACATGAACGAGGCTGCCAAATGTCTTGACATTTAGTTCAATAGATATATTATACCATTTATATAGCTAGCCTGCTTATCACGCACACTAGTGCAAACTAAAAAATGGTGACGATATTTGGCCTCACTTACGAAGATTCATTAAGCAATTGATGAAAGTTGGAGGCATCAAAATTCGGAAAGAATTCACGACTGGTGTTCAGCAGTTTGTAACGTTGCTTTTTAACAATAATTTCATCAACCCCGAAGTTGTCCTTTAAAAGAACCAAGATGGATCTCTTTCATTAAAATTTAAATATAACATTGTTAACAGTTGAATTTGATTCATATGAAGTTAAATGATTCTTTGTCACAAACTGCTAAATTATAATAAATTATGATAATTACAATGATTATGATGATATTTACATCAGATTTATCTTTCCAATCGAAATCACTGATACTATCGTTAACATACATTCCATTGACTTGTAGCCTCGGAATCAAGGACTAAAACAGAAACATTTTACAGATTTAGTTTAACTTTTAAATCTGAAGAGCCATCTTTTCAACCATCTACCAATTAATGCAAACTTCAACAAGCTGAAGGTTATTCTGCTAACTAGTTACCTAGTTACCTCAACTGCATACCGGATAAGCAGAAAAACAAATAAATAAACGTCTGCGTTCAACAGTACGAAGGCGCAAGCTGATAATGAATAACATAATTAGAAAATGTCAGAAGCAAAGTTCTATTCCTGCAATCCTTCAAAACACCCCCAGCAACGACCCCACCCGACCTTGTAAATAAAGCGGTGACATTACGAAAACATACATTTTCAGCGGGGATTAGAAATATCATGACAGGGAAATGAAATTTAGGCTATTATCTACGATGGAACTTGCATAATGTTGACTGGGAAGCATAAATTTCAGGGAGGAAACAACAAAAACAAGGCGGGCAAACACTTTCAACTCAAAACTTAGAGGGGAAAAGAGTTTTCTTGGCAGTTCATCCTTCAACCTTGGCGGGGCAATGTTTCAGCAGGATCGTTACTGGGGGTGTTTCTAAGACCTCATAGATTGGAATATTTGCCATTCGATGTTAGCTCCCCCAAAGACTTAAACCACGTGCCTACATTTGAGAAAAACGTCACTTATCCTGACGTCAATCTGACCATGCTAAAAAATTTTAAGAACCCAATTTCCTGCCTACAAATTCTCCTTACCCTACAAACAACATGCATTTATAAATAAGCTCTCTGCCATCCATCAAATGCGTTACTATAGCTACTGACATATTTCTTTATACAGACACGGTTTCCTGACAGGTATATAACGCCATTGGTACACTTTGACAAAGGAAATAAGTTAAAACCCTTCTGATCTCAAGAGCCTACCTGCGGAGACACATCTGTTCCTCCACTGTTTGAAAGCTTAGCATCTTTTGGCATTCTTGGCAATTCAAAACTTGTTCTTCTTGGGAAAGGCGATAAAACTGGAGCCAATACATCGTCAGGAAGTTTTGTTTGAGGGAAAACAAGCGCCTAAAAATAATGGCATAGAAAAATCCATAATACAGCATTTAAGAGTACCAATAGCTCACTTTAAATTTAAACATGAATTAAGAAAGACTAATAGATCAGTAAAATTTAGAAATAACGATAAGACAAAAACCCGGAAGGCATACCAAAGTGGTTGAAATGATAAAAAAAGATAGATTGGGGAGTAAGGCAGAGGAATTACTGCGACAAGTTTCAAGAATAGTTGCAAGTATAATGTATGCACAAAACATAGTCTCTAAAAGTTCCATAACCAAAGGGCCTATACTTTGTAAAACTTGAATTCACATAGCATAACAACTTTCCTTGACCAAAATGTGGTTTATACAACTAACAAACAAACTGAGACATCTATGAAATGGAACGGAAAGGATAACATTAATCGAAAAATCTTGTAACCACTAAAAACGGCGTATTTACTTTAAAATATAAGAAAAACGAATGATATAAGGGTATTAGATTGGTAATTCCAAACCTACCAAATTCTGAAAACAGTAGACCTTGCAAAGACGGAAACATAGTTCTCAATCGAGCACATTCTTCAAAACGATAGGTTTTAGATTCATCCTGAAGAATAGGAAGTTTCCAGTTGAAAAACACGATTACGAGTCTGATGCTTGGCAACAAAGACTAAATTTACCGATTACCTTGGCAACACTGAACAAATTCACGTCGCTTTCACAGTTTCGCAAATTAAGATGAGAATCTCTCCAAAGTCTGATAAACCTTCTGCCTATTGTAGCAGAAGGCTCAGCAGGCCTTCCAAACCTGCCGTTTTCGGAATTTGAGAGTCAATCACAATCGACACAAATTACGAGCATACCATGTCTACCATATTCAGAAGTGGTACAAATCAAAACACACCCTAAATCAAGATGTGAAGATGATAATACTATACATACAACTTTCGGTTTTTCCTTTGGGCCTTTATTTGCATCGAGAACTAAAGATAGCAAAAGAAAGGTAATTTGAATCACGAAAACCAAGTCTTGATACAAATTCATTCAAAAAACAACTTGATGATACAAATTCGTTCTACAGTTTGCAAAATCACGTCATATAAAAATGCTCATATCTTAATTTAATTTTTTGTTTAATTAATTGAATTCATGGTAAAGTGCATCGAAAGATAGCTATTTTACCTGATAAGATAGAGCTTGAAGATCTCAGTGAATAAGTATCCACTAATGCTTGCGGATCCGAATTTTCATTGACAAGGGAGCTGCCTAACCCATCAGGCGGCTGCGGTGGAACACGCGAGGTTGGGAAGGAGTTTCGTGATGATTTCCATGGTTGGATTTTACCAGCCATCATCTTTGATATCCACGCCTGAAATGAGAATATGGTAACTGTAAGGTCTATTCGTATTATATAAAAGAATTAATAGACGATAAGTAGAAGAAGCAATTTAACAAATAGATATTAAAGCAACTGATGATTGAATAAAATATGAATGTAGGGATGAAATTTATGCCAGTCAATGATACAATATTTGAAATTTAGAAAAGATTAGCTTAGCAAGTTTAAGAACGGTCCTGCGATAGCCTTTTGTTTGTTTGTTTTTTTGCTCTTTTTGTTTTCAATTTGTTTTGAGTGGGTTTGTCAGGATTTCTGGCTACTGAAAGATAATTTAGGCCCACTTTGCATGTCGCATCCAGGCATGGGACCCCTACTTTAACGTCTCTTCCTTGCTGACAAGAATCATGACCTAATGTGCCTATCCCAAACAGGTAAAAAGAAATAGCCTCTGTATTTTTCCAGGGTTATATTCCAGATAATTTACTGCTAAATACTGATAAAATCCAGCTGGTAGCTCTTTAGAAAATCAAAGATTTGATTTTCAATTAAATTAACGGTGTTTATTTTTGGCTATGGAAATGCTTATTAAGTGAACTGTAAAAATGGTACGACCAGTTGAAAGTGTATCTGAAAAGTTTTTTCACCTACCAAGAATAATTCTTGAATTGATGCTTTTTTTTCAAATGAAGCCGTAAATATAAACTATAATATAAATATAAATATAAATATGAATATAAATATAAATATAAAGCCGTAGGCAGATGATGCTTCCTCTGTGTTGAACTTGAATAATTTGAGAATAGATTTGATGTAATTCAGCTTACCTTAACTGATCCTTTACTTTCACTGTTGACAGAAAAATGTAGAATAAAATCAGAGAATATTGGAACTGAATATTGGATCAGAGAATATAAAATGAAATGACACAAAATAAAGTGATCCAAAAATGCTGTCTTCGATATCACACTTACCAAAAACTGAATCCCACACAATCTTTAATGTTTATTCACGAATTGGCTTTCTCCAAACATGAGAAAGAGGAATCAAGTTAAACTCTACTACATGAGCCAGAAAAAAGTCTCCACTTTCGAAAATCAATAACACCAAGAGTACAAGATGGATTGGCATGAATCAAATCAAATCTTTATCTATTGCAGAAAGGTGAAAGTGCAGTTGCGTTTTTCAGTGCTAAGCGCTGAGATCACAGAAATAGAGCAGACCTAATGGGATCCGCGACCCCTTGTCATGACGCTCATGTGGTGGGGTCTTACCGGGTATCGAACCCACTCCGCCTGAATGTTCTGGTAGCAAAGTCAGAGGATTACAACACTGCGCCACAACACCTTCAGGAAGACTGAGTTATTTTTGTAATTTTCTTTCGTCTCGATGAGTATCCAAGCAATAGGTAAATTCAATTTAATGAACCGTTGTTATGTCAAAAGAAACAATTTATGACATCTAAAAGTGCATTGCAACAGAAATAGCTGGTATTTACCTGTCTTGTTCTTCGTCAGCTGCCATACCCCTAACAGCTGAAAATAAAATGGAGACAAAATAAAATTGGATGATTATCTAAAAACTTATTCGTCTTTTGCTTGTTCAGACTTTTAATTGCTTCTACCAAAAAACTTCCACCAGGATATGATTTGGACTCAACAGTTACTTTCTCGGGCATTTTAGGTATCATAGCAAATATCAAGGCAGAAAATACCAAATTACAAGAAAATAAACCGCGTGCGTAACTAAGCCACACAACCGAGGAATAATCTAACTTCTAGTACCGTGGCTTACAACAACGTGGCTTGCAATAAGGCATGTGCTGGGAACAGCGTTCGTCACATGACCCCTACTTATAATCTAAAGAATTATTCTTGTAACTACGACTCTAGATACTATTATGAGTGCAAAAATACTTAATAATTGGAAAATAAAATTTAGCCTTTCATGTCTTTCAAATACCTTTCACATAGATGCAGCTGAATTTCTACAAAGTTTTCCACAATTCACGATCATTGAAGCTTAATTAAACCCCCCCCGGGGGGGGGGGTTCTTGACTAGGGAAGTGATGATGGTATGTGGAAAATCTCTCCACACCCTGTATCCTGTTGCATACGAAGTGCCCCAAAAGTATAATCTGTCGCACAAAATTATGCCACAAGTACACGACTTCAATTGTTCCAAGAGAACTCTAACTCTTCCACATGATACCTTCTTGCATAATTTTCCTGTCAATTTTAATACCCTGTCGCACAATTTTTACCACAAAGGTCAAACTATCAAGCAGCACATCCTGTCAAGTCCAACATGGGAGCGCCCCCGGGATTAACACATGGCTTAATTTGCCAGTGTTAATGTATGTACGCTGTTTAATTACGTGCAATAAGGTTTATGAGAACAATGTTTGAAACTTACATTCACTGACAAATCCACTATCATTTTCAAGAGCTTTTCTTGCAAGAAGTCGAATGATTTCAGGGTTTCCTACAAAAGAAGAAAGCAATTTTCTCTTTATTTATATACAATGTATTTCTCAACAAATCTCTTACTTGGAGAGACAGTATCTTTGTAGTTCTTAAATCTGGCTTCTAATATTGAAGAAATCCAAAGATTGATTGTGCCATCATTTAACACAAGCTTAAATCAGTTTTGTAGCACTCTGATGCAACCATCTATCAATATTATCCAAGGGTAGCCTTACTCCACCAAATCTAACACCTTTCGTTCATTTTATTGAATTTATGTTATTGTTGTTGCTTCAGTGAGTTAACATTTGTTGTAGCTCAGATATAGAAGCATCAGCTCAGTCCAAGAGTGAAACTACGACATATACTGAATTCTAATTTCAGAACTTATGCAAGGATACAAGCTTGCATTCATTTGCAGAGAGCAAAATATCTGAAACCCTACGCAAATCAAAGTTGCATAACCAGCATGAATGATGCATAGCTAAATGCTATCTTGGTGTTTTCTTTGCTCTATCCATAGACAAGCCTTTAAAAGTTAGTTGATTTTTCATCATGTATAAATTCCATTTTGTAGAAAAGTAATGGTTGCTTTCTTCACACTTACCAACAGTTGTTGCTAAATCAAACACAGTTAATGTCTTGCTGTCTTTCAGATTAATGTCAGCATTGGCTTTCAGTAATATATTTATACAATCCAAACGCCTACAGAAGGGACAGGCAGAAGTTAGTGGCGATACTAACAGAAACTGACAAGAATACTTTCTAAAGCACACATAAAAATTTAGTTTACAAGTCAAATCAGTTCAACATCAAACTAACACTAGCATTCTCCTTGGTTGCAAAACAAAGTTTCAGTTTTAATTCTTAGTTCATTATGACAATTTATTTAAGAATCCATTGCAACCAATAAGAACCATGGTTGGACAGAATACTTGGAAATTTGATGGTGATTGTTAACCTGTTTTGAAGATATCTTCTACTGGATCTGTGGAGAAAATTCCTCATAACTTCAGAACTGAGTAGTTGATTGCTGTCAAGTCAATTCTAAGATTTTAAGATTTGAGCATGTCCATTAATACAGTAGATTATTAGAAAAAATTGATATTAAAAGTGGTTACCAAAACTTTAATACTATGAAGAAGGCAAGCGCAAAGATTATAACATATTTTTCTGGCATACTGAGGCCTGTGGAACCTACGTTGTCATCAGAATGTAGGATATCATCATTTGGATATCCAGAGAACAGTGGGCTCTTAAAAATGGATATTGCTTTTTAGTCCTTCCCATGTGCAGCACTTTGCTCTTGCTTTTTAGTCCTTCCTATGTGCAGCACTTTGCTCTTCTGGATCATTCTGCACATGTGATTCTATATGCTGGTAAAGTATGGGAAGTCATACAGTAAATGTTTTGAATGCTTCAAAACATAAACAGACACATAGCATGGGCATATTTAACAGACCAGTGTACAGAGTTCCAAACTTGTGTTCAAGAATGAGATTCAGTGACCCTTGAAGCAACTGGAGTAAACACTGAAAGATAGTTTTGCATATGCGACAAAATGCATGTGTACCTCAATCCACGTGTGTGCCTGCATGTGTGAGTGTGATCATGCACATAAAATTAAAAGGCCTGCATTTAGCAAAGCTTGCATTCAAGCTACTAAACAAGCAGACTTACCCATTACAAGTTGCCTGCATCAATGCTGTCCATTCAGTTACTTTATCTTGTACATTTAGATCTGCATTTTTTCTCACCAATAGATCAACAATTTCAGTATGACCTTTCATGCTTGCATAAATCAAAGCTGTTGCTCCATCACCATCTGAACGAGATAGAACAAGATAAATATATAGCAAAATGTGAATTGAAAGTAAAATTAATTTCATATTGTGAACCAGCTTTTGACATTCAGTCTGTCCTTTGATTGTAATGTTAGGCAAAACAAATCAACAATTCTTCTCTCTTCTAAGGTGCTAAAAAGGTCTTAGGAAAATTTACATACCTTGAGCATTGACCTCTTTGCTGTTTGTCTTCAAAATTTCCTTTATTTTGTCATACTTTCCTGACATGAAAGAAAGGAATCATTTTAAAAGAAGCTTGCAAGAATAACAATTAAAACTAAAATAAATAATCTGATGACAGAAAATTACAGATCATCATATGAAGGCAGATTCAGGTTATTTAAATGGAATGAAGATTGCACAAAAATTCCATTCTGTCACCTGTAATGAAATTACAGATGACGCTATTGCAAAAAATTTTAGAATCCACAACATTGAGAACTTTCTCATGACTCACCTTCAATGGCTGCTTCTATAATGGGTGGTCTTGAGGGTTTGGAAACTGTTAAAATAGTAGCAAATGCTTTTACATGGAAAATACTTTAAAACAAATATCAAAGATAGTTGAAAATTTCCAAACAATCTCAACAGAAGCATCCTTGAGTACATTTTATACTGTGCCTAGTGCTTTTATACCTAGCAAAATACCAATGCCTGATTTCTCTGAATAAATATAATCTGTGACAGAGGTAAAAATTTTGCCAATTGAATAACCTGTGGTACAAAATTTGAAAACAAGATGAATAACAGACCAGATTGGCCTAGACTCATTTGACCCAGCCTAAGTCATGAGACCACATTCTTGGGAAATTTAGTATTAAATATGTTGGTTTTTGCATTCATGGCACAACTTTGCATGGCATGAAATATCTTAGAGAAATCAAAAGATGTTTTATCACGAGTTTGATCACATGACTTGAACTGGTCGTAAACAAACCTAAGACGATTTTGTCTATGGACTCATCAAGTTGTTGCATTTATAGGTTTAGTATGATACAACTGTCTTCAAATTTTGCTTATCATTGAGGGGTGAAGACATTGTTTGGGGTAAAATGGATTGTTTTTGCAAAATTTTTTCACACAAAGAAGACTGTTTTCTTAACAACGTTGATAACTTCACTCCTTTGCCTCCCTATCTACCACACACTGCTCTGTGAATTTACCTTTGCTCTCAAGTTTCTTTGAAGTTCTTTTTGCAAGATATCTTTCAACATCCCTACGACAATGGAGAGAAGCCACACATAATGCAGTTTGGTCTGCAGCATTTTCCATGTTAACATCAGCTCTTCCTGCTTCAACGAGCAGTCTTACAACATCTAAATGCCCATTTAATGAAGCCATCATTAGTGCTGTCCATCCTGTGACTGGATGTTGAAAATTCACATCTGCACCATGTTCAATTAGAATTTTAACAACCTGGCTATGACCATGTTGTGCTGCGGTGATGAGAGGAGTTGTTGCATGGGGGTTGAAATCTTCCCAAAGCTGCTCAGTGTTGGCACCAAGTTCTAAGAGTGTTAATGCAATTCTGGCATGTCCACATCTACAAGCACACAAAAGTGGTGTGGCACCCATGAGATTTGAGGCATTTACATTTGCCTTACTTTGAGTAAGAAGATGAACAATGTTTTGGTGGCCATAATAAGCTGCAAACATCAAAGGTGTCCAGCCATGACGGCAATTGAGGTCCAATGATGCACCTCTTGTTAAAAGAAACCTCACAACAGCTTCATGGCCATTTGCACAGGAGATATGGAGTCCTGTGAGTCCTTCATCATCACAAGAATCAATGCTGAGATCTTGTTGACCAAGATAGCTACTTTCGGTGACTGATTCATCACTTTGTAATAGTTTTGCAACTTCTTGTAAACTACCCTTCTCTGCCGCACTAAGTAGCAACTTCTGCTTTTCTGTGGGTTGAATTCCAAATGCATCCTTAGTCTTTGACATTTTCAATCATTTTCTTTCTGCTCCATTTTTTCACTTCACTTCATAACTTTTCAAGAAAATTGTCGTATCTCCTAAATTATATGGTTCATCATGAAGGTAGATTCCTCACTTCCTGAAATAATTCTTGATGTTTAAAAGTCTTTGGTCTTTGTTTGCTTTTGCTTACATCCCTTGCATTGGCATTGCTAGTTATTGCAATTTGATTGAAACTTGCTGTCGTATGGTCCTTCTGCAAATTTTCTGGAAGGAAAAATGAGCCTTTGAATTTTGTCAAAGACAAAGAAACTGTGCCAATGTTTCAGATATTTTTCCTTTGATAATACTCAAACAGATTTTACAGATTTGCACACAATGACACTGGCAAATCAATCCTATCTGGATGAGTATTTTATTATAATGCCTCCCCTCCAAACTTTAAACACACGTAATTACAATGTCGACATGCCTCATAAATTTGCTAACACATAATGTGTTCACTTGTTGTTCCGTTGTGCGTCAAAACTAGGTTAGCCCTATATTTTACGTCCGATAACTCAAAGAAAACTTTCTGCACTTTTTATATCTTTTGCAATATACTAGAACGCCTGGCCGTCCTAGCAGGCCTAACTAAACTTTGTTTTATTTTTGGCCTAAAAAATTTTAATGGTGAACTGCTGAAATACAGGTAAAAGGCACAAATAAAATTCCCTCCCACGACTTGACTGGCCAAATTAACAAGGACCGAATAAATTCCATAATTCACAAACAAGAAACAGAGATGAATAATGAATGAAGAATTCTTAATTACCATGGCATCAAATCGCACAGCAACAGTCGTATTCCTCCATTCGCCATTATTATTTTCATCAATGAATCAATTTTAGGATTTTATCGGGTTCAAGGAGACTGGATCCTAATCAAATCCGTGGGCGGGAAAGTTTTTAACAAGGCAAGCTGGGTGACTGCGTGAAGCAGCATTCACAAGCGCATACACCGTTCCACACAGGATGACAAATACATTTCCCTTGAACCTCTAAAACAGTTGCAAATCTCTCCTGGTTGGCTAGAAGTGCGATTCGCTTTATCAAAGGAACGGTGTATAGTAAATGTGCCTGCACCATTCCGTCCCTGTTACTGCATGAGAAGGACATTTTCAATGGAAGTGAAAGAAAATTATAAATTGCCCCTTATCGAATAGAAGTATGAATCACGTTGTAACAGGAACAGTGTCAACGAGATGTTTATTTACCGTCCCTGTTACTGCATGAGAAGGACAATTTCAATGTATGTGAAAAAAGATATGAATGCCCCTTATCGGATGAAATATTGAAAATATAACTCAACTTGTAAGGGGAACGGTGTATACCATATGTGTATGTATTGTTCCCGTTGCTGCATGCCAAGGGCATTTTCAATAGAAGTAAAACAAAGTTGTGAACTGTCCTTATCTGCCGAAAGCATTGCTATCATTGTAACAGCATGGAGCATTTTATATGTGTATACACCGTTCTCAATACTGCATAAGAAGCACATAATCACTGAAGGTGGTGCAAATTTGCCTTTAATTTACTGGAAGTTTCAATCTCATTGTAACGGGAACGGTGCAAACTAAATGATAACTGCTAATTTGCCTTTATTGGCTCAAATGTCTGACATTGCAACGGGAACGGTGCAAACTAAATGATAACTGCTAATTTGCCTTTATTGGCTCAAATGTCTGACATTGCAACGGGAACGGTGTGCCAACTTTGAATATGGATATAGATGATGAAAAGATACTTAACAAGTATCGTTCCCGTTACTGCATGGGATGGAAATTTTCTCTTCACGGTGTCTTGATGTTTTCTGCAAATATATCACTTTGTTCTCGCAAAGATTTTTGATGCAGATGAAAGAAAATAGTGGGCTTAGATTTACATGTTTAGCACTTTAAAATATGTTCCTTTCTAGCTCTTACACTAAATTTTCTATTGTGTCTCTTGAAAAGATGCAAATCTAAACTAAACTTAGGGAATTTCCAAGCTATGGGTCCGAAAATAAAATCTTTCAGAAAACGAAGCAAACCCCAGGAAACGAAATATACTACAAAAACTGAAACTCCAGGTTGAAGAACAGAACATTAAGGGGGCCGGGAATACTTTGGCAAATATCCGGGGTAATCACGGGGGATTGTGGGGATGGTAGGGGCAGAAACTGATTACACGCAAGATGGAGAATTCTAATGAAATTGTATTGATCTTTAACACGGCAAGAAGGAATCGCTGTGCATCGTGTTAATGAGAGCAAAAGAAGACAAAAACTTAATCAATCAAAAAATTCGTCAATTTCTATATCCGGATTAAGCAGATCATCACCAAACCTGCTTAGGTCCATTTGATTCAAAATCAAGTTCTCAAAAGTTTCTTCCAAATCAGTTTCCCCCAACAACAAAGCCCCCATCATTCTTCCATCTTTCAAAACAACTTTCACATATTCCTGTCCCTTTGTATAACGAACTAGCAGTTCATAATTTCCATCAAGCCCTTGTGCATTATACTTCCCAAGAAGACATAATTTATGACCAAAAAACGAAGTAACATGGGCGAACATTTCAAAACAGAAATCAAGAATGGCTTGTTCATGTGCCGTATTTAGCATCATACAGTTCGCGGCATGCACCCCCATTTGGTATGCTTGTGTCCATAAACGCATTTGAAACCAATGTGGTGCTAGTTCCCATGATGCAGTGCATACATCCCCAGCTGCATAAATATCAGTCAGATTACTTCTCATGTTTTCACCAACTTTGATTCCACCATCTTTGTCTAACGCGAGTTCTCCTCCTTTGATCTTAAAGTCGACATTCGGCTTGACACCAGTTGCAGAAACAATAAAATCCACCCCATGAATTTCATCATTCGTTAGTTCAACGTATTGAGGCCATTTCTGCTGTTTACTGAAGTTTTTCGGAGGATTTGAGCAGCTTAATTCCAATTTATTAAATTCATTTTCTTCAACGATGCGCTTTACTTCACATTTGGTTTCAACGTGTACCTTTCGCTTGGTTAAATTATCGTCTTCTCCTTGCAAACATGCATTGAGACACCAGTCAGGACCAAGAGCTCCACCAGGCACCTTTTCCGGAGAATCTATAATGAAGAAAAAGAAAACGAACGATTAAACCGTTAGTTTAGCTCTATGCTCTACAAAACTTCTTCTTGTGTCCATGTATCATAAAGACCTTAGTCTGGGGGAAACTTTAGTCCCCCTTTAGTCTAGGATGGACCCAGATGGACCAAATCTTTAACCTGCGTTCAAAATCTTTGGGCAACAAAGCATTCCATTGATAAAGCATTACCGAATCAGGATAATTTGAAAATAGTTAACTCAAAATAAGGACTGCTTATATGGCTGTCTTATGGCTATTGATGGCTGCTGTAAGCTCCTAGCTAGACTTATGACGATGAGTCCCTTGTATCCCTGCGGTAAACCTTGCTCAAGAGGGACTCATAATGAAACAGAGAAAAACTTGGCCCTATTTCCTTCAATCATCAATTGAATTATGATGGAATCACGTCTTCGAATCTCAATCCCGTGGGAGTGTTTCCAATTCTTCAATCGAATCAAAATTTTGGGGCTAAATAGGGCCAGGTTTTTCAGAGTAACATTATGAGTCCCTGTTGACTAAAGCACCATCATCATGTCAAAGAGCACAGGGAAACATGAGACTCATCATCGTAAGTCTAGCTTCTAACCCCATACTGGTAACCAGTATGAGTAGTCTTGGTTGCTTTGGTGCATTAGTCTCGTTTTGAACGCCGTTCACTGCAACTGTGATCATGTGATCAGTCTAATCAAAATATAAGGTGTCCCAAATATTGTGTCTAACTTTGGTGACTGCTGCGGAGGAGCTTCACGTTTTGTTGTTTTGTTGTTTTTGTTGGAGCTTCACGTTCTCTTGATACAATTATAAGACTAACTAGCTCAGTCACAGTTTCACTTTAACAAGTGCAAAGGATGGGCCTCAAATCATAGTTTGAGACCTTGCTTAGGCAATCAAATAAAGGATTGCTGAATCATAGCACAATATGATCAGAAAAATGATTGCCTCAAAATCAAACACTTTCTTAGTTCTTCAAAAAAGTAAAAACAAAGTAAATTTTGAATGAAAGGCACTAGTCCTTCATTTTCTGTGCATTTAAGAATGGCCCAATGCTCTTGCAATACAATTGATCCCTTTTAAGAATAAGAAGGAAGAATCACCCCCAAATCATATCAGCATATTTTACCTCTATCAGCAGTTTCTCTTTCTGCAGCATACTTCCTTCTTTTAAATATGACAGTGTCAGCTTTTCTTTGATGATTTTCGCCATTTTCTTCATTTAACATAGGTAACAGGAATTCTGATGCAGCTTTGTCAAGAAAGACATTGCCAATGGCATCATCTTTGATCGCCCAAATCACTTCACATCCTAACAGTTCATAACTGTTGAAAAGAAAATTATTCAACACTGTTTACTTGGCTTTACATGTCAATGAAAAAAAGTCTCATTGAAACAGAAAATGTCTGATGCAAACAACAGAGCTAACACAGAATTCTTGCCTACTATTGAAACTACTTTGCCCATCACACACAAACATGGAGTTTCCTTGTTTAGAAAATTTACTGTCCTCAGATGCCTTAAGAATTCTTATCAAAGCATGCTAAAGTTACAAGGCTGTTATGCTTAAAAAATGCTTCACAAGACAAAGGTAATCTCTTGAAAGCTTCCTCATTAAGATTTATTCTTGCTGTTGAGCAGAGTATGGTTGCTACTAACTCTATCAGAATTTCATTTTTGCACCTAAAATCAACCTCATGAGGGTGTGAAAGGTTCTGCAAAATAACTCACACTAGCTCAAGTGCGATTCCACCATTTCCAACAATCATTATTCTTTTTGCAGTTTTCAATTTCTTTTGCAATTCTGCTACACTATCAACATCTCTTATGCCAAGAATATTTTCATTTTCAAAGTCAATCAAATGAGGCTTTGCACCAGTGCACAAACATAATTTTTTGTATCCAATGTTTAACCCTTGTGCAGTTTTGACTTGGTAGCCTGCAATAACAAATATAGAGATGGACAGAATAAAAATCATTTTCTGGCAAATACTCAAGTCTCTAGCATCTTCACAGAAGAAAAGTTGCAGCAAGGTACTAAGCTAGCATCTGCCAAAGTTAGTCATTGTACATCATGAAACACATGGGAAATGTCAAGAACGTATTATGAATATTTGTCCCCTTACTCCTATTTCTTAAGAGTTAAATCACAAAGTAGACTAATCAAATATAACAATTATTTTTTCATAGTTCATGTTTGTTGGGCTCACAAGCTAGGCAGAGGGTAAATTTCTAAAGTCAGCATGTTTTGAAAATGTTTGTAACTTAGTCTATTCTTAAGCACTTTGCACTGCATGCTAAGAAGATAAGAAACTGTGCGAGGCCCATCCCCAAAACCCTGCCTGACAGAGCCTGAGTTAGAGTGTGAAGGCCCATTAAAGATCTCAGACTTTGAGAATTAAATCTCATTCTTACTTTTGTGGTCAATTTCGACGACAAGGTCATTTATCACAGAAATATTTTCATAATTTTCTTGTAGTGTAAATGAAGGCCTTTCTTCAACAGAGACTTCCTCCAGCGCTCTCGTAATCTTCCTGTGACTTGTTACAAGTTTGATTACATCTTTTGCTGCTAAAAGTATTATTGAAGCTTTCGGGTTCTTTTCTGCAAGGGTTTGACAGCAACAGACTCCAGCAACTCCACCACCAACGACCACAAAGTCAGCTGAGCGAGATTTTCTGGCCGCCATTTTGTTGGTTCCTCTTGGAAATGATTGCACAATGAACAACAGCAACAACAAAAGTTGCATCCAGTTTCAGAAATCCCATTGCTGATTGGCTGCAAAATTTTCACACACACCTCCAAGGATGGACCAATCAGATAGCACAAAATCCACAACAAATGCAACCTCAAAATTCTGCCTGGTTCTATTTATTTGTATATTCTTTCTCAAAAGTCAATTTTGAAACATCCTAACTTAATGGTCAAAAATCAGAGTTGCAAAGTTTGTGTTCTGTAAAAACTCACATTTTGAAATGTTCGATATAGTTGGCTTTGCCAAATGCTGAATTTGTCATCATAGAAAGTTCCTTGAAAACTTCTAAAATCTTTCTGAAGGCATGGAAAAGGGAAGAACGAGAATGCTCATATCAAATAAAGGCCGAGGAAGGGAGATTCTTAACTAACTCGAAGCATGGACAACCCATCAAATTATCCTTTACCAAACTGATAGGGCCTGCTGGGTTAAAATGGGTAGACCGGGGATAAAATAGGTATCGTTGATTGCAGAAAACAATAGACCACAAAGTTCTCAATCAACACCCACAGTTTCAAGGTGGTTTCTTCGAACAGATATGATTAGATAAGAACAGTCAATTCGTATTTTTACGAAACTTAGTCACATTTGTTGCCTCACCCAGGTTAACCATGCTTTTCTATTTACCCAAAATTAAGTTTGTGTGTCATGCCATTTAGCTCATTCTCAATTATTTTCACCATAGGCACATACTAGGTGTAACCGTTACTGGAACCTACGATAAATCTAGTTTATGGTAAATTTGTCAAACTTGTTACTATATATTTTCAAGCCAAAATACCTCTTGACTGAAGCAAAATAGAGATTGTACTTAAGCTCTAGTGAATTTGTCGGTTTATCGTTGTCATTTAATTTGTCGCTAAATTACCATCTTCTGTTGAACGATCCTGATCTGTAAATTGTCTTTGCATTCATTACAACAAAAACTTCGAAGCTTGCTTTGAGGTAATTCACCTTGTGTTCAGAGGTAGAGGCCCTATTTGCCCTTGATCGCAAAGTACTCTAAGGCTGCATTCACATTGCACAAGCTTTGTAAGCGCGTAAACGCTCGTGCAGAAATCCGCCATACTAATCCCTTACAGTGTTCAGATTGCAATACATTTTTGCAATCTGAACACTGTAAGGGATTAGTATGGAGGACTTCTGCACAAGCTTTTACGCGCTTTCAAAAGATTATGTAATGCAGTCTAAGACATGTCAACGTTTGGATCAGGCAACATGAGTAACGAAAGAATGTCATGCTCTGTATTTTCCAGAAAGAAAATTTTAGAACATTCTTGGATTTCTTCCAGCCTGGAATATCTTTCATCCTTATTTCTGTCATATTGTGCTGCTCTATCCATCCCTTTTTTATTGGATCACAAGGTTTCTAGCAATATCCTTCCAGAAATTTTAAAAAGAATTTGATATTTTAGTATCATATTCGTTTAACTGTATACATTGAATTTTGAATGTTTCTGTCTAACACTAACAATCACCCCGTCAAATCACTAAATCATTTGGCAGAAATATAATACAGAAAATAACGACGGGGGTATTCTTCAAAATTGGTTAGGAACATAAAATCTCAAGGTTGAGAAGACACAAAAAAGTTCACACACTGAAACATGCAGAGCTACTGAAAATTATAAGTATTTAAACAATATACTAAGCCTTTTTTCACTCCATATATAGAAATCTATTCCATATAAGGGCTTTCAATGAACGATAATTACAAAGGTAATTCAAATTTACATTCGATCGAAGATTTAAAGAATTTATAGTTGATAATTAATATGTTAACTTCATAGAAGTGACAGCTACGAGCAAAGCTTCTTACAGATATCAAATCTCGATATGTCTTTAATCTTAAATTTGTTTGATATCTCTCCTTAATCCAAGGGATATCATTCTGGGTAGAGACTCTATACTGGTACGAAAAAGGCCTAGCATTCTTTAAACTACAAAAGACACTTGGGACAACAAATTACTTCCTATGATCTGCCATACATAATACAAGATGTGATATACAATTAGGACAAGCGAGTTTTTACATAAAAATATATGATTGATTGAAAACATCCTGCCAGTCCGTCTCTTCAGTCCATGTAAAGAAATTTAGCTCTGTCGCTCCCTGTATAGAGATATCAATTGGAATTGAGGCCTAATTACTTATGCCTATCAGCCTATTCAAAACACCCTGTGAATTTCGCTGTCCCTCTGAAAGAAAATAAAAATTTGTACAGTTATAAAATCACGAGGGATTAAACGGTCTCTCGCTTGCTCGCGTTAAAAACGCAGCTGCTAAATCTGTCTAACCAACCAATCACACAGGCAGTTCCTCCTCCTCAGTATGGCATCCTTTTCTCACTGTCTCTTTCTTTATTTCTTTTGCTGAACAGTCTTGTCAATAGGACAATAAGTAGGGCTTCAGTCAGTCAGTCAATTAACCAAGGAAATTAGCATTGAGAAGGTTGTCCTCGTTCACGACTTCGTGACCGTTGATTATCTCAATACACTTGTAGTATACCTCCAAATATTTGTAAACGTCCAAGCATGTCTTATCGTTGAAGAAAAATTTCGTGCATCTAACTTCACACATTGTGGTACCTTCGCAAGCATCTTTCACCTTTGTTAAAAATAATGGAGTTGTAGGGCAGTATTTTTGCGTCATAAGAGCTCCAGCGTGCTCTGAGCACAGCCCAAAATTTCGGCGTCCCCAGAAAGCTGAGATGATTGAGATGTGTTTGTATTCACTGCAACGTAACCAGGCAGTATCTTCTTCGCATTTCACTGTACCATTCTGAAACGAAGCAAAAACGATCCTTTAGTGAACTGTTCAAAGCTATCCACAATTCATAAATTAATATTTTCCGAGGAAACACAACAGTTGAACAACAATGGCTCGAATTCTCAAGTGTGGCAGACAAAATATTCGAATATAGATTTTGCAATTATAACAAAGAGTTTGAATCAAATGATACTTTTACATTTGTAGAATTTTCGAATGCGCATAGAAGTGATAGAAATTCTAACGCCACTCAGAAAACCTTTCTCATCAAAATGTATAAAGTATCGCTCGACCCAAGCTCTTCTGTAGAATAGCTAGGAGGCCTATTAATGACAAATGATGGAGATATAAGGCAACTTAAGTCAGGGGCCTGGGCAATCTCAATATAGCCTATTTTGTTCCATTGCTTTTGATAATGTCGATAGATTATCAAAACAATAGGACAAGTGATGGCAGGCGGCCATCTTTTCTTTTTCTATTTATAAGCTAAACGCTATATCCGTCATTTGTCTTCAACTCAAAGTCATTTTAACGTTTACTTGTTCCAGTCATCAACATTTAACTGCATTTGAAAATGTGCTTGGTCTTAGAGATATTGCAGATTAAATCAAGAGTGGTGCAACCATTGGGTGAAATCACGAAGCACTCTTTAAGCAATGCATTTTAGATACATGATGTACTCTTCATTCGCCAAAAACAGTTGTCCTTGAAGAGTTAATAAGAAAATACCTACTTTTGGGTAAAGGTATGAAAATTGCACTGTATAAAGTCTAGATCGTCTTGTTTGAGATTCCGTAAATCTGAGTTTCACTACTCTTAGTAATTGTTTTGTCTTAAATGCAGAAAGCATCTCTATATAAAGAATGCAATAAAACAGGATCACAAGGAATTATAGAGAGAAGCAAGGAGAATAAGAAGAGACACTTACATATCTGATTGGCGTTGGTCCAGCAGGGCCAGGAGGTCCAGGCATACCAGGGGCACCGGGTAAACCAGGCATACCACTGCCACCAGGCCATCCTGGTGCACCAGGCAGACCAGCAGGACCAGGCATACCATCATTACCTTGGAACCCTGGGGATCCAGGGGGTCCCATCATACCTGGGGCACCAGGCATACCAGGAGCACCAGGGTCTCCTTTGAAACCGGGGGGACCAGGAGATCCAGGAGCGCCAGATGCACCAGGCATACCATCTCTACCTGGAGGTCCTTGCAGACCTTTTAGAATGAAGCCAAGTGTTACATTTTGATCTTTTAATAATTTGTTGAGCAATGGCGGAACCGGCGATACGGGCAGCGAAACCTGGAAAGCAAAGAAAAACATGATTCATCATATGTTTTCAACATAACCAAGATTATGTTTTCAGGTGAACACATACTGAGAAAAAAGAGCAAATGGCCAAACCGATGCCTTCTTTCTTACGTTAATTGCATCTCTTCTTTCATCGAACACTATGCCGCTATGTTTTCCATACAGTGCACTGTTAAAGAGAGCTTAACGATTCGAAGAAAGAAGCATTAATTTGGTCCTCTGCGTTGTTTATTTTACCTTTCATTTTCAACCAGCTTCGCCCACTAAGGCATCTTCAGAACAACTAATATTTTCAGAACAAATGATCATTATGTTTTCGATATAAACATGGTCACAATGTCTCATATGATTGCTAATCAACTGATCACTGCAGAACACGAAGCGTCAATCAGTATAACCAACGCACTCTACGAAATTCATTTATGGCGAAATTCTGCACTGTTTCCATAAACCTGCATCATTTGCAATTAATTACGCAGGGCTAGTGTGGTAGAGATTGCAAATTAACGCGTTAGTATGCCAACTGGCTACTTCTATGCCACCCGCAATCTGGCAGTCACTGGTTGGCCTTCGTCTTGAAAATTCCAATTTGGCCTTTTTGGAAATGCAACTAAGTGACTACAAACACTATGTTGAGCCAACGGAAATGGAAAAATTGCCTAGTATGTTTGTAATAAATCCAGCCAGTAATGATGCATCTCAATTATAGGTAACATAAAGGCTGAATCCTAAAGCACAGTCGCTGTTGCGAAAATATCTCCAATGGCTCTATTTCACAATTTGAAAATGCATCTTACTGGACCGGCAGATGGATTAATTTGTCCTAAAGCCATCACATCAGTTTCAACACAAATTGGAACATTAATGAAACGCACAAGCAAAAGAACAGTGGATAAATTTTGGTGATGAAAAACGCGCAGTTTGCGAATATGATTCCGAATCATTTTCTTGAATTAAACTCCCTTAAAATATGATTTTATCTCAATTAATTTACTGTTATACTCATATTTAGTATTTCGGAGATCTTTCTGTTATCATTGTAACACAATCTTATCTTCATTAAACAACCTTTTTCGGCATACGTTCCTCTTCATATCTATCTATTTCAATTCACAATAAACGAAGTCAATATTTCGATTTAAAAATTAGCCACGAAAACAGAGACGAACATCAAACAGTTTATGTGCAAAAATCACATACGAAAACAATGTTTTGGCCTTCCAGAATTTTTTTAACCAATAAAGTGATGACATCACTTTCAACAAACAATTATTACAAAGAACGGAAAATTCTAATACTTTTAACAGAATTCTCAGGGATTATTATGTATGGTTTGTCGTCACATACACTTCGATTTAGGGGAAATATTTCTTTAAATATTTTTGGTAACAGGTAATTCTGGTCTGGATCCGAGAGCCTAAATGAACGCCTTCAGGAACGAATAATTCGCCAAAAACGTTCCAGTATAAGGATTAGTCTTGGGAGATAATTAGTCTGGAAATAGGGGTTTATTTGTACGAGGTTCTCAACTTTATACATACCACATAGCTGCTCCAAAAAAGAAGTAATATAGAATATCGTAAAATCATCGCTCTTTCTATTCCTTTAGTCAGCAGCACAAGAACCGCAATGTAGTTTAGTCCTCATTGGTGAGACATGAATCTGGCGATATTTCGACAAAGCCAAAACCAATGCTCAACAACTTGTTTATCTTTGTTTATTTCTTCTTTTAACCTTTACGACTCCAATTGTAAAATACTATATATTTGTATTGAAATAGGTAAGATCCAATTCCTCTTGGCGAGAAATTCAGAGAAGAATTGACCACCTCATCTACGATTGAACGGTTACCTTAACGGTTGAACGGCTGGGTCAAAACGGACCAATGAGAGCGTTGCATGCTGATGATACCATAGAAGCTAGGCCATCAGGTATTTATCCAGCGTATGATCTGTGCGCAAAGCCGTAAACACGTCAATCTTCTAATAAAGCCTATTCACTCTGATCAATGCGTTCGCGACACTCACTGGCCACCAATCACACCACCTAACGTTCCCCTGGTCGCCTAGGAAACCAATATTCATAACAATAACTAAAATGGCCACTCGCAGCTACGGTTTTAGCTAGGCCTGTGCATAGCCTAAATCAATTTGCAACGTTTTGCATCGATCAAAATTTCAAATAACAACTAACATATCACTCCAGACAGAAATAATTCCCCATAAACTTCACAAAACAGGCTTATTTCTGGTGAAACTCACACTTCGAAAAGTAATTTCAGTCATGAGCGTAAACTGTGGCGAAAATCGACGAGGTCAGTGAGTGTGCAACCAATTAAAAGAATAAACAAAAAATATTTCAACTTACCACAATGTCTATAATGAAAGCCAGCCCAACGGCTATCGTTAGCGCCCTGGCCAATGTCTTCATGACCTACAGATGGATGAAAATAAGAATGAAAGCCAAGGAGGAAAACACTATAATTTCTTCCAATGTAACATAATTGCTAGTAAAAATCCAAGCCCGGGAATGTTTCTCGAAAACCAAAGATCATCGCTACCTTTTGCATAATTTATGAGCTGGGTTTGCCTCACAGCCTAAATATGTATCCGCAGCTTTCACGAGAAGAAGTTGCTCTTCTCTGCAATCCAAACTACATTCACAACTAACAAAATAAGACAAATTTAAAATCTTCGATCTCCAACTAATCTGCCGCCCAAGACCGGGATTGTTTTGGTTTCTCGCTATAAGAAAATAAGTTCTGCGCTTGCAAACGGGTAATTAGGATTTGTGTTAGATTACCTGAAATCGTTATTGACCATGTTTACTGATGTTTACTGAGGTTTATTGTGTTTATTGATTACAATAACAATGCGGGCATAAATATTTTTCTGATTAGCAAAGTAACCGTCTTCAATGAACACTACCTTCAAAGTTTTTCTCAATTTAGTAAGGAAAATAATAAAAGAAGATCAACTAATGTCGAAGGGGAGAAATTCAATGCAGGAATAATCATTTTGTCCGCTTTTGCAATTATTTTTACTGTTAATCGGAATGCTGACCTCTGTTTCAAGCCGAGGCCTGTTGAGCATTGTAGAAAATTCACCTTCTTCAAATTCTTTTATCCATGGTAATTGATCTTTCTGTTGTTCTAGGCTTCGTGCACGATTTGCAAGCACTGAAGTCGACTCAAATGATTCGATACGATCATCTATGGCTTTTATACAATGAAAGTTGCAGCAACTATACTCTTGCCAGTGTTGCATTCAACACAGATCTGCATTAATCTTTCATTTTAATATAAGTTGTGTGACAAGTAAGTGACTCGTTTGCAAAAGCACCACTATACACCTCGTGCCATATCTAAATGGTCAGCATATTTACCTTCATTGTTTCTTAAGACTGCAGCATTGACAATAAATGTACCGGATGTGCAGAAAACAATGTGCCAAACAGTTAAAAGCTACGTAATAAAAAGCTACGAACTGAAAGGCTACCGGGGTCTGAGGGGACTGTAGGCATGTGCTCCCTAAGATTTCGTAGAAACGAAAGGCGTACATTTTGTTACAGAAAGGGACCCTTTTAGGTTAATGATATCATGCATTTGAAGTGCCGTTTCCCTCCAATTTAAGATGGTTCCTACGGCTCGGCATATCCAAATTATCAACCTATTCACATTCATTGTTTCACGAGACTGGAGAAGTGAAAATGAATAAACCAGGTGTGCCAAAAAGCAATGAACCTCTTTGATAGTCTTCTGAAGGAAATTCACTTTCACTCGCCCCCCCCCGCCCTGAAAACTAACTTAGAAACATCAGAATGAAGCCTTTATAAAATCGCTGAACAGATCATCCAGCTAGTCTGAGTCTGAACCACGCTGTGTTTCGATACATGTTGGTGCTTGTTGTAGAAATTTCTAAGGTACATAATAATGATTGAACGCTAATCAACTGAAACTAGCCTTACGATGATGAGTCCCTTGTATCCCTGCGGTGAACCTTGCACAACAGGGACTCATAATGAAACAGTGAAAAAGCTGACCATATCTTCTGCATTCATCAGTTGAATTATGATGGAATGACGGCCTGGAACCGCGCATCACGGCCCCGAATCTCGAATCTCGTCCGAATGTTATCAGTTCTTCAATTGCATCGAAAGTTCCATCATATTTGCTATCATCATAGAACTTCACAAATCTTGCAATCTGATTGGTACTATAGGAAGCTCAGAGTTTGAGCCTAAATAGGATCAGGATTTTCAGAGAAACATCATGGATCTCTGTTGACCGAAGCGCCATCATCAAGGCAAAGAACAATGGGAAACAAGGAGCCCCAGGTCATTATGTCTAGACCGAAACCTCTCGCACCAAAATGAATAAGAATATAGATGGATCCAGGTCCTTTTGTAGAAAGCTAAAAGGTCTATTGTCATAAATTGACTTCGATCAAGTAACCGAAATGCTTCGGATATTTTCAGTTGATCTACTATTAGTTAGCTGCAAAAAAGAGTAAAACGGATATTTGGCACACCACCTGGTAAGCTCAAATGAATGAATGAATGAATGAATGAATGAATGAATGAATGAATGTACGTATGAAAGAATGAATTTATAATAAAATTTAAAGAACGAACGAGAGAATGGATGGAATGAATAAGAGAAGGACTTGTTTTTCGTTAAACAAAAGTTTGTCAGTTATATCGTGTTAATGCTAAGACAGTTGACGGCAAATTTGAGCTAAACGAGGTTAGAACTGAATTCAGTGAGAATGTGTGGATCTAGTAAAGCTTGTTTGTTTACAGTGCTTTGAAACCGGTTTGATATACTGAGTGATGGGGTGATACAACTCCTATTAGCATAGCATACGACAAGCTTCTATAATTGTTTACTATTAAGAGCAATGAATGAAAGATTTCACCATCCAGACAATTGAGAACTTTCAGACTGCATCAGACAAAGGGATCAAGACAACAGGGATCAAAGAGTCAAGATCTTTGCAAGTACGACCTTCCCTTAATGATAATCGTGTTTTGATATCTCCACTGAATACTGACAACAAGATGGTCACCCGTTTGTCATTTCCTGGAACCAGCAACGGGAATAAAAGCAGGTTTATCATTTATTATGGGATGTTTGACAAACTTGAAACATTTGGGAATTGTGTGAGAGGACAATAAAGAAGGAAAACAACCATAATAGTAAGCAGGTAGCAACTTATCTCCCAGTTGGACAGCTCTACAATAAAGGGTAGGAAAAAGAAGGCCAACGCCTTCTCTGCCTCACAAAAATGTCGAGCCGATAAAAAGTAGAACGTATTCCTACTATTCGTGGCTCGACATTTTCTGCGGTGATAATTCGATTAGCCAATTAGATTGCTGGGAATTTTTTCGCCTCGACATTTTTCCGCCTAGTGGAGATCCATCTTAAGATCTGAAGTAAAACATGTGAGGGAGTTTAGTTTGCAATGGTAAATAAGCTTCGAGTCAAATAGAAGACACTAAGACACTGCATTTGCCCATCCATTGTTGACAGTGCGTGTGTAACATCTATTGAAATGGGATATCTTTAAATTGCTTTGCTCCTTGCTAAGGGCTGTTACAGTCAAAGAGGAAGAAGCAGACCACCTATGTTTCAACTTTCAACATAGAATCGTATCTTAATTGGATTTTTCTCTCCTCTTGTAATCCCTCATAAACTCCGCCCAACGGAAGCAGTATTCGAATAGAACGGAAACAGATAACAAAGCAATGTTCGAATAGTCATCCAATCATGAAATTTTCAAACAATGTTGAACTTCAATGGTACGATTCTTCCGCTTTGACTGTAACTTTGCACAAACCCTTGAACAATGATGACTGACTTCCTCTGAGTTCAAATATCACACATGCTGCAGTTTAACGTTTTGACTGGCTACCTGGAAAGCATCGTCAATCAAAGATCAAGATCTTTCGCTGGCAAACCATCAAAAAGTAATCTGCAACAATTTGCATCCCATAGCAATATATCTTAAGACCTCCACTGGCTTATCTAGCTTACCATGGCAAAATGAACTTATGACTGCTACGATTTCTCGTCCAGACAATCCATTCACAAGGAATCACCTCAAAAACACAGCTACTTGCTGTAGCTCCAAATCAACATAAACTTTTTTTGAAGGTAAATTATCAACTAAAGAGTTGGAGGTTGGTAGTAAGGAAGCATCAATTCTTTAGTAAACATATCATTTATTCATTTTCTGATACCATAGATCAATTTTATTTCAGTGAAAATTGATTGATTGATTGATCGATCGATTGATGTAATTTGATCACCTTCTTCTCGTTCGATCAATCAATCTATCAACTCATCAACTAATCAATCGATGTATCACTCGATTTATCTATCAGTCAGTTGATCAATCAAATCTTTTACTCAATCAAGCGATCAGTTGTCTGACCGGAAATGTTAGACAGAAAATGCATCGGAACTCCGGATAAGCTCTCTTTCAGAAATGAGAAGAAGAATGTACAGTTCGCAACTACTTTATATGCAGAAAACCTTGGAGTGTAGAGAACCTCGGAGTGTAAAGCCTACTTTCCACTAAAGCCTACTTTCTTCTCGCAAGAATCTTTCTTTGTTCGTAATCACGATTCCGCTCGAAAGTTGAGTGGGTTTCAACTTTTGAGAGACGTCGCTTTTGCTCAAGCCAATCGGATGGCTGGAAATGGTCACTGCGATCGAAATATTCCGCCTCATGGAAATCAGGCTTAAGATTAAACTGCATTATATTTTAAGGTTTCCTTTAGTGCAACATTACAAAGCAATCGCGCTGGTCTACACCTAAGAAATTTCTCTCCATAATAAGCTACCCTGAATACCAAAATGGGCTCCCACAAGTGATATTTTTGAAAGGGTTTCAAAGCAGAGACACCGTAACATGACGAAAAACAACAGCAAAAATATGCGAATTTAAGATGTATGCAAATGTTACCAATATTTCGTCTTGCCATGCAGGATTTCTTTAGAGTTGTTATGTGATGTTTTTGAAACTCTGTACAGATTTCTATTGGTGCTTTTATGTCACGTCCTCCGGACAAAGCGATTTGCGCGAGCAAGCAAAGTAATTTTTATGGTATGATAGTTTGAAGAGACCTTTCTGCAAGCAAATAAGGTGAGCAGATCAATAGTAGTACAATTTCTCAACTGTAAGTAAACGAACGGAGATCTATGGGCCGTGATCCTTTCCTGCTTCTGGTCTAGGATTCAAGCAATAGACCATTGAATTCATTCGAAGGATTTGAGAACTGAATTCTATGTTAATCGCGCTCTAAGCCAGAATAGGGAAAAGGTTGCGTTAGAGATTTAGACTGATTCATCCACTTTGGAAAAAAATTTTCACTAGCTGAGCATTGGCCTGCGAGCTACACGCAGGCTACTGAAAATGCTTTTTCTTCGCTAATGGCGAGGTTCTTTCATGCAATTCAGTTCTCATAATTTCCTGCATGTAATTCAAAACGTTGATTACCCTCGCGTTCTAATAAAGAATCGGAAAGAAATTTCGTTAGACTTTTAGATTCAGTTATTCACGTGTGCATCATTGCTACTCAGCCATCAAATTTACATCAAGTTTACTTTTGTTTCGAAGATCGCCAAACCGCGTCAACTTAATCAAAGAAGCACATGCTTTTGTTACCAATCCGCCTTTTTATGGAAGACAGAAGAAGCATTTCTTGGGAATGAATATGAGAATATGAGCAGTCGATAAGGACTGCAATCGAGGCAAACTCAAAATGCCCTCATCTACAGGTGTTTGTTTTGATTTGATTTTGTTTTCATACAGCGAATACCTATTTCATGACTTAATGGCAATAACTGCAACATAAGGCGCTTTTGTTTGTTTCCAAACAAAACAAACTATCAACTAAACAAAAAATATAAAACGAAACCAATTAAAGTAACAACAAAAATCAAATTAAATCGTAAATCCTGTATAGCCTTAAATGACGAATTTCTTTAATGACAGTATCTTAGGCCAAGTTTGGCAGCACAACTACATTTGAAATGTTGATGAAGTAGGGATGCCATCATTGCGATGAAACATTGTTGGTCCATTTTCCAACACTTAGTCTTCAATCCAATGAATGATAAACAAGATCCACACTTACTTCTTTGGACAAACTTATGACAAAATGACAGAAATTGAATTATAGGCTATAAAAACGACAAGCACCTAGCTGAAACTTCATGACTGGAACATGGTTTGTTTCGAAAAACTCAATATTTGGAAAAATTCAACATCGTCCTTTTATACCTTAGCTAAGCGAACAAATATCGAACTCTAAACTTACAGCAACCACTGTTAGCCTGTTTGATAAGTCAGTTCGAATTGTCAAAGCAGTTTTAATCATTTTTTGTTCGTTTGTTTGTTTGTAAACAAAAATTAAATCTTATAGAGTGTGGTTGAACCTCGATGACAAGAACTCAGAGAAAGTCGAAGACAGTGTCCGACTAAAAGACAGTTCCAGCTAGCCACAGTGTTGTTCATACTAGTTCCATAGATACAGACATGATAAAGAGTTGGAGACATCACATACTGCCGGATAAAGCCATATTCCAGTTATCATGGCTCCACTGTACTTCCAACAACTGAAATCTTAGTTTGTTCTCTACAGAACGAGACAACGAATGGCTTATCCACATCAATCAATAAAAAGTTGCATCATCAGGAAAGATATTGACAACGTATGACAAGGACAGATGATTGCATCTGAAATTTGGTTTAATCTGAAGAAGTTAATGGTTGTGGAATCGTCTTAAGAATAGAAATAACTAAAAGTTATCAACTGAGCGCAATATAAAGTATTTGTGAACTCTTGTAACGCCACAATGAATTGGTGCATGAATCTTTATTACATTCTTGAATTCGATTGTATTACATTGTTATTGTAAAGTAATTGGAAAGGAATCATCTTCAGAATATGAGGAGCAAAGAATGCACAAATAATAATTCAGTTATTGCCAACTTGTGCAGCCTGAGAAAGATGACAAGTTTAATAAAGGCTAGCCAATGTTATCCATTTGTATTGAGCAAAGGATGAGAAATGACAGGAAAAGATCGACGTCTCAAATGTCATCGAGAAAACTTGGCCAAGTAATACTTTGCAGTTAGAGTCGAAATGAATCGTATTGTGCATTTTATGATACTGCTGGTTGCAGCCATTTTGAATTAGATCATCACAAAATGGAGGAAAAAAATTGTTGATTTGCAACAAAAAAGTATAATTATCTTGATGCTTAGATTTCAATCGATATTCTGTTTACAAGCAGCAATAAGAGAAGAGAGCAAGCAAGCACAGCTCTTGTTTACACGATGATCTGCTGCAAGCTTCGGCAGAATACGGTCAAGCTCTGGCAAAGCCAATAAGCTCCTTAACGTATACAAATTTCAAAACCATGCAGGCCAGTTTTCTCTTGTCGGAATCTAACAAAATTGTGCTTTATAGTTTCATAGGACTGCGCAAAACAACATTGCATTTCGAGAAGATTCGAAATAGAATGAAGCTGAGCCGGTAGGCCAAATTTTGTTGAGTAATAAAAAAGACACAAATAAACAATAAATTGTTTGGAAAACCATCTGAAAGCAGTTTTATATGTATCTATTGGATTTTGCAAGTGTGAAGATCTTTGATAGCAAGAAACTTTTAGAAGCCGGAACTGTTTATAAGATTTACTTTGATAAGACAATTAACTGGTCAAGAGATCACGACCTGTTTGTGATATCGATGGCCCTGGGACAGAAGCCGATGCAAGCCGACTACCTCGTGCCTTGCAGCCCTAAATCGTATCCTCGTCTCTTTCCATCTAACAAAAATTCTCGTCCTCCTCTTGAACCATATTTAGCCAAATAATCTGCAAGCTACGAGCTTAACTCATCCAGCCTAGGCATCTTGAATCGAGGTCATAAAGAGCGATCGTCCTCGATTGCAAACAAAGTAGTTATCGAGAAACAAGCAAGCGAAACCTTGTCTCTTGATGCTGCATTTCAAAGAAGAATTTAAGACTATCAATGTATGTAAGATTGATAGTAAAAATATGTCCTGTTACTGCGTGTCCTCGACCCGTTGCAACTTTCGAGCTTGCATATGCATCATAACTTATCAGCAAAATTGATTAAGTCTTTGGCGATAGCAAGCAGATAATTTCTCCAGTTTCTGTTGCAACTTGTGTCGTTTCAGCTGTGATATTTTGTTGAGTTGTGCTTGCTTTGCAATGCGGATATTTCTGCAGCTCGAGCTCCGTTGCAACGGGTCGACTCCAGCAAATAAAACCCACCAGCAAATCTCGACAAAAGGCCACCAAAAGAACATAAAACAATCCATGAAAGATGGCTTGTACTATTGTATAAAAACAATTGCCTGCTACTAACCTCTGTGATCCAATGGCCAACGAATAATAATAAAAATCCAGCAGTGATTTGAGACTGTGCCTGTTTTCTACTAAAAATTTATCAGACAGTTCAACTGATTCTAATTAAGGCACTGATTGTTGATGCTTGAGGCAGGATCAACGCATGCGTATTTTGAAATTCACGTTAAGTTGGCCTTACGTGGCGGTAACCTGTGACCTTGTATAGAGAAGCCCATTGATTTTTCAATTGAAAATCACTGATGTAAAATGACTCAATGGTTTCTGTGAATTGCTTCGCAGGGCATTCGATTCAAGTTTAAGAAGCGTGAGTGAACATGACTCGTAAGATCAAATACTCCATTCACCTTATTTGCATTCTCTGAGCACAAACAATAGCTCCCTCTATCCTAGAATAGTTTTCAATATACAATATTCCTACCAATAAAATATCCATTTTATGGTGAATTGCAACAAGTTTTAGGTAACTGATGCACACTTTCAGGGGGGCAGTAAATTTTGCAAATTCCTCCACAAAGGGTAATTAGGCAGATACTAGGATGAAACTAATCTGAGGACGTGACCTCAAATTCACCGCGTCTTCTGCAAGAATTCAAGCTTCCATTTCTTGACCGTGATTGTAAACTCTCACTTGTTTGCAACTGTAAACAAATACACAAAAGAACAATAGATCGGCATTGTTAGACAATAGGCAGTGATTGGTGCGTGCTAACAAGAGTGAATGAAGTATTTTACGAATATTTCCACGCATTGGCAACATGCATTTGATGGCACCAAGGAAGGCATTAAGGACTGCAGGAGTGGAGAGTAAATTACAACTTCCAGCTCAATTTATCTCTGATAAGATAATTGACAGCATATGGGCATTAGGATAGATCGCAACTTCTGCCCCACTGGCCTGTATGATAAGCAGTTAAGCCTCAACTAGGAATCTGGTTGCGATGAAAACCTAGAGTTGCTTGCAGAAATACTTCTGCAGAGCTAATTCTAGAAGATTCGTGCATTTGCAACAAAGGCAACAAAGAAAAGCGTTGAATTTCAATCAAGGCGCTGCAATACGAATGGACCTTTTAGCTATTCTGAAAAAGAATCTCAATCGAACGATACTTTGCTACATTTTGTAGAATTTTCGAATGTGTACAATAGTGATAGAAGCTCAAACGCCACTCGATCGAACTTCGTGCATAAAAATGTATAAAAATAACGCTCGATCCAGGCTCTTTTGTAGAATAGCTAAAAGGTCTATTCTCTATCATAGGTCAAAAAGAATACGGTTTCTCGGTACTTACGAATGCTTAGGGAAATGTGCGGCTAGATTCATACACTGCATTGAGTGCAAACTAATGTAATTGGATGAAGGTCTCCAAAAAAGCAACGCAAGCAGCCCATGTCATCTCCAAAGGTGGAAACATCAAGAAGATTGGTTTTGCGAGACTTGTTCATTCAGCCTTTTGAGGAGCTGAATAGAAAGCGGGATGATGAATGAGGAAGAAGGGTGGATGGAAGGTGGGGAATAAAAGTACGAAAAATAGAACAAAAATTACACAGAAATCGTCGCCCTTTTCTTAGCCACTAGGCAATTTACATGGTTTAGCCAGACTCTTTTATGAGCTAGCGTCACTCCAAAGGCAATACTCTTTTGAAGAAGTTTCTTGAACTCCAAGAATGATTACTGATAATCCTGCAACAGTGTTCTCTCTCTGTCAACAAGACAAGAATCATGGGCGCAACAGATTCTATTCAGAACCAACCATCCATATCAAATCATATTCGAATAAACAATGCTTAAATTTCAACCAGAACAACAGCTAAGAACAATAGCTAAGTACAATAGCTATTGTTCTGATTGGCATTGTTTGGGCTAGGTCATCAACTTCGTAAACCTCAGTTAAGACGATAAATGAAACAAGATTGCAGCTTACTTCTGTAAGGATACAAAACATTTATGTAATTTGTGCTTCCTTTCCTGCATTTGAAGCCTGGTTTTAACCAGGTGGAACTTATAACTCTTCTGGCGACAGACTTCCTTCATGTTCCCTTTTATTGCATCTGGAGCAACGTGATTTTCTTTTCCACAGGCAAATCAGATAACTTGGAATTATCGAAACAAATGAAATATTCAACCTGAATGAAAGAAAAACGGGTAATTGCTTGTTAGAGGAATTTTCTGAGGGGGCAAACTTTTGCACAGTTTTTCAGGCATACAATTGGTTTTCAAAAACTGGCGTGCCTCAAAAGCTGAAACTTATCTAGATTTCAGCAGAGTCACACGCACGCACAATTAATGAAAATTTTGCTGTGAGAGGAAATAAACTTTTGCCAAGAGAAAATCAGACCATAACGTTGAAATTCCCTCTAAAGAGCTGAAAAGCAGGTTTGCAAAGCTCTTTCGTTCCAGGTCGCAAGGCCTGATCTACCAAGTCCTTAAATCAGTTGAAAAACAACAGAACAAGATGCTTATTCTGTTGCTATCAAAATTATTACAATCATCTACTTGGGGCCTGAAGGTCAAAATAAACCAACCTAGCATTTCAAATTGCCAATTTTCTACAGTCACGCTTGACTTATTTTAATTGTATCAGATTTGACGGTGTAATCAATAGAGCGTAACGACGACTATCATAACAGAAGAGCACAAATAAAGCAGTCCACATTCTTTCGTTTCCAATTAGACCGAGCGTGATCTCAAGCAGATTGGGCCCGGTTTTCATCATAAGAATCAATTATTGCTTGGAAGATCGTAGGCCTCAAGTCTTTTGCACTGCATTCTTAACAAATTTTAGGTTTCAGGGAGATCAAGCTTTCTCGGAAGTCTTCAGACTTGAAGCTTTTCCGAGACTTTGGAAGTTGGAAAACAACAATCCAGCAAAGTAATACAAAATTTACATTAGCATTTCCACTGCAAGTCACAATCAACCTTTAAGCTATTCCAATACAAAATTCTGAACTGCGTGACATTTCTATGTCAAAAAAATGTTTCCAATGTTCGAAAAATCGTACAGGATAACCTTGTAACCAATTTGTAAATTTTAACTCCATAATCTTACTGAGGCTTCAACTTAATTTTTAAGACTTTTCTCATAAGACTAGGCGCATTATTCCCTTCTGAAATTAGGATTTAGCCAAAAGTCCAACTTCTTGATATGCCCAAAACAACAAAGTATTGCTTGTTCACAATCAGCGGTTATGGGAAAGCGTACTGACATCTCAATGGTTTCCATATCATTAGATTGCAATGCCTGAACTCACAAGAACACTATTTTGTCATTCAAATTATCAAAACATTAATCAAATTAAACAATTGAAATTTCAAGGAAGTCAACGAATGCTAGTTTTTGCATGTTCTTCACCTAGCGAACGCGAACATGATACCTTTGTAACTGTGAACGAATCACCAATATTACGTTAAACCCTCTGTTGCACTTTTTCATGTCGACGTTATAATTTTTGGATGACGATGTTTGCAAGAGTGTTTTTATTTTTCTGGCTCATCCACTACAATTTTTATTACGTTTTTAATATTCAATTGCATTTTTTATCTTAAACTACATTTCTAATCTTTAATGCCATTATTTAGTTTTAATAAATTTCTCATTTTTGATAGATTTCTCATTCATAACAAATTTTACTTTGTAGTAGGCTTGAATTAGCGTTTATTTAGAGGCACTTTGTGTATACCTACTTGTATAATAATAATAATAATAATGATAATAATAATGATAATATTGAATAATAATAATAACAATGTTACAGTAAAAACCCGCGAATAAGAGCCTACAATTTTGCAAGTCAGCCTGATTAGGTTCTTATATATTGAGTATTTAGTGGGAAATTAGGCTGCTCAAGTTCTTAAATTGGTTCTTATTTCATTCATGACTTTCAGGTATTTCTTTTGTTCAGATTGAAACTTCCAGCTCATTATTTACTGTCAGTTCAGAGGCAACTGAGTTCATGAGACTCGATTCACAAGGGCAGTGCGTGACAGAATCAGAAGTTTTGCAGAATACAATGATAAGCTCTCAAAGCATCTTTATATTTCTTTGCAAGGTACACATATGACAGTATCAGTCCATATAGGTTCAATTACAAAGCAACTGGAGTTTTGATCTAATTAGATGAACTCTACGAATAAAAACCTATTTCAAATTTCAGGCTGAATGGGTTCTTATATATTGGGGGGTCTAATTTCAGAATTTCAGCCTGTAGGTTCTTAATCACTAGGTTCTTTCTTATACGCGGGTTTCTACTGTAAATGAAAGCTTGGATCAAGCGGTGTAAGAGTTTCTATCCCTACACTCCATATTTGAAACCCCTCCAGAAAAACATTCACTATTGAAACTTAAGTAAGTAAACTCGAGTACCGAATAATCATCTTACCTCGCTTATTAAATTTTGAAAATTTTCCAACCCCCTCCCTGTATTCCAACTCCCTTTTTATCATTTCCTGAGAAATTAAACTGATATTGAGCATAAGTTTTTAATGATCTTTACATAAATAAAAAATGAGGCGTGTTTAACCAAGAAAACAAATATTTAAAATATTTCTAGCCCCCCTCCCCCGATTACTCCAGCCAACATAGGACTCAAATCTTTAAAAGGGCGGGTGTAAAATTCTATTAGTTTTATCTTTTAATTAGAGTGCTTGAAAGGAAATTTGGTTGATTTGCTGTAAATCTGCCGTGGCAATTTTTTGATGTCCAGATTAATTTCAAAATGGCGGCATTTATTAATTTTGAGGCTGTAACGTCATCAGATTTCTAAATCCTCGATCAGATGAGCTACAGATTTCGGCTTTCCATCATATTGTAGACTTTCATAAAATATGGCTTTCTTGAAGATTGTATTGATTTTCCTTAAGTGCTGTAAGACTTACGATGATTTTAATTTTTTCAAAAGTTTTCATGAATTTTTACAAAATAATAAAAATGCCGCCATTTTCAAACTAATGAAGATATAAAAAATTACCTCGGTAGGTTCACAGCAAATTACGCAAAGTTCCGATGAAGTCATTCGATTCGTAGTAAAATTTGATACAATTCTGCACCCATGTTTTCAAAGAAGATTCGCGTCTTACGCTGCTCCAGCCCCGATCATCATTATATCGAACAATATGAGACCTCCCTGATTACTCTCACTCTCCGCCCGGTTTTTCGGTACATGCTTTTTTATAAGAAACTGGCTTATAAGAAACTAGTTCTAAGATGGCCAAAATTTTAATAAACTCTTGTACTATGCTATGTCTAAGAAGTACTAAGAAACTTTTAAAAGTTAAAAGTATCGATATTATAGCTAATAGATCCTTGAAGCTTTATTCTTGAGCAATATTATCTAACCATTTCTGTTCAGCACACTGTTTATTCCTATGTGATGTTTTACATGTCAAGAAACATAGACTGCCGCAGTGTTAGGGACCACATCGATAATTCTGCATTCAAATAATAAGAAACCAACTAAGAAATTTATAGTACTAAAATGGACAAAATTTCATGTGAAATTAAGAAACTTTTAGTGCTATGGCCTGATCCAAGTTTCTTATAAAAAAAACGTGTAGTCGAGAGTACCCACATCATTATGATGGATAAATCATTCCTGAGGAGACTTTCTTACAATGTTCTGCTCTTTATTGACAAAAATCTATCTATCTCATTGATAAAAACATATTTACAAAATCTACCCAACTGGGCAAAAGCTCTTTGCTGTTAAAGATCATAATCAAACTTTTACCAATCTACAACCATAATTTAAGAATCGAAAATGAAAAACGAAAATCGTTAAAAAGTTGAAAGAAGCACGTGCTGCAATAAAAAACAATTAGGACATTGCTATTCATAGAATTTGATTAGCAGCCATTGTTCTTCTCCTTCAGCACTGATTGCGGATTTGATTCTATTGGGAATTTTCACATCTGCCAGCGGTCGTAAAAAGGTTTTTAGCAATAGCAGTTAAAATCCGAATTAGGCTGCAAGATGCCGGCAAATTTTGAAAACGGTGAAAAATTCGACGGATAGGCCTCCCGTTTACACAAAAACGATACATTTTTACGGCACATTTTGGAAACAGGAGATTTTGAAAACGGAACTCTAACTGGTGCTATTTTGAAACGGCATCGTGTGAACACTCGAAAATGATGAAAACAAAACATTCTTCGCCGCTTTTGAAACGAGACTGATCGATTTTCAGGGTGTGTAGGTACATTTCTTTGGCAGCAAAGTCTTGCAGCGAGTTTTTTTACCGTTGAATTTCCTTCCGTTTTAAAATTATTCCGGCATCGTGGGAACGCTAGCTCAAACTTTGCTACCGTCACATTTTTCACCGTTTTCAAAATGTGCCGACATCGTGTGAACGCAGTCTTAATCTCATTTAACGAATTAGAAAATCGGCAAAGACTTTTTTACACTTTCGCGATAGACAAAAGAAGGACACGCACCACATATTGTTCTGCTGTTCGATCACCAAAGGAAAACAATTCTTTCCATTACCAGACGAGTTAAACAAGTAACATAAGTTCACTTGAAACCCCTTCCGGGGTAGCCATTGGCAGCTAGGCCTTTTTTCAGTTATTTTGCCACCATGAAATTTTTTGTAAAGTTGAATTCAACTAAATCTCTAGTGCTCGTGAGACAGCGAGAATAATCACAAAAATACTTCGATCTTTCGACTCCTAACTAGAATTCGAATAATTCAAATATGTGAGGTACTCTTGACGCTATAAATTTTTCAAAAGTGGGAATTACTTTCTGGCTCTCCCGGGAGTCTATTGTAAATGACAACATTGAACTTTGACACGTGCCGTTTTATTGTGTAGCTAAAGAAACAATATGTGTGTGGGCGTTTCTTTAGCTTATCACATCGGCCACTGAATATAGCTATGCTGATTCCTTTTAAGCTGCAGAGGTGGGCAGCAAATAGCAAGATGTTCAAAATATGATTTGAGTGCTTTAAACGTTTTTTCACGACGTTGTTTTGAAGTGAGCTTGCATCAACAAAAACCAAACAAACTTTGCTGTCGACAAAAGCACAACATGAATTCTCAATTTTAAGAGCAACTTCTTAAAGCTATAATCACAAATAAAACGAAATTTAAATAGAGGATTTTGTACAAAGCGGCAGGAAGCCGTCAATAGACTGTCCTTGTTTTAAAGAAACACTGATTCATTTAGAATTAAGACGGCTTGTTGTCCGGAAATCAAATTTACTTTTGATATGTAGTGCAGAACATCTGCGTGCGAAGGTGTTTAGGGATAAAAGATCCAGTCAAGAATGAACAACAAATACAGAAAGACCAACGGACATTTGGAACGATAGTTTGATTACCATCCATGCTATTTTGATTACAAACGTCCAATGCTATTCTCAAGAGATGATTTCAAAATTGCCTCCTACCGTTTACTCGAACAGTCCGTAATCTCTTATGTAATTGATTCATTGGATAGAGGTGAAATTGATGTTAGAGATGTCGTTTTAGAGGATACAACCAACTTGAATAAAAACGGCATAGACTGTGCAAATATTTGATCATCAATAAATAATTTTTTGATATTTCACTGCAAACAGTTTACTCCGATTTTGTTTTGTTATAAAAACATCCCCTTTCACAACAATGCGCTGGTCAACAATGACTTTCTAAGTTTCTTTTATTTCAAGCTTTTAATAAAAATGGAGTCCCATTCTAAGACTTTCTTAAAGAAACAGTCTTCAAAAGCATGATTAGGCAAAATCTATGAAAGTAAGGAAAGTTATTGACTTTAAAAATCTAAAACTGTCTACTTGTCACAGACCTGATGGCTTTCTCAAGACATTTTGCATGGAAAACATGACTATGCTATTTGATTGAAGAAGCTTGCAAAGTCAAAGTTTTGACAAAACTGACAAAATTGAAGATTTTAGCAAAAATTCACTTCAGTCCAAAGGAAATTTTTCAAGAAGCAATGTAATTCGAACTTTTGCAAAGTAACTGCGATGAAAAAAGACATGGTACAAAAAATTTAAACTGAAGAAATTTCTCTAAAATTAGCATGCTTTCCGAAGCATATGATCTCAGGGAAGATTAGCGAATATTCAAGGTTTTTGAATTTTAACTCAGTTGTAAACATAGCGATTATTTTCTCTTAGTCTGTCCTAAAATAGCCGATATAGTTTCTGTAGCTAAATATGATCCAATAAAAATGAGAGGTAAGTAGAAGGGGCATATTGTCGTTCTAAGCATTTCTCAAGACTTCTAGAAAATAACTCCAAAGCTAGATAACCCATAACTGCAGAATGGTAAGGCCACGCCGACTTTAGTGCAATAAATTACAATATCTGGAAAACAATAGAAGTTTTATTTTTGGAGTAGCCACTGTTGACTTTCCTCTGCCATAAATCAGCCACCACGTGACAGATTGGCTCAAACAAGGTTTTAAACTCTGAGTTGCAGCTTGACTTATGTATCTGTGTAAAAACTGAGAAAACGGAATCAACAGCTCCTCCACAGTAGCCAAATAAACTTGGCACAATTTTTTCGGAACACCCAGGATATGTAAGCCTAAAGCATGTCTAAAGGCACGAACTCTGGTGACTTTTTTCTGCACGAACTCTGGTGACTTTTTTCTAAGTAAAGCGATGCGGTAGACCTATTTATGACTAAAAGAATGCTTTGAACGATAGCTTACAATTTTCCTTACAAGCAACCAGCTTGATAGTAACTTACTCTTTAAAATATCTATATCAAATGTATACCTATTAGCAAGCATTCGTCTAAACCCCTTGGATTTTGTTCTGTGTGGTAGTTGAAATAATGACTACAGGCACGTTCGAATGATCGTAACCAGCAGGAAGACAGGATAGGAAATAAGGAAGTAACAATTTTATCAGACTACAAGTGTACTTTTAGACAATTCCTTTCACAGAAAAGCAGTTTAAAACTCAAATTATCTCTTCGTAAATCAATTAATCATATATAAATTAGATAAGCCATCAAACTCTACGCTGATGTCTATTATTTACTCACGGTTAATTGGTGATAATAAAACTTGTTTTGAAACTTGAGCAAAGTGCCACTCGCAGCTGGTCTTCAAATGATTAAATCAGAGATAAACTTTATCAAGATTTTTTGCAAGTCATGCAACTTGATTTTATAGAGATCTGCAAATCAACCATTGACATGTCCTAGATTCTTTGTCGTGAGATAAGAGACATTATTCATACAATAATGTTTTTGAACAATTCTTTAATGTTGAATACAGCCCAGTTAGATAGAATCAAAATGTCAGGCCACACGATGTCCTCTTTACTCAGTGATCAGATGACTGGCCCGCAAATGATTAGGTAGATGCCACGGAAATTTACTTCTGCTTTATCACTCTCATAGCGGGTTTAGACATGATCTTCTCAAATAGTGTAATTGCAATATTACTACCTCGTGGTATTTTCTCTCTCTCAGATGGAGTTTTACTCCCATATATTTTGTATGGTTAAGAAGTTCAACCATTGACATCAATAAGAAACTATTCAAGGCAACCTCAAATTCAATCATGCCACTGAATGCTTTTAAATGTTCCATTGCTGCAAACTCCCATACGTGAGCACTCACTTTTTGCAAGTTTCTTTGGAATTTGTGATTAGTTATCTAATTTAGTTACTTTTCCTTCTCTTTTTGTGTTTAAAGTTGCGCGTATTGGCCATGAGGTAGTCATTATCTGTCGCTCCTCGTGGTATTGTTTCTGCATTTTTGCATAGTGATTAGAAAAATACCGTACAATGTAAGATGTATCTTAGTATTCATACTTTTATTATGTGAATGTGAAAATCAATGCGAATAATGAGCCAGTGCGTGAGTCAATAATCATATATTGATACAATAATAGACGATTACGCTAGAGATGGCGGCCAGGAGCTATCTGCCAAGATGCATTGCGTTCAAATTACGGATCCTTAACGATTCTATCACAGGGAAACCAGGATACAATTGTTGCTTAAAGCAGAAATTTTCTCTCGAAGTAATCGTTGCTAAGAAAAAAACTTATTATTTGCCCCTGTGCTTGCTCTCAGTCACGTCTGCATTTAGTCCCCTGTGTTATAGTTGCGTATCACGTTGCAATAAGCTCTCCTCCCTTCCCTTCTGCGCAGCTTATTGCTACGTGCTACGCAACAACACAGCGGACAGAAGTACAAACGTGACCAGCGCTCCCTTCGGCGCTCCCTGAACGTGACCGAGAGCAAGCACAGGAGCAAAGAAAAACAATTCCATTCTTAGCAAAAATTGTTTCGAAAGAAAAATCCTACTTTTAGCAACAGTTATATCCTGGTTTCCCTGTGATTCTATGGGGATTCGACCTGAGAATACAATGCATCTTGGTAAAAAGTTCCTCGTCCCGCAACTTTAGCGCAATCATCTTTTATCGTAATGTTGCAAACGTTTTGCTCCTGCCTCCTACCTGCGAGTAGCAACGACGCAAACCTACACCCTAGAGAAGGGCACCAAAGCATCATCATATATGTGCCGGGGTGGTGCAAAGTACGAAGGTCGAATGTCAGAAAGGTTCGCAAGAAACCCAGGGAAGAATCAAGCCACAGTTGCACTTATCGCCATTCTAACTTTTGATTTGTGTCTTGAAATTAGGAAGGGTGCTCGAAGGAAAGCTCGCACATTCACCTTGAGCGGATACCACCATCGCACACTACAACACAATTCAACTCAATTCATTTCCTTTAGAAAGACGTTCATTGTTAAGATAATTGTTTTTACGATAAACTCATTTGACGGATTACAAAAGGCTGTATTTGGAAAGATTACTGATGGTGATAACCAGGAAAATGGATAAAAATAGCACCAACAAAGGCATAAAATAATCAAGAGATTGTAAAAACTAGCCATTAATCTTTTATCTATTATTCAGCAACCACAGATGTTCTTGACCAATGATACTGACGTATGTAAAAATAATGCAATTATAAAAGTTAGTTGAATTGCACAGATTTCCTTTACTTACAAAATCAAAAATTAATTTCTTTTCAAAACATAAAAAACTGCAATGTTCTTTTTAATGTCTTACAACGTTACTTTGATGAGATTTTCATAAATGTATTGCAAAAGTTTAAAAGTTTTCATAATCTAATGTACGTATCTGAAGTTTGTTTTAATTTGAACTTCAATAATTTTGATATTCTCAATACTTTAAAACAATTCTTTTACAATTGTTTTAGAGTTCTTCAACAATTAAAAATTTGTTTTTCCGCGCATAATCGAACCTTGCAACAGCACGCGAAAAATTTCGTTAGAAGTATAAAACAAAACTTTCTACTTACAAAGAAGCCGTCGAACTTTGATAAATGACTAAAATAGTGACAAATTTTGACTGAAACAATGTCGATTTTAATAAAAACTTTATGAAATTGTCCGCAACCTTTGCAAGCGCGTATTTTCGTAATAAGGGAGCTGTCATAAAGAATGGAACAGAAGGAGGTGGAAGGGATTTCAAAATTTGCCGTAAAATTATGTACCCAAAGCAAGAAGCAAGAACTGTTTACGTAGCCCCTAAATGCCTGCAAAAATAATTTGATGAACCTCAGGGCTTCAAAATTTAGAAACGTCTCTACTGTACAGTTCAACTTTCTTCCTGTGCATCACGCACTCAAGACTGACTTTATGCGACTTCCGGTATAAAGTTTAAAGAAGGTAGGGAAGAGCTTGAAGATAACACTGTACTAGGATTGAGATGGAGAACAATGCCAACGATCAAGAGAGCAGCAAAAATGATGCTGAAAGTCTTTAAAACAATTGTAAAATATTGTAAATAAATACCTTCATGGCACTTGCCTATCACTTGAAATGTTTTGCTAGCCCAACATTTTCCATCCAACAGTTTTGCTGACCCTGCCAAATCCCTTCCGCGCCCCCTCTGTTCCATACTTTATGAGAGCTCCCTAATACAGCTTGCGTTTTAAGAAATGTTGCATTTCTTTTTCACTGATGAAACCCAAGAAAGTCGTGAATTCTTAGCAATTACAGAAGAAAGATATAAACTAATTCGCTTTAAATTTCTGAATTTAAAAGAAAAGCAAATGTAGTACAAATATTTGCATTACGAAAAGAGCTTTCCTTCGTACTATAGTTCGGACTTGAACCACTTCAAATTTTGCGAATTTGTTTTCTTTCTAGGTGACTGCCAATATCTGAGTTGTTGTCATACTAAATGATGGCTATTTTCTTACAAAGTGTGCTCGAATAACTGTGCAACTTTTCATAAAATCCGTCAAATTATTTGTGTTAATCTACCCAAAATGCATCGTCATCAAGTCAACAATAACAAAAGGCGGTCCTTCTGGACCAAAGGGACGACAACATAGAGAGCAATTAAATAATCAATCGAATGCACAAAACGCTGAGCTTTAGATACATCGACGATATTTATACAGGCGACTGATCAGATGCTACAGTTAACACAAATAATTAACAAGAAAATCAAACCAAATTTACTTTTCACGTAGGAATTGTAATCATGCACTTTAGTTTGTTGTTTGTCTCTTTATGCATATAAATATAGCCTCGTGCTGTCGAAATTTTGTATTCTGATGATGAAGCACAGCGTTTGCTTCGAAACGTAAAAAACATGGCTTAGTCGAAATTAATAATTTTTTTTATCACTGGATTTATCGAAGAAATGTCAACAACCTAAATGAATTTGTCTCTGTCTCTGCTCTTTGAATCATGATATGGAAGGACTGAAAATGAAAATGATTATCGTCGCAATCCTGGCTCTTCAAACCAAATCTATAGATAATTCAGCATTGGAAAATAAAAACTTCGAACTTGGGTCGATGATTCAAAATGGACAACTAACCTCACTGGATAATAAACATGGAGGTCTTCCTGCTCTTCACATCGTTTCATAAGCAGCTTCCTCCATGCTTTCCTGTTTTGTTATTCATCTCGATTTAAAATTGAGATACTGATATTAGTAAAGGTAAAGGTGGAGCTCCAATTTTAAGAATCAAGCGCTGGGAACTTAGAAGAAGAGACGAACTAATCATGTCCCCAATCTCTTTTCATGACGCTCAAGTGGTGAAATGTAAGTTCAAAGTCAGTGGATTTGGATTACAATCGAGCGCAGCAACACGATATTAGAGAAATGGCTTTTCTGGATAAGGTATTATCAGTATGTTTTCAGATTTAGAAATTCATATGGCAGCCAAACAGAGCAAATTTTAACATGATCACATGGAGAGAAACTTTGCTAATTACTTAACAAAATTTATAAAAGTTTTAGATAAAATACAAAAGTTTAGATAAATATCCTTTGGATTCAGCACTAAAAACAACGTAGGAATACACAGGCTTCGGCGAAAGATGCATGCGTTCGAGAGGCTAGATCTCTGCCGTGTCTCTTTCGTTTAAAGAGTTGGTTTTTTCTCAGACTTCTTTCCGCCGCTTCCAGAATTCTCGTTAAAACAGACGATTACCTTTGAGAAGGATTATGTTTTATAGGCTTTCAAGAACGCCTGAAAATTTGTCCAAAGCAAGAAAACTTAGCAGAGATATTATTCCATACTTTATGATATCGCCGTAAACGCTAAAATGATCCTGTTGAGTTGACCTCTCTTTCAAACTAAGCCCACTAGGTCATAGACACCCGTCTTCAAAGAAACGCATGCACAGTCCCCCCGAATTCTTTGTTTACCAATTAAAATAATAAGACCGTTTAACAGAAGATATCGTTTTTAAATAGCCAAAGCTGCTAATAGAAAGATAAAGACCATGAGACAATAGGATTTGGGCTGGGGAAAAGCCTCTTCAGCTGTTGGCTGGTTGAGTTGAGTTGTGTGGAGTAAAAAGAAGACTAATCAATTGATACTTCACATTTCAATTCATGCTGCACGCGAAATAGTATCACCAGAAGAGCATCATCGCCAGAGTGTCAGTAAAGCGTACAAGTGTCATCAACGGAGTGTCATCAAGAGAGAGAGTGTGTGTGGGTCATCTAAGACAAAAAGTTTCTTCAAAGAGTGTCATCAAGGCGCAAGAGTGTCATCAACAGAGTCCCGACAAAGACAGACAGTGTCCTCAAACAGTGTCACCAAAGACAGCAGTGTCATCGATTTCTGAAGGTTGCCAAGAAAGCTGAGTTTGCTTTTCGGAGTTGATGATGGAGATGAGTGAAAGAGATGCAAAAATAGGTCAGTAAGGGTGTGTTTGATTAGCAGTTCCAAACCTACCAAAGTCTAAAACCAGTGAACACTATGCAGAAACGAAAGCAAAGCTCCCACTCAAACACAAAAATTTTTAAACAGCAGTGCTTGGATTCACCATGACGAAAACAAATGAAACCGAGAAACCCTCCAAAGTCTGGCAAATTTATCTATAGGAGCAGAAGGTTCAAAAAGCCTTGGGAGTCAATCAAGCACAAATTCGGAATCTACTAAGTCTACCGTCTTCAACATTGTTACTAATCAAACACACCCGAAGTAGCATTAGCATAGATTGTCAAAAACATACCAATGCCTTCTCTGCGTTTTGCTTTCGCGTCAATGGGACAAAAAATCGCGTAAGCGATATTTCTGACGCAGTGCAAACGAACGTAAAAGCAAGCACACTATATCTGTGAAAATCTCTATCTAATTGATTCAGCTTGTGGAAGGGAGCTCACCATGAATACTTAAGTAAATCTAAGCCAAAATATCGGGTGAGCCAGAAAGAAGTTCCCACGTTTGAAAATTCGTGGCATCAACAGCACTTCACGGATTTGAATGCTTCAAATTCTAATTGAAAGCCAAAAGATTGAAATATTTTTATGATTTTTCTTTTTGTCTTACCAAAACTGGAAGCATCGCAAAATTTAACTTTACAAATATGTCATGGTTGCAAAATGACTGAAAATGACCTATAACATTGATTGAATTATAAGGACTCTCCTTACACAGAACAATACGCAATGGACGTTTCATCCCTCTCAAGGGTTATACCACATCACTTTTCCAACAGATACTAAAAATTTTCAGTCCCATGGCAATAAATTTGCAGTGGATATCTCTCACCCATGAACAGTTGCATCTTTTATTGATTGGTGCGAGGAGTCTTTTCCATAAGATCAATGTTTTAGGCCATTTTGAAGTCATTTTGCAAGCGTCAAATTTTTGTAAAGTTAAATTTGCTGATATTTCTAGCGCTGGTATGACAGCAAACAAAATCATAAAAATACTTTGATCTTTCGGCTTTTAACAAGAGCTTGAGTCATTCAAATCTGTGAAATACTCCTGGTGCCATGAATTATCAAAAGAGGGAGCTTTTTTCTGGCTCACCCGGTATCAGGTAAATGAGGTGGTAGTATATAAAACAGTGGCCAAAGACAGCGTTCGACAATTTCTGAGAGTTGAAGGGAAGCTGAACTTGAGTTTAAATCTTGATCATGGAGAGTAGTGACAAGGATACTAAAATGGTTAGCATCAGGATAATGGATGACCAAGAGAAACTTCACGAGCAAGATCGGATTTGACTTGATTTGATAACAATCTTGCAAAGGATGACCCTTCATCATTGAGAAAAGTTTTCTATGCACTTAGCTTCTTGAAATGAAAAGCTATTCTCAAATGCTTTGTACTGACTGCACAACGTCTAAAACTGTTGCTGGGCTGTCGAGCTAAATGCAGAAAGAACAAACTAGTTGACAACGTTTAGTCTCAGAAAACAAGAAGTGAAGTTGTTTTGGATCATCCGCTAGGTTTTAAAAGATAACTGATTTACACGTCAACACCTCAGCTACCTAGGAGTTTGCCATATATGCTTTAACTATTAATCACGAGGCTCCTACAACTGGATACAGATTTTCAAAAAAAGCTAAAATTGGTAAGTAATTAGGATTAGTTCAGATTTTCAGAAATATAGAAATGCCTTCTTTTACGTTTTGCTGCTCTTCCCTTGAAAAGAAAATTGCACGGAAAATTTTTCAGATAAAGCGAAAGAGAAATATAAAAGAAAGCATTCTTCATTTTTGAAAGTCCTGATCTAAATGACATGCTTCATTGAAGGGAACTAATTAAATTAGTCCGAATAGATGGTAAAATGTTCGGCAACTGAAGAGTTAGCATGTGAATCAGTTTTTCAATGCATTTACAAAATAAGAAAGTGGTTGAAATATCACGGCTTGATGCCTAAAAGCAAGTGGTAAGTAGATAAAGAGCGAGCAAAACTTTCTTGTTAATGAAGAAGAAAAGTGAAAGGTTCTTCCTTTAGGATAAATTTTACTATAGTAGAAAATCTGGAGAGACGAACACATCATTTCTTTTCTAATGGCTCTGACCCAACTGTCATACAAAAAATTGTCGTGTTCCTGACGAAACAAAGCTTCTTTGAAGACGTCCTAACACATTTCGATGAAACAAAAGTTCAGAAATTTACAAAACCACGATAGCAAATGAAAGTGCAACACAATATTAATTTGTTGCAGAGTTTCGACTTCAATAGATTCCTTATTTCTCGTGCGAATTTGCTTCCCTTGAGACTCTATAAAATTGACCTCTTCAAATTGCAAACTTTGAAACCCCACTCTGTCGCCGTACGATCCAAGCCTCCGAAGTAAAACTAATTTAAAATGTTAGCGTTAAAAGATCATCCTTGGATCTTTCACCGATGCAGGGAGTTTCATCTTAGCCTTTGAATGATATGCGAAAAGGTAGCGTACAAGAAAGAATTCTTTGTTAGCGGGATATAAGATGAAGTTCTGGCTTGTGTTGTCTTCCTGGCTTTCGTAAACTCTCTATTGGTTCAAGCAGTAGCGTGGGATGGGATGAATAACCGTAATTTGAAAACGCTGATCTTGGATTAGAGATGTAACTCTCGGAAAAGGGGGTCTTTAAGTCTTCTGATACGACTAGAGAGAGACAGTCGAAAAACGCTCGAGGAATATGTGAACAGAGAAAAGAGAGACTCTACATAAATCAACCGATAAAATGCAATATTTTCATCATACAGAACACTTGATACCTGCAAGGAGCATTTATCGGGTAGTCCTCAAGGGAATACTGTTGAACTAAAACTCTCAAGGGAAAACTGTTGCTCTAAGACTCTCAAGGGAAAACTCTTACAGGTATAATTCTCGGCATAACTCCGCATTTGCGTTTACATGAAAAACATTCTTTTTACAACGCAAATGAAAGAAAGGTGGAAAGGAATTAAAATATGAAAACAGGGTCAGAAAATAGGAAGGACTTACCTCTAATGTCAATGAAGAAATCTGCTTGCTTCTGTGAGTAGATCTGAAAAACAAAAATTAAAACATTGATAGATAATCAAAGAGAAACTATTTCTTGAAGAAATATACTAAAGAGACAGTTTTTACAATAGCTGCCTTCAACATCAAGAAAGAACCTTCTAGAGAGTGGGTAAGGCAAGAGTGAGTAACATTTCTCGCAATGCTATGGTACAGGCCTTGTAAACATCATCATGATAAGAAGTCTTTAGAGTATGGTGCAGATTCTGAAGTCCTATGAAAGACTGCAGGCTTTTATAAACATTAGGCAGGGAAACCATGCTAATTTGCGCAAAGCCTGTACCGAACATAAGCTAACATTCGCATTTAACATGACAACGACTTGCTAGATACATCAGTCTCATGATTGACATGGAGAAAACCGCCTGTTTAATATACATAAGACACGTTGCAGGACCCAGAGTATCCGATAAAAAATATTTAAAATGAATTTAAATCCTTATTACATTAGGATGAGATCATTCATTTAAAGCTAGATAAATCATAATGGGATGTCTCTAGCCTTTGATTGTACTTCTTGAACTAAAGATGCTATTAATATTACACGAAGACTGTATTGGAATAATAACCCTTTTCACATTAAAAAGTGAACGAATCGTCAGCAAGGACATATTATCTTAGACGGACAAATCGTTTGGTGTGCAAAAGGAAAGGGCAAAATTGATCATCGTACAAGTCGCCTGATTTTGTCCACCTGCCTGCTCATCTATCCATACGATTTTACGAAGACAATTTGTTCATCTAGATGAAAAACTCGGTAAAATCTGTCTTAAAAAGTCACATTAGACGAACAACTATCCGACAAATGGGCTTATCCATCGGCGTTCCTATTTTCTCTTATTCTAATCGAGAAAATTCTACCTTCGCATGGTGATGCAGCGAAAGATGTGTTGGGACAGACTTCTACCAAACCCTGTTCAGTGCCTTTCAATCTACGACAAGCAAATTTCATACACTGCAAATTATGAAGGGTTATGCCCCATACGTTTAGTATCTTTGAATTCTGACATTTTAGTTTTTATGCATTGTCAATATAAAAGTCTTTGCAACGTATAACGCATTGAATAGTTTTTGAAAAATATACTGCAAAGGCATTGGAATATAAGCCAAAACTGCCTGGGAACCATCGAGTAAGGTTCAAAGGACTTTCTTGCTTCTCATTTTCAGCACCACCCGACTGTAACATTCCAAGACTTAGCAATTTCAAATGAGGAGCGTTTCCGCAGTTAACCGGGGTTTTCTTTGGTAGTTTTAAATCAGGAACAGTACTCATACGATTCCTGAAAGTCAGATGGGACGTTATTTTGAAAATTACGCTCAGCGCTGCGGCATAACTCGGTGACAAACATCCTCATTCAAGAGGGAGGGATTTAGAGTTTCATACTGCGTCTCTGAGTCATTTTTCTTGCAAGACATCGATTCAAAACGTCCAAAATTGTGATCTTTCATCAATAAGATGATAAATTAGATTACGATAAGAACAGAAATGACGAAAATTGTTCGGTTTCTATTTCAATTTATTTAGAGTCGTGTTGACATTTTGAAAATTTAATCGAAAAAATGATAAAGCTTGTCAGATAAGATGCAGTCATATGACAGATAGATGATGTCTTCCACCGCTGTGTGTTGCAGGGTGAGGAGAGCAAAAGCGTGAAATTAACGTAATATAACGAAAAATAAAGTTTAATTGAATGATATGTATGATAAAATTGATGATAATTGTGATAAGGAAATCAAAATGAAATGAAACCATTGATAAATTGTGATGTCATTTTAGAGATATCAAAAGCAAACGACATCAACATTTCAGAGTTTAATCAAGATCATTATTCATTCCCATGTTTTTGTAAATTATCATCAATGTAGTTTGATCAAATCAACGTAGACAATCTACCGTTTGTCTTCCCTAAGACTGACTTATTCTATTTCCAGGTCAAATGACAGATAGATCTTCTTCATCTATCTTCCATTCTTTCCTGAATCTATTCATTCATGAATTCTTAAACTATTCTAAGCTCAAATTAACAGATTCATAGACTTCTACTGATGTATTCTTCTTCTTTCTTGCATTCAATTATTCATGGACCAACCAACCAATCAATCACTCAATCAATCAGTCGGTAACTATATCAATCAATCAGCTATTTGCTCACTCATTAATCCACTCAATTAAATCATTTACTCAATCAATCAAATCACTCAAATCAGTAAGTCAGTCAATCAATCAATCAATCAATCAATCAGTACCCAACTAGAAAACTTACTCATGTACCCTGTAAGTCATACCAAATCTCCCTTCCTTTCCTTCTCATCTAGCTACTTGAAGTGATCATTAAAAGAATCGCAATGTAGTCTTCCATGCCTGAACTAAAATTAAGGAGGTAAAAGAGAACTCATAATACTGGGCACACCAAAAAGGGAAAGAGAGTAAAACCCGCAAAAAAGGGCTCCATCTCCAAATTGCAAACAAATCTGCAAACACCATTGCCTTAGTGTCCATTGCCTTAGTGTCCATTGTTTGCTCCTGTTTGTAAAGTGGCTTCATCCACGCTACCAAACGTAACCGTCAAAAATCCAATTATATCCTGGCGATCACAAGAGATATGAATGCTTGGTTTGTTCCCCTTTGAAGGACGAAGATTTTTTTGCAAAATAACCCTTTCATTTTGACAATAAGATAACAAGTCCGTGTGATATAGCCTTTCAAAAACTGAAACCTCTCGACAAAAATTTGAAGATGGGGACTAGACAAAGAATTTCACAAATGTTTCCCTCCATCTTAAGGTTCACCGAGTGAAGATTGCAAAGCACTCGACACATCATCGGAACGAGGAAGCCCATCACTGCCAACAATCCTGACTACAGATGCACATAACAAGAGATCAGAGATACTATGCCGGGTATGCGGTGATATATCATCCGGTCGGCACTATGGTGTGTTTACGTGCGATGGATGTAGCGGATTTTTCATGCGGAGTGTTAGACGCGGAATGATGTACACATGTAAAGGAAATCAAAATTGCACCGTTGATAAGAAGAGGAGGAACCAATGTCAGGCTTGCCGATTCAAGAAATGCATTGAGGTCAAAATGAATAAATTTGGTAAGTTTTATATTGTAAATGTCTGTGATTTATTTCCTTTCTTTCGATGGTCTCTTATTCACCTTGAGTAAATGAATGAAGGTAAGGCTGCAGCGACTAGGCAAGACCGTAGACTATCATAACATATTCCTGAGATACATTAAATCCCGTAAACATGACGATTGGAAACAAGGAACAGGCAGACTAATTTTTTAGAAAAAGACACCCGAGAATACCAAAAACACGAAGACTTCTTTCCGCGTTCTTATACAATGATGCATTTATCCAAAACAATCAACCTTAAAGGGTCGGTTTTATCCAGCATTTCTTGCACGTGTCTTCTCTTGGTTGGCCTTTGTTTGTCGCCATTTTCATGGGCTGGATGAAACAGCCCTTTAAAAGCCTGAAAAATTGAAACACTTCAATCACACTAAAAATAGTTGCTATGTTGGTGAGTCAAGAATATTTTTTACATATTTGATCACATTAGTTTATAAAATCTCTGTTCAAGTCGAAATACGTCAAAAGATTGACTTGATAGAACAGATGTTTCGCTCTAATTTGTCAAACATGCTTAAACGAAGCACTATTCTTCACAACAATGTGCTTAATCAAGCAAAAACAATAGCCCTTTGTTAATCAATCCATCTTCATTGTTTCTAATACCACAACACCTGTATTAGGAGTAGTTAGATAGCATTGAACAATACTCCAAACTTTATCAAAAACTTATTTAAAATCAACTTATCAATTCATTATCTTTAAATAACGAAGCTAAATTCAGCTTAGAGTAGAGATTAAAGAAGATAAGACAGCAAAAGTCCTTAAAACCTTTTCAAAATTAAGTTACCTTTTCTCTAGTTTAAATAGCGAAATTTCATCCAATCAAGGGCAATGAATTGGCAATGAAATTAATGATCCAATTACCGAAAGGATTTGTGCAAAAATGTGTTACGATGCATTCAACATTAAGTAACTTCTCTGTTTTTGAGTGGTCACATCTGATAGAATTATGAGAATTGGGGAGGTGGATTGATTTGGTAGGCTTCTTTGAAACCAGTAGTATCGTTGCCGTTAATAAAAACACTTAAGTCTTAATAAAATCAAGCCAAGTATTCAAATAGAATGCATTCGCAAACATGAACAGCTCTACGCGCAACAGACGTTTTTTGCATATTCGTATGTAAACAATCTTTTGAAATGTATTAATCTTTGCATTCATTCCTCATGAATATAATTTATAAGAAGAGTTCTACAAAAACACATGCCACTAATAAAACAATTGAAAAATTGAAACTCCCATTAACAAATTCCGTGTCTTTTATTTGCTGCGGTCTGCATTTCTCAGAAAGAAATTCCGAAATTATTTCTGCAAAGAAATAGTGTAAAAGAGAGTAAAAATGCTTAATATCATAAATGATTTTTAATATCAAAACAATTAGATCTTCATAGCCTTTTGGCAGCTGCATAAATTGTTGATTTTGTAAATAATATTTCTCTATAAAGAGTATGCCGATATATCAAATACAAACCTAAAATGAATCTTATGGCAAGTCCTCAATAAGAATCGTTACAAAAATGTTTGCTTAAAAGCGCGAAATTTTACACATTTGTTGAGCCGCTATCCTTTTCGTTTTTAAAATATCTCTTGAAAGAAATGTAAATCAAATTTAACTGGTTGGTGAATGGAAAGTCACGTCAAATTTTGCGAGTAATAATTTAAAAATTTGAAGGCCAGCTACTTTCTAATTTTCTCCTGCTTAAAAAATTACTAAAACGCGATTATCATATCAATTACAAAGTTTTCCTTGAATTCCTTTTGGCTTTGGCAATAATCCAAATTTCTCTAAAGATGATAAAATGTTTGCTTTCAATTTTGAAGGGCGTAAGTTGACGTCTTACTCGACAGAAACAATGTCAACCTTGCCTAATTATCATCATTTGGAGACTTTCATTATCCTTCAAGTCTACAATAATAGTCTAAATTTCCATTCTACATTGATGACTAAGGCCTCCCGTTCACACGAAAACGACACATATTTTGCCGGCAGATTTTGAAAACGGTAGATTTTGAAAACAGAACTCTAACCGGCACATTTCGAAAACGGCAACATTCAAAAATGAGGAAAACAGAACATTTGTCAACGCTTTTAAAACGAAGCTAAACAGTTTTTAAGGTGAAGGTACATTTCTTTTCTACCGTTTTCAAAATGTTCCTGCATCGCGAGAACGCAGTCTTAAATAGAAGCCTAATAGATAAAAAATTGACCTTGTAATTGCCGTATGCTCAACAACCAGGCAGCCACCAAGAGTTAAATTTGCCAATAGATCTTTTGGCTATTCTGAAAAGAATCAGAATCGAACGATAGTATGCTAAATTCTGTAGAATTTTCGAATGTGCACAATAGTGATAGATGCTCTAACACCAATCAATTGAGAACCCGTTTACACGATACCGTTTTCATTCCATATCGGATTGGCCTCCTGTTTACACGAGAACGCACCAATCCGATATGCTTCATACCGTTTTCGCGTTTTCCAATGAAAACGCTCAGAAAGTGGCAAGAAACCAATCTGATATGAAATGAAAACGGTAACCGATCATAAGATAAGCTACACCATAAAAAGCTATTTGGGTTTGATCTTCTTTACCAAAAACGAAACTCAGATATCGGCAATGTGATCACATTTTTGGTGAGTTTTCGGACAGGACTCCGGTAGTGTTGATGACTTTAAAGAAATAAGATTTTTCGATCACCTGTTTCAACAAATCGAAACTAATCGAAACTAACTGAAAGAAAAAAGCAAAATCTAAGTAAAACAAGAAAGATATGATAAAACAAGACCGCATTTTTATTCGTTTGGGAACGGCAAACAATTTCGGAGTATTACGTTCAATGAATCTTAGATTTGTTATAGCAGATTGCCAATTAAAAGTCGAAAATCTATTTCATCGATACTGATCTAATACATTTCTCAACTCCAAGAGAGCTTTAACATCGTCTTTACTTTGGAGCAAATACAGACATGAAAAAAGTTGGGTGGATATGTCGCCACGGCCACAAAACTTCAGCGATGAGATTGAAAAGCGAACTAGTTTCTTTGAGGTAGGTCACACGAGCTTTGTTGATGAAGACTGCATAGGAATGTTAGTTTCTTGAGAAGGTCAAATAGCGGATTGAAATGAAGAAAGCATTGTTTTTCACAGTCCTAATGAAGATCCGTTTACTCGCGTAGAAATCCCCTCCTAATACTATAGTTTGAGTTCTGCAGTATGCATAATAATGAGCTTTGTTTTCATCGACACACCGCACACTTGCTAAATAGTACTGCTTAACTGAATCCTCTTCACGCATATCCGAATATCTTTTCATAACCTCACGTGTCTTTGATGAAATATTCATTTTCAGAATTTAATCCCCTAAAAAGTGAGTTATCGTCGGGTCATGCTACTGCCAACTTTCTTATTTACAACCCTATAATCTCATTGAACTTATGGGCTTCATTGCCACCAATATGAAATTAACAGACTTATTACACCGCATATTACAAATTTGTGTGTTTTCTAATTTAGACCAGGTGTAAGTTCATGCAAATCTCTTAATTCAACAAAGATAAACTCAATAATCTCCACGTCAAATTTTAGTGAGATTCGAAGATTTTAATCTGCGCTGTTTCGAAGACAGTTTGATTGTAGTGAGGATAAGACAGGAGAGAAATGAGCAGATTTCTTTATAATATTAAATGTGTGGGTGCAAGAGATGATTCGTTATCTGTTGAAATTGAAGACAACTTTGAAAAATCGATTGTTGAAGAAGATAAAGGCAATGTTTTCAAGTAAAGTTAGAGGTTTTCATTCTAAATTTATCAACATAACACCTATAAGGATTCGTATTTACCTCTTGGCTTTATTTGGAGGTAACTTTAAATAGTTCATCACCACAAATTTAAACAAATGATTGCTAACAGATAAGGGCAACAGTTTGCAGAAAGTTCAATCGTTGATTCAAGCTTAACAAGACCACTGTTTCATAGGTAGCCTCACTTTCCTTAATGGTGCCTTAAAAATACTCTTCATTAATTATTACAAACAATGAGTGCTACAGTCTGCGTGAAGCACGACTGTTGATAATACTAAGTTTGCGAGACCAATCAAGAGACGGTTTCATAAGCAGTCTTTCTTTCTCTGAATGCGCTTCAAAAATAGTTTATACTCATTTCTGCAAATTCAAACAACTGACCGCCAACTAGATAACGACAAGAATTTTGCATAAAGGAGAAACGTCGTTGATTCTACGTTTAAAGAACATTCAAAGGTGAGTTACATCATGCGCAAGGAGAAACATGTAACTTGCTTACCTAATGACTCTGCTTTGCACAATGGCTTATTCTGACCGCAGACTGCTTCGTGTAATATATCTGGTAGAATAATTATCCATCATTTTTCGTCAACCAAATGACCAAATAAAGAGAAGACCCTTGTAGTCTTCTGTTCAAATAAGATCGTGACAAACTGCCTGTTTTTCCTTCCAAGATGCTTCTGTTGACTCTGGCTGTTGGCTCTGCAGTTCATGACATAAATAATCCTGAAAGAAAAACGTTTAAGTTATTTGAAAGGCTGTTCCGATAGCATCTAGGACACTGATATAAAACTGTAGCAAAAGAAATATTTCTAAAAAGTTCTTCGCCAGAAGACCGCAAAATCGTTTCCATAAATTTCTTTTTAATAACTCTCTTTCTAAGAAGTTGGTGAGTTCAAGGGCAGCGCCACGGGGTGGACTGGGGTGGACGGGTCGTTATTCATTCCTAAGCAGAAAAGACATAAAAATCGCTAAGTATACCTTCTGGCCATCAATTTTATCTCTTTTCCACCCCACTTTTTTCAGGGCTAGTACCATCCCCGCGCGTGAGTTGAGTAAACAAACTGTGGCATTGTGATGAGTCCTGAATTTTTCGATCTTTGGCAAGGTTTAAAATCATCAACTTGTATTCACTTTCCGTTCAACATAGATCTCCTTTCAAATAAAAGAATGGTTGGATTGTAAAATTAAGTTTTTTCTATATTCAGTATGAAAGTTTACAATGACGAAGCACCGAAGACTTTAACAGCGAGGTACTATACCAAACTACAAGGATGATACCAGTAGGACAAAAAATATCATGACTATTCCATGGCATTTAACATAAAACACATAGAACTAAAATACAACTAATTATGCGACACAAAAACGATTTTACAAATAAAAGAAGAAGAAAATATCCAAGAGAGAGGAGAAAAATTAATTTTAGTAGAATCATTAATGCCATTTTTGAGTTGTGAACCATTTTGCGAGAGATGTTTCCGACAATGCTTGAAAAATCGTCAAATAATTCAACGAACTTTCGTCAAATTTTCTGCCTGCGAACAACGGCGAATAAAACGAGGAAAAACAAGCGAGAAGGTGTTCCCCTTATATGAAGAAAATGGCTATGGGCCATGAAAATGGTGATTAAAAGGCGAACCAAGAGATGTTATGTGCAAAGCATACTGAAACCATACTAAATCAGTTGCAATCTAGCATTTGTGGCAACCAATGATTTACGGGCTGTAGGAAATGCTGAATTTGGCAAAGCTTTATGTATGATGGATCGACTTTATCCTATCTTTATCTATTATTTCATTTGCGATATATCGACTTGTTTTCCCCTTGCGTGTACTTGTCCACCATTTTAATCTTCACCCGTGGCGGCAGATTGACGTGACCTCAAGGACCGCCGAGAAAATACGCCACTCAAAGGCATAATTTTTCGAATGTCCTTTAGGTCACGATAATCAGCCGCCACGCGCAGGATTAACACGTCGGCTTCGCAGAAGAAGTACATACACAACAGGAAACTAAGTCGATACATCGCGAATGAAATGATAAATTAGGATAGAAATAACTCGATGCATCATACATATATATTTTTCCAAATTAAGCGTTTCCATCAACCCGTGATTGATTGAGAAAATATCTGCAAAAGTCCCAGCAGTGTTCAAGTTTCTAAAAGAAGACAATAATTAGGGCAGACAGGACTACGAACTTTTCTTTCAGCAACTGGGCCAATGTCTATGCAATCCCCGCAAATTTCAATTTTCTAACAAAATATAACAATTAGTACTAGTGAGCTCTCACTGGGGCGTGTTCTCAGGTATTACTGCACAGTGTGTATTTCAAAAAAGGAGAATTACAGTTGATGAGTTCTCCTTAAGAAAATAATACCACTCTCGTAACAGTAGGCTTGAGTAGTGTTTAGCAAACGAATGGGCTGGGCGTGTCCTTTTTCAGTTAAATTCCTACGAAAACTTTAAAGAAACAGAGGCTTTTTGCGAGCAGATTACAACCCATAATGAGGACATGAACGCGATTTTGGTCAAAAACAAACTCATCAAAAGAGAATATCAATTTTAACAACGGTAGAGTTCGAGCAAGCAATAGGTTATTTAGTTGTTTTCATGTGTTACTAATTTATTCATTAGCCACAGACAAGAATTTTGAGCGCATACCAAGGTAATCGCATCGGGTGTTCCACAAAAGTACTCCTGTATAGTAGTAGAACGTAGTGGGAGCAAGGTTGAATTTACTAAACCCAAGGATTCCTGTCTGTTTAAGACGAAACGATTCGATAGCCTTAAGAATAGATTTCGCAGCTTCAGCGGAGTCGACCATAATGTTTACTATCCCTGTTTATTTTAATTGGATTGAGTACACTCAGAGCTGTAAATCAGTTCTTTAGTAAGGCAAATGGCTTTATCCATTCGGAAACCTGGGCCATTTGTCTCACAAAACTTGTCTCTATTTAGGGCGGTAATTCACAATTCAAGGGGAAATCATTGGCGAGCCTGGGTCGAGTGTCTTCACAAGGCCAAGCTTTGCGCAATGCAATAGAAATGTTCTTCGTTTGACCATAGTCATAAAAACATGGTTTGACCTGGAAGACCTTGAAGCAAGGTTGCTACTGGTGTAGTCTTGCTCACAGCAACAGTGAAGCTAATTCATTTAATCCATCCAAAAGAGGGTGAAAAAAGTCGTAAACACTGCACGGCTCATGATCAGCCACCAATCAGGCCTGACGAAGCACGGTGGATAAAAACCGCAGAAAAGTTTCTGAAGACCCGCGAGAAGATACTTTTAAAATCGTGACCGACCCATGCCACATGCTTTGTAATCAGGTGCATGCACGCAAAATCCACGCTAATCGCACGATAAATCCACGCTAAACCATCGCATTTCAATGGCATAGCTCAGCATTCTGACAACTTAAAAAAGTTCCTTCGCTCATTTGAACTTATTAACCATCTTAAAAGAGAAATTGTGTCATTTACGCGTGCAGTGGTTTAAAAATAAGGAATTCTTTGCCGATCCACTGTGATAATTAAAACCCATGCGCAGTTACAGCAACGGCCTTCTAAACCCAAATCTTCTGAAATAAACAGAGAAAGTGTACCGACCGTTGAAAAGCAGGAGATTTGCGGATTATCCCTTCATTGCTCAAATGAATTAAAGCCGAAGGAAAAATTCTTGAAGTTTTCACCTTACAGATACAATGGATTTTGGGACCACGCTAGAACCCTTATAATAGCCTTACCGAAGCCTCTGCTGCAAATTTCAGCTTCAAAAATTGTTAGTTATGGGGTACGTTACTAATCAAAGACCGAGGCTCTTCTTCCTCAGAGCAGTTCAGCTGCTCAAAGCTTTCTTCCTTATGCTTTAAACACTTCTTACAAATAATTTACCAGAGTCCTTCCGTTGAAGTAGACAGGACCCAAATAACCTGTACAGTAAAGTGAGGGATCTGCAGTACAGTGGGGAACTCAGATGCCTTCCCACTAGACTGAGCATCACCCACTGTACTGTCCATCCCGCAATGTACTACACACACATCACAAATGGTGAGAGAGATTAACCTTGCAATAAAAGGATGATTGCTCTGATGTACCTGAACTTGAAAATTGCCAAAAAAAATCCAAAAACATTCAGAAGAGCTATTCATCGTCTATTCACGTCTTTTGACACGATTCAATATGCTAGAAAGGAGAGAGATCGACTGTTACAGTAAATTTACAATCAACAAGGATCACCAGCAAGAATAAGACTGCTTTTGAAATCTAGAACAGGTTATTTCCAGTTGTGATTTTACAACTTTTGCCTGCACGACTGGAACTGTCCTTATATGCTGAAATTTCTCGCTCTTGATGCAACGGTAAAATCACTGAATTCTGACATAGTAGTAGACATTCTGCCTGACAAAACTGAGCCAAGCTAGTGTTTCCATTGCATTGCAACGCAAAGTATCATTTGCTCATACTGTTTTGAAAGAAGTTCATTTTCTCCTCAACCCTTGAAGTGGGATCATCTTTCTAGTATATTCCCTAGTATCTGGAACGGTTGAGATGACTCGGCACCCTGCCATAGATTTATGGCGATGAGTCTCTTGTTTCCCTGTGCTCATTGACTTGATAATGGCGCTTCAGTCAACAGAGACTCGTAATATTATTCTGAAAAACCTGGCCCTATTTAGGCCCAAACTTCGCGATTCCTACCAATCAGATTGCGAGATTTGTGAATTACTATTGTTACGGTGTAAATGTGTTAGAATTTTTGATTCGAATGAAGAATTGAAAACACTCTCACGGGATTGAGATTCGAAGCCGTGATTCCATCATAATTCCATTGATGATTGATGAAAAAAGGGCCAAGTTTTTCACTGTTTCCTTATGAGTCCCTCTTGAGCGAGGTTTACCGCAGGGATACAAGGGACTCGTCGTCACAAGTATAACCCTGCCACTCTTATTCTTCTGTGTGCAATACCTATGATCTCGATTGTCTATTCTATATTTCAAAACAGCCGTGCAGCAAGAACGACAACCAAATACTGCCCGCATCCGTGACATCCCCACAATAGCATCAGAAGCGGCAGAATACCATTACCTCCGAGCAAGAGCTGATTACATATCAAGTTTCACTACACATGATGGGAGCATGCCAAGTCCTCTTATCATGACGTCATACGCGATGCCAGTGATTCATAATCACAAATCACAGCTGACGCAATCACCCTATCATCACCATCATCATTCAGTTGAGGGGATTTATGAATCAGCAGCCAGACTGTTGTATCTATCTGTCACATGGGCAAGAAACGTGCCAGCCTTTTTACAGTTGCCCTTCAGAGATCAGATTATTTTACTAGAGGAGTCTTGGCGAGAGTTGTTTATTCTCTTTGCAATGCAATGGAATTTACCACTTGATGTCAATTTTCTCCTTTCACCTTTCGTTAATCAAAAGAAGCCGACAGATCCTGACAGAGCTGCTAAAATATCGTTGGAGCTACGAAGATTTCAAGAACTGGCATCGAAGTTTCGTGCACTCAAAATCACAGAAGAGGAATTTATATTCCTGAAAGCAATCATCCTTTTCAAATACGGTGAGTGAAGTTGTTTAAAGTATCCTTTAGAATGTAAGTATAAATGAATGAATGAATCAATCAATCAATCAATCAAAAAATGAATGAATATGAATAAATAAATGAATAAATAGGAACATAGAACAAACAACTGAATACATGACTGAATAAACAAGAGATTAAACGAACAACTGCACGGATAAATGAATGAAACATGAAAGAAGAGCCCATGAATGAATAAAGGTAGTTGAGATTAAGTGAATGAATGGAAAGAAGGAATGGATGAACGAATGAACGCATAAGTGAATAAATGAATGAATAGATAAATAAAGAAATAAATAAATGAAACCAGGAATTCAATGAATTGATAAACTCACAGCTTAATTCTTCCGTGCTTAGTTCCCAACTCAAGAAGCTTTATACTCTTCATCTCAAAGATTTGATCCTTAATTGTTCAGTCTGAATGCCCTTATTCCAATCCAAATGAGGATTCCAAGGTGCAATCTGAAACACATATACAAGTATTTGTTTATAAGGAACTCACCTCTCAGATCGCTAGAAATTAAGAATCTCCAGAACTGGAAAAACAGAACTTAAGTTTGACAAAGTTTTTGTTAAGTTCGTTAAGTTTGATTGATTGATGATTGTTTGACTGTTAAGGTTGATAAAGGAAATCCTCCCCACATAGCTGCACTTCACTTTCCCTGGTTTTCTGTATCATATTACTAGGGAGGTATTTAAGTAAAGTCTACATAAGGGAAAGACTTCAAAATTCTTGTTTTGAAATGTTCACGAGGGCACAGGCAGTGAAAATGAAGATTGTTATGGAACCATTAAGAAACTCGTAAGAAACTCCAAGTACTTAAAATCTAATATTTTTGAGAAACTTTCAGTACTGGTTCAATTTTGTGGCTTTCATAAAAAAGTACGTTTACCTCATGATTTTAATGTTGCGTCCTTGCAGTGAACCCATTAATTGCCTGGGAGCTCCCCACGAGCTCTGCATCACCCTTAACTATTCCTGGCATTTTTAAGAAGCCTAAACAAGGCATTTTCTTGCTTATCGTCAGATTCTCGTGGCCTTCGAGATCCTCATCACGTCGAAAGTTGCCAAGATCAAGCTCAAGTCATGCTTGGAGATCACATCAGGCATCATTTCAGGGAGCAAAAACAAAGATTTGGAAAATTGATTTTACTGCTGCCATCCTTGAGAGGAATCAGCCCAAAAACACTGGAAGATGTCTTTTTCAGACAAACAGTTGGACCAGTGTCCATTGAAACATTATTAGCTGATTTATTCAAGTCGCCATAGAAAAAATTTTATCCAAATTAATAGGTTTGGGTAAATGGGTAATGGTTTTTCAGCATTTGGGATTCTAAGCCTGGGTAACATATTTGCAGAAACGTATTGAGTATCAGCAGGAGTTTAGGGATAGCATTAACATCAAATATTCATAAATGCAACTAAAACGGCACAGCTAAAGGGGTATGTAAGGAAAGAATTTTTGTGGAGCCTTGCACATTTGTGTTCGCAACCCTGTCGCAAATTGCGCTAATTATGGTTTGAAATGAATAGACGATTACATCCTCGATTAAATTGGCTGAGGTTATTTATCCTTTTCAACTCATGTGACCATACTCTTGGGAAGGTTTGGTACTGCACAATTTTTTGCACAAGATTTTGAAAGAACAAAATTTTCATTGCTAAATTATGTTAAATAATTCAAAAGATGTTTATGAAGAAATTGATCACTTGATAACTGGCTGTAAAATACTATGGCAAATTTGTTTATCACAGCACATATTCAGAGCCTTGGTTTCTTATTTAGTAGTTCTTAACGGCGGGTCTTTACAGTGTCCCGAAAGAATCAGATCAATGAGATGAGATGAGTGTAGGTTGAGGGCCTTTATGGAATAGGCTAATGCCCCTGCAGAGGAGAATAATGAAGGGTATAATGGTAAATATTGCCACCAAGAATTAAAAGTTACAACAAAACTGAATGTAAATATGCAAGTAGAGAGTTAAGTAGAAATGTTGATAACATATTTGTAAAGTTATGATGAACGGATAAAAAGGCTCTGTGTTGTTTCTCTGTTTCATTAAAATCATTACTTAACCCTTTCACCCCCGGAAGGGCCATATGGCCCAACGGTATTCATCGAGAACTACGAATTTTGCAGAAGGTAAAGCATTTGGAAGTTTGATTGCCTTGAAAGGTTATGCACATTGCATTTATCTATTGCTTACTGTATCACTGATTATGATACCCCCTGGAAAACGACACTCTGCATTAGGTTTTCCTGTCAAGCTTATTTTTAGCCGGGCGTTTACTATCGCTATAATTACATTCCCAGCCTCGCTTTATCAGTTGTCTTCTAACGCCATGAGAGACGGTTGTCAGATCCCTTTGTTTCCATGCTATAGGAAGATTCACCTTGTTGATCTTCAAAGAGTTTCAAAAGGAAACCGCGCTAATTGGCATGACCGAAAGATACATGCGAGGCTGTAAACTGAATTATTCCGCAAGAAATGATTAGCTCTTTGATTGACGTCGGCCTCAAAGTTGGCTAATAAAATCAGAAGAGACCAAGTGATGTTGCACGCATGAATTTGGTACATAGCGGAAGTCCAGAAATACTTTGGATTCAAGATTTTCAAGTAAATAGCAAAACAATGAATTTACAGAAACGTTTCTGGTCTCCAAATTTAGCTCAGTTATCCATTGTCCTATTCATTTGGTACTGTATTGTCTTTTCCATTTTTCATTGTCTCCTGCATTTTCATTGTCTCCTGCATTGTTCAGTGTTCGATCAATGTCATACCTGCTCTTTCCTATTATGTCACCTACAATCTATCTACTCGCTTCATATACACGTTTTTTTTATAAGAAACTAGGATCAGGCCATAGTACTAAAAGTTTCTTAATTTCGCATGAAATTTTGTCCATTTTAGTACTAAAAGTTTCTTAATTGGTTTCTTATTTTTGAATGCAGAATTAGCAATGTGATTGCTAACACTGCGGCAGATATGTTTCTTGACATTTAAAACATCTTCGAGGAATAAACAGTGTTCTGTTATGTCGAAAACACAAATTTTTAGATAATATTGCTTAAGAAAAAAGGTTCAACGATCTATTTGCTATAATATCCATACTTTTAACTTTGAAAAGTTTCTTAGTACTTCTCAGACATAGTACTAGAGTTTCTTAAAATTTTGGCCATCTTAGTACTAGTTTCTTATAAACCAGTTTCTTATAAAAAAAACGTGTAGTTATAATCATTTCATTCGCTTAAAGGCTGTCCTCCACTTACAGTGGTTTCGGTCGGCGACCAGCGCGCTCGCCTTGTGCGCATGCTCTGTTGCTAAAGGGCATGCGCACCAGGCAAACGCGCACGTCACGACCAAAACTACTGAGTGGAGGTCGGCCTTAGTGTAAATAAATGAATGACTGAAGATTGATGATAATGACAATCATGATGATGATGGTAATGATGATGATGATGGTAATGATGATGAAGACGATGATGATGTTGATAATGATGATGACAATGATGATGATGATGACGATTTTCCATTCTCCCATGGGGACAAAATACATGAACGCATACAAGAGTCATTATTGCTAGGAAGGAGAACTAAGGGAAATCTTGCTTGGTGTTTTCACTCATTTTTGCAGGTTTCCGAAACGGGCTTTCTGCAGAAAATCTCCGATTTCGACGGGAAGGAATGGCCGATTAAAGCCAGGTAAATTATTGAAACTAATTTGACATATCGAGGATAAACAAGACAGTTTTCAATATAGTTGCTTTGATATTCTGGGAGCAGGATTTTTTCAAACGCCGTCGTTTTTATTGACTCACCCGGTAGAATTTTGCGGATGTGCACAACAGTGATAGAAGCTCTAACACCGTTCAAGCGAACCCTTTCGTAAAAAACTCTATAAAAATAACGCTCAATCCAGTACGGGGGGGGGGGTCTAGGCAAAATGACAGTTCGGGGTGTACCCCCACAGTTTCAAAATAGTACCGTTTGATAGACAAAGTTTTTGTGAAAATGATACCCTTGGCTAGACTAAATTCTACATCAAAAGTGCCATGAGTCGGTGTTTTCTAGAAAAAAGCCAAATTTTTCCCTTCTATGGACAAATATCATCAAAATTTTGGGTTTCTATGCAGATTGCCCTTGCAGGCGGCACATCCCCAGGTACCTTTACAATGGAATGACCCCCCCCCCTCGTGCAATCCAGGCAGGCTCTTTTGTAGAATAGCTAAAGGTCTATTAGTAGCGAACAAAAGAAACATTTGCAGAAGACTCCTGAATTTAACCACAAACTTCAAATTATTCTTGGTTTACGAATGCCAAATCCAATTAATATGTTGGCAGTTTTAATCAGAAAAACATTCATAAGCTGAAGTTTGGTTGGGCATGAATCAGGGTAAACGGGTGATTTGTTACCCACTGCTCAATGAACCATGACGATTAATTAAAGACTCTTTAGGTTTGTAACAACGCTACTGTGCAGAAAGTAAGCAAAGCGGGTTATCAGTTATAGTAATGATTCCACTTGGTAGTTCATAATCGTTTGATCAGACGCTACTACACTTTTTTGATCTTTTGACGCCTACAAATTTGGAATTGGGGTATGAAAAGCAAAGAAATAAGCGTAATATGCGAATACAGCGTTTATGCCGAAAGACTACCCTCCTAGAATTTGAAAATGTAACGAAAACTAAACGATATGTAGCAGTGGGCATTAGGTGACGTTTTCTGGTCCCTCGAAAAATGTTTGCTGCAAATGTTGCATGTCAGAAAATGTACCTATGCCTATCAGTACTTCAGGTTCAAAAAAAGCTATGCAAACAGAAGGGTTGCAGAAGTATGATCCTATCGAAAATATTTTGCATTTATGGTTTCAGTAATCATGTGCTTTATGTTGGGAAACAGATTTTGAGAGAAACAATTCTGTCCGTAGAGTGACACAAAATCTTCAAATGTAGAAATATAAAAGCCACAAGAGATATCTGACATGGTGGGGATTTTTCCAAAAACAATCAACTCGATAAGATTGGGCATCGGTTTCCATATTATAGCTCGGGAAAAGAGTCTAAAGCGACAAAATAACTTGTGCATGGGAGGGAATGTCAATGTTCTATATAATAAGCCAGCTTCAGAAACTCCGAAACTGTGTTCAAGTAACAGAGATTTAGTCTGCCAACGAACCAAAAGTTATGAGGCTGTATCACACTGCAGTGGTACACAACAGCTCGATAACACAATAGAGATCTGCCATCGCTTACATTTCAAATTAGCCTCACATTAAATGCGGCTTATGAAAAGCAACAGTAGCAAAGACACCCCCTAATGACTGTGTATTACCAGCAAACGAGGCCAGGGCCAGAAACGACAGTCACCTTATTTACTAATGGGGCAACAGCCTCTTATTGACAAACGTAAATAAACGACTTCGAAAACTAAATGAGCAATAGACTCGAATGCAAATTGCTCAATTGAGAATGCCAAACAGGGTCATGAAAGAGAGGCCATATAGCCTTGTCAATTGTTCTTGTTAACGAGAAGGCCAATAAAGCTCAATAGGTCAACGGGTGTTTGCGGTTGAAAATCTACTCGCATGACCGCGTTCCCATAAACAGCCGGTTTAAACATTACCTCAGTTAGGAGTTGATCAACAATCTCTATTGTTCTAAACAATAGCCCATTAACAAACACGGGCCTGTGATTGGCTCGTTTCAGTGAACATGCAGTGACGCAATGCTGTTCATTGGGCAAACCAATAGTAATGCCACGTCAATTCAAATCAACGAATTTCACGCATGCGTCCAGCTTTCGCTTGAGAGGCAGGACAGAAAACTGAAACTGAGTTATTTGAGGTGCTTTTGCTAGAACCTCTCATGATATTATAAGGAATTGAAAAGATCGTATTTCCAATAAAGGAGGAGAGGATCAATTCTGCAGAGGTAAGAAATACTTTTCTATTTTTTCTGCAAATTAGAAATCTTTAAAGTGAAAGAAAATGTTGGGCCTACGAGGTTATATTTTTGAGGTCAAGATACCCGTAGCAAGAGAATTTTTACATAGGCCACATAAATTTGCTTCTTTTTTGAGCGTTTTAGAATTGGAAGAACATTGTTTCAAGGGATGAATTATACTTAAAATCAGGGAATAATTATTTCGGAGTTTTAGAGAAATTGGGAGCTTCGCTTGGTTCCATGTTTTCGGAATCTGACTTGAATATTTGACGAGTGACCTCATCAATCGGACAACCAGCAGCTATTGATCAAGCAATCGAACGTCAGAGAGTATTCTCGGGGACCGATGCCTCTACGAGACGCTATCGATCTATTGTAACATTTCATACCAGAAAACCTTCATTCTATTTTACACTAAATTATTACAGAGACCAAAGGATATTACACGAAGGATTTTACATTATCAATCATTACTTGGAAAGCGTGCAACGCCCTATTTAATCAGCTAAAGTAAGGAATTTTACAAGCTCCTCGCATCCATATTTTATGGTTCAAGTTTATTGCAGCATATTGTTGATGGATGGCCTTCGTCTAACACCAGGAAATCGTCTCGTTTATCGCAAGAAGAGTACAGAATTTATTGTCTATAATTACGAAGTTGATATTACTCAGATTGTGTGTTTCTTATCGAATTTCATCATATTGAAATACCTATCTGTGCGCATTTATAACTGGCCCATCAAGTGTTGATAAATGGCTGCCAAGTTCAAAGCATAGTGTTGATTCTTATGTGTGATAAGCAGACGGAATATCTATTCGGATGGAGTTGGGATATTATTGCTACACGACATACGATACTTACCTCGATGCAAAGACTGCATGCTGCAGATGCACAACCAAAGTATCAAGTAAATTTCATGAGATGGCATGCATAATCTATATGCAGCTTCAAGGATGCAATCAAGGGCTTATGCACGAGCCCTGTGGGATGTAAAATTACCGAAAGAGAGAAAGATAGGCCTTACCGTGGTCGAATGTTCTTGAGTTCAATCTCTCTGACACAAAAAGTAAACAAATGTGCCTGCGTTATCGGTATTTTCAACAATGCTCAGATAACATTTGTGTCAACAACCTGAAACATGAATACGGAAGAAAAGTTAAGAAGTAGATTACAATAACAGGAATTCATTAGATATTCTGCTGCAAAGATTCCTTAATGATTTATGAAGAATAATAACTAAGATTTTTTCATGTTTTCAGATCATGATTTGGAGGAGAGGGCATCAATGCCTCGTCACGCTGTTCATCGCAGCAACCATAGGTTACACGGTATGTTATTCTCTTGTGTCTTCATTATCATCATTTATCATTTCATTATTTCACACAAAATAAACTAGACTTTCCTCAAACAATAAAAAAATAAACATCAATAATTTAGTATCTCCTATGGATCTCTAATTCGATAAAAGATTCAAAATTTCAGCAATCATTTGAGACGAACAACACGGCAAAACTGTTATCCAAGAGACAGGAATAACATCATGGCCTAATATAATCTTGTTGCAAAAAATATTAGAGCGACGAATGTCAATAAATTTCTCTATGATATATGATTAAAAAAACAAAGATTCTAGTTCTCATAAGCGATTGTTTCATCAAAACTCAAAATACCTAGAGAAACATGGCGTGTACTCTTGAAACGGGGATACGTTTTACATATTTTTAAGAATGTTTACAGTTGAAAAAAAATTTGCTGTTGCTCTTCTGTTACCACGTTGACCTGAATTTTGCAATGATAAAAAGAGCCAAATTAGGAAGGATGAAAATGTTTGAGAAGAAGTGAACATTAGAATGTGAAACAGATTAAAATAATGCAGAGAAAGAAATCGTATACAATGCAAGGTGAGATGATATGTAAGCCAAACGTTTGAAGATATTTCGAATGGAATGCAGCGTGGAAATCCGCAAGAAATTGGGAGAGTTACACTGCGTACAAACAAAACAGTGAGAATGGAGAAAATGCAGAGGATTTTGTATCAAGTAATAGCTCATCTGCATTTAATAAACCTAAAAAATTAGACAGAAATGAAAGTTAGGCCCATTAATTTAGGCAAACAAACCACGGCAGCAAAGTCAAAAGATCAGCTAATTAATTATGCATAAGATGGCTGACCCAAAATGGCGGACATTTACGAGTGCTTTCTCTGCGAGTTGCAGCAACGAAATAAAACAACGTATGTTTTATTTACTGATGTTATTACTGTGAAGAAACTTTGTGAAATATGTATTCTAAATTCCCTTATCTTTGTTTGTAAATATAAATAATGTAACAACAGATAGGGAGAGTTTGATCCACCGCAATGCATTTTCAGCGGGTGGCAAACATTTCTAAACATTCCGATTCGTTGGTTTTCAAATTTTCATAACTCCAAATACCTTTGATTTTATAAATTCAGCTTTCAGGCATGATCTAAACATTACTTGTAATTCAATGTGTAAATCATTTTTACGCCTTTCCATTTATGGAGGATCCGAAACTTCCGCTTAAAGTGAAGGACAGATAATATTATCAAACCCGTCCTCTAAATGTTTGACAACACCGTTGTCAGAATCCCACAATTTTAACTGTATCGCGCTTTAGAGGATTTGCACTTACTACGAAAATAAAATCTAAATGGATAGTGAATGATCTTTCCACATAATTCCATTTTACTGTAAACATAACTCTGAGATTGCGCAAGCAGACTTTTGCTGAGTAATACTCTAACTACAAAAGCTCATAAATCCGGGTTCTTTCAAAAAGAAATTGCTCCGTGCGCTATGGATATAATAGCAAGAAAGTTCTAAATATTTTGAAGGATTTCATGACTTCATAATCCCACAAGTTTTAATTTCATTTTATCTTCTATTTCATAGTTCTCACAACAAATTCTGCCGGACTGGCCAAAAGTAGGCGATAGAATTACACAGCCCTTTTTGGACCAGCTGATGGTCAGTCAACTTTTGGAACAAAATCTTACGTTAGGATTCTTCTTGAAAGGCCTAAACGGACCACCAGGCCCTCCTGGACCACCCGGACCAGCTGGTGAGCCCGGACCCCCTGGATTACCCGGTGCACCAGGAGCTCCTGGTCACGTTGGAGAAGATGGAACACCTGGACCTATGGGACCACAAGGTCCTCCTGGACAACCTGGACCCCCCGGATTCCCTGGAGAGAAGGGTGACCCTGGTGTAGCTGGTCTTCCTGGAAGCCCTGGTTTACCCGGAGCACCCGGTTTGCCTGGACCTGTTGGACCAGCTGGACAAGCAGGACCTGAACCTCTTATGCCTGTAAGTATAAGTAAGAGATTTCTCCTTTTAGAAGCAGGTTTGTGGAAGTAAAGAGTTCACCGAGATAAGACAGTGGACAATGAAAGAGAAAAAAGTAGGCGAATGAGGATCAAGGCACATATTTATTTTGCCAAGGGCTCCAGGGAAACAGACATGCATTGCGATTGTCTGTTTTGTTTTTCGTGGATTTCATTCAATTCAATACAATGTTTAACACACAGAAGGTGAAATATGAGAGTATCTAGAGCAGCAGCGGCGATGTGATGATGAAGTAAACGAGCGATATCACAAAATAATTTCAAGCAGCATGAAATAATAGGCCATCTTTACAATATGGCTGCAATGCATGCTAGTTACCCATGAACTAGGAAAATGAATAATTTAATCAATAATGTCCACAAAAGAGCACTAAGGGTGGCGTATAATGACTATGATTCCACCTTTGAAGTTCTGCTCTCAAAGGATCATGCTACAACAATACATCAACAAAATTTGCAAAGACTAGCCATTGAAATGTATAAAACAAAAATAAACTAAAATCCAGATTTTTTGAATGACATTTTCAAATTTCACCAATCTTCATATGACCTCAGAAATGAAGCATATTCTTCTAAAAAGCCAAACACTGTCATTTATGGAACTGAAACAGTTTCTTACAGATGTAGTCAGATCTGGAATAAAATACCCACGGAAGTAAGAAATGCAAACAATCTAGAAATCTTCAAAAGACAAATAAAACAAATAACGATTCCATGTTCCTGCAAAGTATGCACCCAGTATATACCAAACCTGGGATACATCACTTAGATTAATATGTACTTATCATCTTAGTCTATGAACATGTTTTAGTTTATGTATATTCTTAGCTGTTGTTGTTCTGTTAGTTGGTATCAATTAGCTGATTGTATGTATTTATGATTAAGCTAGATTATGTATCCAACGATAAATAAAGTATCAAAGAAAAAAAAACCTTTAAAAGCAGGATCTTACAGTATCTCTCATCTCATTGACAACCTATGATTCTTCATAGAACACAGTGTCGTTGTGTGTTTTGTATGTCGCTTGTATAAGCAAAACTGTAATTTCTTTGAAAATGCGACTATGAGCGAAGACTCAAATCGTCACAACGTTTCCAGCTTAACTCTTAGTTGTAATATTTCATGTTATGTTAAAATGTCTCCTCCAACTAATCTCTCGTCTATTCCAGAACTTCACAGTCATCTGCGAAGGAGAGAAGGGTTGGGTACAGTGTAAGCAATACGAAGTGATCAAAATTGTCAAGGCTTTCTGGGGACGTGATGATCATGCAACATGCGGAAAAGTACCAGCAGGGCTCACAAGTGATCGTCTCTGCGAGACAAACGCAGAAAACACACGGCTTAAAGTTGATGGTCAGTGTAAGCAAGAAATGGCATGTGAAGTCGTTGCTTCTAATATTTTCTTCGACGATAACAGTTGTGGAAATGTGTATAAATATCTAAAAATATGGTACGAATGCAGCCCGGACGAAGCGAACGCCGTAGACATCTTGCGAGAGGGTGGTAAAAGGAAAAAGAAGCGGGCCACCAAGGACAAAAGATCTTTCCGAGACAGCCGTTAGAGACATTTGATGGAATTCAATGGGAGAAATTAAGATCTGAACTTTATCAACGAAATGGATATACCAAATTTACAGCTGATGGAAAGAGGCTTACTTTTTAAGAATACCAACACGAGCATTCGAAATCAGTTGTACTGGACTCTACAGCTTTAAACTTTGTAAAACATTAATCTCAATGCTTCTCACATTGATTATTCACACCCTTTCTTATCTATGATAAAACTATGTGTAGATAGTTACTTAGGCCTCCTCAACCCCACAACACCCCAATGCCTAATGGCCTATCTTCGTAATGTCAAAATAATTAACCTACAGACTATCTATTAATATGAACTCGAAGATATTTATTTTAAAACATCTTCGCGGCTCTCGCGATGCTAGGTTTCCTTAGCATTAATGTAAATTTTTTAATGTTTGATGTGTGTGTTTGTAACGCGATGACATACGGTTACATGTACTCTGCCACGACAGGAACTTAGCGAAGAACATTCGAGAAAACAGGCCTAAGTTTTATTAGCCCTAGATTACGCTTGTAGGCCATCGACAGTAAATAGAAAAGATGCTAATTTCAGGCAATTTAGAGGATATGCAGTGCATTCTGAGCTTATCACTTATAAATGTGAATTTATGAATCAATTAGCATAAATTTCTAGAATACCGAATTTGTAATTAGGTAGAAAAGATCATCGCGTAGTTTCTGTTCGGGGAAGAGTACAAGCTAAGAATGGTGTACAAACTTAGATTCTCAGTGTCCTGTTAAGTTTATATTTTTATAAAGATCCATAAAGACAAGGTTATACTTTGTCTGTTCGCATATATTGTTGTATAGACATGAACTGAACATAAACTCTGGTGAGAGGAATCACTGTTCGATAGGACAATGTTGAGCCATAAATAAAAACCCTTTTATTTATTATTGTACACGTTTAATATCATGGTCGTCATTTTTGTGTGTTCACGTAGTTATGTCGATATACGAAAATTTGATTTTACAATATCTCTTGCTTTCTTTTCCTTCTTATTTATCTCTGTATTTCAAAAACGATCGGCTGTCCCAAAAGAGTATTCTCGTTTCAAAAATCATCAATGGGTAACTTCAATAGGCAGATGACAGGGGTGTGCCAATTTGACGTCTGAAATCACACCTCAAAAATTATGAATTATTGCGAGAACCATACCTCAAAATTTGCGGGCAATTCAAACTATATGCCCTAAAATTGGGATAAAACTCCATAACTTTAACTAAACTCCGTAATCATAGTAATTCACAAATCTGACAATCTGAATAGTACTCTAGGAAGCTCTGAGTTTGGGCCTAAATAGGGTCAGGTTTTTCAGAGTAATATTATGAGTCTCTGTTGACCGAAGCGCTATCATCAAATCAAAGGAGCATAGAGAAATAAGGGACTCCAGGTCATCAGATTTGAAGCATTTAAAGTGACACCTCGAAAACCCTTTTCTGAGTTATGCTCTAAAAAGTGGCTTGCCTAACAGCCAACATTTTAAGATTTTTCATTGTTCTTCGGGTCCCTAATTACATTTTGCGTTTCTGGCGTTTATGACCAAATTAAAAACTTAACATACAAATAGAACTTAATATGGCAATGATCAATACTCTTTTGTGACATGCTTCAAAACCTCAGGCAACCCTAAAAACTGCCAAATTTGCAAATCTTAAAAGAACCATAAGATTTGCAATGCCTGAAAAAGTAACTTAGTGTTTGGACTTCTTGCCGAAAAGGAAGTTTAAATATCGGTTATGTAGTCAAATTTCGACGTTTGAAGGTTGATAATTGAACAGTCATTGTGTGGTACAGGGCTTAAAAATAGCGTTGAGGAACAGAGCCATTTGCTGAAGGCCCTGTTACTCAAGACAATTTACAGTGCACGATCGCATAAGATAGTAGGATAGGTTTAAACAGGTGCTGCGGAGGAGCATCCAATTCAATTATTTCAAGTTTAAAAATGTCATCAAAGAGGAGCTAAAACTTAAATTTTGATACTTCGTTTGAAAGAATCGGCTTAAAATTAGTTGAGAGAAAAAGCACCAAAGTTGCAGATCGGCTTAAAATTAGTTGAGAGAAAAAGCACCAAAGTTGCAGCTTCCGTATATCAAAAGAACAAGAACTGGGCCTGAGTGTCAATATCATAGATTCTTTCTTGGTATTATTTGTTGAGATGCTTTTCAAAATTCCTTTTATGAAATGATTGATACTAAATTAAACGAAATCGAAGCATAGAAAAGTGGCTAAAGTCATTCATATTCAATTTCAAAATATTAGATGCCGGTATTTCCTAATGAAAAAATTGCTTGGTCGCTGAAAAACTGTAGCCATACTTGTTTGAAACAGTGCAAAGATCTTCTCGTTCGGTTTAATAACAGCCCGATCGTGTCATTTGTCTGTTCTTCGCATGTACCAAACTGAAGAGCTCGCGACGAAATGCGTATTTGGTGAAATAACGTTGTTGATAACTGATCACTTGATTTCTTGCAGGTTTAACAGCTTTCTCTCCAGTTACAGGTTTATCTTACATTCTTGCTTATTTTTTCTTACAGGATACAAGTTTATTGTGCGCCCATGGTTTACTTAGATGAGTCCGCTACTGGTACATTTTAAAACTTTGTACCACAAATCATTTGTTTAAAGATCTTTGAACCATCATCTGAAAACTCGTGTCCTTTCGATTTCAAATATCTGGTTAAAGCTATACAACAGGATGGATCAGTCAGGTGGTAATGATCTGAAGACTCTGTGAGTCTAACTCTAATTCTAAAGACTAATTCTTAAAACCAAGAAGGTTAGGGCATTATCGAAATACTTAGTCATTTCTTATACATTTTTATGAAAGGTTCTATTGATTGGCATTACAGCGTTCTGTCAGTGTTTGGCACAGTCGAGCATTCTACAAAATGTATCAAGTATTTTTCGAGTCACACTATTAATGACCAAGTCTACAATTACGTGATAAATCTTATGAAATAAAGTGGTCCAGTTTGATTATAAGAAACATACATGTTGTCATTTGGAGCCTACACACTTGCAGCACTGATGTGCTGAATAAAGAGGCGTTAGTCATTATCTCAGCATTAAAACTCAACATTTCAAGAAGACAACGACTTTGCTGAAACCGGAAGTAAATAGCTTTTGCATTTTTGACAAGGCAGCCTAGTTTGCTGAAAAGTCCCTCTCTCCCTTAAATACAAAATCGTCAATCGTTTGTCATCTTTGTAAGCCAGTAGGCAAAGGGGAAGCAGGTAGGGCTCAAATCCCCAATAATAGACCTTTTAGCTATTCAGCAAAAGAGCCAAGATCGAGCGTTATTTCTATGCATTTTTGTACACGAGATTCGATCGAGTGGCGTTAGAGCTTCGATCACTATTGTGCACATTCGAAAATTCTACAAAATGTAGCAAAGTATCATTCGATTGAGATTCTTTTTTAGAATAGCTAAAAGATCTATTTTGAAAACAATGGTGCCACGTCACAAGCATAATTGGATTTATTGTTCTCTGGTTCTCTATTGTTCTAAGAACAATTGCCGCCCAATCAGCAGCTGCTTGCTATGGCCCTGAATAGATCCAAAATAGAAATCAGAAGGTGGCTGCTCTGCAGCTAATGCTAGAGCAAAGTAGATGTGCAATGAAAATAAAAACCACAACAACCCTAACTTGAATGGTTTATTAGCATATGAAAAGAAATCTACCAAACATGAAATGGGCCTAAACGAAGCTACAGGTTTGTACCTTGCGCTAAAATGTCTCTGATATGCAGATACTGGGATCTTTGCCGTGAATTGATACAACACGTCACAATAAATCTTGTTTAATTTAGCATTTATACGAATGAAGTAATCCAGAAGTTTCAAAATCTGAAATTAGCCTGAATGAAATTAATGAGCTTGCCTCATGTAAATAAAACCCTATGAAATACAAATATTTGGAGCTCTGCGAGGCAGTTCGTGCAATTGTGAGGTGGCATTGAGGCAAGGCATCAAAATGAGTCTCCAAACTTGCTTCGTTTCAGCATGAAAAGTAACCTTCCAGACAAAGAACCTGAAATGGGCCCACATAAATCGACTGGCGTGCCTTACGTACAAAAGCCCTTCGAAATGCAGATGTCTTTAGCTCTGCAAGAAAGTTTATGCGAGTAAGAGGTGACATATAGGTAAAGGATCAAAGTGAGTCCTGCTTAACTTCTTGTTTCTGCACGAAATGTACTCTACAAGACGCAAAAACATGAAATAGGCCCAAATGAGTTGACAGGCTTGATTACTTGTTTACTGGACTCCAATAACTAACAACAGCTTCGAAAAACAATAGATTCATAGACATGAAAAGCAACAAGCAGCGCAGCTAAGCGTTTGGGTCTGAGTTAAGCACTTTAAATCAACGCCTGCACCTGAACAATTGCATGTGACATCATTCTATTGTCCTATTGTTTAGATCAATTGTTCTATTGTTCGGGGTCACTGACTCATGACGTGACTCAATCAACTGATAAACACAGTTTCTAAAACAATAGTTCTCGGTACTTGTATTAGCGAAAAAAATTAAATTTTGCTATCCACTAACGAAAAAATAACAAAAAAGGAATTTGGAATTATATGCTGACTTGAAAGCTCGAAGAAGATCGCCAGGTAAGAGTCTGCTGCAGATTTTTAGCGAAGGTTGTTGTAATTTTGCAGATATATCCTGCAAGACCTACTTCCATAGCTCATATTTGAGTTCAAATTCACGCCCTGTAAAACACTACTCTGTTCTTTAGTTTGATGATAAGTGAAAAACAAATAACCAAACATACAATCGTAACGAAACTTGCATCAGTTAACATAAATTCAATTTTACTGAAGGTTTGGCGGGGATGTAACGGCGGAGCTCAAAACCTGCATAGGGTCGTGTTTATAATTGATTCTAAAGTTTGCTGTTAATGCAGTTGAAAAGCTGAATCAGATTTTGTTGCAGTATCACAACAGTGCCTTGAACATTTCAGCTTTTGAGGTCATAAATTGATAGAAATCGATGGTAGTGAGCGAACCCGAGGCAGCGTTTGAAACTTGTGACAGGCTAGCATGCCGTGCTGCAGAATGGTACTATTCCTTCTATGTGACCGAAGATTCGAAGCGTAAAATGATCACTTAGATAAAGAACTTACAAACAAGTCCACAAAGTTAATATGAAAGCTCACATTGCCTCGAAATCTAAATGTAGGCCTAAATGATTCAGCCCAGAATAGGTCATACCAAATAAGCAAATTTACGCACAACCTCTGCTTGTTCCTGCGCAAGAAAGGATATTGACAGCAACAAACATAAGCTTTTACTGAGTATGAAGATAAACACTAACATGCAAATGATGTTTATGCTACGAGTTCGTCTCGCTTTGCATATCTAAGTGGTGGCCTAAATATTGCAGCCCAGAGAAGGTCACGACAAAAGAAGCAAAATGTTAGCACACTGTCTGCTGGCTAGTAAGCAAGGAAATTTCATTACATGATATCTTCATTACATTTCAACAATGTGGTCAATTTACGGTCAACTACTGATCTCTACAACTATTGATCAACTATTGATGTCCTCGACTGCCTTGTGTTACTTCATACAGAATGTAGATAACGTTTTGAAGCTCATAGCTCATCAGAGAGATATCACTCAGTCATTATCTGAAGATGAATAACGGCAAGGAAATAAGGAAAGACCGCTCATGTTTGATTTAAACATTTGCTGTATCTTCTGCTTGACCATTTGATCCTCGTCATCGGCTCAAATGTAGATATGCCAAAGCTGTAGATTTTACCATTTTACACAACTGGTTGCTTCTTCACAAATCTTGTGGCCACCAAGCACCATGCTCGCAATTTGTTAATAACTAATACTAACTTACCTTTGAAACTGAAGAGAGTACGGACTATATATGAGATGACGTTACAAGGTTTGTTTTAATTTTACAGAAATTCTACTCCCAATCGACAAAAGCACAATTTCAAAGGGAATTGACATTACTAAAAACTGGCCCAGGCCAAATTAAAAATATACCCCATTGTACTTGATAACTTTGAACGTGCCATTACATTGTGTACCCAAAGAAACAATGGGTGTACAGGCGCTTCAAAGTGGCTACACGATACAGCTATGCCGACTTCCTTTTAATTCACCAGACTCTCATCATACAAAAAACACCATTTCCATATATTCAATGCTCAAAAAGATGGGACGCTATTTCTTCTGCCGCATTTAACAGGAGAATTCAGGGGTAAATAAAATTACAAACAAAGTTAAACCGGGGCAAGATGAAATTATAAACAATGACAAATAAATCATAAACGAAAACATTGAATTATTCGTCTACCCTATCTCACGGCTGTTAAGAGGAGATTTCTCAACTGACATTTTTAATCAAAGCTTCTGATGCAAAAATAATAGCTAGTACAACGAGAACATGATATAACTGGTGTAGATGCCAAACTTCAATCAACAGATAAGAGATGATAGCATATCGAAAGCTCGTCAAGTAAGTCCCTGGTAACACATGGCTAGGCAGGAGCATGGTCTGAAAGAAATCTCGTCATGGTTGGCTGATCACAAATTACTGCAGTAAGAATAAGTAATGAAGCCTCAGGACAAGGCCTTTTTGCGAGCGTTGCAAGAGAAATCAGGCCATCTGTAAATAAAGGAATTGTGTGGTATATTTGGTTATTAGAAATGTCCTGAAGCTTTGATGTGAAGAAGACTGAAGAGGAAATTCCGACGGAGGCTAAAGTTTATTCGAAGAGGAAGAGCGAGAAAGGCGAGAAAACGTTTCTCAATGTCGTACTAAAGATCAAGATTTCAAGAAGAAATAATCAGGATTTTGTAAATGAACATGAAGCCAAGTCTCCGAAAAGCAGGCACGGAGTAAAAACGCTGAACTTTGAAAAAGAAGGAAGAAATTTGTTACAGATTTATTTAGCACCTTTAGAAAACTTCATTGCAGAATCTGACATTAATTGATTGCCTACAAACATGTCAAAGGCTCGAGCGAGCTTGCAACCATTCGGAAGAAAAGAATTCCGTTAATTGCAAGGAATGATCTAAAAATATTTAAATTCGGGGTTATCACGCAAAGAGAACATCAGTAAAGTACAAAATCAGCTTTATATTCTCCAGAAATGAAGAATCATTTGGCATTAGTTGACACTGTGAAATATATTTATCACGAGTGGGCTACCACAATTGGAGAATTAAAATGTGTCCCTGCCTGGGATCGAAATTTCATTGCGTCTGAGTGGCGCAGTAGAATTTGGGATAGTCTTTGACACGAAAATCCCGGGTTCCATCCCAGGCAGGGACACATTCTAATTCTCTAATCGTGGTAGCCCACTCTAGAAACATAACTATTTATCATGTTTCTCTCTGCCAAAAAAACATGACGGCATGAAGTGTTTTCGATAGATTCGGATTTCATTCCAGGTCTCTTTTTGAATCAATTATTTTCTTTTCAGGTCATGGAGCCTCGGTTACATTTACCGTGTATTTGTCTGGCGCTAACATTTTTAGCTTATGCAGTAAGTACCTACTTATTTCGTAAAGAAGGATAGTTATTTTGGCCAACGATGATTCTTCCTTGAAACAAGGAATTGACCTTCAACTTTTTGACTTAAGTCTGTCTCCAATTATGTCAAATGAGATTTACGATAACGCAAAACTTACCTATGCAAAACACTTCAATTGATTCTATTCGCAGACATTTTCACATAACACTTTATTTGAGACAGACAATAATTCACTTCGCCAGAAAAGCCACGACTACATTAGGAACTTCTGATGATTAAATGAAGAGTGAGATTGAATATATCGTCTGAAGCAACCTTTTACCTACCGGCATGCTCTTTTCGTCACAGAAATCTGTATGATACTAGTTTGGATCTAGTTTGGTGTAAAGGTCCGAAAACACATATCGAAATATCGTGTATCTATTCACTTTGGTGATAACTCAGAGGCCTACCAATTACTCCACATTACTCAATGAAAAGTACCCATAAAAGGTACATCAGCGCTCACATCTAGTTGTTGAGTCAACATTCCCCCCTTTCTCGAAGATTGGGGTGTATTGCCGTCGTGTCTAACGAGTAAACATTCAAGGGATACTTCTTGTGTTCAATTTCAGTTCGCTACACCAATTGGAAATACTCAACAAAGATCGCGACGCGAACTCTGTGGAGAAAATGACGATCGATGTCTAGAAGACAATTATTGGAACGAGGTTCTGCCTCTTGGTTTCTTTATCAACAGCAATGCTGCGGCCGGAGGTGTAGCTGATGCCCCGGCGGCCAAACGTGGACTAAACAACAAACCTGGGCCTCTTAGTCCCGGAAGTGGCAGTGGAAGCCATGTGATTCAGAGGTCTGATATTCCAGGACAGAAAGCACAAGATGCACATGCTTCTGAACAGACAGTCCAAGCAAGCCCTGCTGTTGTAAAAAGTGACCCAAGCCCTCCAGCCCCAGCACCCGCAGTAGCTGGCCCACCTGCACCAGTAGCCCCAGAAGGAAGTACAAAGGTAAGAAATGATTTATGCCTTCATTTTTAATCATATGACCGATAATCAAAACATTCTCATACGGAGGAGAAAATGGTGAAACAGCCTCTCCCCCAAATCTACTTTAAACGATCTATTTAGAGATGATTTTTTTCTTTTTACTGCAAATACATTCTTGTAATTAGGATTTTAACGTTATGGTTTTTATGGTAGTTATTAGTTCTTTCAGACACCTTGGCATACATACTATAGGATCTGAAATCTTGGATTTTGTTCCATGATCATTAACAACTGTTTATCAAGAAGCAGTGATTACCTTACTGTTCCTTTCTTCCATGTCTCTTCTTCATTTTTTGTTTCCCTTGTTTACTGAAAATAAAAACAAGAGTATACACTTTATTAAAATTACAACTTTCAATAAAAATGGAAATATCTTAATCAAAAGTAATCTCGGCGACATAAAGCAGAATTCAATTCTGGCGACCAGATCTGCCAAACTTACGAGGTTTGTCTCCCTGGGTTCTCCTAAACTTGCCCTAAGTATACTTCGTGAAGTTCTTTTGACAGATCTCTCTTCCACAGTTCCTGGGTCCACATTCCACCATTTCTCTCCCTTGCACGGAATGTGACACTGCGGAATATGATCACTTGTACGGACTGCACAAAGTTGACTTGGGGCAAGTCTACGGATCTTTAAACTTGAATGAGCTGAAGGGTTCGAACAGAGTCTTTGAATATACGTTTCTTACTAGTGAAATTTCCTTCCAAATTTCTTTGAACTTGGAGATAAACATATTCCTTATTTGGCTTTCATCAAATTCCATTCGCAGTGATTTAATACACAGTTGGACTTTTGAAAATAAGAACCAGCATATAGAGACATAATTTCATAGCCTCCTTACGCTTTACCATGGTTAATATTTCCTTTGCAGCATAAGACAGTTTTCTGTCAAGACGAAAAGGAATGGCTTCAATGCCCAATGTACAGAGTCATCAAAGTCAACACAGCATTCTGGGGCAGAAAAGACCAAACCACGTGTGTGGATAAGTCAGTGACAAGAACGCTGAAATCAGACAAGCTATGCGCACAAGATGAGGCCAATACGATGAAGAAAGTAGAAACGATGTGTAATGATGAGAATGCATGTGAACTCGTGGCATCGGAGACGTTTTTCGACAGAGCTGATTGCCCTGATGTCTATAAATATGTTGAAATGGAATATGAATGTCTGCATAGTGAGACAAGGATAAAAGAAACAAATGCTGTCAAATCATCATAAATGATGGGTGTAGGGACACTTTGAACCTTAGCTAAGGAGTTGTGCGACAACTGCAAAGTTCTTTACGTCTAAAACTCAGGGCAGCAGTATATCGACGGACGAACTGCTGGGGTAAATGGACGATAAAAAGAACAATACGTCAAACTGGGACTAGATATCTTAAAAAACACTCCTTTTTTATAATTGAGTCCCTCACATTACTTCCCCTTTCTATAAATGTTAATGAAGTTCTAACTCATTTGTTCATAGTACGCATATTACTAACTTTTTGTGCAAGAAAACTACAAAAAATCCCTTTTGAGATAAAACATTGATATTCCAAAAATAAAATCCTATGAACAACAAAATATTTGTTCTTGTATACAACAATGAATATTTTCTATAAACTGACTAAGCAATCGCCAGGACGAGAAAGACCAAGATTCTGTTTTAAACCAGTGACTAAACCCCTGCAAAATCACATTTTGCAAGAAATGTTTGCTCTTCCTTCAAAAAATTTTAGCCTGTTAGTTATTGAGTCATTGATTAACCATGTAAAATACTAAATGTAAAAGTTTTTGCCTTACTAATTATTTCAATATTCTTTGGATGTAGCAGATATCTGTCTGTATCGTACAAAATTGTTTTCTGTTGTTAGATTTTGATTATTTGATAAGATAAACAAATGAAAATTTTATGAAATTTTGATATGGTCCAATCTCCCACTTGTCATTGAAAAATAGGGTGTAATAATGGTCAAAAAACATGCTGCTAACATTTTTGGGCCAATTGAATTTGAGAAGATATCAAGCAAAAAAATTTCAGATTGAATCAAGCACCTACAAGAGTGGTGACGCATGTAATCAAATATACCGGGTGAGCCAGAAAAAAGTTCCCATTTTTGAGAGTTCATAGCAGCAAGAGCACATCACAGATTCGAATGATTCAAATTCTAGTTAAAAGCCGAAAGGTGGAGGCATTTTTGCGATTTTTCTTGCTGTCTTACCAGTACTAGAAGTGAAGGTAAACTCAACTTTAAAATTTTAATGGTTGAAAAATGACTGAAAAGGGGCCTACAACATTAATCAAAGCGTAACCTTGCTCAACAAGGTAACCATTATGAGTCCCTGTTGAGCAAGGCTTAGCGCAAGGATACAAGGGACTCATCGTAAGTCTAGATCCACACTGCAGTAGAAATGGTAGAACAAACACAAATATAGTGAAAATTGGGACGAAGCTTTCCCCCGTAGATTTCATGACTAGATATGGAAACCATGTGCAACACTGTACGAACTCCTGGCAAATGGCGGATGGGCCTAAGTTGCCGGTTCGAACTTCCGGTGCTAAAACACCTTAAAATTCACTTTTACAGTGATACTAGCCATGAACGAAAGCCACAAGTATCCAGTTGAATGTTCTTTGATCCAAGAATCAACAAACCTTTCACGAGAATTAGGAGCTCTTCATTTTTAAGGCCAACTAGCTTCTATGAAATTTTCACGGCAGCAATTGAGAATTCCTTAATGTCGAGGGTTGCTTGCCTCGCTTCTGAGACTACAGCCGTATCAATTTTATATATGAAAGTCCGGTAAGTCCCACTTTGAGAAAAAATAGACATGTTGTTGTTTTTGTTGTTGTTGTTGTCGTTGTTGTTGCTGTTGTTATTGTTGCAATAACGGAGACTATGTTGTGAGTCTACAGTGAGCCCGCAAAGGACGGTGGGTGACAATTCCTCTTTAACGAATGAGTTCATGTATATCAGCTTGAGCTAAGTTTGCATCAAACTTACATGTATACTGCATTTTGTGGCAGCAAAATTCATATTCTATTTGTACTATTTAATTGAATTTTACATACATTGCAGAAAAAGAGTCTGGATCTAGTTACGTCTCTTTTCATTTTGTACTCGAGCCCATTGGAATCAAGATGTAGACGTATGCAAAAAATGTCGCAGGGTCTCAAAACGAGGCCATCCAATTAGATTTACAAAATAAAAAGGAGGCTCTTCAAGAACAGTTATACACCTTCATTCAAAATAACATACCTGTCATGATCTGCGCAAAGACAAGCGTTTCGAATGATCCTTTGTTTTCAGGTGAATATCAGTGAAGCATGTAGCTATGTTCATTGTTGTTCATATGTTCGGAGACCAACTTGAGCAAGAAGTCAACAAAACTGTAAACAGAAAAATGACAGGTTCTCGTGATTGAGTTAGGCCACGCTGATTAGATAGAGCCAAAGCTGAACACTGAAGATTCTATCAAATGAAAGATTGATTCGTTTTTACGACAGAAATCAGCATAAAGACTTGAAATTCGTTTTATTGTCGACTCTAAAGATTTAATGGAAATGTGAAAGTTTTGGCAGATCCAAATCAAGGGAATTATTACAGCATTGTGAAAGAGAACATACGGGCTTGTTTATACTGCACAGTCAACCGCCTGAACCTAGTTCATTGCAGCATCAGATTTTACACACAAAGGAATAAATCGAGCAAGGATTTGTATCTCCTAGCATTACTTGCGATTTGACAGGAAGTTTACTTTCACAACAGACTTCAGAACGACACTAATTAAGAAAATTTACGTGAAGTTACTGCACAGAATGAAGCAAACGTATTTTGCCATAGCAAACTCAGTATTACTCGTTGGCCTAATTATACTGGCGAATCTTCAAGAGTCAACAGCACATAAAAAGAAACTTACAGAATGGGTCAAAATGGCGGACGCTTTAGCTGTGGGCTGCGAAGGCGAGTATGTCGATATAAATTGTCCTAATTATGAAGGAATCAGGATTGTGAGCGCTTTCTGGGGGCGAGACGATGTTGTTACTTGCCAGCCTGATAATCCGTTAGAACCAAAAAGTTACAAGGACATGTGTAAGCCAGTGGCTAAGGACTATGCATTCAGGAAAGTGAAACATATGTGCCAAGGAATTGAGTCATGCAAGATCCCTGCGACAACTTTATTTTTTGATACAGAAATGTGCCCTAACGTTTTGAAATATCTCAGAATTAAATATGAATGCAGGCATATGACAGGAATGAAGAAATCGCTCATCGAGAAGATGAGATCGAGAAAGTGAGAAAACTAGATAGAGAAAAAGAATCAAAATGGAAATATAACATTAACAAAGAAATTATCATCGATGTTTATGTTAGAAATATGAGAATACAGACAAAAAGCAGGTACGGATACACATTCTCCAGCAACAGCAATGTTACTTCGTGCCAATTTAAAAGCATTGAAGAAGAGGATTGGAACTGTAGAGTAGCAGAAGCTAATCAAAATATCATGATATAGGAATTTGTGTTGGGAAGCTATCGTTAAGGTTCTAAATTTGGAGCTCCGCAGTGCTTTATGCAAGGCAATGTCTCTTAACCTAAAAAGCAGTATTCAAGATTGTTACAAGTACTTGCTACATAAACAATAGTTTTTATAAAGGATGAATAACAAACATTGTAGTAAACATGGATGAAATATTCTGATAACTTCTCACTTGAGAATACTCCATAACAAAAGTGCATAGCCATCGACTGTGATGAAAAAGCTGACCTGCTCGAGCTGATTTTAGACAGCGAAACTGATATTGATATTAACATCAGTGTCTTAAAACCGTTTTCAAGTCCCACAATGAATTATACATTGGCGTAAACAGAGTATATTCCATGTACCCCTGACGAAAACACCACACCTGAAGAAACTGTATCAAGAGAGGACTAAAGCAAAGAAATCTATCATGAAAGCTGATATTAAAAATTTAAGGAATCAACGCAGCAAAAATTTCTTGTCTGTTTTTGCCTCTGCTCTTTGCTCCTGTCAATGGTGTTAGGGAATGGATGTTTTGATTGAGTATTTATTTACTTTGTTTTGATCCTTGTGTCTTGTTTTCTCGCGTTGTTTTCTGCTCTGTTTCGCCTTTCACTGATGTGTGCAACTGAGCGTGGGTTTAGGCCCAACTGCACCTTCGCAGAAGAGAGATTTCAAAACGCGAAGCCATAAAAGACAATCTTCATGGTGCTTTATCGTTTGAAACCTTCTTTTGCGAAGGCGCACCAAGACACAGAAATACAAGGGAGCTATATTCGAACAACTTAAGAGCGGTCGGGCCTAAACCCACGATCAGTTGCACAAATAAGTTGAAGACGAAACAGACAAGAAAGCATGACAAAAACAAGACACAAGGGTAAAAACAATGTAAATAAACAGCCAATCAAAACATCCGCGTCCTAACACCATTGATTTTTGTGACAGAATGACACGACATACTTGAATATCCAACCATAATTTAGCATCCTGTTCGTCAGATACCCTTCAAATCATGAAACGACGGATAATAGAAAAAGATGTGAAGTGAATTTATACTAATTAAGGGTTTTCTTAAACCCGTTTTCAACTCAAGTTATTAATCTTTTTATTTCTTTGACATATTTCGTGCAATGAAGACTGAATGCAAATAGCAGAGGGCATGGATCTTACATTCTTTTCTATTCCGAGCATTAATTGCAACGAAAATTTGCAGTGTTTGTATGATTTTCTGGCCAAGTTCATTACGATTCTAACAGCAATCTTAAAGTTATGATTTGTTGCGTTGTGACATCGATATTCAACAGAAAGAAAGGCTACTTGAGTACGTCATTTGAGGTTTGTAAAGGCACGTTTTTATAAGAAACTAAGAATTTGGGCTAGTACATCAGATTTGGAGTACAAAGAGTTTTCTTACGAGTTTGTTGAAGACTCCATAACAATCTTCATGTTCATTGCCTGTGCCATCGTAAACATTTCGGAGCAATGTTCATTAGGTGGGGGTCGCAGGGGCTGACGGTTTGTGGTTTCTAGCTATTTTTGGAATGGTTTAACGTTTTTTGCCATAAAAATGACGGTTTTACGGTTCCTATCATTCTCAAAGGTTTCCCGATTTCTTCGCAAAATATGATTCGAGAAGTCAAATTGTCACAAAATTGAAGATAAACGCTACGAAGTTTAGTCCAGTACGATACAATTTTGCGAGTATTCTACTAATTTTCACCTGTTACAGCGGATTTAAGGCATTGCTATGCATTGCAAGTCATGATAATGATAACGAGGCAGTCGTCTGCAGCACAGAACCGAGGCGGTAGATGCAAAGCGTGGAAAAATGTGAAAAAGGTTTTAGTTGAATTTTGAGGCACTTTTACGGTTTTCTGAAATATTTTGGCGGTTTTATGGTTTTAAGTGACCCGTACGACCCCCATCATAAGCCTTCCCTGCGTTTACACGTTACTCAAGTACATTCCGAAAAATATGTTACAGGAAACAAGTGAAAATACAGCAAAATATGTTAAAGATTTCCTTTGTCAAAATATATAGTTTCTTAGTTACTTTTTCCCAATATTGGAGTCTCTTAATTTTTTGGCGATCTGAGAGTTAAGTTGCTTATATGCAGTGTCTTATACACAAAATACGTGTATGGTGTAGGTCCAATTCGCTTTCTATAAACAGAAACTTACGATTTATTGAGCAAGCATTTACGGAAAATGTTTTTAAACTTTTATTCAACCCCTTCAATCAACCTTTTCGTGCGTGAATTGTGCATCACAAAAGAGACCAGCAACTCCTCTAAACGTTTGGATATTTGCTGATTGAAGAAGCGTTTCACTTGATTAGGTTCAACAACTTTTTAAACACCCCTCACTTCAAACACAACACCGCTGAAACTGATAAATACTGGTACCGAAACTTATACACTGGCAAAGAAGACTAGAAGACGACGACGACCACGCCTGGAGGAAAGGAAAAATCGGGTAAGCCATTAGCCCCATATTTTAAACCAGGTTTTCCAAAATGGCCTTCTGATTGGTCAATCCAACAAATTCTGTCATTTGATTGGATAAATTTCAAACTGGTTTAGATACAGCTGGTTCTAATGTGTCAGTATGAATGCAGTATAATATCAAATTTTAGACCAGCAACATAGACAAAATTACACCCTGAATAGAAACAGAAGCTAAGTTTGCCTTGGAGCAAAAAGAACTTTTCTAGTCATCATATGCATCCAAGGCCCCAAATTGGGAATACGGACTGACAAAAACTACCGTAAGATCCTCAAATAAGATCTGATAGGACAAAAGTGAAGTGAGGGCACAGATGATGAATTGAGTAGAAATTAGGCAATCAGGGTTCTCTCCAAAGTTCTCACAAACTAACTGAACAAGCATTTAGGATTATGAATTGAATCCTTTTGGTCGGCAAAGCAAAGGTTTTGTTGGCATCGTGGCTATCTGATATACAATGATATTGCGGCCTTTCCTTTTTCACAGTGCTGTTTCTCTTTATTTTCAGCTTCATCCATCCGAGACTACGTTACCATTCATATCAGCGAAATAAACATCTCCATGCGTGTGAAAATGATATAAAGAGAAAAACAAAGGCCTTTCTCTACAGTATATGCCGGCTGTTTTCACTGCTTGTATACCTGCTTATGACTTCTATACATTTATCTTTATAAATTTCAGATCATGGATTCAAATGCAATCTTTGTATGTTCAATGCTGGCATTTGTAGCATGTGTCGTAAGTATCCTGTATTGATTGAAACGAAAACATCTTCTAGTAGAACGGAAAGTAAGATGAAGCATATATTGAAAAAAAACACATTAACAATATTTTGCTTTTCGTTGAAACGAGAAGCAATGTAATTACTATGCATAGGGTATGTATGCATTCTTATCCATCCAAAAGCAAATCAAACCTTCACGAGTTTAAAACTGACCTTTCCTTTTCACATTGCTCCGATTTGGTAACAGTTCTGTTTTCCTTCGCCTGTCAACTATTTGTTTTATTGTCAATTCAAATAGAATTGTGCTATCCTATTGCTTCAACAATAGGTGAGCTCTAGCAAATATAGCGTAGGGCTGCGTTCACATTGCACAATCTTTTGTAAGAGCTTAAACGCTCGTGCAGATTTTCGCCATACTAATCCCTTAGAGTGTTCGGACTTCAAAATATTTGCATGCAGAAAAAAGCTTGCTCATGCTAAAAAGCTTGTTCGTTAGCAAGAAGATTACTTACACGCGCGTGCTAGCGAGATGGATTTTGAGCTTTTCATTTCAGAAATAGAAAAACAACCTCCTATATGGGATCCAATGGGACATATCAATCCGAACGGGAGAACCCAAACAAAAGCCCCTTTTTACGAAAGCAAAAGCATGCACGCAAAAACAAGCCTGTAATGTGAACGCAGCCTAATATGATCAAAGTTTCCTTTCATTTTATCAAAGCTATTGCTAATGTATTCACTGTGCTTCAAGAATTTTAGGTCAAAACTCCAAAGCTCTGGTTTGAAGGTAACTGCTCTCATAGCGAGTTAGGAACAATTTAGTTCATGAAAGGACGTATTCTCTCCCTTCTGGCATTGTTTCTCGTTGTTTTCGTGACTCTGGTTCATTGTTAGCGAATTTCATGGTGTACAGCTGAAGTGTGCGAGCATGCAAGGATTTCATTTTGCGAGTTGCAAATCGGAGTTTGCTATTTCAACCGTTGTTATTCAGTTGAAACAAAAGTAAGCTAACAACGAATGAAAATGAAGAGAAAAAAAACCAAAAAGACTTATAACAACACATGTTTCTGTATACAATGAACCATTGCTAAATAACTTCGTACACATTTGTCGATAATTAACTCTCTGAAAATGTTCTGAAGTCTGAAAGCAACTTCTCGCCGCAGCCCGCAGCGTTCACACCGAGAACGGGGGCCATCCTTTTGTTTTCGTTCACAACTTTGCCACATTTGGACGCTCGATCCAAACCTCTTTTTAAGAAGTAGGATTTTCTATCAAACGTACATTTTCATCTCTATGCCCGGTAAAACTCTGTTAGATGTTTTGGAACACTCGGTATTCAGGAGCAATGTTTTTTGAAATAAAAAGAGAGCTAACCAAATAAATTCAATTTTTAGATTGCAGCACCAGCACATGACGTAGAAGAAAGAGCAAAGCGTGACCTCTGCGGGAAAAATGGAGCACCCTGCGCAGACGGAGATTACTGGAAAGAAGTTTTGCCAATGGGCTTCTTTATAAACAAAAAACACCAAGCCGCTGGTGAAGATGATGCGCCTGCGAAGAAGAAACATCGCAGAGGAAAGAAGCTTGGCCCATTATCTCTTCAGTACCAGCGTCAGTACCGTGGTGGAAGTGGTTTTGGGAGACAGTACCGTGGTGGAAGTGGTTTTGGGAGACAGTACCAAAATGGAAGTGGCTTTGGGAGACAGTACCATGGTGGAAGTGGATTTGGCAATGGAAGTGGTTGAGAACACATGATTGTCACATGACAACGGCTATATTCTTTCAGCCACGTGACTGTCACATAATTGATATTAATATTTGCACGTGATTGTTATATGATTGATACTAAAATAGCACGTGACTGTCACATGATAAATGCCCTGCTTCCAAGAAGATTTTCCAAAGATTCTTGTTGCTGTTTTATCTAACTTCATAAGACTTTCTTGATTGAAGCATGCAATGTAATTTTTGAATTGTTTTAAATGATTCATTGAAAATAATATTTACTGAACTCCACCATTGTGTTTTTACGGGTATGTGCTGCCCATATGGGTGGGTTTCTGGTCCAAAATTCTCTAAACAAGGGTATCATTTTCCGCAGATTTTCCATAAACATGAGTGGGTTATTCAGAAATTGGCGAACACTAACCAAAAATGGGTCCTTTTCTGTCAAAATTTATCATAAAAGCGGTATGACAGCAAGTTTTGGTAATTAGAAGAGGGTACCTTTCTGATAGCCGGGCGGCTGACCCCCGTCCATCCGTAAGTCATGTATCCCCCCAGCAGTGATAGATTTGCCGCAAACCTACTCTTTCCGTCCGCCTGATCGTTCTTTTTACGGAATGATGGAATGACGGATCCAGGAACAGCCAAAAAGGAAACAACCCGACCGACTAAGGGTATAGACTTGGGGCAAGTCTATTAGTCTAGTACTGATTAGAAGTGATAATGGCACTTATTCTAGAAACCTTGGGGATTGGGGATTGGTCTTTAAGCTCGCAAAATATAAAAAATCAACAAGTAAAAAGTTCCAACTTTTGAAAATTCATTGCACAAATAATATTTGATGGATTGGTATGAATCAAATTTTTGCTTGATGGCCGAGACAGGCCACCACAGCAGTCTCCTACAACCCAAGATTTTTCTCACGTTTGTACGAGAATTGGAAAAGTGGGTAAATTTGACTTAGCGAAAATTTCTGGGCTGCGAAATGCCCGAAAAAGGACTAAAATTCCTTGAGCAATTCTTATGAAGTCTCCTCACATAGATTTATATGTTCATAGAAAAACGAAAACTGTAAAAAATACTTCTGTCTTTTGGCTTTTAACTAGGATTCGCATCATTCAGTTACATCTGGTCCTCTTGGTGCTACCAATTTTCGATTTTAAGATATTTTCGTGTTAAGTTACCAATGAACTGTGCTGAATGCTGCCTTTCTAAGTTTCAAAAAATTTATTCTTTGCCACGAGGAGCATTTAACTCCCAAAGCGGGGTGAGTGGCCGAGTGGCTTATACAGTCTTCGTTAGGTGACTGAAGTTAAGCTTGGTCGAGTGAGGTCAGATTTCGGATGGGTGACCACTGAGGCCTGACCTCGCAACTCACCTCGCCGTCCTTCGGAAGGGACGTTAAACTAGGGGTCCCGTGCCTGGATGCGGCATGCACAGTGGGCCTAAATTAGCTTTCAGTAGCTAGAAATCCTGACAAGCCCACTCAAAACAAATTGAAAACAAACAAACAAAACATCTCGTGCACCTGGCAAAAGTCCCATTGTTTTCAAGACAAATCCTTAAAAATCCCTCCTTAAAAATCCCTTTGTTCTGAAAAAATCTCGAACGCTATTTTCCATGAGTGAAATGCCCCTCGCTTCGCCAGTTATCGACCAGAGCAAGGGTGAAGTTTCGAAGCAATAACTCAAGCGAATCAAGATATATTGTTGCTTGGATGCGCTGAAGGTGTGAGATTTATTCTTTTGGACCGGAAATCGCTTTGTCTTCTCGGGGACCTATTTCTTTTGTTTAAAGAAAATTCATATTTCCTCCTGGTATATGCTTGTATTGATCTCTGCAGAGTTCCATCAAAAAGCCGATAAAACTTGCAGGGTTTTTGCAGTTAGCCGGGTTTTACTTGTTCACTGGGCACCATGATTGCCTGCATCTTGATGTGGTCTCGGTTTGTTGTTTTGTTTACATGCACTTCGATGACATTAACTCACCTTCATTGAGTTACTATCTTGATTTCCTGTTGTGAGATTTTGTGGTACGGAATAGCCAAGACAGATCCTTGAATTACACTGGTTGATAGCAAGGGAGCATTTTGCAAAACAAAGAAAACAAGTCTGAAGAAAACAAAGTTATTTGAGAGCCTCAAGAACAGATTTCACACCTGCGCAGCCGATCATAAATGTTTTCTTTTCTCTGTTTATATTGATATGGTTGAGTGCACTAAGTGGTGTGAAATCTATTCTTTTGAAAGGAAAATTGCTTTGTCTTCTCGGGAAAACTTAACGATTTTTCTACAAAATGAGTCCTTTCTGGGCATCAACCATTCTTAAGACTTTTCATCGCTGCAGCCTCGTTTCCTCAGAATGAATGACTTACTGATAAACAAACGAACATGAGACCGCGACTAGAATTCTGAAAGTTTTATCTATCCTTCTACGAAATGTAAACAAAGCAAAGTGAAGATCGTCCAGATCTCAGTACATTTTAAACTTTCATTGCCACGATTAATGGACTGGAAGTCGATGAACCAAATTAATTCAACGCAATATACAACAATGAAATCCTGGCATTCTTTTGCAAAGTCAATTTATTTCAAAAATAAGGCGAAACGATTATAATCTTCAGTCTTCAAATCCAAGGAAATACTCGATTGTCTTAGATTTTGAAAGCTCTAAGTCAATCCTTTGCCTGACTGAGTCAAGGAATTATTGAAAAAAGCAAACGGGCCAAAAACTATCTCGCCTCAACGTCAAAATTATCGCATCTAGCGATTCCCTGCTAAACAAACTCCACACATCGTAAAGCGGAGAGACTGAAAAGCTCCTCCTTACCAGGCCATATTATCCGCCTTTTTGGCATAAAAGCAACATACCTATGGAATCTATAACTGAACAAATTCAAAACATTGTACAACGACAAAATGCACTTCTAGCCATTCAGTCAGTTGTCAAAGTAAGCCCGTCCTTGTCAAACAATGTAACCCTAGCCTTAAGCAATAAAATCCTTACTCTCTAATCACCAATTCAACTAAATCAACAAATTATAGAGCAGCGCAGAGAGTGAATTTCTAGACATTCAGTACCCTATTCAATTGGAAGAAAAAGCTCCACCGTACAGCAAGCAAACCCTTCCGGTATTTTGCACTGCTAAAGGCATAAAAAATGTCGATATGGCGTAAGTAATCAAACAAGCTTTAGAGCTGCGAAGAGAGTGAACAATAAGCTCTTCTGTACAGCATATAAACCCTTCAAGTATTCTGCAGCGCGAGAGATATAGCTATCGATTCATAGGCCTAACTAATCACACAAATTATAAGCCGAGGAGCAGGTAACCACGGCTAGCCATAAGCAACTATTAACTTGTGCGGGACTGATTTTCAGTGTCCACGCATGAGTGCCCATGAATAAAAAGATCAGCGATGCAGGTGAACAATAGAGACGCGTTTCTTTTGAGTTAATTCTATTAAATCAAACAGCTCACTTGTTCTGCTATGTTCTCATTGCTCGAGTATGCCCTATGACCTAGCCTGGCTACAGCAGCCCGAATCCTAAACAATATCCAACGAAATAACGGACTAATTTTGCACAAAATATATCGTATTACTATTTGGAATTATTTCATACTCACCAAGAATTGCAGGGATTTTTGCCTGAAGAAGATATCGTTGATTCTAGCCTTGTTTTTGGAGTTGTTATCTTTGGAGCACAAATGCAGTGAGGTCAAGTCCAGGAAAACCTGAAAAATAAAGGTAAGAAAGATGTTGATTATCTGCTTGATTTATTGCCTGCAAAGAACGATTTTCGTCCAGGTTTTGCAAGCATAGTTAGATGTTTCTTTTAAATTCGTTCCTAACAGAGTAAAGTTCTTATGCTACACAAAATCAAGAGGCATTAATGTGCATTTTCTGCAGCTCTTTTCAAAATCGCTATCGGCGTTAGACTTCCCGCCAATATAGTGGTGACTTGCAAAGCTGAACTTTTATTTATCGGCAAAACTTCACTCAAGATACTAAATCATAATAAAGCAAAGTAGGCCTAGTGTATCTACTCTACCCTTTCAAAAGGGTAATAACTACTGCCCTTCAGAGCATTGCAAATTAGAATTTCTAAAAGAGTAAAGGAACAGGCTATAGCAAGATGTTCCAGCAGCCACATTTTATTTACGAGGAACTGCACAGCCGTATTTGTTTCCATTCGACTGTATCTTGGCTTTTCATGCTATGTCAATCAGAATAAGAAAATGAATATCCTATTAAATGGCCTAAGTGCTTCATGGCCCGTTTGTAGGCATCAAATAGTTACTTACTTACCTCATTGAAATCAGTATATAACTGTATCAAAATTGATTAAGAGCCTGAGCTTGCACAGAAAAACAAAAAGCTAATGATGCATACTGTAATGTTAAGGGGTCGCAAGAAGCAATAACTTTTGCTTCCTTTACGACAAGATGGACTGTGAAGCACAAATAATTCTAAAGAAATGATACGACGTTTAACTCTTTCTATATCCACCAATTTTATTTTATTTCAGATGAAGTCATCCCGACAAAGGTTCGGTCTCTGGCCAACGCTTCTGTTTGCACTTGGCATGGTAAGAAGATTTTGCCCTTTGCCAGTTTCTGTTTTATTATCATGTGTCTGATTTCAGATTATCCTTACATCTATGTTGTTCGCTGATTTTGTCTTGGAGCTCTAAATACAGCAGTGTTCTGCATATAAGAAACATGGATTTAAGAAACACTGACCCTGACTTTCAAAACAATATCCCATTTTAGAAGAAACTGGTGCAGGTCTTAAAACGTTTGTTTCTTGTTGAGAAATTAAGTGTGAAAACCCTTGAGAAAATAACATGAAAATAAGAAATTTGCACACAAACCAAGCAGAAAGCGCCTATCAGCAACAAGTTTACATGTTCCGAAAGAGAAAATTTACAAATACAAATCAAAGTAATAGGTTTTGTATCACAATCAAAGGGCTCATGTCTGAGTAATCGATAGAAAGTGAATTATTTCTCTTATAAGAAACTTTATCTTGATTTGAATTTTATCTCATTTTGCATCAAATATATCAGTTTTTTTACCTCAAATTGAACAAGTTGTTTCTAATAGGCAGAACACTACTGTGGGACAAAATAACGAACGAAAAGTGTGTCTCCTTAATCAAACTCCACTCCTTCAACAACTGAAAAGATCAATAATCTTAAGCAAATAACCGAAATGCATATTGTGCATTTCAAAATCTTCAGTTTGGGACTTAGAGGTCTGAGATCAAGAAGGATATGAGAAAGTTAGGTCAGAAACAAAGACTTTTCATTCCGAATTTGAAATTAGGATCAAATTAATATGAGATCTAAGAAAAAGCAATTTCTTTATTTTATGACTGATATAGTTGTTGATTTATCAGTAGTAAAAATCCAAGGAAGCATCAACTGAGAATACGAAGTGAATATATGTTTGAAATTGGCCAATTAAAAGCTTATGAACCCAATCGTCCATCTCTGTACCATTCAAGTTTTATCATACTTCTATTCATTGCTCTCATGACATCTTATGTATCAACAGGTATGCCTACATGCACAAGTTACAAATGCCTTCGATCTTGAAGCAATTCTAAACGCAATAACTCCAGATAACCCTGATTCACAATTACCTAACAAAGCCAATCACGAATTCGCTCGATTTCGACGAAGTAGAATCCCTAAATCGTTAGACTATTTAGAAGAAGAGGAACCTGTCGATGAATCACCCGATGATGGAAGTGCGGACATTGATAAATCGGACGATGATGAAAAACCGGACACGAAAGATGATATAGCAGGGTCTGGTGATGATGATGCTGACGATGACGGCTCCTCCTCTGGGGATAATGATGAAGTTCAAGACAAAAGAGCAAATATTGCATCAAATGCTGACACAGCAGGCTCCAAACCAGTTCCACAAGAAGTAACAAAAGCTGACGATTTCAAACTCCCTGGAGCAAATGACGCCTCAACCCAAACAGCTGAAAATTTCGCATCTGTTGCAAAAAGTGATGTCGATGCAAATAACAGCACTAAGGAATCGAACAGTACTGCCGAGGAAGGAGCTAAAGCGTCATTACAGGAACAAAAACCAGCTGAGAGCAGAGAAACTCTTGGCGCTGCAAATACTGCAGTGCTGTTGAAGGCTAACGAGACAGCAAGCCCGCAAGCAGGATTAGCAGGTCAAGGCACCAGTGGGGCAAGTAGCGCTGTTCCTGGAAGTAGTGCTGTGCCCGCAAGTAGTGCAGCTCCCGGAAGTAGTGCTGTACCCGGAAGTAGTGCTCTTCCTACAATACAGAATACCACAACTGAACAGAAAACTGCTTATGCAGCAGCAACAAACACTACACAGGAGATACCGAAAGAAACAGCGGCTGCAAATAACGCACAAAAAGATATACCAGTGCAAAGTGCAGCAAATAATGTTCAAAACAAAGCATCGCCGTACGCAGCTGTTGCCCCCGTTGCCGCTGCAGCGAATACTGCAGCAACAGCTAGTGCAGTTGAGAGTTCGCAAGCTCCAGGCCTAGCAGCAGCAAATGCTACGACAAATACAGCCGAAGATAAATCTGAAGTTGTTATGTACTCGGAGAAGCAACTAAATAAGAATTATACAACAGTACCTGAAATGAAACCAGTAGGTGCAGCACCCACAGCTAGGTATATTACCCAACCAGACGCTGAAACGAAGCTTGCAGCAGATACATCACCTGCAGAGGAAAAGCAAGCAACATCTAACACCACAGTAGAAGCAAAGCCTTCGGCTGCCGAAAAAACTGCAACGAATGCAGTGAAGAGAAATGGCATCAAAAAGAAAGACAACGAGCTAATGACTGCGGAGGAAATCGTCGAAGACATGGATTCCGAGAAGGAAGATGATGATGATGATGCAACCGAAGCATCCGCGTCTGGATCTGGATCAGGATCTGGGAGTTTAAGACCTATGGTACATGCAAAACCGATCACAGCTGTGAAAGCTGAACATCAAGTTGCAAAGGAGAAGAAAGCAAGCCTGTCAGCCAATGAAGCCGCATTTTTATCCTCGATGGAAGATGATGATTCATCCGGATCGCTTGAGGTAACTCCGGAATCTGGTTCAGGATCCGGAGGAACGAGTCTGGAAAATGCAGTCACTTCTGAAGTGAATCATAAGCAGATATCCAGTCTTGAGCAAAATGAAGAGACAGCAGAGAAGGCTGAGAAACCCAAGAAAAATAAACAAACAAAATCGAAAGACAACAAGAAAGAGGATGCGAATGATGAAAGCTCAACAAAGAAAACTGAAAGTGCGAAGGCACAGAAACCAAAACAAACCAAAGCAAAAGCAGCAACTGCACAGCAAAAACCAGTCGCTGCACAGGCAGCTACCAAACCAGCCAATCAAAATGCAGCTACTGCTGCATACGCACAACAACAACCACAACAGGCCAGCCAACAGACTGCAAACAACCAAGCGAACACTGTGCCTGCAGCTAACTCACAAGCAGCTCAGACAGCACAATATCAACAAGCTGCTCAAAATGTGAAGCCACAAGCAGGAGCCAAACCGAACAAAAGTAAGGCCAAAGATGAGGCTACAACAAACGCAAAAATACAGAATGCAGTCGAGAAAGCTCCAAAGACAGGAGCTAAAGGAAAAGCCAAGGGTACTAAAGCTGCACCAAATGTGGACATTCAGACACAGAAACCAGCAAACGTTGCTGCTCCTCAAACACCTGTAGTTGCAGCAGCAGCCCAACCAAACACAAACGCACAGCAAGCAAACCCAGCTCAAGCAACTGCACCAAACAACCAGGCAACCCAACCAAGCCAAGTAAATGCAGCAAGCAGACCTAAAGTTCAAACACAAGCAACTACCCAAGCAAATACTGCAAAAACTCCACACGCAAAGGGAAAGGCTGGCAAGGCTGGCAAGGCTGGTAAATCAGCAAATGCGAATGCAGCTAGAGTAAATACAGCAAACACTGCGAGCTTAAAAGCGACCAATAAATCAATTGATGGGCTCGGTGAAGCAGCTGATTTGCTAAAAACGTCATCGAGAATAGAACTGAAAGATAATGATGAAAATCTTCCAGGAGCAACTGGCGAAGATATTACCGAAGAAGACTTGCAAAAATTGCAATCAATTTCAGTGAAAGATGATGCATCTTCAAATGAGGGTGATTTGGGAGATCTGATGAGCTCACTTGGATCCAAGAAAACAGAAACAAAGAAAAGCGAAGCACCAAAGCAAGAAGCAAAACAGCCTGAAGCCAAAGCAAAATCGTGGACCATGGTATTCAATGGTACAGAATCTGAAGGTAATTTACCTGGTGGCTACGGAGGAGATTACCTCGAAGAGGGCAGCGGTGATGATAGTGATGATGAAACATCCGGGTCCGGAAAAGGTCATGGTAAGAGTGATATAGAAATGCAAATTGAAAGCTCAATAGGTTCATCATTTGAATCTACATTGAAGAACAAAAAGTCCGGCATTAAATCTCATGGTTCCGGATCCGGTTCAGGTAGTGGGGATGACTTTGCATCAGAATTATTACCGGGTGATTATGGATCTGAAGGACCTTTGAATATAGATGAAGACAGCAGTGGGGATGATGATGATAGTGATTCAAGTGGAGACCGGTTTGACTTCATGTCCGGGAATCATGCTAGTGGATCTGGAAAATATATTGATAAACACATTCACGCTTTACTTCAAGCTCACGTTGACTCACCGGTTCAGTCTAAACCAATCGCACCTGAGGCTATCAGGATAACCAATGTTACCGGAAATGCACAACAACAACAGCAACAACCAATATTGCAGCAACAACAGCCACAACCAGCAGTTGCAGCTAAGCAACAAGCACCTATTAATTATCCCGAGACACAACGTGAATATGTCAGCAAAGCTCCTCAAGGACCACAACTTGAACAAGAGACAGCCAAGCCACAACAAAAGAGCCAGGAGGCTGATGAAGATGAAGACGAAGATGAGCAATCCGGGTCGGGTTCTGGAGAAACCGGGGAAAGCTCTGGTCATGGAAATGAGGGTTCAACATCGGACAGTTCATTTGCTTTGCCATTCGTCCAACCAGAAGTACCAAAAAGTCATCCGGTCGTTGTCGGTCAAAAGGGATCTGAAATGGAAGGAATGAGCGCACAAGAAGTTGCCGCAGTGAAGAACGCCGCTACACAAGTGGCACAAAATCTCATGTCTAAGATCAATCTGTTCCATTCTAACCTGACGGTGCCATCACATCCGGCTGAGTCAAGGACCATCAAAGTCGAGAGTGAGTCAAATGAATCTCCAGCAGCAGCTGCTACTGAGTCCGATGAAGATTCCGGAAGCGGATCAGCTGCATCCGGCGCAAAAACAGAGGAACAAGCATCCGGCAGCAAAAAGTTTGATTCTGATAAAGAAGGTGATGATGATAGCGATGCAGCAACGGAACAAACGGAAACCAAAGAAGTGAAGACAGGAAATCAGCAAGAAGCCGGACAAAGAGGAGAGATCGAGAAAAATGCTCAAACTGCCAAAGCACAGAAACATGAAGAATTACAACCGCAAGATGAAGAAGATGAAGAAGATGCCAAACCAAAATATGATGGATTTACGGTGAGTTAAGTTTCATTGTTTTTGCTCATAAAAAAGTTTTCAATATGGATCTTTAAGGACATATGTCACGTTAGCAATTGGTTAATACAACGAAGAAGTGTGCAGTAGAATTCCATTGTTTTGTGACCTTTTATTTCTGCTTCACGAATTTTCATTGCAATGAAAATTCAGCCTCGATCCTGTGCTTTGTAATAAACAATAGAGAGAATAGTATCGTGTGAACCCAATCAGGTTCATGACATATGTATTAACAGTGAATAGACCGAACGAAGAAATTACAGAGGCTTAACCGTGAAAAGGTTTGATTTAGTGGGAATCATTTTGGTATACCCGCTGCATCTCTTTGGTTTCCCATTTGAGAATAATTTAAGGTTTTGAAACTGACCAAAACTTTGAACTGCTATATATTCATATAATTCACATTTATTAGATGCCTGGATCTGTACTGATCATTTTTCAAAGAAAACTCATCCCCAGAAAGTGGTAAACAAACTATGTGGCCATTTTCAATGCTATGTATCATATTTCCTTGAGCTTCCAAAAAAATGCATCAATTCACTCAGAAGATTGAAAAGTCATCATTTGACATATCTTATTCAACGTTGAAAGCCTAAAAATGCAGCTAACGTCGCAATGTATCGTTTTAGTGACTCATCAAAGTTTTGCTCACATTAGAGAAAAATGAAAAGTTAGAGATATATTCGAATTGCAATGGAAAATAGTCGAAAATATTTCAGCCTCAAAATGAGACACATTCAGCCAACTAAGATTTCCTAACGTATTTGGATGGAACCAACAAGTTTCGATTTCATTTGAAAGCAATAGCTAACTGAAAAGTGCTTACCAGGAAGGGAGAACATGCGCTATCTCAATTCAAACAGAAACAGAGACATTTCAGACCAATAAACGTGAAAATGGCTTTAAAATTCTCTACATTGTTCTTCTCCCTTCTTCAAGGATCCAAATGTATGGCCGAAAGAGGGCGACATTGTCACAGAAGATTTCCTTGAGCATTTGATGGTCAGCCAGCTTCTCGAGCAAAACTTGAAATTGTTCTACACAAACATGGCAGGGCGACCAGGACCAGCAGGTGCACCAGGAACCAAGGGAACACCAGGGCAACAAGGATTTCCAGGAATGAATGGAATGCCAGGACCACCAGGAGAACCTGGTTCTATTGGTAAGCACATTCAAATCTAAATGAATAGCCAGAAGAATCAAAGATGTAGTTTTCTAGTCATTTCAGATGTTTCAAGAAAGGACAAGATCTGGCACACGTCGGGTAAACGTTAGACATGATTTAGTATCGGGTGTCCAAGAAAAAATACCCAGATTTGAGTCGGTCCAGTGATGGGAATTTGCTTTAATCAATGGCTAATCAATTTCAAAGCTGTCGAAAATAGATATGTAAAAGCGAAAATTCCCAAAAATACAAAGCCATTTTAGAAATATGAATATGTCCACAGAGAAACCAGTTTTCTGGTTAGAATTTGTTGCTTTTTATCTCTTTGACGTTTTCATCGTTGGGAGGCTGCGTAGCTTCTCTGGTTCTGCTGTGTAGCTTCTCTTGCGCTGCAGTGGTGGCATTTAACCTCCCTTAACTTCATATCAAGATTAATCAATTTCATTTTCGCCAACAGGAGCACCAGGTGAGCCAGGACCTGTAGGACCTCCAGGTCCACCTGGTTGGCCAGGTATGAAAGGAGAAATGGGAAGCGCTGGTGAGCCAGGCTTGAAGGGGCCACCAGGAAGCCCTGGACCCCCAGGTCCACCTGGAAATAGTGGAGAAACTGGTGAAGTGCAATCTATGCCTGTAAGTATAAAGTTATGACTTGTATGTCTATTATCAGTATCTGAGGAAGATTTTATGAAAACGTCAAACCATGTGACAGACGAAATAAGTTTGTAATGAAAATAACCAAACACTTTGCTGGCATATTTTAAGTCTGGCCATGATCCATCCCTTGAGAACTTTGAAATCATCAGTAGAACTGACAATTCTTTTGACATACCTATCGATGAAAGCCTTGTAATCCTACATGACTGGCCCATGCTTAATGCACAATTGTCCTCTATTCCCCTGGGGCTGTTCTAATATAGTTGTTTACTTATGTTTCCCCCTGTTTTGGTTCACTCGCTAGATTGGCATTTTTTCCTTATTACTCGTTGTTTTTGCATGTTTTCCCTTTTTTGGCACCCTTTGTTACTGCCCTATCTAATGGCTGTTTATGCCCTATTTTGCTTCCTGATGATGGACCTCGCAATTGGTTCGAAACTTTCGTTCTAGCTAATCAAATTACCATTGGCACCATTTTCAAAAATTCAAACCATTCTTCACTAATACAATGCTATAAAGGGAATCAGCATGCTATATGTTGTGGCCACTATAAATTGCTTACAGGAACACCCACCTACTCACTGCTTCTTTATCTAATTTGCCTGAGCCAGCTTTGAACCATGTCAATTCCCATTAACAAACGATTTCAGTGCTGGTGCAGATTGCTTACCATGCCTTTGTCATGTTTCTTCCAAACTTGAAGATTCAAAGCTTAAACATTTTCCAAATCTCTCCACAGAACTGCAGTTATGTCTGTGAAGGAGAAAAGGCATGGCTTGAATGTAAACAATATGAAATGATAAAAGTACAAAGAGTATTCTGGGGTCGCGAAGACAACCAACTTTGTGAAAAAGCTCCCAAAGGACTTACAAACAGTAAACAATGTGAAAGTAATACTGACAATGCCTTCAAGAAAGTAGCTGGTCAATGCAGGAATTCAAAAGCCTGTGAAATTGTTGCATCAAATATTTTCTTTGATGATGACACATGTGGAGATGTTTTCAAATATCTGAAGATTTGTTATGAGTGTGTACCAGATGAAGCAAATGCAGTGGATGTGTTGCTGGAGAAGAAGAAGAAAAGGAAAAGACGACATGGGGAAAAATGGAGACGTAGCGGGGACAGGAAAAAGAGAGAACTGAATGATGAATTAACTGAAATGATGTGGGAACATCCTGTACATGGAAAGCAAAGAAAGGAGCGATGATTATACATTAATTACTCTATTTTGTAAGATATCAAAATTTGTGTCAGGTGTCCTGGTAATACAGAGGTACTATCAAAGTATCAGCCCATAACCAGATACATATAATGTGCAGAGGGCAGCTGTTTCTGCTGAAATGATGTGACAATAGACCTTCTTGCAATTTGAGAAAGGGACTGGGGACAGCGGAGCCCATTCTGACAGCCCTGGCAACAGTAGGAATCAGGGAGTCCCGCTGCTTTGGTGATAAATGTTTGGGTTGTGTCCTGGTTGCATCTCCCTGCAAACTTGATGTCAGAATGGGCCACATTCTCCCTAGTCACTTTCTTCACATTGCAATAAAGGTGTATGGGTTTGATTATTTTCATTGCTCGGTTGTATATGTTATCAAGTATGCCCTGTAGAACATTATCTGTCATAGAGAGAATTGAAAGCTGATAGAGGATAAGCATTCAAGCTACTGTATTCAGCAAAGAAATTCAAACCACCTTTACACTGTACTGGTAAAGCTTTGATCAGCCATGAACTTGCTATGATTCAAAAGCATTTAAAATGCTCCAGAACAAAACTGCCGTATTCTACAAACAGAAGGAACAAAAAGTGTCATGGACTGCCAGGAGCAGTGCAAATGGGATACTTCTGTTACGGATCTAAAAATACAATTACCGGTAAAGTGAACAAGGGGTCTCAAAAAGCATAGTTGAAGGAAACAATTTTTATGCAAAGAAAAGACTGTTCCAATAAATTAATGCAACAAGCCCTTACTCAATATAGTAAATCCCTGCAGGAAAGAAACTGGACTGTGAACTTCAATCTGATTTTTTATCAAATTATTCCACTTCTCTTATTGTTTTCTCAACTGATTAAAGTTCCTTTTATGTAGGGATAAATTACGATTTTCATTGATTTATATACAGTAATAACGCCCTTTAGCAACATTTACCAGGCTGATTAGGGCAAAGATATTCATCAAACTATTAATTATCAATAGTTCTGAGGAACTTTGCAAGTTTAAAAGAAGAAACTTCTGGAATTTAACCACTGACTAGTGTAATTAGAGTAGACTGAAATATCTTGAAACTTTGTAACAAAGCTCAAAATTACTTTTGTTAAAATAAATTGATGAAAATAATGTATCATAGGTTGCATTTTTATATTTAAATTCATACATTTTCCATGTTTAGTTGTTGTCTGTGATAACTGTCTTGTTTCATGTCTTTTTCATTACAAATTTTTTTGAATCAGCTTTAAAATGCACATCTTTGTGTTTCTCTCATATCTTTCATAAAGCTGGCTTTTGATTAAGTTGCAATTCCCTGGGAAACATCAGCAACCCTGAATATCTAAAAAATTTGGAATCTACCATACCATTTTTTGCGTTGATGCAGTTTTATATCTGTTTCCCATTTCAGAAACCTTTCCCAATCAGGCAATAGACTGCAACAGAAGTGCAACAGATTGTTCCCAGATGGGAAATGTTAGCAACAGTTTCCATTTGGGAAAGAGTGCTAACTGTATATGATGTTTTAAATGAAAAAAAGATATCTGCAGCAGTGTTAACGACCACATTGATCATTTGCATTCAAAAAATAAGGAACCAATTAAGAGAAACTTTTAGTTCTAGGCCTACTAGCCTTAAAGGCATAGTCTGATCCCAGTGAGTTTCTTAAAAAAGTGTCCCCAATTATTATAATAACACAGCCAGTTTACCCTAAATTCTGCAAAGTAGAAATGGAGTAACACAAAAAGGAACTCATTTTGAAAAATCTGTGAAAAATTTCCAGGCGGACACTACAAAAGGAAAATTGCCTGTGACCGCCCAGTCGCATGTAGCATAGAGCTCAAATCTTTTAAAAAGGTGGGTGTAAAATTCTATTACATTTTTCTTTGAATTAAAGTTCTTGAAAGGAACTTCAGGTAATTCGCAATAAATTTGCCATGGCAATTTCTTGCTACCTTGACTACTTTCAAAATGGTGGCATTTACTAATTTTGAGGCTGTGACGTCATCAACTTTCTAAATCCTTAACCAGAAGAGCTGCAGATTTCTGCTTGCAACCGTGTTGTAGACCTTCAAAAACTATGGTTATCTTGAAGATTGTATCAATTTCTCTCGATTAATTTAAGATTTACAATGATTTTAATTTCTTCAAGACTTTCGATGAATTTTTGCAAAACAAGTCAAAATGCCGCCATTTTGAAAATAATCAATATATCAAAAAATTGCCACGGTAGATTTACAGCAAATTACCCAAAGTTCCTTTCAAGCACATGAATTCAAAGAAAAATGTGATACAATTTTACACCCACCTTTTTAAAGATTTGAAAGATGCGAGCCGTATGCTGCCGCATGTCGCATGCCATCATGGATGGTCAGTCATATTGCGGGTTTTCACAATTTCATGCCCTCGCGATTATGATACTTTATTTAGAGATCTGCCAAGACATGGCTCAAATGATTCAGATACAGGTCTAGACTATCAAATGACCTACCCTTTGCATCTTGCACAATTCTAAAAAACATTTTCGCGACTCTTCTGTTTGCACGCGTCTTTACTTTCCCAGGACCGCGACGATTGACGAAGATGGAATCACTAACGCAACAGCAACAACCATAATATTTAAGCGCCATTAGTGAAGCCTCATATCGATAAAGAGGTAACCAAAGATGGCAGCTGAAATCATGTTGTGCAGAAATTGCTTCAGAGCAAGTTTTTTAAAATGTAAGTAGAATTGCTTCCTATTTCAAAAGAAATTGAGCTTTTCAAGTGTTAAAGACTACAAGAAAGAACTTCTATTAAAAGCTAGCCTCAGTATTGTCGAAAAATTTGGAAAATTGCGTAATAAAGGATAGGAATGGCTGGCCTCTACCCTTTAGGCCTAATAGTAACTATCACTGACTATCATTGCAAGCGTAAGTTCTTTCCAATACATGCAGCAAGGTTTCCAGTCTGGTGTTTAGATGTGTTACAGGCTACTAGCCAAATTATACACTGTTACACTACATATTATTATTATTATTATTATTATTATTATTATTATTATTATTATTATTATTATTATTATTATTATTATTATATTATCATATGCGATCAGGCCCGTTTATAATAATCAGCACACCCAGGCTGGAAACAAGTCCAGAAGACAAACAAATCTGCTGAACAAAGTCATCAAACTGTTATTGAAACTGCTGCATGGCCTGGCAGGAAAGTTGGTTTTTGCCACATGTGTGCAACACTAGAGGTTTACGCCACGCCAGTTGTTTCCAAACAATAGACCAATTGTTCTACCATCGTTTTCAACATTTCTCCATGCCGGAGATTTCTGGCGTAACATACATGTTTTCCATTATGGCTGCATGGTTGTTGTAAAGTTTTTTCTGAGTGCAAGGTGGTTTATGCTCTATATCCGGGTGAATTTTTGTGATTAGTTCAAGAAATTTCATAACTGTGTCACTTCTTTGCTGTGAATATTGCTTCTGAATGCAATATTGTGCAAAATATGTGTCATACGTTTCTTGACTTGTTGTGCCATTTCATTTGTGTGTCCAGCCTCATTTTTTGCTTGCTGCTCAATCAACAGGATTTCCTATTTTGTTCTTGACAGGTCAGTTTTGACTGGCCATTCACACTTTTGATTGTTACAGCATTGTTAGGGGATTGTTAGATCAAGTAACTTGCAATTCAATTCAACTTCCATTTTGTAAGGAAGCTTGGTCCACTAAAATGCAGTCATCCAAGAGACAAATCCAAGTTTGTACCTTGTGCATTCAAGTTGAAATGGCCTAAGTACGATTGTGCAGAAAATTCTTGGGTGAGAACAAAAGATTACAACATTGGATCTTTTGTTTATTTCCAACACTGCACGACTCACATTAAAAAATCTCTGTGCATGCAGTATCTTGCATGTGCAGTACAAACCTTCCAATCTGGTATCACACAAAGAAATTAAACAAATGTTGGATAGATAAATGCTAATGTTATACTGAATACAGTATGAGACAGCAAAGTCTTTTCATAAGAAGAGCTTAGAAACCAAACTAATGTATTTTGCATAGATCCAAGTTCAGCAATATTTAAAGGAACAAAGTTACAGAGCTTGCTGTCTGATGAAGAAACATAGCATAGTTTTAGTTTCAGTTTCATATGAATTATCGATCATTTCTAAATACAATATCACAGCTCTACACTACATACACTTACAAATACACAACTACAGAAAAACTTATAAATGCACATCAAGAAAAGCAAGCTATTATAAAACTACAATAAAAGAAAAAAAGGACATTACAAATTGTATTTAGAAATGACTGACTGAGGCGGAGCTCTCTAAGTAGATAAACTAATCGAAAGAGAGCCCCCCGCAATTAAAACAAAGAAACTAAACCCTATTAAATTAGCGATAGCGATACTTATCCAATTCTGTATCAGATTTTTGACAAAACCTTGAAAAGTCCACCTTTATTCATAATATACTGACAAATCATGAAAACAGAGATACATGTACAAGATCAGATTAAAGAGCTTGTGCTCTCTGCTCAGAGCTCTAATTTCCGCAGTGAGAGTAACAGCAGTTCCCTGGAGCATCATGTAGCTAAGTACATTAATTTTTTTGCATGAATCAAAAATGGTATTAACTTTTTTTTGACTCATGATATCTGCTTAAACAATGAATCCTTTGAATTTTTAGAAAACGTTTTTTGTTTTCTAAATCCAGGGAATCAAGTGTCAAAGATTCCATCCAAGAATATTTCAACAAGCTTTGCATATTTTGGTGGTGGAAAATTTAGAAGAAGGTAAATTTATTGTGGTCATCAAACTATATTGAAGTATTCTGACAGCTTCCTTGCAAAATTATTCAGAATGTGCATGCAAACTTTAAAACAGATATCAAACTGAAGTACTGTTATTGATTTAGGAAAGTGTCAAATCTATGCTGCTTATGAATTGATGATCTGGAGAAAAGAACCTATTTTTTCCACCATTTCAATGGCAGCTCTGAATATTATCAGTTTTGCAATTGCATCAATGTGATGCTATTCTTGGCCTCAAATAAGTGGCTGTCTCACATTAACAGTTGGCTCAGTTCAATAGCATAAAGAGTAAAGAATGAGGACTGCGTATGGAACAGATATACTATATAATTGTACAACACACAACATGAAATTTGATTATATAAAGCTAAAAAAATAACTTTATCACTTTCAGTCAAGGAAAAGCAGATGATTCATTGGCTTATGGACCATTAACAGATACTCCTGATTGGACATATCTTGGTATTTATCTATGTTCTCTTTCATTCCTTTGTTGGTTCATTTTATTTCATTTGGGTATTATTTAATCAAAGTGTTAATAGCAAAGATTAGAGTACCATAAACCATATGTTTCATAGAAATAGCAGTTTCTAGAAAGATGTTTGACCAAAAACTGTTGATTGAAATTGATGTGTTCTCCATTATCATACCCCTTGCACAGCATTATGCCATGCTAAATAAGGGAGTGATTTGCAGTTTCTTATAGTTGAATGCATCCCTAAATTAGGTCCTTACATTATCTTATTTTCTTGATTGTAGATGGTTCCATACCTCCACCTTCAAGTAGACAGCTCCGTAGATTTAAAAAAAGGATAGAAACAGCAGTAAGTAAAAGAAATTCCTTGCCTGTTGGTTGCCTTTGCAATTGATTGATTGATTGATTTATTGATTAGTTGATTGAATGATTGATTTGTTGATTGGATGATTGATTGATTGGTTGGTTGATTGATTGATTGATTGGTTGGTAGACTATCTACTGTTCATTCATTTATAGCTTCAGGATAATTTTCCAGCAAACTGCACCATTAACAACTACCCAAAGTGGTACTTCCTTAACAGGCTTATTCTTTCAGTGGTAAAATGTCAAATAAGTGACAGACTTGAGCAATATAGGAAGGGATCAGCCTCAAAACCCTCAAAATCTTGTTTGTTGCACATTCCCTTCATTGGTGTTATGTAATAATGCAAGTCTTTTAAAGTTCCAGAAACTGGTTCCCAGGACACTTTTTGAAATGAGCAGAATGTCTCTGTAGGGGCATTTCAGAGGCTCTTGCTTTCTAGACTTTTATTCCTGAGCACAAGAACTAGTTTTATCAAAGTCTGAAAAAATATAGATAATTATCTCTTAGATCATGCTTTAAGTCACATTCTTAACCCATACAGCATTGAACTACACATCTGCTGTAGAACTAAGCCAGTTTAGGAATCTGCTTGACAATACTTTGGGTGAATTGATCTTCTTCTTCTGTAAAACATCTGCATGCTAGCATATAAACTTATTGTCTTCATTAGAGATAAGACCAAAATGATTTGCAGACAGCAGGGATGAACTGCCTGGACATTGAATTATGATCCCTTCATCAAAATTTGATAAGAAGTGCTCTGTTTGCTTTCTACAGAACGCTAGTTAGAACATAAGGCTACAAGTAGTTCCATGACTACTTTCGTTGATAAAAGGGATTATTTATAGAGATGTTCAGCTGAAATCGGGGCTCATTTGAACTCACAATTTGAACTCACCATTTAAGATGATCAAACTGCATGGCACTGCGTTTGGGATACTAATCTCTTTCTAATGTAAAGAAGCCTGCCTTCTAGTATAAAAACTTATTTTCTTCATGTAAGATAAGATAAAAAATGATTTGAAGACAGGGGGTGAAGTGCCAAGACATCAAATTATGATCTTCTCATCAATATTTCATATGAAACTTGTCCTGGTTGAAGGTTATTTTCATTACAGGAAAATGTTGCTAGAAGTTCCTCGACCACTTCGGTTGATGGGTGGGATTAAATGCAGAGATGTCAAGTTGGAGTTTGGTCTTTTTTGAATTTCTCATTTAGATGATAACCAAACCTAGCCACCTGCTTGGAAGCTGCAAATTCTCCTGCACTGTCTAGACACACTATTACGTTCATTATCAAAACACGATATCATTTTATGCATGAGTTTTATTTCTTTCTACCTCGATAATAGTGCAACCTGTCACACTCATTGTCGGTTTGATGATCGAATCTCCCTGACATGAATCTGCTAGGTTAACTATATCTATAATGATGAGCAAATATTTGAGCTGTCTCGACATTTACGTTGGTTGAAGTCTGCTTACTTCTTCGTCAAGCGTTTGTTTTCATTAGAAACATAAAAGAGCTATCAAGGTTAAAGTCTAGCTCGCGTTGTGAAACTTCTTCTCACGTCACATAAATAGTATTATCAATGAGCGACGAAATGTTTTTACCTTTTTCTAGTGAAGAATTTTTCTTCCCTACTCATTCTCCTTCGTATTTAGATTTAACTATTTCATTTTGCTAAACGTTAAGCCAGCTAAATCATTCCTCGGTGTGCCCTGTGCAAGTTTGCACTTTGTATGTACACTTTGCTATGTGCACTTTCCATGTATATTCACGTAGGTAGGGCTAGGTTCATCTTCCCAACATAAGTTGCTTCTAAGAAACTCTAATCTCAAATCACCAAAACAATGAAATTGAGAAAACATTGGACAGGCTTCGGAATATTTGTTCTGACATTTTCGCTTGGTAGTGAACATGAAGATTGCCTTGGAACCTTTAGGAAACTCTTAAGAAGCTGCGAGTACAAAAAATCTGGCAATTTTAAGAAACTTGAAGCACTGGCTCCAGTTCTTAGTTTCTTATGCAAAATTAGGAGCATTGCGACAGCCCCCTCCCTGATGTTGTTTTCTGTTTGGCGCAGGTAGCCAACGGTACGAAGTGGGAATTGTTCGAACATAATGGAGACTTTTCTTAAACATCCCTACCCCAATCTATAGCTGTATTTTTTCATCGAAACCTCCATCGAACATTTTTAGGAAGGGAAACCTTCCAGTTAAAGTTTCTCTTCTCTTCAAATTTTATTTCAGAAAAACACAGAATTCGAACAGCATGCGCAGCCTTGCCATCCTCATGAGATCTTATAATAATAATATGATTATACGAATATTTCAACAGGATAAGAGCTTCAACAAAAATATTGCTGGTTTCAATGCCTGTCCTGCTTAAAAGAAAAGAAAAGAAATTTTAAAAACCTAATTTAAAAATTTTAGAACTATGCATAAATATTACGTTAAAAGTCCATGATGATTATTAAAAAGCCTAGTTTATCAAAACTACTCCATTTTAAAAAATAAATCCAGTTTTTCCTTACTTTTCCTTGTTTTCAAAATTTACAGAAGTAAATTCGACTGAATTTTTTCCAGCATGGATGCATTTCTTTGATGCTTAAGCTGCAATACTTCTTTTCACATTTTACTAAATGCTCACAGTTTGATATCCGATTCTTGCTGCATGGGATGTCTATTTGAAAATTTATATGGATTTAGAATCCAAAGAACCAAATTTCTGCTCATTGGGAGGTCAGCTGAAAACGTGTTTTACATGTTTAATCATTCACCCACACAGGAACCTTATGAAGGTTTAGGGACGTTCATTATTTTTACAGAGGGATTTGGTACCGAAGAGATACTGATTGGGCAAGGGGGTAAGGGGGAATTCCGGAAATGAAAAGGATGGGTAGGCGATTTATAATTTATTTTCAAGGTTGGGTAAACAAAGTCTGCCCATCAATCAATATAAACTGTTAAAGTTCAAATCCTTTTCACTTTCAGTGCCTTCATTGTTTTTGATCTTTGTCAATTTAGATTTACGTCGTTCGATATTGAAGTCGAGTTTATAGGTGAGGAGTCGAGTAAGCGTATTTTTAAACTTGGAAACTGTTGGGTAAATGTTTCTTCTGTCATCATTTGAGTTGGGTAAGAAGATCTTTTGGACTAGAAAGCATTTCTCTTGAGTACCAACCCCTGTGTTAATAATGAACGGTCCCTTGTTAGCTCATATGGCTCGCCTACACTTTATCTTTTTTAGAAGAAACTTGGGCCAGAACTGAAAGTTTCTCAGAATCATCAGATTTGAGTACTATGGCTCAGAGTCTCTTACGAGTTTCTTCTAGGTTCCATAAAAGTATTATCCTGTACCCTCGTGAACACCCAGTAGGTACTGGAGTTTCCTAATTTTAGGCGATCTAAGAGTTCGGTTTCTTATAAGCAGATTGCATATAACGTTTATGTGTATTTCTTCTTGAAATGTCATTTGCAAACCAGTTTTACAGGTTTTTTACTCCCCAAGACCCTCCTGAAGATTAGTTCGCTTATTGATTATGTTTTCAGCTGATTTTCAGATTTCCAAAGAATCAGCTGATTTTCCCATGCATATTTTCAAAATTTACAAAACCACTCTGACCTACAGAAGAAACACAAGGTTATCTTTATGGAAAGCTCAAACTAAAACTCGTAATTTTAATCTTATCAAAGGGGATACCGACAATTTAATCTTTGTTCTGTATATGTGCCAACAACAACAAACTGTGTCCTGAAACTCTTCATGTTTTCAAACAAAAATCAGCAAAAAACCGTGGCCTTTATTTTTTGATGATTGTCTAGATATAGTATCAATGTTGTCTATCTTAGGAGTCTAAATAGGTTGATCTCATTTTAATGTTTTTGTTTCATTGTTTACCGCAGGAATCATTTCTGCAAAGACTTGTGAAAAACTGCTCTCTGTTAGCCTGTGCTCCTGGACTTGCCCAAGTCGTCCCGTAAAAAAGAGACTATTTCTTTCTTCCAAGATGACTTGGGCAAGTCCACTGTCTTCCAGGCTCCTCTCTGTCGACAGGGGGTCGACAACTTGAAGATGTATATTTCTGCAGCTACAAAAATGCAATCAAGCAACAGTTTGTGATCAGGGCAGAGATGGAAATTCCTTGAAATTGACAAAAAGTATATAGAGCCCTATCAAAAGATTGAAAAATATTTTCTCTTAGCGAACACATGTAGCTACTTAAAGGCAGTCTGTCTCCTATTGTTCTGACCTCAGCAACGGCTTTATTTACCTTATTTACGTTAGAGTGAAATTCATGGATCACTGAGTCTCTATGACCTTGATTTCTTTGGATTAAGTGAATTACTGTAGCACAAACTTGTAGAGTGTACAGTAGAAATCCTTATCGCGTTTATTTTCATTCTTCGAAGGGGACAGACTGCCTTTAACTGAGCATTCCACGAACTTTCATGAACTTTTCTAGCGCATTTGTCGTAGCCTAATACCATAGACGTATGAACCGGGGGCATTGGGGGTCACGTGCCCCCCAAGATTTTGTAATGAACAAAGAAGTGCCTTTTCCCCAAGCCTGAACCACAGTCCACTAAAGGGGAATGTATATCATCTCCGAAGGCTATACTTAGCGAGTCTTGAAAATACGTAAATATGTCTGATAACTTACATTTTATGAATTACTCTTTCAGAATCGAGTTGTAACAATGTTGAAAGAAATCAATGCTGCCAAAGAAATTGCTGCAAAGAAAAAGGATATTGTAGAAAAAGATATTCCACTATGAGTAGCAGAGTGATGTTAGAGTTGCTAAGTCTGCAATGCACCTATGAATGTCAAGTGAACTTGAGTGGCTTGAGAAAAACACCCGAAAGTCATTCAAAGTCCCAAAAGAATAGGTGCAGCGTCTTACAGCAACCTCTTAGAAATTGTACTCGTAAACAGCCTTCGGAAAAAGTAGCAGTGTAGTAGCTTTTTGCAGTGTAAATATTTAATTGATATAGCCAATGATAGTTGCTATTATTCAGCTCTACCTATCTTTTCAGGCCAAAATCTAGATCAGCAGTGCAGAAAGGAGATAGACATCATACTGTTTGTTGTACAAGAAACCGCTTATAAGAAACTTTAGAGTCAGTTTTTCAAAAATGGAGGAAGAGAACTCCCTGCTTCACAGATCTAAGAAATTTTCTTAATTTGCAACATAGATAAATATTGTGAAGTTGAGGATGAGGCAAGCGACAACAATCATTGTTGATTTCATTTTATCGATTTTATCGAAGTTGAAGTTGTTTTTAGATTTGTTATGAGTACTTCTGAAGCTCCTTTAACAAATATCCAAATATCAATATGCCAAAGAAAGTGACAAGAAATTTTTGTGGCAATATCTCCGAAAAGTTAAGAAAGTTGCCACGAGCCTAGTTCATAAGTTTCTTACGCGTTAAGTATTTTTCAAAGGTACCTACCTTCCAAAGGTCTAATATGTGTCGTCGAACCTTTATGCTTGAGCAATATTATCTAATCATTTGTGTTTTCAACATAACAGAACACTGTTTATTAGCGACCACATCGATAGTTCTTCATGCAAAGAATAAGAAACCAATTAAGAAACTTTTAGCACTATGGCCTGAACCAAATTTCTTATAAAACACACGTAAGTCATCGAAAAACTAACCCTTAAGCCAAGGCACAAAGGTATATTCTTCACAAAAATGCAAAGAGTTGCAAAGTTCAACAAAATTGTTGTTGCCGTTGTGATGCATTTCGTGAATTTCGCGCCTGCATTAAGGCCCTTTTTGAGGCATTTGCTTCGAGGTCAGGGCCCATGTTAGGAAGTGCGGTAGACTTTAAGATGCATATTTACATGTTAAATGATGTATTATGTAAGGTGAACGGAAGGAGAAAACTTTTCTTTTCGAGACCCTTTGAGAAATGCAAACCCTGGCACTTGGCATGGCTCAACTCTGACGATGGGCCTAATCATGGCCATCATGGGCGCAATATTCTCTTGAAATGTTCATGTTATGTTGACAAAAAATTTCTTCAGCAAAACGTGAATTGATGTTTACCAATAATACATAAATAAATGATACGTATTCATGAATTCGATTAATATTTCCTGAAATGCTAAATAATTTTTTAACGTTTCTATGGGATGTAAACGGGTATAAACATTTCGCGCTGCTGGTGGCAACCATGTGGCAACAGAGCGCGCGAAACTGTTTGAATCTATTCAAATAAACCGGTTTTTCCTGTTTGGCTGTCGATGTGTATGACGTAAAATCAGCCAATCAAAGAAGGCGCTGGAGCCGGCCTCACTGTGATTGGTGCATTTAGTATTGTCATGAGCAACAAGGAGCTCGGAAATTCTATTGTAACGGGGGGTAAATTGGGATAAGAAATAATTTATTTGCTTCCAGGAGTCAAATAGAAATCATTAAGACATACCCCCGTGGTTGGTTTGTGTAGCGTTCGTTTCCAACGAGCGGATTTCGAATGGTCGCATGCCAACGGTTTGAAACTTCAGTTGTGAGCGCAAGTTGCAGGCAAAGGTACGAAAGAATTAGTGTTAAAGAAAACTTTGAAACTAAACTCAAAATGAGGGAAATTGTACATTTACAAGCTGGACAATGTGGAAACCAAATCGGGGCAAAGGTATGTTGCGTTCTCTGAATCTTTTGTGCATTTTGAGCTTCAAATTTGACCGAAATTGCACGTTGCCACTGCCACCACACTTCGACGACTTACCGCGCTTTTTCTCTTGCAGTTTTGGGAAGTAATTTCAGATGAACACGGCATCGACCCCACCGGTACATACCATGGAGATTCAGATCTTCAACTGGAAAGAATAAACGTATACTACAACGAAGCAACAGGTACGAAAACTGCTCACTGCCACCTTGACCTGGTCAAGGGCTTTCCCGTAGAGCCTTGTTGACTGGTTACCAAGAATATTGAACGCAGGAATCCAAGCCCCTATGGTGTCTTATTGAAAATAAACAGAGAAGAACTATAGGATCTTTGTAAATTGCGAAATCTTCATAATACCAAGCGAAAATAGACGTTGCTTCGGTCTTTGCAGAAACGCCCTCCGCAATCTGCCGTGAACTTGCCATGCATGTCTAGGCCAGCCAAGCCAACTTTTTTTAGGCCAGCATCATCATCTGACCACCATCTCAGCCTTTCCTCTTTATTTTTTTCAGGTGGCAAATATGTCCCAAGAGCTGTTCTCGTCGATCTGGAGCCAGGAACCATGGACTCCGTTCGCTCAGGACCATTTGGACAAATTTTTAGACCTGACAACTTCGTTTTTGGTAAGAACAAGATCTTCATGTCCAGATATCTTTTCGAGACATGACGTAATTTACAGGGAGTGGCGCTACTTTGAGATTGGTACGAGGTTCACATGATTGACTGTACTTTGAAGATAGAGACACTGTTTTCCGAATGCCATGCGAATACAGGAAAGGCTGATTTCTGACAAATATTTGTGAAATCTAATTTCTCTAAGCTCATTCCACAAAGACAGACATGAGATCAGCGCCCACTATTTACGTCATCAAACTATCTTTATTTCAGGAAAAGAGTACAGCTGATTTATTAGGTGCCAGAGCTTTCTTGAATGCAGGTCGAAGGATTTTACATTGTCTTTCTCAAGACAAAAACCCTACTAGCCACTCCTTGGCAATTAATAATTAATGAAAACCAGCCAATTAAGGCCAGACCTTACTTTGCAAAATGTTTAAACGTTTTTCTTTTTTCAGGCCAGAGTGGTGCTGGTAACAACTGGGCTAAAGGACACTACACAGAGGGTGCTGAACTCGTAGACTCAGTCTTAGATGTTGTTAGAAAAGAAGCAGAGAGCTGTGATTGCCTTCAAGGCTTCCAGTTGACACATTCCCTTGGTGGTGGTACTGGGTCTGGTATGGGCACTCTGCTCATCTCCAAGATCCGTGAAGAATACCCAGACAGAATCATGAACACTTTCAGTGTTGTCCCATCCCCAAAAGTATCAGACACTGTTGTTGAACCATACAACGCAACTCTTTCAGTACATCAGCTTGTTGAAAACACAGATGAAACATTCTGTATTGATAATGAAGCACTTTATGACATTTGCTTTAGAACACTGAAACTAACAACACCAACATATGGAGATCTGAACCATCTTGTATCAGCAACAATGAGTGGTGTCACTACCTGCCTCAGGTTCCCTGGACAGGTACTTATTTTGTGGATTTTTTTCTGTTCTTAGTTTGTACGGAAACATCGCATAGCGCAGTATTGCATAGATGGATCCTTTGAAGTTGAAAATCTTGTGGGCCAGGTTTTCATCATTCAGATGATCTTCCTAAACCCAGGAATTATGCAAGGTTGCATTTTAAAGATGTGTGTAGTTCAAACTGAAAGAATATCTGAAAATATGATATATTCATTTTCATTTTAAAATGTGGTACTCCTCAAACGTCCATTTTGTGGGTTCATTGATGGAAGATCGCAAACCAAAACATCTGAAAATGTTAACCATAGTTTTTGACCTGATCATAAAACATTTCTGCTTTGCAACTTTACTGTCTGATTGTGCCTTTGGACAATATGGATGCTATATTTTCATGACTTCCAACTAAGAATGAGAAATTGGTTGAGAACATTGTTGGCATGATTGAACTAGGTGAAAACATTAATGTCAGTAAACAATGACTTGAATTAACAGATGCTAAGGCACTATGCCCACATCATATCAGTAACAGAGGGGCATTTGGGATTTTTCCATTGATGTTCAAAATTTACTTTCTAGTTGAACGCTGATCTGAGGAAACTGGCTGTAAACATGGTACCATTCCCACGACTTCACTTCTTCATGCCTGGCTTCGCTCCACTCACGAGCAGGGGCTCACAACAATACAGAGCACTCACTGTACCCGAGCTCACTCAACAAATGTTTGACGCCAAGAACATGATGGCAGCTTGCGATCCCCGACATGGCAGGTACCTGACAGTTGCTGCTATGTTCCGAGGAAGAATGTCAATGAAGGAAGTTGATGAGCAAATGTTGAATGTGCAAAACAAGAACAGCTCATACTTTGTTGAATGGATTCCAAACAACGTGAAGACTGCTGTTTGTGACATCCCACCACGTGGTCTGAAGATGTCTGCTACATTCATTGGTAACAGCACTGCCATTCAAGAGCTGTTCAAGCGTATCAGTGAGCAATTCACTGCTATGTTCAGAAGAAAGGCTTTCTTGCATTGGTACACAGGAGAGGGTATGGATGAAATGGAATTCACAGAAGCAGAATCCAACATGAATGATTTGGTCTCAGAATACCAACAATACCAAGATGCAACAGCAGAAGAAGAAGGAGAATTTGAAGAAGAAGACGAAGAAGAAGCTTGAACTCACAACAATGGACATGTCGCTTAAGTTCTGTAACATTTAAAATGATGCAATAAGGTTGCTACTATCTTAAAACCGTCTGATTTCTTGCCCCTCATTTCTAGTTTGGAACAACTGAAAAACACAAGATGATTACATTGAATGTGAAGACATGCATTCTACTAACATGTTTTGCAGTGTAAACTTTTATTGACAAGGCAGAAAGCTTCAGAACAAATTTTACAAAGCATCTCGGTGGATAGCCTTGCCCACTATTCCAAAGGAAGGAAGGGGCTATGAAACAAAGAACAAAGGGTTGCTACAGCCACTATAGGAATTGTTTCTAATTACCCTAATTCTCTTTTCAAATAATTTATTAGACTGGTCAAAGCACTAGTGTCTGAATTAATTTTCTAGAAACTGCTGTTTTTAAGTGTAGAGAACTGGAAAATTAATGGTAAATTTCAGAAAACTTAGATTCAACCAAAAAACTAAATGGTTTTCGCAGTGAAATTTAAAAGCGATGCAAGCAAGATACCATTTGGAAGAATTGGTGAGGGAATTTTAGGAAGCTTTTTCCTCTTTCAAAACATTTTTTTAAAGCTATACCTTCTGATCAAGGATAGCAGAATATGGGAAATGTTGTTCCTTATGAAATTGTGGACCCGAGAATAGCCCAGGGTCCTGGCTATTTCTATCAAAAAAGACCTGCACTTTTAAATGAAAAATAAGACATGAAAACTTCCTAAAGGGACTCCCACTAAATTAAACTCCAACAATGTTTTACAACTCTTCAAGAATCATGTTCTGCTCACTAAATTCTGTTGAATGATATCTAGTTTGCATTCCATTGGGAAGTAATGAAAGGTCTATGGCCAGAAACCATGTATTACATAGTTTTTGGTTATACTTTGGGTTGCACGATTTCAAGAGGGTGCATTTTGTGTGGGAATAGACTTGGAGCAAGTCTATTTTTATTTGGGCCTCATCATCAGCAATAAGATGCACTGTGAATCAAGAAACAGCTCTGTAGCAGTGAGGCTAGCATCTCCTAAATGGATGAGCTAACCCAAGTTTCTTTACAAGAATATCTGTAATTTCACCAGACAAAATTTTAAAGTCTAGTTGCTAACCATGATCCTTTGCAATCCAAAATCGACTGCTGACCCAGGATGCCTTTTATTTGAATTGGTTAGGGTCACAATAGACTGATGACGATGAGTCTCTTGTTGCCCATTGCTCTTTGAATTGATGATGGCGCTTCAGGCAATAGAGACTCGTAGTATTACTATGAAAAACTTGGCCCTATTTAGGCCCAAACTTCGCAATTCCTAACGTACCAATCAGATTGCGAAATTCTGCAGAGAACAATAATGTCGAATTCATGATTCGAATGACGCAGTTGACCAGATTTTGAACAAAGTTGCTACGGCAGGTGGCTGAAGTTTTCTCTGGTTTGTTTTGGTCTTAAAAACATGGAAAATGTAGCGTTGAAAGACTCATTTTGTACTTACCAGGTAAAGTAAACATCCTTCTTCAGATTTATACCAAGTTTCTTTGATTAAACGCCTGCTTAACCTGGTTTTTATTGCATTTTCGTTCCGAGGAGTGACCGTTGGGACCTTTGAAAAGAGCTACGGCAGTTGTTCGATCCTGATTCGATAGATCGAATCATGATCGAATGCAGGAGATAGGGCTGGGTTTTTCACTGTTTCATAATGAGTCCCTCTTGAGGAAGGATTTACCGCAGGGATACAAGGGACTCATCGTCATAAGTCTAGGGTCACAAAGGATCATGGTTAGCAAATGGACCTTAAGTTTTCGAACATCAAACATAGAAACATGGTCCACCGCCTCCCTTTGCACAGCATTTCGATGGTTCTGCCTCACAAAGGGATGCACATTACCCCCGCATAAAACTCCAAGTAAATTGATTTCTATCGGTTTAAAACCGCAAAGCGGGGGAAAAACATTCCTTTTTTCTCATTGGTTTACAAAATTCAATTGTAACTAGCAACAACGGAAATATAACGGGGGTCGTTAAAAAGTAGCAGCTGCTTTTTGTATTGTTCATACAAAATTATTAATTGTCCTTCATTTGTTTATTATTTTGTTTAATGACATTTCATCCCCGGCTTTGAATTCTTTAGGAATTACTTGATAATGCTGAAGCAGCTGACCCTCAAAGCGTGACATTGAACGCCAGGCGAGGAGCAACGACACGATCTCTGCGAAAAAAATCCGAAAGCTACCATAATGAGGGAAATTGTTCATATACAAGCAGGACAATGTGGAAACCAAATTGGTGCTAAGGTAACTTGAGGATTTATCTTCCATTTTCTTGAAATTTAGCAATTTTTAGTAAAACTTTCCTTGATGTTACCTTCATTTGATTGACTAGGCCCTGTTCTATCCCCTGGAGATCTTCGATGCTTTCGTTCTGACTTGCATGTTTGCACTGTTTTAATTCTCTTTCAGTTCTGGGAAGTTATTTCCGATGAGCATGGTATTGATCCTACAGGAACATATCATGGAGATTCTGATATGCAACTTGAAAGGATCAATGTTTATTACACAGAAGCAACAGGTAAAAATATTGCTCTTGTTATTGGATCTCTTGTCATCGCAGTCGATAGAGATAGGGCGACGCCCTTTGCTGCGCTTGAAATTGAAAGGCTATTATCTACCGGGGATTTCGTTTTCATCTTGCTATTTTCTTCTTTTAAAATTTAAAAAGTGGGAGACTCAACCAGTAAACCTTCATCAGGGTATCTTGTTCCTATTCTTGAAGAGCCACTGAATTTTTCGTTTGATTCTCATATTGGTCTTTCTTCAGACGCGACGGAACAGCGATCACGATTTGTGGTCAAGGGTTTGTTCACACCAAGGCACTAAATTGTCTTTTTGGATCAATCATTCAGAGTTCTTCCTGCTTTCCTTCCTGAGGCACAGAAACAGTTTCCAATACTTGAAACAATGCTTGCATAACGTGAAACAATGCTTGTTAACCAGGACAACATTTTGCTATACATTTGATATTTCATCTGACACTGGTCACAGCAAATAGTCAAATTGTTTGGTTAAACTTCAAGAAACTTTTGTTGATTCTTCAAATGGCAAGTTTCAAAAGCTTTGTAAAATCTTATTTCTTATCAGTCAGAAAAGGGAATAGATAAATCCAGAAATCTTGTGAAGTTTTTAAATCCTAAATGCCTTCAAAAGTCTTTGAAATCACAAAAATCTTTACAGAATCTTAAAAATCCCACTAAATCTAAAAATCTTTGAAAATATTGAAAGTCCTGAACCCCCCCCCCCCAAGGAATGATACATATTCCTAAAGGAGATCTTTCATCAATTCTTTAGAAAATCTCAAATTGTTAAATCTAAATGTCGATCTTGGAAAGTCTGTTAAAAATGTACCATATGAGTGGCATATATACCAACACTCTCAACATTCACTGTGATTTAGGTATCAAACTGTTTTCAGGAGACACACATGATAAATATTACAACAGTGATTTTTCATTAAAGAATTTTATTTTTTCAGGTGGTAAATATGTGCCCAGAGCTATCATGGTTGATTTGGAACCTGGGACAATGGACTCCGTTAGATCAGGACCTTTTGGACAAATATTTAGACCTGACAACTTTGTTTTTGGTAAGAAAGTAATTTTTGTGCCACTTTTTTATCCAATGGAATTTAAGGACCCATTACTAACCAGAATCCTTTGCATGCCAAATGAAATGTGATACAAGAAGAACTAGGCCAGAAACAGTTTCATATGAAAGCTAACTTTTGAGCCTGCAAAGGATCATTGTTATTAATGGGTTGTTAATGGTTTGAAATTTGAGGGTGAGTAAATGCCTACTTTGAAATTTAGAAAAATGGCAGAAATGAAAAATGAAATAGAAATGTCAGTGATTCCTTATGGATGATTTTCCCACATATATGAAGTGACATACAGACAGGGCTGTAGTCAGAATAACTGAGACATTTTTTGTTAAATGGAATGATAAGTCCAGTGGTGGCCAAACTTGAAGAACAAGGCTCTTGCAAACACAGGAATCAGCACTTGTGGGAACAAAGGTTAAAGTTTCAGAACTCCTATATCCCACCCAACCCCCTGGGTGTGGTCAGTTTAAAAGGAGCAGAGAAAATTGGGGTAGAAGAGTTTTATTACTCCCACCTTAGCCCCAAAACCCTGGAAGTTCTGTCCCTTCAGGCAAACTATTCCAGAGTCAATAGGGAATTTCTCTACTTTGCACCCATTGTCATATTGCAGTTTATTTTGATTTTCTGCAGAATGTTCTTGAAATGTTACCCCTCATCCAAACCAAACAATTGTGTGATGAATGGAGCTGAGCAGGTAGCAAAGTTAGCAATATGATATGTTGTCATGCTTGCCTTATGCTGGCTGCCATTTCTCTATAATAGATATGATTTGTAATCATTCTTGGACATGACTTTGAAATGATGAGAAATTGAAAGTTGTTTTGGGGTTTAAACCTAGCCTGCGTACAGACTCTACAGTCAGTCTGGGGAGTGAAAAGGAGAATGAAACTCCCTGTAGAGTCTGCGCAACAACGACCAATTCTGTGTTTTGAGTTCTCAGATTTTGTGGAACCATCTTTGATTGATTGAACGATTTAACTTATTCTTATTTGTGTTCAGTGTATTTTGAGTGTAACAAACATCATTCTAAGATTTGTTACAAGCAGAACACGCTGAACACAAGTAAGTACAAAATTGAATCATTCAGCCAATCACAGATGGTTCTACAAGATCTGAGAGCTCAGAACATAGAATTGGTCACTGTTGCGCAGACGCTACAGCTAGGGAGCTTTCTCCTTTGCGCCCCTCTGCACTGACTATGTAGAGTCTGCATGCAGGCTATTTAAACCTTGCTTGGCTTGCTTAGTAAAAGCTTCTGCTTCATCCCAATGTGAATTGTGCCCTGCTTTATGAAGTATGTTAAGTATCACCGTATTTCCTCAATTAAGCCCCTTTAAAAGGTGTCCATGAAACTTGTACCCAAAAGCTGGTGACCATCTAAGAGAGACTAATTCTTTGCTAGTTTTAGTGTTATTGATGTAAGAATCTTAGGTTACTGGGGTTCTGAGTTTGTTACAAGATTTTTTAGATATGTATATATCAATCCTCTGATATATAAGTAGGAAAAGTTAGCTATGTGCCCATGGTGCGTAATTGAGGAAATCTAAGTCCCAAGGGGATCCGATGTATATATGCATTCCTTGTTGAATTATTTATCAAATTATGAACAATGTTATTTGATCCCAATTTAGGCCAAAGTGGTGCTGGCAACAACTGGGCCAAAGGACACTACACTGAAGGGGCAGAGCTGGTTGACTCAGTTCTAGATGTTGTTCGTAAAGAAAGTGAAAGTTGTGACTCCTTGCAAGGCTTCCAGTTGACACATTCCCTCGGTGGTGGTACAGGGTCTGGTATGGGCACTCTGCTCATCTCCAAGATCCATGAAGAATACCCAGACAGAATCATGAGCAGTTTCAGCGTTGTCCCATCCCCAAAAGTATCAGACACTGTTGTTGAACCATACAATGCAACTCTTTCAGTACATCAGCTTGTTGAAAACACAGATGAAACATTCTGTATTGATAATGAAGCACTTTATGACATTTGCTTTAGAACACTGAAACTAACAACACCAACATATGGAGATCTGAACCATCTTGTATCAGCAACAATGAGTGGTGTCACTACCTGCCTCAGATTCCCTGGACAGGTAAGTCCATAGTTGTACTAAGTGTTGTAATGAAAGTTCCGATGTTGCAGTTTTTGCAGTGGAAGAGCATCATTTTGAATAATGTTGAATTTACATCTTTCTCAATTAGAAATTCAAATTATATGTTAAGGACTGGTTATCAGAAGAAGGTCCTTTTTCAAGGTTGATTGCTAGCTAGGGACCCCTTGCTCCTGCATGAATGTGGAAGATTTGTCACGTTATTTCCATACTTATATTTTTGTTAATAAACTTTGTCCTAGTGCCCATGGCTGAGATGAGATAGCAGTGATCCAGCAGTGAACTCTTGAGTTAGTGCAAGGGTTGAATGGTTTGTAGCTTACACAAAATTCAGTCAAGTTTTGTGTCAAAATTTGTATATAGATGATAATTCTTTGCTTGATGGCATCACAAAGGTCATGTGTTGCATGAATAGACCTTTTAGCTATTCTGAAAAAGAATCTCAATCGAACGATACTTTGCTACATTTTGCAGAAGTTTCGAATGTGCACAATAGTGATAGAAGCTCTAACGCCACTCAATTGAATCTCGTGGATAAATATGTATAAAAATAACGCTCTATTCAGGCTCTTTGTAGAATAGCTAAAAGGTCTATTGCAAAACGGAATTCCCTGTGTCATCCACGTTCAAATGGCTTATGATGGTCTCGTTTGATTGTAGCTAAATGCTGATCTGAGGAAACTGGCAGTGAATATGGTGCCATTCCCACGACTTCACTTCTTCATGCCTGGCTTCGCTCCACTCACGAGCAGGGGCTCACAACAATACAGAGCACTCACTGTACCCGAGCTCACTCAACAAATGTTTGACGCCAAGAACATGATGGCAGCTTGCGATCCCCGACATGGCAGGTACCTGACAGTTGCTGCTATGTTCCGAGGAAGAATGTCAATGAAGGAAGTTGATGAGCAAATGTTGAATGTACAAAACAAGAACAGCTCATACTTTGTTGAATGGATTCCAAACAACGTGAAGACTGCTGTTTGTGACATCCCACCACGTGGTCTGAAGATGTCTGCTACATTCATTGGTAACAGCACTGCCATTCAAGAGCTGTTCAAGCGTATCAGTGAGCAATTCACTGCTATGTTCAGAAGAAAGGCTTTCTTGCATTGGTACACAGGAGAGGGTATGGATGAAATGGAATTCACAGAAGCAGAATCCAACATGAATGACTTGGTCTCAGAATACCAACAATACCAAGAAGCGACTGTTGAAGAAGAAGGAGAATTTGAAGAAGAAGATGAAGAAGAAGCATAGAAGGATCACAAAAATGCATAAAATACCTCTTGATTTCCTGACAAAAACGAACACAAAATCCCACAGAATGAATCAATGCAATAATTAATTTTTTTAAGCTTCTGAAACCAATCATTCGCACCAAGCTCAATTTTTGCCTGCTTTTGTTTCTAATTCTTCTGTGACATTTTTTTTATGAAGAGAAAATATATTCTTTTGCATTAGTTCTGTCACTGGCCTGACACAGGGGTCTAAAGAATATTTTTACAGTCAGCTGTCTGCCTTGGAAACCTCAAATTCTCCGGGCCCTAAAATTGCCTAAGGGACGAAAAGCTGACTTGCAGACTTGCTGGCCAAAGCCCTCATATTATTAAACGAAATGACTTTAGACCAAGAACCTACAAAAACTGAAATATACTTTCACACCTCTGTGTCCTCTGTATAAACGCTACATGGTAAGGGGCCGTAAGGGGGGTGAACTGTATCAATTGATATTCCTAATGAATAGCACCATTGACAATGTTTCGCTCTAGGAGTGTGAAAGGAGTGTATCACCATAAGTTCATGCATCTGGTGGTAATTTTTATTTTCACACGAAGCTTTGTTTTGTGAATTTTGTACCTTTCTTTCTTATCTATAAGACCATTTTCCTAAACAAGCCGCCTAAAGTAAAACATTCGATACTTGGACCCCACGATTGGGTATCAGATTCAGCTTGACCTTTAAAAAAGCAAAAATTTGGTATGATTGCAGTTTCGCTGAACAGTTTTGTGCAGCAAGAGGCAAGGGTAACGGGTGAGTCACTTTTATTTCAGACCTTTAAGCTATTCAGCAACAGAGCCTGGATCGAGCGTTATTTTTATGAGCAATATTATTTAATCATTTGTGTTTTCAACATAACAGAACACTGTTTATTCCTTAATTATGTTTAAAGTGTCAAGAAACATCTGGCGCAGTGTTAGGGACCACATTGATAATTCTGCATTCAAAAAATAAGAAACCAATCAAGAAACTTTTAGTACTAAAATGGACAAAGTTTCATGTGAAATTAAGAAACTTTTAGTACTATGGCCTGATCCAAGTTTCTTATAAAAAACCTGTATTGTGTTGTGCACATTCGAAAATTCTTGAAAATGCAGCAGCATATCTTTCGATTCAGATTCCTTCTTGAAATCTGAAATGGCTAAAATGGTATTTTGTACGCAGATCAGATTAGAACTGTTTTGATAACGAAACCTGAACGAATGATAGGATGAGCAGATTAAAAAGTTTGGCGTTTGGCGGGCTATGTGATAAATAGTATGTGACTGATATTCAAAACTAACCTGTTAATCTTTCAGTCAAAGGGTAACATATTGACGAATTTTGTTTCGTAGAACCATGACTATGGTAGAACCAATAATAAGAAACTTGCCTGTAGGGTTAGGGTTAGGGAGTCCACGTTCCATTCTGGTCCACGATTTATGCCTTTATTGTCAGTGGCAGAAATATAATTTGAATTTCAATAGCAAGTAAATTATGGACCAGAATGCAATGTGGATTTTTGTTCCCAAACATGCCCCTTGCCAGATTTTTTCTAATTTCTTCGTATAAATGACGAGTTCTTTACCAAACAACATTTCTCAGATAAATTGGTCTAATAAAAGCAATGATCATTCAAATGCATGCAAAACGGAGACTCCTTGCTGCTCAATTCATTTTAGATTCGTTGCCATGATCCCTTGAATTTCGATTGATTTGATTGGTTGATTTTTGATGTGACACAAAGCATGATGGTTTAAGTTCCATGACGCAGTCTGTATCTGCTTTCAAACTTACAGGTTGAGCGTCAAGAGTGATTAAATACTCTCATTTCTTGGAGAATCTGACAACATAAATTTTCGGGGAAATTGATCGAAAAAGAGGACCTCATCCACCATCAGCGGTCATTGTCTGTTCTTTTGAAACTTCAAATTTGTTTGGTTGACAAGCTGCTTGGCTCACTGTCATATTGATGGCCTTAATAGGCGTTAGTAACTTAAGACCATAAATAATCTCTCAAGGCAAGCATTAAAGATGTGCGTAAGTGCGACAATCATGCCGCAATCGTGGTTCAGTTTTGCTAAGATGATTATGAATCAAGCGGCATACATCAGAGATGAAAAGGTTGGCAAATAAACGTGAAATTCATAAAGAGCTTTGAAGGAAGCAGGATCACTCTGTATGAGTTGAAAGGACGTGCGCAAAGAAGTGGTAACGGGGGTTGTAGTCCGGAATTCAAAAAATTACATCCCAAAAATAACAGGAACATGAACAAAACCAAAATCTTCACAGCCAAGACATACAAGAGAAGCGTCAGTAATGAATAAATTCTTGATGGCTTGGCTACTAAATATTAAAAGAGCATTACGTTTTCGGTTTGCAGTTTTTGAATGCTCCGGCAACTATGGTTCAGAATAGATGGAAGTCGGACCCCCCGTCGAGTTAGCACCCGTGTTCTTATGCAAATGAGAGTCAAGACCAAATGGCCATGCAGTCTGTAGACTACGGAATCATGAAAAGACAGAATGGGGTCATGAATGATGGAACGAAGTGAATGAAAAGTGGAAATGACAGGTTTTTGGCTTCCTTCCTTTTTTCTAAAATAAACCTTAAAAAACAGTGTGGATCACGAGAGACGCCTAAAATGGGCTCCAGTTAGTAGATAATCAAGGAATTCCTTTTCGAATTATCTTCCTCAATTTCAATGGATGTTGCAACTTGCAATTAAAATACTTGGTCATTTGCAAGCAGGAAACGTCAGTAACAGGTAGAAGAAACCCCTTCAGTTTTCCAGTGAAATTAGCAGTGCCGTGCATAGGACATTTTTTGCGCGAGGTTCGATCGAGCAGAGTTGGAGCTTTACCACCATTGTTCACATTCGAAAATTCTACAGAATGTTGCAACAGCTGAAAGGTCTATTGAGTAAAAACATTTTTGCTTGTTTGATGAAAGGAGTTCTTAGTCCGTTCCTTTCTTTTTGGTCTTATGGAATTTTCTGCATTTAGAATCGAAGGAGCTACATTAAGTCCTCTATAAAATCTACATAACAACTTATATATTATATATTTAATATTTCTATTGATATAATATAATATTAATAGTTAAACATATTTTTAAAACAATAAAATGAACATCTACTACAATATCAAATCATAGAAAATTAACTGTTGATAAATTATATCTTGTTGAATTAGTAATTAACAAAAGAGAGGGTTGGTAAAAAATTGCACTGAAACCTTAGCTTGAATATTCTGTTTAGCGCAATGAGGTTGGTTTTTTATTCCATAATCTTGGACCTCTACGAATGCTACCAAAGAAAGAAATTTCTGCACATCATATAAAGGTTTTCTTATTAGATAGCAAACGCTGAATCCTTAGAAAACATCGACCCCCTTGCCTCTAAGTCGATGTTCATTGATGTTACTGTATCTTGGTCCTGGATCTAAATTTGCACCACAACTTGTTTATGTAGTTGAGACAAGGGAGGGCTAAAGCTTTGGGATTGCTGGTCGACGAATCCAACATCTCATGGTAACGTCTCATGATTCCATTCCATCATTCCGTCGTTTCATGGCTCGGTAGTTTACAAAAAGCCTAATAGCATATGGCAGCAAGCAATCGAGTCAGAAGACCTGTTAATTTATCCATGCTCAAAAATTATCACACATCAGATACAAATAAGGCGAGATAAATAAAAGCAGATGTCTAACTGATCAGAGAGCAACAGGAAGTATTCATTAAAGTATTGAAACAACAAAGATGATATCATCAACAAATGAAGGAGCGAGGTTCACTGTTTCTAAAACTGATCAAGAGCAGGATAAAGATTACTGCAGCAAAGCAATAGCAACAGAAAAGGTTGATCAAACTATCAGAGAAGAAGATATTTCAGGTATTTTTAGGAAGGCATGTGTTTTATCGCTTAAAGTTTATGGCATTCTTCTGTGTTTACTGTTTGTCTTGTAGCAAGGATGACAAATCATAGCAAACCACCGCACGATCAACTGGTGTGTCAATGTTTGTAGGATGATCTAGAAGGATTGAAGTTATACTTTTGATCGAGAGAAACATCTTTATTTTGTTTGTACGCATCGTTTCTGAGAGCTAGGTTTATTGTTAATCCCATATTTTTAGATAGAGTATCCCCAAAAAGTACCATTGCATGCTACAGGATCCAAGCATGGCAAGCGTGGTATTTTAGCGAATTTCTAATCAGATTCGGTTACAACATGGTAAAAATTCGTGTCAGAAACACAGTATTCAGGTACTTTTTTTGACCAGTTTTGGCAAACATTATTTTGGGTGACTTCTGGTAAAAATTGTGTGATTTTAGAAGTAAGATTATAGACATCTTCGCAAGAAAAATTTTCGGCATTTTCAGACGTGTTATTCTAGTTCGTAAACAAATAGATGGCAATTAAAGAGACAAAAGTTCTGGTTTGGTGATTTCTAAAGTAAACAAAAAAGCAACCGTCAGATCACTAATTAGCTGAATGCGAAATCAGTACAAAAGGTAAATAATTTAGGACAATTTGTTCAACCACATGTGCAAAAGAACAATAGAAGAACATATTGAGTTAATTAAGCGTGACTTCCAAAGTATTTGGCGCCATTTTTGATTCTTTCTTCTGTTTCAAGATGGTGGCAGTAAAAAAGAAGATAACGAAGTGAAGGATTTCAACGCAGAAGAGCCATTGCTGGACAAGCAAGATGGAGATGATAAACATAGTACAGGAAATCTTGCTCTTTATGAGGTATGCTAAATCATGTGTGTTGGATTTATTGAAGGCCTTTTTGTGCACCAAAACAGGACAGTGAAGGACTTGGTAATGGCTGGGTGGCCTAACAAGGGCCTAACTGAACTTGAGTGAGGTCCAAACTGGCCTAAAAATAACACGGCTGCCATTCCCCATTCTGCTTATTTATTGCTATCTGCAACCAATTTCAAATCCTTGCTTTAGAGTGATAGGTAGGGAAATTCACAGAATGTACTGTTCCTTTTTTGTGAAGATTAGTTTTTTCCGAACACAGCTGATTAAATTTGCTGAACTTTCCAAAAAAGAGACAACAAGTTCAAGGATCAACATAATGAATTTGATGGTGCACATTATTGGAGATTGTGGTTGAATGTTTGTCTTCTGTTGGCCAAAGCTTTTCATCAAATGTTTAAAATGAATGTTTAAAATACACTGCCATCATTGTTGTAATGCTTAGCCGGGAGGGTGAATCCAAGCGCCTATTTTCAAAGATCTTCAATGGTTGGTCTAAATAAATTGGATGTAGAGGGATTTAAGATATGAAACTGAATCAAATGTTGCCATCTTCAGCACAAAATCATCTTTTAAGTAGCACATAATACATTTTATTAATTGTGATGCAAAATTTGAATAGTATACACAATAAAATTGTACATTTTATTCTTCAGGAAGATTTCAAGAAAAAGCCAAAGCTGGCTACTTTGCTGGCTACGTTATCAAATTATGATGTCACAATTCCACCATCTAAAGGCAAAGATGGAAAAACAAAAGCAGCTAAACATCAGGTTCATGTAATGTGTTATTACCTATGGAGTGGCCCCATAAAATACTTCTGTTTGAAAAATTACCAAAATTTGATTGCATGGCTAATGTTCAATTTCCTTTTTTGGCAAGAAGATCAGTCACCAAATGGTTTTCCTAGATATAGCTAATCTTATGACTGAATATGAAATTAGCAAATTTAGCTCTTTTTAGCGTGCCTGGTTTTCAAGCTCTGACAATGACCAGATTTAGTTCTCTTTTTGTACAAAGCTTCTGGTTTTGTCACAAATGTCAAAAAGAAACACGAATCATCATAGACTCAAGATGGACTTCTTAGTTTTGAATGCTGGTCTCATACTTTCTATTCCAAAACCCCAAAATGTTCTAAGTGGTTTTATTTCATCTGGTATTACATGGACCTATTCAAAAGATTCTCAAACCTTATAATACAAAACCAACTATTATTACATTAAAACACTTTCTTGTGAATACTGTTTAGCGAATTTGGCTAATCCAGCTTAGGTAAACTAGAGTTTTGGTGATTGTTTTATCGACAATGCTCATATTTTCAAACCACATTTTTGTTGGTTGACATTTTAATTATGATTTTGTCAACTAAGATTATTCCAAATAGATTCTGGACTAAATCCATTTGACCCAGAACACAGATCAATGGTTAGAAGCCATCCTAGCTTCAGAGTTGTCATTTTAACAATGCTTGACCTGATTAATCTCTTAAGTTTATCTTTTCTGACCTAGCGTTGATTGGAATCTTGAATAGGATTTGTCTTAAATTCATTTTTGTGTCGTAAAATGGCATTATATTTTGTAACTGTACAGGCCTTGTGCACATTAAGGTGACATAAATTCTTTACATCATGGCAAGAATTATTGAACTACAGAAGTGACTGTAAATTTTTGTAAAGAGAATTCTTAGATGGGAGAGCCATGTTAATATTTTCAAGGTATGCTTGCTTGTATGTCGCATGCTTGATCACAAATCTCAAGAGTAGTTAGTCAACTAACAGCCCTTTCAAAGCTACTTTGGAGGGGAGGAACAAGTACAGATGTTGTAGTACAATAGCAGCAGTTGCTTTAATTGACACCTCAATTCAAAGCAATTAGCAACTACAGACAAGGGATATTCTATCAGCCAGTAAATCAAGACAAACATGGCAGCAAAAGTTGCCCCAAAACAGTAGAGCAAATTCTCACCCTGTCCAAGGATAGAGTGGTTTTTAAGAGAAGCTCTGTGCTTATAAGAAAAGAAGAAGGTAAATCTAAAGTTCTGTTGCACGGATTTTGTATATTTGATTCAGGAGCTGTGTGGTGGTTGTTTCATATAATCCCTCAGTATTCAAGAAGTAATGTTCCTTCTGCTTGGCTTCTGAATCAAATAAACAAAATCAGTGAGACAGAAATTTTTGGATTTACCATTCTTCTTTCATTTATGAATAGATTACTTCTCTTAAAAACCACCTTTGCTTTCACAAGGCAAGAGTTTGCCTTACTGGTTTCTTCCATTTTTTGCGGCCCTGTTTGTTTTGATTTACCAGTTGGGTAATTCTACCTCAAACAGGGACAAAAAAGAAAAAAGATTTAACCATGTACTCTCAGATTTTGCTGATTTTTCGTTTATGACTTAAGCATCTTGATACAGTAGTAGCAACATATCCAAATTTCAGCTTTCTACCATTTGTCGCTCTGGAAATATCGTAATTCAAAGTTTTGACATTTTCGGGCCTAAATCTTTATTAGCAGCCATTTTGAATTTACACTTTTTATAAAATTAGCTATCTTTTGATCAACTCCTCAGAATTGTTTCATCCAAGTGTGGTTTCCATACAAATATGAGGTGGCGAGCACGAAAATAGCCTGAAAATGGTGTTAAAACAAATAAATATGGCGATAAATGCACAAATAAGTTTTGATTACGTAATTTGCTTTTGTTCATATTTCACTAATTTTTTTCATGTTGCTTGACTTTGACCAAATTGATCTTTTGCATGGTCAAAGTAGACATATACACCTAATTTCATGGAAAAAATCTTCTTGGACAAACCTGTCATTAAGGATTTATTCATGTTTAAATATTTGTGCATATATTTGTATTATGCGCAATAACAACTAAACTACATCATAATAAAATACTACAATACAAACAGTATGATGAAGTTTTCTTGATTTTTTCATAGGTTGTTAAAATGGGAACCCTCTTTGGTGTATATCTTCCATGTCTCCAAAATATATTTGGTGTGATCCTTTTCATTCGTTTGTCATGGATTGTTGGAACAGCTGGAGTCCTTCAAAGCTTCTTCATTGTCTTCTTATGCTGCTGTTGTGTAAGTTTTAACCATGAAATTTTGCCAAACTTCCTTTACTTTCTCTGATGTTAAATCTAGAGATTGTTTTTCCCATTCATGGTAACCAAGGAGGACCAAAGGTCATCTGGCCTCCACCAATGGTACTTGCAATTCTACAAATCCAAGGGAAGGTAAGAAAAAGAAACACAAATGCAAGGACAAATGGTTGAAAGAAAAGAAAAGCTGGCAGCCCCATACCAAACAATGCAGTTGGCCTGATCCCTGTATACTGTAATGTTTCATTGGTCAATTGTTTGAGAAGGTTGTTGCAATTGCTTTATAGAAAGCAGCCAGTAAATAGAAAAAGTAGTAAAAAGTAAAAAGTAAATAGTAAATAGTCCAGTAAATAGAAAGCAGTCTCTTTAGGAACCAACGTGAAACTAGCGCAGAATACATTATTCGGATAAGTGTCCTTCCTTTACTCATTCAACTGAAATTCAAGTTGGCCTGTTATGATGTTTTTCAAGTGCAATGGATTACTTTCATCTTTGTATGACTTGTAATTTAAGTCTTAAGACTTTTCATATTGGCTTGAACAAGAAACAAATAGGCACATGGAGATTGTAGTAAATTATGTATGTTTTATCTCAGTGCCTTCTTTTTTCAGACGATGTTGACAGCGATATCAATGAGCGCAATTGCTACCAATGGAATGGTTCCAGGTGAGTTGGGCATTCAAGCATACATTAAAAGCATAATGGTGTTGAATCCTCCAAATTCAAGTATTGGAGTTGCACGCAGGAAGAGAATGGCATTTCTCATCAATTTTTGCTTTCTCAATTCATGAAATCCTTTCACGTATTCTATGAGTCTATGAGTGTAGAGTGATCCATTAAGATCTTCTTGAAAAGGTAGTCCAGTTAGCTCTCCTTAGGGTGTGTTTGATCGGTGATTCCAAACCTGTCAAATTCTGAAAAAAGCTTTAGGCATCGCAGAGACAGAAGCACAGTCCCAATCAAACACAAAATTCTTCAAATCAGCTGGTTTCAGATTCATTCTGGCGAAAATAGGTTTCAGATTCATTCTGGCGAAAACAATGCTTCCAGTTGAAAATATGGAGAAGATTCTGGTGCTTGGCTACAAAAATTGAACTGACTCAATTACCATAGTAGCACTGGCAAAGTCGCTTCATTTTCAAAGTTTCGCAATTGAAAATGAGAATCTCTCTAAAGTCTACCAAACCCGCCGTCTGTTGGAGTAGAAGACTCAGCAGGCATTCCAAACCAGTTCCAAACCTGCCAAACCTGTGGTTTTCGGAGTTTTACAGTGAATCAAACACCAATTCCGAGTCTTCCAGCTCTACCGTTTTCGGAGTTGGCACCAATCAAACACACCCTTAAAACAGAGTCTGAATCAGATGAGCTATTATAAAATTTTGTAGAATCTTCGAATGTGAGAAACAATGATAGAAGCCCTGATTCTGCTGAAACGTTCACTTCGTGTAGAAATGTGCAAAGATACTGATCGATCCAGACTCTTTTTTACGATAGGTGTAGGTCTGTTCTCAATTCTGGACATCACAGCAAGTACCCCTGGAAAAGGACAGATAATATTGAAACTTAGCCTAGATTCTTACATAATTGATAAAATGGATTGGCTCAGTTGAAATGGAGGTCTAGTTTTAACACTTAATACTGCATTCACATTTAAACCGGCTTTATCTAAACCAAATAAAACATTCAAGAATAAAATTAATCGTACCTTGAGCAGAGTTGTTCTGAAACACGACGTTTCGAGCTGAGCCCGTGAACGGGCTCAGCTCGAAACGTCGTGTTTCAGAACAACTCTGCTCAAGGTACGATTAATTTTATTCTTGAATGTTTTATTTAAATCTATATCGTACAACACGCTCAAAATAAGATTGTTTGGTTTATCTAAACCAGGTTAAATTTCAGTCAATCAAATGCATTTGATTCGGTGGATTGTCCAATTAGAAGGCTCCATTCCATAACCTGGTTTAGTTTAAACTGGTTTCATTTGCAAATGTGAGTGGGGATATTAGCCTGCTGGTTCTTAATCCACGAGGTTCTTATACGTAGGTGTTAATACATTACGTGTTTCTCTTTGCTGAGCTCTTTACTTTGAAGTGCACTCATTCGTTTTATCGTTTGTAAAAGTATTGCAAAGATAGAGACAGTGAAATTTTTCACGACAACGATGAAATATCTCCTAGGTGGTGGATCATATTTTATGATATCAAGAAGTCTTGGTCCTGAATTTGGTGGTGCAGTTGGGATTCTTTTTTACCTTGGGACAACATTTGCATCTTCAATGTACATACTCGGTGCCGTCGAAATTCTGTTGGTAAGAAAAGAGAACAATATCAAATTTTTTCCAGTTCGTGAAGTTTCAATTTCGAAACTAGCTTTACTGCATCATATTTATTCGGTGTGCTAAAAGAACTTGACACGTTTGAAAATTCGTGGTGGGGAGAATATTTGATAAATGAAAATGAATCAAAAGTTTGGATGATAGCCGAAAAGCTCAAGTGTTTTTATGATTTATCTTCTCTTTTTCTGAGAATTGGAAATATAATTAAATTTGAACTCATGAAGATTCCTCTACTCAAAATAAATGAAAAATGGCCTATATCACTCCATAATTAACTTCATATGACTTCTTGTTTTGATTTTAGAGAAAACCTTTTTTTATTTAAGTAAAATTTCATTTTTGCTTGGAAAATTTGGGCTGCGTTTCCAGTATTGATGAAGTAAATTTTAGGTAGAATAACAATACGTCACTCTCGTCACAACTGTCTTTCTTTTGCAGTCATATATTGCCCAAGATATTTCTTTATTTGGTGACGTAGCAGGAGGTGGCACAGTATCAACAGCGATGTTAAATAACATGAGAGTATATGGAACAATTCTTTTATTTCTTCTGGCTATAATGGTTTTCATTGGTGTCAAATATGTCAATAAATTCGCTTCAGTTTTCTTGCTTTGTGTTTTACTGTCAATCCTGGCCATCTACGTTGGCTTCTTTTCCATCCATGCAAGAGGTAGCACGAAGTAAGTAAAATTCCCCGTCTTTTGGATTACTAGATGGACCTGTTTGTATTCTCAGATTCTGATAAATGTACCAAATATGAGAGGATGCATGTTTATAACGTTTGGTAAAGTGAGGTGTCGCAGAAGCTAAAACCTCAAATTCTCCATGTATAAATTTGCATTGAGTTGTAGTGTGGTAAGAGGTTTAATGTTTTAATAATTTTGCACGGAACTCGAGGTCTTTATTCCGTTTTTTTTCAATTTATGTCCAAAATAGCTTAGTGTCAATATTTTACCAAGTATATATAGTAAAACGTTAGATTTTTTCTTTTTCTAATTCAATTTTTCCACAAAAACTTTCACTTTTTGAGACAACATAGATGCTGAAATGCTTCATGGTTGTTTTATTGCCAAGCGTATATACTTTACAAACTTTCTGTTGTGGAATTCTTCAATGGACCTTCCAGCTATTCTACAATAGAGTTTTGATCGAATGTATTTTTATACAGTTTGTAGAATTTTCGAATGTGGACAACGGTGATGGAAGCTCTAGCATCACTCAATCGCATGGTCCCTCTTAAAAATTTATAAAAATATCTCTCGATCCAGATTGTTTTTTAGAGTAGTTTTATGGTTTATCCGTGCAGAACTTCGAATTACCTGCTTACAACATCGTTCTTACGTTTGGACGAATATTTTTTCGCTTACCAGATTTTCAAATTTTTCTGATTTGTGATATCTTTTAAGAGTTACAACTGAACTAATCTTTGATATTCTTGTAGCATTTGTTATGTTGGAGATCAGCTGATGCCAAAGTCATCATATGGATCTTGTTCCAAAAATGACGTAAAATTAGCAAAATATTTCAAAAGGACAGAAAAATCGCACGCTTATTGGAATCATTCTGATGTATTTACAATAAATGGAATCCCGGGAATCACGAGTGGAGTTTTCGCAGGTAATCCTTTTACACTTTTTACTTCAAACATTTGTTGATCAGTAAGATGTTCTCATTTGAAGCAATGCCAATTTTGTGAACGTTTCTTGAACAATTTTTTATGAATTATGTTTGAACTATGTTTAATGCTCGAGTTTACAAATGTAAACTTATGAAGAATTCATAAGAGCGAATTCTAAAACACACAATAAAATTGTAACCTGTAGGGAGAACACCATTGTAAAAGAACGACAATAAAACTTGAAATAAACTTGTAACTGGAGAGAAAAATATTAAACCTGCAAGAAAATCAAGTAATCACTTACCAACGACGTTATTCTACCAAATTATTTTCCAAATACGCTTTATTGTGTCCGTATTTTGAGTAGGGCAAGGTCTGCAATTCATCTCAAGGTTTTTTGCAGTTGTGTTTATTAAACTTCGGAATCCCTCCCTTTGTCTACAGAAGGAGCTCGCTTTCGCTCTTCAACTGTTTGAAGTTGCCGCCAAAAGTTTTGGCGATTGTTGAATGACTAGCTGGCCTTTGTTTGAGGTTAGCCAATCAATGGCTCAGGTGTGATGCTAACTCAAATGTCTTTTGTTTTGTTTGGTATAAAACAGCCTGGTTGTGTCATTTATTTGTTCTACGCATCAACCAAACTGAATTGTCTGCGATGAAACACGTATTTTGTAAGTAGTTTGGTGAAATAACGTTGTTGGTAAGTGATTGCTTGATTTTCTTGCAGGTTTAACAGTTTTCGTTCTTAGATACAGGTTTATTTTATATTTGATTGTTGTTCTTTTTCAGGAGTTGATTACTCTCCTACGCAGAGGTTAGGTTCCCTCCCTATGATTCCCATGCAATGCTTGCAATGCGATGATTGAGGAACCTCTGCATTGGAGAGTAGGAGTTGATAGTGTTCTCTCTAGAGCGAATTCCCTAAACGGCCTCCGAAGCTAAAATCTTCTTGTAATGATACGCCAAACTTTGTGAAATTGGTATGGTTTTTCATCATTGTTTCTGAACTAGTGCATGTTCTTTGATACATATATATATTAGCTCTCTCAATTTCATCAATTTTTAATTCAAGTTAATTTTTTCATTCTAGATAATAGTAAAAGCAAATATCTGAAGAAAAATGAGGATATCAATGGAAGAAAGGGATCATTTGGACCCATTGTTGCTGATATAACATCCAGTTTTACTATCCTACTTGCCATCTTTTTCCCCTCCGTTACCGGTGAGTTGGCCGTTGCGTTGCGTTCTGTTGCGTTGCGTTGCGTTGCGTTGCAGATTCTGTTGCTTTGCTATATTATGAATATAAATCTTTCATAATCTTTCATTCTTTCATAATCAAAACAATCATGATTATATATTTAAAGATTTCAACATTATTTCACCTGAAGCGGTTAGAATCGGCTGATTGAATTTAAACGAAGTCATGATTGTTTTGACTGCTAAAAGAACGCCAGGCTTGGTTCTGTTTGAATATCGTAGTTTACTTCTAATCAGGCCCTCCCAGGGAGTTAAAGCTTTCTTGTTCCCCAGTTGCTTCTCTGTTTGTTCACTTATCATTCCCTGTAAAACGAATCAATGAGAGAATTCATCAATTTCTTCCCTGGAAACATATTTATTATTCCTTGTACCAAGCTCTGCAGCCTCCAGCATAAAATTTCCTTGAACTTCCAAGTATCTCATGTTCCCTATTGTCGCTAGGAGGGCCTGTCGAATCTTACATGTTCCGGAAAGAAACTGTTTGTAAGGGCCATCACTGTTGTGAGTGGAACAAGTAAGGGACTTCGTAGCTTTTAGAATCAAATGAACTGACTTTTTAAGACCGTGTCTCTCAGGGGGGAGTGGGACAGCTGAAATTTATAACGTACATTCCATGAAATTTGATAAAATTTTCACTCCCAATTAGTATCGATAACACTTGATTTTAGAAAGCTGGTGGCGATGTATTTTCTGAAGGTTTTTTGGGTCACTCAGTGTTGCTCAGGCTATGGACTTCGAGTGAACTGGTTTTGTTCAAACCTCCCTTTCTTTTATTTCATCTTTTTTGATAAAAAGATTTTTCTTACAGGAATAATGGCTGGCTCAAATCGATCTGGCAATCTTAAGGATGCTCAAAAATCCATACCTGCAGGGACTATTGCTGCTATAGCAACTACATCCTTTGTGTGTATCCTTTTCGCACAGATTCCATGAAATGTATTGCAACAAATTCAAGAATGGCAACAAATTATGTCCATATTTGATTAAAGTAATGATCTAAGACACACAGAATTATGTTTGTCACTTCATCGTTTCATTATCTTTGCATAGAAACACGTTTCCTTTAACTATTGCATGTTCCTATTGATATATTATATGACATACTGTAAGTCACAGGAAAGGTATATCTCGCTGACGTTGCTTCAGATGCCATAAACTTAGCCAGATACATCTTTAACACATATAAGATTTGACTTCGGTACTTCTGTTTGGTGCAACGATTGTTGGTGATTTGATGCGAGACAAGTAAGGTCCCGTTCACACTACTCCGTTTTTGTTCACACTGATCCCCACGTTAACGGAGGTTTTCGAAAAACGCTATCGAAAATGGATATCCACAAAAACGGAGGTTTTTGAAAATGTTCCAATATTCAACATTGAGCTTGACAAAACCGGAGCAATGTAAACGCACAGAAACGGATATCTTTGGCTCCGTATTTCTTATCAGGTGGACCAATGTGAAGGGACAGTTTTCTACAAAAACGGAGTAATGTGAACGGGTAGCTTCAATGCAACAAAGCAGATCATTAGAAACACAGAGTAGTGTGAACGGGGCCTAAGTCAATGCTAAATTTAATCTTTTTCATATTTTATTGACTAAGCTGCGAACATTCGGCCTGCGATGCCGGCTAGACATTATTCTGCCATAATGAAATTTCGTGTCAATTTATTTGAGTTTGGTAATCTGATATTTGCGCATTAAATTGCAATGTTTAATGAAATAAACTTAAGTTAGCCCTTAATCTCTGATTCTTCCTAATTTGTCACGAAGTGGTAAAGATTATCTTCGGATTAAAATTTCTTTCCTGCAGCGTTCTTGTGATAATTTCCTTCGTTAGTTTCTCGTAACAGATCAAAGTCAATGGTTCTTAAAAGAGAATAATAACAGTATCTGAACCCGTCATGAATATTTGATGCTAATTTTGCATATGAATTTGATTACTTTATCCCGTAGTAGCCTGCGCACAGACTTTACTACTGCGCAGGAGAAATCTTGTTCTCCTGCGCAGTAGTAAAGTCTGCGCGCAGGCTATCCCGTAGCAACTATCAGGGAAACATACTAGAAATGTGCTTTTGATGGTACAACTCTCTCAAAATGAAATTAACTTTCTCTTTATAGACAAAATCGGCTAAGGTTTGTTTACACCCATTTTAAGTCCTGTGATCAATCTCTTGATAAAACATCTTTTGATTTCTCTTACATATTTCGTGCCATGCTAAGTTATGCCATGAATGCAAAAAGTAGCATAATACTAAACCTTCGCAAGAGAATGGTCACATGATTTGAAATACGTAAAACAAACCTTAGCCAATTAGGTCTATTATCAATGCATAGAGATGATCAATGTCTTTTTGTGCACCCTGTTTCAAGCATAATGCTCTTTCAACAATATATCAGTCTTTAACATTTGGAATGCCTAATAGTTAGGTAACATATATGAAATATGTTTCGTTACAAATGAAAAATGCTAAGAAACGCGTATTATCTGTAGAAGTTTGACTTGAATAGGCATGATATTAAGTACAGAAGGAATTAATGATCTGTCTTTGTGTTTTATTACTGCTCATTAATGCTGTCAGAAATTGTTCATTAACTTTGTGTTTATAATAGTCTACTTTTTACAGGCAGGGTGAGAGTATCGGTGGGTCACTTGTGGTTGCCAATATTGCATGGCCAAGTAAATATGTTGTTTTGATTGGTTCATTTTTATCAACGGTTGGTGCTGGTCTTCAGAGTCTAACAGGGTAAGATTTGAATTTTTATCACCGAAAATATTGTCTTTTACTCTAATATTCAAAATGCTATTTATTGACTCAAGAAATTGGTTTACACTAAATGAAATTAAAAACTTTTTAAACAGCTAGGGATTATTGAAATATGCTTCACATTAAGCTCTATAGTTTTCTTTTGTAAGGAGCCCCTTTAGGATTCAAACTTTCGATTTGTCCGTATTCTCTCCAATTTATCTTATGAGAAAGGCCTACTCCATAAAGACAAGCCGTTTCTCAGCCAAGAAGTTTACATTAGTCCTCTGTTTCATCAAAGCTATTAAAACCCATTTTTAGCCATGATTCTTAAGAGGGACTGATGACGAGGAAAAGCTCAAAGAACCTGTCAGAAATGAATTTCATATCATACGAAAGTCGACTTTTGGGCCACAAAGGATCATAGTTAGCCATTGGTCTTTAAGAGTTCATTCATGACAGACTTCTTTAACCGCTGCCGTGCATTCTGACATTATTGAGACTTCTCTAAGCATGTATTATTCCTGGTATAAAAAGGAGAATGAAATTAATGCTAGTATTCAGATCCTTTTTAAGAGGTGTTTGATCAAAAGTTCTGCCGTCCTTTGCTTTGATATTGTGTTCATTCAAGGCTTTTTGTGGCTGTTAACAAGGTCTTGATGCACACATTTCTGCCTGGAAAATCTTGCCTTTTTGGAAGCACGTTCAATTCTTGTTTCAGTGCACCTCGTTTATTGCAAGCAATTGCCCAGGATGGCATAATCCCTTTTCTCAACGTATTTGCTGCATCTTCAAAGGGAGGTGAACCACACAGAGCTCTATTGTTGACAATTTGCATCTCAGAAATTGGTGTTATCATTGCAAGCCTCGATGCTGTTGCCCCTATAATTACTATGTAAGTTTATCTCTTTTTATTTATTTCTCGGCCATATAGCACATCATACTGTCTCTGTAGTCATACTCACGGTAATAATGGGCATACATTGGATCTTGCTGCTGCTCGTATTTCAGTGACACGCAAAAAGTAAACAACCGGATTTAAAGTGCTGTTTGCAAATACCAGAAAACATGACCACATGAATCCAAAGAGGCTCTCTGTGCTATTGATACATTTGGTTGATCTTGAAAAATCGTTAATAAGGAGACCAATGCCTGGCAGATAAAGGATAAGAAATGTAACAACTATGATTGCCATTGTATGGGTTTTCTTTACTTCGCACTTTCTTAGTCTTATTCTTTGCTTTTTCTCTACTGTGATCTCTTCTTTGAATTGCAATCCTACATCCTTGTTTTCCTCATCTAGCTTTTCCTCCACTTTTACTACTTTGGTATCCCTTTGCTTTCCTATTATCCGTTTATTGGTCACCTCTTCTATCTTCTTGTGTTCTCCTATTGTGTCCTCAACTTTTGCATCTACGACTTGCTTTTGTTCTCCTCTCATCTTCTCAATTCTCACTGCTACCGATTGGCTTTGTACCCCTCTTATTCCTCTATCTGTCACTGATACAGATTGGTTTTGCATTTCCTTTGTTGTTACGTTTGTTATTGCTACAATTAGGCTTCGAACTCCCTTCGTTTTTGTAGTTGTAGTTGTTACAAATGGGTCTTGGATTTCGCTGGTTTCTCCGTCTGTCGTCACGATAGCCCTCGTTTGCTCTCTTCTCATTCCTCCATCTGTCACTGATACAGATTGGTTTTGCATTTCCTTTGTTGTTCCGTTTGTTGTTGCTACAGTTAGGCTTCGTACTCCCCTCGTTTCTGTAGTTGTTGTTGTTACAAATGGGCCTTGGACTTCGCTGGTTTCTCCGTCTGTCGTCACCATAGCCCTCGTTTGCTCTCCTCTCATTTCTCCTTTTGTCACAGCTACAGACTTATTTCTCTCTGCTGTTATCTCCCCAAGTGTTACTGACACCGCCTGAGTTTGTTTTCTGATCACGTGGTAAATTTTGATGTAACTACCAGCCATTATCATGAGCGATAGACCCAGAAACAGAAAACGAAATGCTTCAAAGATACTGTTGAATCGAAGATGTGGCTCAAAAACATTAAAAACAGCCCATAGAACTACAGCAGTTATGGAAATGCTGATGTGTGTTTTACAATTTGCCGATGCATGGTATCTGTACGGGTAACAAATTGCGACGAATCGATCTAATGTCACAAGTATTGCGAACTGGAAAGATAGCCCCACACAAAACTGAAGTGCTGCAGCAGAAACTTCAAACAAAGTGTTATTTATTGAACGATCAATTAACATTTTGATATGGAATGATAAATGAATTGGCTGTGTGATAAATGCGACGAGGAGGTCACTGAAGCACAAGGAACCGAGAAGTACATTTGATGGTGTATGGAGTGAGCGTGTTTTTAATAAAGTTATCATAAAGATAGAGTTTCCAATTATTGCCATGATGGTGGAGAAAGTATCAATGATTAGGAATGCTATTGTGTTGTTTTTAAAGTCATTGCCATGCAGTATGAAATCCTTGCAGTTCAAAGTCATTTTGTGGAATCCGTGGATCCTGTTCCTTTCTTCAGGATCTTATTCCCTTTGACGCTTTTCGAACAGGAAGAATTTTGTTATGCATTTGCATTTGGCTACATGATACTCTTTGCCTCTTGAATTTTCTACTTTCACCAGCCGCAGAAAATGACATCTTTGCTTTGCTGTCTTCCCATTGGAAATTTATCTGTTTTTATTTTGTTGACGATGACTCTCTTGTAATACCGAGAACATTCAGTTTTGCTTCTGATGTTGATGAACAAGGCTTGAAATAGTCGTAAAATTCTATGTTGAAGTCAGAGTTGTTTCCCAACTTTTCAGTTGTATTATTTTTTCATTTTCTTGCTTAGCTGTATACTGATTTGGACGACTGCATGATTTTCCGATATGAATAATTTCTTCTGCTCTGTCCACACGATTTTCGTTTAATATTTATATGAACGACTTCTCTCAAGTGACTTTTTGTGATTTAAACTCAGTGGTTTCAGATAAGTGGCATTAGATTGATCGAACGGAATATCGCTGTTTGTCTTTTCAGCAACCAACTTCTTCAGAATTAACCCATTATTTCTTTTTATGTCTTTAACAAACACAACACCGAAGTAGTTAATTTTAGCGTTTCTGCTCTCAGTAAATTCGTTTCTGGTTCATTTTGATGTCCGGTCAACACCTGTTGCGAGAGAGCAGCGCATCCGACTCAGTCACGATTGTAATTAAAACCTGCTTTGCCGAATCTCTCACTCAATGTTTTTCTAATCGAAAAATATTTCCATAATTAGTTGTTTTAGATTTGAGTCGGTTAATCGCCAACATGCAATTCTCATTTAAAAGGTTCATTAAGGTATTATATAGTTATTTAGCAGATTTTCCCCGTTGGATTTACATAGCTGATTTTCCATTGCAAATGATAAATCCTAAACTAATAATCATCTCCTTCATTAAGATTGCAAAGTCAAATTGACTAACTTGTGAGTAAAAAGGGCATCCTCTTTCAAAAGGCAATTACTCTCTAAACATCAAGACGATGATGTTAGCAAATATGTAATTTAATGATTGAAATGTTTAGATCTATTTTAGAATTTAACGGACCGAAATCCGTTCTGAATTATGAGACATTTTCTTGCCCTCGATGAAATCTTCAAACTAATGACCAAATTTTTTCTGATAGTTCTACTTTGTAGCAATGACTTCAACACTTTTCAGCCAGTATTATCCCCATGGTAGTTGGTAGTATGAAATCGCTGGAATGTTATTTTGCTCCCCGGGATTAGCCTCACTCCATAAGGGCCCTCAATTTACGCTCAACCCATTGAATTGAGTTGATGTTGTTGTCGCTTCAGTGAGGGCCTTAATTCCCAACTGCTCTCAAAACGGCAAATAATTTCCTGCGGGACACAGAGCTGTTCCCTGACCAATCAGAATGAAAGATTTCAAACAACGTGAATTGATTGGCTGCTTTTTCTTCAATTTAAACTTCACGCCAAAGACGAACAAACTCGCGTTCCACTAAACGGCTGCAATGAGCAAAATCTCGAAGTACCGAATGAATTTGAGAAATCTTTTGTGTCCTTAAACAAGCAGAATATCACCTGTAGGTAGGAGTTTTTTGCGTAAATTGCTCGAAGAAATATCTATCTATGTACTCATAGTTTGTTTTGAAGTGTAGAACTTCAGGAAAACGGTTTTTTTGGCGTTTAGGGTTGGTGGTTTTGAGAAAAAAGTAGCAGGTGATTTATACCATCTTGATTCGGGCCGTTTCTGCAAGCGCATGGCAATGAGTCGTAGTTATAGTGGCATATCAGCTCACGCAAGGAGCGAACTACGATATGTTATCAGTCTGCTCAGGGATGACACGTACATCGTCCCAAAGGCATAACGTGTGTTAAAGCGGGTTAAAACATACGACAGTCATTGCTGTGAGGCAGAAAATTTGGTCATGTTCTAGATCTGTTTTGAAGGTTCTTGAGGTGGCTTGCTTGAGCAAATCCCTCATCACTTCAGAACGGACTGGCCAAATTTAGTTTGGTAAATTTAAGATATATTTGGAGATGTTCATTATTGAATGATATACTTGCGAATGTTATTTCATTGGTATTCAGGGAGCAGTGGTCGTTCAAAAGGAGATTGTCGGTATGCTAACAAAACAAATTAATGCAAGAAAATTATTGCAAGTTCTTGAAACTTTATGAAAAACTTTGTAAATTCTTAGATAGTGAAGCCTTTCTTGTTGTCTCACCTCGTTATAAATTATTCGGAATAACAACGTTATGTTTATTCTTTTTCAGGTTCTTTTTGATGTGTTATGGGTTCGTAAACTTTGCTTGCGTCCTGCAATCTTTGTTGAAAGCTCCAAATTGGAGACCAAGATTTAGAGTTTATCACTGGTAAGTACATCGTGGCATTGCTGTCCTTCAGCTAGCTGACACAGTTTAAAAGTAAGTCATAAATTCGTCTCATTGACTGCCTTAAAGAGAATCAACGGAGATAAAGCCCGCGGGTAAGGAGTCTGGGTGTTCTATTAATAGCGTATTGTATTCAATGATTCCCACACGTGTATGGTTATTGGGCCTTATTGTCTAGCTAGAGGAACAATAACATGCGTAGGAGTTTTCTTTGTCCTATTCATAGAATGCCTCCACTTATCTCCGTTCATAACTGCCAGTGAATCTATTTTTATTCAACGTCCTAATCTTGATATTTCTACTTTAGTATCCCCTAAGCCGTTTTTTCGACTTTAAGGATGGTCTGAAGCGAAAATGTTTATTGATGGAAATGAATCGCACGGTTGAATGATGCAAAATGTCGTTAAAAATTTTTTGATACCTTATTTATCCACTTTTTGTATATGATTGGTTGACAATGATTCCAAGAGAAATCGACTCAAGCGAGCTTTTCTTCAATTGATATTTATGACCTTATAGGTATTGTTGAAACTCACCTTGACAGCACCGTGGAGGAAGATAGACTGGCACTAAATGGCTACACTTTTATCAAAAATAACCATCCTCAAAATGTGAAGAGGGGTGGTGTTGGTTTATATATCAGGGATTCTCTTGCTTCAAAAAACCGCTCTGATTTAGTGACCCTTCCTGAATGCATTTTATACGAAATTCAATGTAATAAGAAAAAGTACTTCTTCGCCGTAATTTATAGAAGTCCACATCAGAGCCCGGAGGAGTTTGATAACTTCAAAACAAACTTTGAGTTAATGCTATCCAAAATACATGCCGAAAATCCATTCTGTGTTATAGTTACTGGTGATTTCAACTGTAGATCAACTCAGTGGTGGGAAGATGACATCGAAAATAACGAAGGAAGACTGTTTGAGATACTAGCATCCGACAATGGCCTTCATCAGTTGATTTCAGAACCTACCCATTTAATGGGTGATTCAAAATCCTGTATTGATTTGATATTTACTGATCAACCTAACCTCATTATTGAGTCTGGTGTGCATCCGTCACTGCATGAGCAATGCCACCATCAAATTGTTTACGGTAAATTATCTGTTTCAAACATAGCACTACCTCCGTACACACGCAAGATTTGGTTTTACGACAAGGCAGACTTTATAGCTATTAGGAAAAGCATTGAAATGTTTGCCTGGCACGAACATCTCGACAGTTTGACATGTCCTAATGAACAGGTGAAACTACTCAATGAGGTCCTTTTGAACATTTATTCTAATTTTATTCCTAACAAAGTTAAAACAATTAGGCCTTGCCAAGTACCCTGGATAACGCCAGCCATCAAGAACTTTCTTAGGAAAAAAAATCGTGCATATAAAAGTTTCGTGAGGAGTGGCCGGCCAGATGACAAGCTCGAAGGTATACAAAGGATGATAGCTGAAGGCGCAAGGCTGATTGAGGAAGCTAAGCGGAATTACTTCTTTAAGGCCGGGAAAACATTGGCTAATCCTGGGACCAGTAGTAAAACCTATTGGACTTTGATAAACACTGTCCTTAACAAAGCTAAGATCCCCATGATACCACCCTTGCTAGAGAACGGGCTGTTTGTAACGGACTTTACGGAAAAAGCACAGATCTTTAATGATTTTTTTATACTTCAATGCACAACCATTGACACAGGTAGTGAAATTCCACAAGATATTCCATTAACTACGACTCTGATAAGTGATTTTGCCATCTCCGATGAAAAGATACTTAATATTATTAGATCACTCAATCCTAACAAAGCACATGGCTGGGATGAAATATCTGTGAGAATGATAAAATTGAGTGATGATGCATTGGTTCTGCCACTCAAAATTATTTTTACAAACTGTTTGCAGCGTGGTTTATTTCCCGAAATATGGAAACATGCAAATGTAGTCCCGGTTCATAAGAAAAATGAGAAAAATCTGAAGGGGAATTATCGTCCCATTTCCCTGTTACCAATTTTTGGGAAAATACTTGAAAAACTCGTATACGATTCTTTATACTCACATCTCGTATCATGTGAGGTACTAGACCCAAATCAGTCAGGTTTTCGCCCAGGAGACTCAACAGTCAACCAGTTACTGTCAATAACACATACAATATTTCAAGCCTTCGACTGCAATCCCCCACTTGACGTCCGGTCTGTGTATCTTGACATTTCTAAGGCATTTGATAGGGTGTGGCATGATGGCCTAATTTATAAGTTAAAACGATGTGGTGTCTCAGGACAACTTCTTCTTTTAATCCAAAACTTCCTTAGTGGTCGAAAGCAGAGAACTGTACTGAATGGACAGAGTTCTAATTGGGGAGATATCTCAGCAGGAGTGCCCCAGGGCTCTATTTTAGGACCCTTGTTTTTCCTTGTGTATATAAATGATCTAGCTATAGGCTTGAGGTGCAATGTTAAGCTATTTGCCGATGATACGTCATTATTCACAGTGGTAGAAGATTCAAATACAGCTGCCAGTGATATGAACCATGACTTGGACTTGATAAGTCAATGGGCTCACACTTGGAGAATGTCCTTTAATCCTGATCCGCAAAAACAAGCTGTTGAATTGACATTTTCAAGGAAAAAAATTGAAATCGATCATCCAGTGATCCTTTTTAACGACATACCCGTGAAGAAAGTAACTGAACATAAACATTTAGGAATTATCCTGGACTCAAAACTGTCTTTTTCAGCTCATATTAAATCTGCTATCTCTAAAGCAAGAAAGGGCATCGGCTTACTGAAATATCTCTCCAAATATCTGCCCAGGCATACTTTAAGCGAATTATATAAGCTTTACGTTCGACCCCATCTGGACTATGGTGATGTCATTTATCATATCCCTGCTAAAGTATGTGAATTCGGTCAAAATATCATTTTATCAAATTTAATGGAAAAGCTGGAGTCTGTTCAGTATTCTGCTGCTTTGGCTGTAACAGGAACATGGAGGGGAACATCTCGAGAGAAGCTGTACACAGAACTTGGCTGGGAGTCACTAAGTTCCCGAAGATGGAGCAGACGGCTTACCTTATTCTATAAGATTATAAATAATCTTAGCCCTGCGTATACAAAGGATCCAATCCCACCACTTCATCAATCGCAGTACTCACTTCGCTGTCAGGATGTCATTGGGCGATTGAGGGCAAGGACAGAAAAATTCAAGAGTAGCTTTTATCCTAACTGTTTGTCCGAATGGAATAAGCTTCAGCCTGAATTGAGACTTGCACCTTCTGTTGCTATTTTCAAAAAAAAGTTCTTATCAATAATCCGCCCTCCAGCGAAATCTGTTTTTGGAATTCACGACCCAAAAGGATTATCCTATCTTACGCAGCTAAGAGTTGGTTTCAGCAAGTTGAACTTCCACAAGTTCAAGCATAATTTTAGGGATACAATAAACCCAATGTGCCCAACAAGTGATGGCATTGAGGATACGGAGCATTTTTTGTTGCTCTGCCCTTCTTTTGATCTTCAGCGTCGAGACCTTCTCACTGGAATTGTTGAATTATTACGACCATTTGTGCAAATCACCAATCTTTCAAATGATGCTTTGATGCAACTTTTACTATATGGTGATCAATACCTTTCTTATGACTTGAATAGAAACATTCTCGAATTGACCTTACGGTTCATTCACGAAACTGGTCGGTTTGACTAAGATCTGTTGACTCTTCAGTTACGTACAAAGCAGCCACTAAGTCCTCTTATGTAATGTTATTTTTCTTTGTAATTTCTGTTTCACATTAAGTGTCAGGTCTTTCCACTCCAAACAACCCACGACTTACGCTCGTGACATTTTAAAATTATCGTAACCTGTCACCTAATGTAGAACAGAATCGTTCGTATTTTGTTGTGTTGTAGGTAGATTAACTTGCTCGTCCTCATATATTGGCCATGGGGTAGTCATTGTCTTTCGCTCCCCATGGTGTCGTCCCTGTAGTGTTGTAAAGTAATTAGGGAAGTTTTGTAGAATGTAAGATTTGTTGTAAAATTTTTATATGAATAAAAAAAAAAATTGATATGCCTTTCTGAATATCATATCGATTCATGACACAATTTCTATTACAATTATTCAGCTCACCTTAAATGTCTCCTTCAGTTGTAACCTTTGAAAGATCAGATGCAGCTATATTTCCATATTGCACCCTAGTAATTTGCAAACAAAATGACGTCATCAGCTTAAACTGAAAATCAGTGGATGACTTGAAAATGAAAAGAGATTTTTGACAGGATTTCTTATCAGTCACCAATGCCGTTCATTAGCACCAATAAAGATTTTTGCGTCAGGTCACCTTTAAATAATTCAAACTAATCAAGTTACGAGTAGGTTATATTGATAAGGGCAAGAAAAGAAAGAGATCTTTGGCACAACCGTCGAAGATCCCACTGTGACTCTTTTTATCTCATTTTTATTCATCATTCCAATTTTTGATATTTCTTTTCCAACAGGACAACATCAGCACTCGGCGTCGTATTTTGTTTATCCCTTATGTTCATTTCAAGTTGGTATTACGCTTTAGTTGCCATGGTGCTGGCTCTAGTTGTCTATAAATACATCGAATATAGAGGGTAAGGCATTCCTGCATCCTTTACTTTGCTATGAATTTCTTCTCACTTTTTTGTCAAGTTAAAGAAACATAACCACCTCTTTGGTCAATCTGTTTCGTTTTCATGACCAATTCTTTACTCAGTTTGTTAGGACTTTTCGATCCTTCATCCATAAGGTTTTCACAAAAATTTCTCGTAGCCATTTTAGCAACAGATTAATCGACGCTCTTGAATACCTTAGCAAAAATGATATCAGATCTCGTTTTAACGACTGCCAAACCTAGTGATACCGAACTGGGATGTTTTGGGAGATTTTTTCAATAATGCAAGGCTATTTTCATTCTGCCACAGTTTCAGAGTGTGGCTAAGATTGCCTCCCATTTCAAGGCGTATTTTTAATTGCCCTACTTTCTATCTTTAGAGCTGAAAAGGAATGGGGTGATGGTCTTCGTGGATTATCATTAAATGCAGCAAGATACAGTCTACTAAAACTTGAAGAAGGATCACTGCACACTAAAAATTGGAGGTATGGCGACAAAAATCTAAGCTTCAAATACTATCTTGTATTGCTCCATTCCTGCTGTTTTTTTCCAATGCGCCCTATTATTCATGGATGGCTATCCATGAATTGTGAAATCAGTTTAAATCTGGGGTGTCCTTTTGTTGCTTAAATTTGTAGCACCCATCTTTCGCAATCCGCGACGCGCTACTAAGTCGGTAAACCGTAACCCTTTTTCTTTCCTTTCTGGAGGATCTTTACAAGTACGCAGTGCTTCCAATGCAGAATTTCAAAGCTTGATTTATCATCCCTATTCCTGTAATTTTTACCGTTTACGTAACCATGTTTTTCCTGAGCCACGTCAAAATTCTTGTCTTTTCAGGCCGCAAGTTCTTGTTCTCTGCACAACCATGAATGGTCCAGAAGTGGATGACAAGTCAGCGAAATTGATATCATTTATTGGACAACTTAAAGCAGGTTTCACTTTAACCGAAGTCATCATTATTTCATGAATGCCCTATTTTAAACAACTTGAGCGTATCCCAAACAATGTGACCCATTTGTGTTGCTGCTCAGGAGGAGACTTACAGTCTAATGTGCGGTTCTTGATAGAGATTCATAGGATTGGCTTCAAATCAAATTTGAGAACTTGCATTAGCCAATCGGGCAGTTGGTAGGTGATCTGTGGCACACCAAATTAAAACGTGATTTCATCATTTTCTTTTTTCTCCGAAAAAACCCAAAGATTTCTCTCTCAGCAAAGAGTATTTTGTGTTCAGCGTTTTTTCTAATATTTATTGAAATTATTTTAGGGAGAGGTTTAACAATTATTGGATCTGTCATACAAGGAGATTACATCTCTCATACTGTTGAAGTTGATGAAGCAAACGAGGTAGGCAAATAGGCCTTATTCACAACTTATCTTAATTCGAGGTGAATGATGCAAATCTCAGCACAGCTGTAATCTAGACCATGCTTATTTTGCCCGGGGGGGATACTTGCCTAAATGTGCCCACGGAAAAAATTTACCCCACTCCAGAATTATTGCCTTCAAATGATACTCGATTCCAGGAAAAAGTGGTTCAAAGTATACACGAACACACAAAATTTGGACTAAATAACAACCCGATCTAAGAATTTTCCCCTATGACATGTTTTGACAACCGGCTCCAGAAAAATTGCCATCTTTTGACATCCTGTTCTGAAAAAGAAAGATGAAAACAATTTCCTGAAAAATAGCACATTTCTGTCGGACAAGTGTTCTAAGTACCCACCCCCCCTCCGGGCTATTTCGATCCAAATACACGTGCAAACTGTTTCATGCGTTGTTGAAAGTACACGATTTTAGGACTTAGCTTCACATCATATCGAGGTGAATGAGGCATTTCGAAAATACTGACGTTATTGTGAAACGGATATAATTTGGTTTTTGGTTATGATTTATAGTTTGCGAAGCTTTCCATGACATCTAATGTGAGACAAACTTTAGAAACTTTCGTTGAATTTTAAGACCATACGCAGTCGGAACGAGATGACTTTATTCCTCTCCCATTGTATATGGTGCAAATGAAAATTCACTGTTTTTTATCGGGTTTAATTTATGATATTACAAAGTCGGTAACTGGATTTCTTGCAGCAATGTGTGTAATTCTTGTGATGAGTTCATGATTTTTCCTTAAAATTAAATTTTTGCGTAAATATTTTATGCGGATGATTGTCACAGATGACAACAAGTTATATTATCATTCGTAAGTGCTGCTGGCGAACATTAAATTGTGTCCATACTTTCTTGTTCGGGATACTATCAGCGAAAGTCTTGCGAATTTTTTCCTGAAGAGCCAGATGCCCGCCAAAGCGCTTTGGAGTCTGCGCAGTATCGATCTCAGGGTCACCGCCAATCATCCTTCCTTTGTTAATTTGCGCATGCCCCAAAACGCTTCCCTCGTCCTATTGACCGCGAGCCAATCAGAGTTAACGTCTTTTCCTTTGTGATTTACATAAGGGGGAATTCGCAGTATCCCCAACAATTTCATGGATTGAATTGCTTGTTTCAGAACCTAAGAGATATCATGAAATCAGAAAAAGTGAAAGGATTTTGCAAAGTTATTGCTGCAAAAGATCTCTCCGAAGGGTATTCATTTTTGTAAGTGACAATTCTCGTTCTATTTTCGTTATATAGTCAATCACAAATGTAACAGTTTAAAATATCTTGTATATATGAAATTAGAAAATAAGGCCGGGAAAGACATAGTTGATTTGCTGTGCATATACGAGGCGCCATTTTCTTGTCATGGGTGAAAGATCATACACATAAGCAGTCATTTGATCGGGAGTCAAGAATCAACAGCAAAAGCTGTTCAAAGGCTTTTCTTACTGTTCTTCCAACTCCTTTTTCACAGGCGATAGTCTGACTGAGAATGATTAACTACAATGGACTAAACGTTCAATTTGAATCATGAAATATGATATCTCTTTATTTATTTCCCTTTCATTTCAGAATTCAAAATGGAGGGCTAGGTGGCCTAACAACGAATACAGTCATCATTGCATGGCCTCATGATTGGAAAGAAAATCTAAACGTGGCAGCCTTTATCAGTACGTGAAATAACGAATCATTATTCATTGAAATTTATTCGCCAGTTATGAATTGTGGATTACCATGTCTGCATACCTAGAGCTTTGAAGAGAGTAGACTGTTTTCTTGAATCAGTAACGAAATGCTTAAAGTTTTCTTAGCAAGATCAATTTGCTAATACAACCATAAATGTTTTCGATCAAGCATCCATGATTCACTACTATTGCGATTTGAATTCCGTTTCTGAAGCAGAATATTTTACTGAATTTAAATTTCAAGTGAATCGTGAACCAGAATTGAAAATGGAATTCTCGTCCCCATAAAAACCCTTGGACTGTAGTAAATAACTGCTGATTTGGGGGCCTTTTTTCTTAAACCAATGGAGAATAATCCATTTAATTAATGCTTGTGACTTGGCAAAATTATTGGGGCTGGAGTCCTGCCCTCGCTTCCTTTGGGCTAAGCTCCTCACCAGCATTTCCAAATTTCTGGGTCTAAAAAATGAGTGCTTTTAGCGAAAACATTTTCACATGTAATATAGTCTTGGGCGGATAGCTTAGAATTTCAGTTTTGAATCCAGGTCACTGGTAGTTTATTCCACAGCCCGTCCAAAGTGTTAACATTTTTTACTCACCCGGTATTGCTAACATATTTCGATTTTTCTTATTTATCAGTTTTTCTTGCCTTTTCTAGATACCGTTTGTGTAACAACAGAAAGACACGAAGCAATGATTGTAGTGAAAGATGCAGAATCATTTCCAAATCGCAAGGATCGTCAAGAAGGCAATATTGATATCTGGTGGGTTGTTCATGATGGTGGAATGATGATCCTCATGATGTTTTTGCTCAAGAGACACAGCACTTGGAGGAAATGTAAACTCAGAATCTTCACCGTTGCACGTATCCTTTCATTAGCAAACTTATTTCTCAAATATAGCTTCAGAAGCCTTTTCAAGGCAGCTGAATTTGAAGCAATTTTGAGGTAGCTCTGTATGTTTCACGGAACAATGCTTGTCAAATAACCTATTTGATAATTTGCAACATCACAATATTGAGGATGAAATATTTTTCGGTGAGGAGCAGCTTAAGTTAACGCTTTAAGAACTTTATAATACGCAACGAATTTCGTTTCATTTTTTGAAAAATAATTGCTTAGAATCCCACGTCTGGTAAAATTGACTTGGATCTTTCGACACGAGAAGGCCTTTGTAACTTGCCCCATTTTAGGTTAAGGTATTTTGAGAGCCAAATTCAAAACGTGGATGGCAAATAATATGATATTGGCGAAAAAGGCTAGACTGTATTTATGATTCTGCTGAAGCTGGTAAAAGAATAACAGATTTTGAAGGCATATGGCTAAGGTCGAGAGAACAAAATCATACCATTTTATTAGCAAACAGCAACACCTATTCAAAACAAAGCTAAATATTGGGCCCTAATAAAGGACACTTGATTATCACTTATAAATTCCTTAATATTTGAAACAGAGATGGAAGATAACAGCATTCAGATGAAAAAAGATTTATCCAAGTTTTTGTACAATCTGAGAATTGAAGCGGTTATTGAAGTCATTGAAATGGTAGGGTTTTATGAGGAAATTTGCTTTGGCTCGTAATGCAGCTCAGTTAAGCTGTGAATTTTCCTGTAACTTTTTTGAGATAATAACCTGTTGTCATTGATTTTAGGCAAGAATGTTTCGGCAATTTGGTCGAAGTTTTTAGAGCTTTTCGAAATTGACCTCCACAAAACTTCTTGTAAATTTGGATACAATGATATGAGCTTGATATAGTGAATTGTAAATTTTGAAACCCTTTCCTTACTTCAAGAAAATACATGATATTCTGCAAAAGTCGCATTTGGGAAGGAACTAGCATCGTTCTAGCAGTGTTAATCCTCCATAGAGGAACCCTTTTAAAGGGGCTGTGTCACGTAATGTAAACAAACTTCTTTTGAAACAACTATTTTGCAGTATTTTTGATAGGCCATACCACAGAGGATTGCCACTATTTTTCTCAAATGAAGTTGTTATTTTGAAGATAGACTCTTGAACTTTGTCGAGAAGCAAACGAAACCTTCATATGTTGTACGTACGATTGCAGAGATATTGGTGGATTGTTAGGAGTAACTTTATTGTGGATATACCCCAATCCATCCACCAAAATCTGTGCTAAACACAATGGCCACATTGGGCAGCAATATAGATTAAAGAGATAACAGGTTTACTTACGGTTACGTGACCATGACCCTTTAAATTTGACTTTGTTAAATATTGGAGTCCCAGGTTTTAAGCAGCTCAGATTTTTATTTTGTATCATTTGGCAGTTTCGTAAGAGGTTATTCTTTGTTATGTAGTTTGACCAAGATATTTGTGCTTACACATACGAAAGAACTTTGATGATGGAACAACGGAAAGTCATATTGGAAAAGATGAGACTGACAAGAAGAGAAAGTCGAGTTGAAGTAAGCGATTATTTTTGTACTTTTTATTGGAAACATTATGTTTCTACACCATTCGCGCTACCACATAAAACCAACTTTATGTAGACTAGGGTGAATTCCAACCTTGATAATGTGATGATGTGATGACACAGTAATGATGTTTCCAGGTCAGATAACTGCTAAGCTTTTCTTGATTTCAAGAGCAATTTTATCATAATCCATCTCTTCGTTCTCCAGGAACCGTTTTCTGTAACTTGGCTTCTTCAGATTGCAAGCTGATGAAGTTGATTTGTCTGTGAGAAGAAGTTGCAAAGTTGCTTAATCACACTTCTTGATTATTAGCTTTGTGTCCCAATATTTTTATTGAAAATTTCGATCACCAGTACCTTGTCTGAGATTTTCTCAATTTAGAAGGAACATTTCGTCGCTTCAGAGCTGAAAGTTCTTGAATTAATTTGTAGTTCTCTGTATGCATTAATTGTTTTCTGATTTTGAAAGTTTCTGCCCCTGCTACAGCATAGTACTAGGTACTATAATTTCGTGGTTTCTAGTGGAAATTATATGTTACATTCTATCATTCTTACATTTTTAGGTGCAAACGATAGTCGAGGCTGCTCACAAACCTCGTTCTGACGTAGTCCTACAAATTGAAGATGATATTGCGGAGGAGGAAGAAAGTGACCGCGAAGGAGAAAAAGAAAATGATATCCCTGTAGAAGAATATTTGGCTTCGAATGGAGGGGGTTCCAAAGAAAATACATTCACATCCAAATCCAATGATGTTCAACAAAAACCGTAAGTTACAATCATTTGATTTCCAAATACCTTTACTTGAAATATAGCCCACCAGTGGGCCCCTTAGTCGAAAGAAGCAAGGGTCTGACAGAGCAGAAACTGCGTAAAGTGATGTCATCAAGCAGTCTGAGATAACTGTGCAGTGGATATTTATCACCTATGAACATTGACGTTTTCTAAATTGATTTGTGCGAGGAGCCCTTTATGATTCGATAACTGTTTTAGGCTCTCTTTCAGGCATTTCGCAACCATGAAATTTTTGTAATGTTTAATTTATATATCTATATTTCTAGTACTTGTGAGACAGCAAGAAGATGACAAAAATGCGTTGATCTTTTGGCTTTTTACTAGAATTTAAATCATTCAGATCTGTGAAGTACTCTTGATGCGATAAATTTTCAAAGTGGGAACTTTTTTCTGGCTCATCCTGCAGTTGCGGCCTATTTAAACACTTTCGATGACGTTCCATAAAGTTTGAATGGCGGAGCTGTTAAAAAAGTGCACAGTAATCAAGGAATTTCGAGTCAAAGATTAAATAAGACCACAGTTCGTTTCTAAGCAATGATGAATAAATGGAAATATTTTCTTATCAGATTCGGAACTTTATTTTTGAAATAACTTGAGTAATCTAGCGCTGTAATCGCCTTGTGCTCGTAAGAGTATTACAGCAAATTCTATTTTACCTGATTATAACTTTACCTCCAGCATTAATATTCCCACTTCTTCCTACTTTGGTACACGATAAGTTCCCCACTGAAGCATTGTTAATGATAACAGCAAACCTTATAGTACGAAGAAACAAAAGGAACGAAAGATTTCAAGCTAATCCAGGATAACCTAGTGACACTTCTTGCATTAAACTCTTTCTCAAAGTTTTGTTATTGTTTAATTGTGAACTCCCAAGACGAACAAGAAAAAATCATAAATACTGCTGAGAGGTCATGGCTTAGCCTTCTCCCAAAGGTGGCCAATACATTCCTGTTCGGTAATCGGCATTTTGACCCTAGATGACCGGCTTCAGGTCCATAGGAAGCGGCGGCAGGTAGGGCTCATGGCCTTCAGTAATTTTGAGAACAAAGGTGCATCGTCACAAGAATTGATTCGTTGTGTCGCTCTGTATTGTTCCAAGAACAAATCCTCCCTCCCAATCAGCAGCTTGTTCTTACGACCCTGTAGACTTCAGCCAATTCGTCAAAATTGACATCTTTATAAATGTTTTTATTTGTCCATTTTATTCCGGGAAATCGTCTCAGAGCCTTTTGCCAATTGCTCCATAGCTTTGACGTATTGGTCTAACTTCCACTGCTTTTCAAATTGATTTTTTCTTATTTTTTTTGATACAGGAAAGGAATTAATTTACGACGAATGAACACTGCAGTTCGACTGAATACAGTAATCAAAGAAAAATCAATGGATTCTAAGTTAATCATGATCAATCTTCCTACACCTCCCAGAGCTATGCATGGTAGAGAACATTGTATCCTTTTTCCTTGCCATTTTTTCTCTTTCCACCTAAGTTGGTTTTCATTTCTAATTTTCTGCTTTTTCTCTCATGGGGCCAAGGTTTTAATGAAGAGGAAGGAAGTCGGTTTTGTTACGACTGGTGAAAATGGGTTTTATAATGCGTTTTCAAAATAGAGTCTGTGGACTGAAAAATTAGAAGGCAACGCTAGAAACCTTTCTGTAGAATTTTATGTGATTTTACACGATTGGAGTACAAAAGAAGTGCCGTTTTTGAAACAGTCAATTTTTCACCTTATGTGCCATGATAGAGCAACCACTTGTCCCATTGGCTAAAACAAGGTCTCAGACTCAAAGATTTTAGCCTATTCTTTGTAGCTGTATCAATTTGTCATCTGTCATAAGTCTGTTTTCCCAATTTTTTTGATTGGGACAAGTCTGTCAAGAACAAAATAATGGAACGTACTGCTCCTCCACAGAACCACGCAAATGGGGCAAAATTTTTTGGACACCCTGTATGTCTTCGTAAACAGGTCTTCGCGATTGTCCCTAGGAAACGTCAGCTGCTTGCTAGCGTTTCGGCCAGTATCATTCTTTAGAATAACAGAGGGGCTTCAGGAGTGGCGTAACGGAGCATCTCGAGGCCCTTAGTGATTTAGCTAGCCAGGGGCCCCCCGAGGCGGCACATAGATCAACAAAAGTTTGCCAAATTTCTAACATCAAAGCGGTATTTTTATTGGCAAAATCAAGTTGAGCCCAGCACATCAAAGCCTGCATTACCGGCGTCTATGGACGTTTTTCTATGAAGGCACGTTTGGACAAGAAAAATATTATGGATGGTGGGTAAACGTGAATACTAGCGAAGCGAGCTACATTTGGGGTATGTTGGGAAACTTTTGAACCATGCTCTTTTGAATATCGGGAAACGCATCCTTCTTAGAACCTCACCATCGAATTCAGAAAAAAGGATTGTGGTCGACGAGATGCTTCCGAAGTAAATATTCAAAAGTTAAGCATGGGCATTGCACAGAAATGGATTTTTGGACAAGTCATCTTCAAAAATTTTCATATTCGCTATAAGAAAGCAAGGCAAAGATGCCTTATCTTTAAAAAGTTGGCAATACGGTGTTCAATTCACTAGAAGTCTTTGGGTCTCTTTCTAAGGGGCCCGAAGGTATTCAGTAGAAATCAACACCACGCTATTTGTCCAAAGCTACATCAGTACATTATTCAAAATCGTAAGGGGCCCCTTTGGGGCCCCTAATGCTTGGGGGCCCTTAGGAGTTGCTCTAACCCCAAGCACCGTGCGTTACGCTACTGGGCTTCAGAACTTTACTGGATATGAAAAACTGAATGGGTAGTTGAAGTTTATGTCCTTGACCTTAGATCTTAGATATGGAATTCATAGATGTTTTAACAGAAGGTCTTCAAAGAGTAATTATGGTGCGAGGCGGTGGCCATGAAGTTGTGACAATCTATTCCTAATCTACGATCAACTTTTATTTTTATATTTATTTACAAAACGATATTGGTAATTTATCTTGCTCAGCGAGGGCGAACTTTCGAAAAACAAAGGATGCAGGTTTGTTTCGCCCAAAAGCGATTTCAGTGCCTAATGAATAGATTTCACACATTCAACGCAGCCGACCATAACGCTTTGCCTTCACTGTTTATTTTGACTTGATTGAGTGCGTTCAGATGTGTAAAATCTGTTCTTCAGAAAGAGAAATCGCTTCGTCTACGTATTCGGAAACTTGAATCTTTTGTTTCGCAAAAATAGGCCGTTGCTGTCTCTTGTTCAGCTTGTGTATCGATCAATTCATGTGTGTTCGTCAGTTTTATTCTTGGCTTCCGGATTTTATTAGCTCTGTAATTTGTTTTATGTGCTTTTCCAAGTTTAGATATCTTTAAGCCTTGCCAATATGACGATACCGAAGCGCCATCATCAAAGCAAAGAGCACAGGGAAACAAGGGACTTCAGATCATAAGTCTACCTTGCCACTGATATCTTTAGAGCAAAGGCTTCTAGTCCTAAGGAACTACTAAGTGTGTCAGAAAAACGCACACCATTTGAGATGCTGCTGTGTCCTTAGTGTCAAACCAATGATTGACAATCACATCTTATTCAATAGCCTACATATTGGATTTATTTGATGAAATGAATCCTCAAATCATAGCTACCTTTGTCCTTATCGTTGTTTCTTTCTGCCTTTCCTAGCTTTCCTTTGCATTCTCATCTCAGCTCAGCCTCGCTTTTACAGAGAAACTGAGATTGGGTCATTACGCCTGATTGTACACTGTAATCAACTATCTGAGGTAAGGTGGGGCTACAAAGGAATTAAGGAAGGCAGAAAGAAACAGCGAAAAAGACACAGGTATTATTTTATTAAATAATGAACAACTTGTTTCCTTTCACCCATGATTTTGTAAGGGATTTTCTCAAGAAGCTCCCTTCAAAACGCCTTGGACAACGGCCCGAAGTCATGATCAACGTTAGAAGAGACCCTTCATGATTTAAGAATGGAGTGGTCAATTTACGAGACATACATCAAAATATTGCTTCAATATAACGCTACGAAGATCTCTGTCATACAATTTATCTATACGATATATATCCTCGGAGTGTTTTTAGAGTTTATGTTAAGTTTTATTCATAAATTTATCTGCAACTTTGTTTGAATCTAAAGTTAGACAGTTTCAAGCTTTCTTCTCTTGATACACAAACTCACCTAATTATATTCTTTTTGTAAGAAACTACTTACAAGAAACTCAACTCGCAGATTGCCAAAAAATCAAGAAACTCCATACTGGGAAAATATGACGCAAGAAACTATTTGTCTTTGAAAAAGGAAATCCTTAACATCTTTTCTCTTTTAAAGTAATACTTTATTTTCAATTATTTTTTGTATCAAAAAATATTGTTTTGAAACTTTCACTTGGGCACAGGTAGTGAACACGAAGACTGGTGTGGAACCCTTAAGAAAGTCGTAAGAAACTCCGAGTACTCAAATTCTGATAATCTTAAGAAACTTTCAGCACTGGCCGAAATTCTTAGTTTCTTATATAAAAAGATACGTGTAACGTTGTTTATACCCACTTCAGGTCACGTGATTATGACACGTCAAATGTATGGTCACTTGACCTGTAGCCCGCAGTGGGTAAAAAAAACTTTTCGCTGAATTTGTCTGTTCGCTGTTTTATATCCACGCAACATTTCAGCATCTGTTTCTTAAGTTGACATTATATACGTTCTTTAAGCTTTTGAAATTAAAACGAACTTATTTTGTTTACAAAGAACTTTTCATTTCAATCATTGAATTAGATAACGTATCATTTGGTTTGAAATAACATTTTGAATATAGTTTGAATAGAGTTTGAATTTTTGTAGAATTGTTGGATTGCCACACTACAGTTGATTTAGATTCGAAAGTTTGTTATCTGTTTTTAACGGGCTTCCCATAACATTGCGATTTTTATCTTGAGCAGCTTTCCAGAGTTACGGGATATTTTTATGAAAGATTTTATCGAAAATCGTCGAGGGTTAACGTACTGGCTATTGATATTGATGGATTCAATAATGGACGAATTAGCTATCCTTATAAAGGATTTGAATCAAACGATACTTTGAGTACAAAATTATTGTTCGATCCAGACTCCTTTGTAGAACAGTTAAAAGGTCTATTGATTGATGACAAATCGATCGATCGATGATTCATTGATTGATCGATTGATTGTGTCATTCATTCATTGATTGAAGCTATGGGTCAAAAGCCCCTCCTGCTCCTTAGATATCAGTCAAGCAACATAACCAGCTTTTTGTCCGAGCATGCCGTTTATCATGAATGCTTCTTGCAGTGCAGACAAAAATCATTATTGCGAGTATGAATTGCAAATTTCTCAATTAGAAAGAGGATTTTTGAATACAGTAAAACCCCGCAAACAAGAACATAGCAAAATAAGAACCTGCAGACTGATTTTGGGGGAAAAAGACACCCAAATATAAGAACCAAATACAGACTGATTTACTTCAATGTTCTTATGAGATGGTACACTTGATTAAGAAATTTCATCAAATCAGTGTAAACAATTTATTGACAACTGAACACCTCTAACAGTTTCAGGAATGTGCAAATTCTTTTATCTAGCTGTATGATTTAAATTGCTTTGTCAATAACAAAAATACCATACCTTCTGATATTGAAATGCAGTCATTATACCCTTAAGTATATTTAACACATACTGTATACTGTAGCTATATATTCATCATAGTCATAATGTCCTTGTGATAAGAACCAAACCCTGAAAATGTCATAAGTACCCCATTTATAAGAACCTAGCCAGTCTGTCTTTTAGAAAAGTATGTTCTTTTTTGCGGGGTTGTACTGTATTCAGCATCCATGTTCAAATCTGCATCTTTAAGAGTTATTCCCATAAGCTAAAGGTTTTCGTATTTCTCAATAGAAAGATAGGGTGTCACCTTTCTTTCCAGGAAGGCTTTTCTTGGCCTTTTGGTCTAAAAGAAGGTAGGTAAATCCTGGGGGAGAATCTTACATTTACAGAAGTCTTTCATAGCTAGAACACATGATTTTAAACACAGCTGCGTTTCATCATATTCTTACATCTGTGTTAGGAACAAGATGCTGGCAAACAAAAAGAAGTTAGGATTTAAAGGAACAGGAAAATGATGAAAAGAAACTGACGGGTGATGGCATCTCAAATTAATGTCGTGTGATTTACAAGAAGTTGACGGAAAGCTAGATCACCAGATTAATTCCAAGAAAGTTACATCGAAATTTGCATGCCCTTTATCTCCAAATTTTTGTCATATTCGTGAAGTTTAATCCCGGTAAGTCAAAAGAGAGAGGCAAGAAAAGTCTCTGATTGCTATAGAAGAGGAGTAAGAATTATTACCAATGATACGTAAAGGTAAATGGCAGTTTCTTCGGAATCATAATAGTTTGCGCCATTGAGTTTGACTTATCAAAGTCCAGTTGTGTCATATGTAATGCCATTTGATATAATACGCTTATTTGATGGGCCCACTTCATAAAAATCTTGTACGCCTTTGGTAAAAATCCTAGATACCTAAGAAGCCCATACAGGTATCCTAGCCTATTCAAAACAGTGATACGGTCCTCTCCTACTCTTCTCTAATAGCCCCAAACTCGTAGCTTTTTCAAAGCAGTGATGCACTCTTTTCCTGGTCTAAGATGGTTAGAGTTTCTTCAAAAACAAACTTTTAGCTTCTCACGTTCGATTAAAGTATTAGCTGTCTTATTTTAAGCAGTTTAAGTATTTAAACATTTGTTTTTGTGATTAATTACCTTTGGTAAAAATCACAAAAACAAACAGATACAACCAATACAGATACGACACTCCTGAGTGTTTTGTAAAGCAAAACACTCAGGAGTGTCGTCACTACCCCAGTATGGATATCAACGAACTGCGCTAGCAATAGTGTGGTGAGATAGCTCAACTGGGAGAGCGTCTGCCTAGATAGTAGAAGGTCCCGAGTTCAATCCTCGGTCTCACCTCAATTTTTCCATTTTCTCCATTTGTCGAACATTTTAGTATGAAATAAATGGTTATATAAATTCTTAGTATCAAAAATATGGGTAAAGACAATGGAGAGGAAAAATTGAGTTGTTAAAGTGTTGTCATCTCCAGAGTTTCAGGGCAAGTAGGCTAGACAAGTCAAGGGCAGTGTGCCAGCCTACGTTTGGGGCGTGGGTCAGACAAGTCGAGGGCAATGCGCCAAGCCTACACATTTATCATCTAAAAAATCATGCCGGCAAAACACTCAGGAGTGTCGTCACTACCCCAGTATGGATATCAACGAACTGCGCTAGCAATAGTGTGGTGAGATAGCTCAACTGGGAGAGCGTCTGCCTAGATAGCAGAAGGTCCCGAGTTCAATCCTCGGTCTCACCTCAATTTTTCCATTTTCTCCATTTGTCGAACATTTTAGTATGAAATAAATGGTTATATAAATTCTTAGTATCAAAAATAAAAAAAATTTGTGATTAAAATACACCGAAATAGCTTATCTTCCTTTAATATCTTTAGACTGCTTACTTAAGAACCACTGCTGAATTATTCCCTTATTTTCAGGTCATTGCTGCGTGTTTGAGGTCGAAGGACCATTTGGAAAAATACTTTGGTTGTATCTGGCCGTCTCTCTTGCCTGCTTTTGATATGATGTAAGTTTACTTTAGTTCATTTGGATTGTACTTTTTTTTGGCTATCATTTTGAATAACAAGTTTGAATAACAAGGGCATGTGTCCGTGATTTAAACACCATTTACACCGTTCTTGCTGATCCGTTGCACTTTTGTTTCTGCTGTCTACACACTGAGACCGTTCATGTGGCTGCAGTGGAACTTTGCAAAGTTGCATAGCCAGGCTTTAACTTAGAGTTTGAGACATTGTTTGAGTCATGATCTTTGGAACAAAGGAACAATTTGTCTGAATCAACAAGTTTATGTCGGTCGCTCTGAGGCAATGAAGTCTTCCTTCCTGTTCGACTCAAACCACAAGGAACCTCTTACTACCTTAGCGAGAACCTTGCGAAACATGAAGCGCACTGGGCATTTGTTTGTGTTTGCTATCATGCCTACTGGACACTAATCTGTTTGAAGAATAAGGGAAAGCTCCTTTACTTTTCGCAGCAAGAGAGCGTCCTTATCGTATTGATCTTCCCTTGGTAGGATCTCGTCATATTGCTGTTAGATGATTAAAAATATCAATCAGTTGCACGCAGTTGTCTTGGTCTTCGTAAAGAGATGTGTTTAACGAGTGCCTATTAGATTCAATACACTTAATAATCCTAGATTAATCTTACTATAGAGATCCCTTTGAGTACTTCATAGAGTGGGATTAAATACTTGTTCCTAGCACAAAAATGCATTTGCTTTACATGATTTTAGAATGACATTGAGAATGTCAATAATTTGAATCTTGATATTTTCTCAGTTTTTGAAACCAGGGAGGTCGTACTATGCTACCTGGAATGATCGATTATTCTTGCTTGCACCCTTGGCATCTTCAAATGTCATCTGCAATATATTTTGGAGTACCTTTTCGACTGAATTACCGTCAGGTTTTGTAGGCTGGTCCTGCTAAAATGCGTGATAAGCATAGCTTCTCAGTGTCCTAAAAAGCTTGAAAGTTCTCCCAAAAAGTCTCCTCAGCGCTGTTCTTAGCTTCGATAAGCTTAGCTTCTCAGTGCACTTAAAACTGTCTTAGGATGTTATGTAGAACATGGGTATTGTGGACATGATTTGTGTGCCGATCTTGTCCATAATACCTGTTCTAAATGAATAAATGTATTCGTTACCTTGCTTGTCTTCAATTCATTGCGTACCTTCTCTCGTTGGAAGGCCGCGTCGGTCTCGGAACTAGTTCTTAGGTCATAACTTTCAGCGACTTACAAGACTGAAGAAGGGTGCTTCCGATTTCAAGGAACTCCAGTAAAGTAGAATATCAACTTGAATATATTTTGGGTTAGCAAACAGCTGAAAATATATTTGAAGTTCAAAGAAATGATTTATCGTTGCAAGATTCCGCTGTTTACTCTGAGCAATGGCATTTAATTGCCTCTCGTTGCCGTGAGTACTTGCTACATCAACGGCTGCACGTTGGTCTAATCTGGAATGTCATATCTAATTATTCATTTATGTGGTATTTGAAATCAATTACTAGGAAGTTGTTGCCACATAACATCCCCCTGAGCATGACATATACTTGCTTAAACAGCGGGCAGTGCACTTCAAAGACTCGTTTTGATCCATATGTCAAAAGTTGTTGCACTGATCTGTGTAGTATTTGACTTGAATTACAATCAAGGTATTGCCATTCTAAGCTCTTCTGAGCATGACATTTACAGTCTTAAACGAGTGGAAGTTGCACTGCAAAGATTCATCTCGAACCAGATGCTGTGAGTTGTTGCGAGTTAACAAACCATTATGTTCTGTTTCAAATCATTGCACTAAGTTTGGATTTTATTTGTTTGAATAAACACTGTTTTCGGTGTTTCCAGCCAAAGATAGTCCATTGATAGTCACTGGTGGCTCAACTTCAACAACAGCAGGTAAGCTTACAATTCTTTCCTTCGATAAACTGATGTTTTTCTTTTACAACTTTATAGTTCTTGTAACAGACTTTCCTTATACCAAGTGAATCAGAAAGTATCGTCATGATTTTGCTTTGGCAACCAACTTTGAAAAGCTACCTTCTGGCGATTGCAAATTCTCAAGCTGAGCTGAATAAGACGCCAGGCATATCAGGTGTCTGTCTTTAATCAACGCCAAGTTAGTTTCTAGCATTCCAAACAGGTTGAAATGAAATAAACGGCATCATTATTTGAAAAGTTTTTGAGTGCTAAAAAGTTTCATAGAGTAACAGAGCCTTTTACAAAATGTTTTAGTCTGGCTTTGCAAGTATTTTGATTAAAACACCAGGTTCTCAAGATCGCAAATTTATTGAATAGATTTCAGTTAAGGAACAGACAATTTGAAAAATTAAGTCCCCTGAGGCGACTGGTCGAATCAACCACTTCAACAATCTCATGATTTGTGGGCTTCTTTCCTGGATTAAAATGGATGATCGGAAACGCTTCAGAAAAGAAATGTCAATAGAAAGTATCTTGCGGACCACTACCGAACGCGGAATTCTCCTTCCCATACAAACCGCTTACTGACATTAACATCTCAAACTTAAAAGCACAACACTTCAGTGCACTTTTTCATAAAGAAAATGCAAAACCTGGGGGCACATGCCCCCAGTGCTCCCCCGGTTCCTAAGTCTATGCTCTCCATTTTTAGAGTCTAAGAGATGGTTGATTGTGCTAAAAAAATTTCCACATTCAAGTTGGCCTTTGACTGAAAGGTTAACACTTCAATTTCGAATATTGGCCACGAACATTAATTCCACAGCCAACCAAACCTTTTAACCTCTGTATATTTAAGAATCTATGATTACTGAAGCAATCCTACTTTTGGACTGATGGTAGATTTGGATAAATCAATTGCAGCTGTAGATAAAATTTAGTTGTCAAGTCCCTAAAAGAATATAAAATATGGTGAATGACTGGTGTCTGATGCTCTTAAATATTTGAAAAGTTTTGGGCAAGAAAATTTCATGAAATGATCGATGTTGCAAGATGGTGATAAGCAGGCGAGAAACAGGAGGGTAGGTCTTGGGAATTGAAAGCATTGTGAAAGTAGACAGGTTTTAAGAACTATGAAATATGGGGACTTACTACTGGAGTCTAGTCTCCTGAAAGTATTGGAGAAGGTTTGTTCAGAATATCTGTTTTATGAAATGATGCATTGTCGAGGACAGCCAGGCATGAAATTCGAGGAAATTAAACAGAGCAAAATAAATGTCATTTCTAGAAGCAAAGAAAACTTATAAAAAGTTGATTGGAAAGTGATTGTATTAAGAATATCTTTGAATTTATTTTTGTCAGTGTACTTTCAGAGATAGGTGAATTATAAGTATAATCAAAGATAGGTACCACGGAACCATGGACCGGAACTAGAAATCTAAAAAAGAAAGCAAGAGGAAGCCCAGTGAAAGAAAATAATCCATAGTCACAGATATCACGTAATAGACCAGTTTCACAGTTAAATTCAATTCGAGGTAAGAGATGTGATTCCTTGAACAGAAAGAAATCTACATCATATCATTATGTTGCACGTACATGTACAAAAAAATTCATGCATTGCTGAGAGCAATACACGCTCTTGATGCTCTCTTGAGGTTTAGATCCACATCATATCGACGCAGGCAAGTGATGTTCTTGGATGGAAGAATTTCAAAGAGCTGACGTCATTGTGAGAGTGGACTATTCATGATTGTATTTATCAGCGAACTCAAACACTTCTTTGACAGTCTATCCTTCTGCAAAGGAAAGGATATGATGAACTTTGCACCATGTTCTGATAGCAAACTTACTTTATCAATAATTTAACAATCTAGTTATGCAAAGTATTTATTTTGCGGATATCATTTCTACAATATCAAGGTCAGTCAAATTTGCATCGAGCAGTAAGATTTCGCAATTTTATTGCAGGTATGTAAATTCATAGCGGTAAGATGGAAGTCGATTTGCAAACCACTCGCCCCACTCGTGAATGTTTTCATAAGCCATCACTAAGGCCATTAGGTATCCACGTACTTTACCTCATTGTAATTTATCATAAACTTTTACTAAGGCTTGTAGCCAAGGCCATGGTGAAGGTGAAGTTGCGTCTCTAGCGCCAATCGCTGGGATCGCGGAAAAAGAGTAGACCTAATCGAGTCAGCGACCCATTGTCATTGCACTCAAATGTTGGGGCCTACCGATTATCGAACCCACTCCACCTGACTGTTCTGCCTGCAAAGTCAGAGGATTACACCACTGCGCCATAATACCTTCATTGAAGGGCGTGGTTTGGGTTGCCAAAAATTTGCCACTAAATTTTTCATTTTGGTTTATATCATTTTGATTCATTTTAACAGGGTTAAAAACATTCAGTAAATATAGATGAACAGGGCTATTTACATAAGTAAACAGATATACAGATTATATAAACACCAAGCCCTTTTTAGTGTCTTCACACTTGCCCTATATGAATTGTTTTAGAGCTCCGACTCCTTAAAGATCTCCTTCCCTTCTTGCAGCTATCTTCGTCATGGTGCGATTGAGCTATTTCTTATTCATGTAAGATATTGTTTTCTTAACCAAATGCGGTCTATTCGTGGTTAATCTTATTCAAGGCAGTTGACTAATATATCAGGTTATAAGCGTGCTTCCTTCATTTCAGGTTCACGTGTTGTGTCTGAATGCTGCAACATTGCAAGGCTTTGGAGGTAAGTACGCGCTGTCTTTTGTAAAGTCTCATTATCGCCTGGCGATTAGCACTTAAACAGAATAGCGATAATTCTTTATCGCATGTTTGCATCCCAATTAATGATGATGATCTTCCGATCGGAACCTTGCCGATGCAACAATTTAAGCAGGCATATGAAATTTGCTTTGTGAAGTATGTTTTACCTGCTTGGCACTTTACTTTGCAACTTGGCTTGCATTTGCTTGGCGTGAAGAATGAAGCAGAATTTGCTGCTGTGGTCAAAGAGAACCGATTTGCACCGTGCTCAACTAGACAGATCTTTTGCGTTACAAGCATCTGAAATTGTTTGCCAATCTACAGCCTTTAAATGTCTGGCAAACAATGTTTGCTCGTTTGACAAGAGTTTTATAAAATCGATCAGATTACAAGTTAGTTCGCAACGAGGGTTTTTTGCCATTGCTTTTGCCGAAATTTCATGAGGATTACTTTCTAAAAGTTCCGTTAAAATGCAAGTGGCTTTCCTGCAACAAATTCAGTGTTGTTTATCAGTTATTGCATTGCAAAAGTTTCGTAGAATTTATTTATCATGATTAATTTTCTTGCTTAAAGTACAAATGTAACTTTTTAATTACCAGGCTCTTCACCTCATTTGTTGCAATTTGGTTCATAACTGCATGCCACGAAAAAAAATCTAGTTTATGTATAAGTCCTTGCTTGGGAGGACAGAGCTCACAGAAGGACACTTTTGAAGATCTTGGAGGGGCATGAATTCCCCTGCCCCGTTTGACCCCCACATCTGTGTGGCAGAGCTAATAGTTTTCCACCGAGTAACCTAAGAAATCGAATGCTTTAAAGTCTGATCAAAATTGATTCTTGTGTCTATTTTAACATTCATTTCTATGCATTAGAGCCACATTATTTTGACTATTACGCCCACAAGAATTTTGTCTGTACCACACCAGCATAAGTAAATGTTTTGTCTATATTCAATTAGGATTCAAGCTACGTGCACAGTATCTTTCCAATTCATCAAAGCTGGATATTTTAGACATAATTTGAATATATTCAGCTAAGTTGTTGGTACTATTGATTTGTAAATAAGTTTGCAAATATTTGTAAATAAATAATGCTCAACCAGTGAAAATACTAAGAAGTGAAATTCATAATTTTGAATATGTTTTATCCCCTAGGGGATCCAGAGAAATAAACAGATTCTGCTTTAATGAAGCAAGAAGGGTGAATTATGTACAACCAAGGATATAAGTACAAATCTATTAACTAAAAAATCTTCAACAGATCTGTTTAAGGACAAAGCGATCTGACAGTCTCAAGAATAGACTTCGCACCTTCAACGCAGCCGACCATAAAGCCTCATAATTCATCGCCGATCATTGTCTTTGAAAATCAACGATCATCGCCAAAGCTGAAAGACAATGATCTGCCATGAATTACGATTTAATGAAAGCCAGGCTTAATGTTCTGTTTGTTAGGTCAGATTTTGATTCGATGAAAAGCACTCAGGGGTGTGAGATGCACTCATCGAAAATGGTACATTGCTGTGTCTTGCCGGAAGCCTGAATGTTTTTTGTGCAAAATTTGCCCTTGCTTTTGCAGTCAAATTTTAGCCCATCAGATACCAGAGGTCCTGTTGATACTCAAATATGAATCGGCGTTTATCACGAACTGTTGTTTTTACAGGGCTGTTGTATCAAAAGCATATCTGTTTTGGTTCCATTCAACTGATCTATATCTGCATGTCTTGAAACCAGCGTTAACCCAGTGTTAATTGGCTTCAGATACACCTGTTTCTGATAATATACATGTGCCTGAAAGTAGCAAAACCAAAGCATTAGCGCTTCCAATTCTATTCATGCAACTTTTTATGTTGGTCAATTAACGAGATGTGCAATAGCACTTAAAACTTATACCACATACACAGTACGCAATTCAGACACGGCTTGATAGATTGAACCAGCCCAGGAGGTACACTGGGCTATCTCCTCTTTGTTGTTCGCGATGCTGCGAATCCCCCCTTTTGTAAATCACCAAGGAAAAGATGTCAACTCTGATTTGCTCGTTGATTAATAGGACGAGCGAAGCATTTTGGGCATGCGCGATTTCACAAAGGAAGGATAAAGGATGGTGACCCTGAGATTAATAATATGCTGACTCCAAAGCGGTTTGTCGGGCGTCTGGCTCTTCTGGAGAAAATCCAAAAGACTTTCACAGAAAGTTTCCCGAACAACTTGATGACATTATAAAGTAGCGGATGAGTCGGACAGTGGTCAGATGTTTGAAAATTTGTTCCTCTCAAGCCATGTATCAGTTTCATATAAACTCATAATTTTTTATGTTGGTAACATATTAACCTACCGGGTGAGCCAGAAAAAAGTCCTCACTTTTGAAAATTCATAGAACCAAGAGTACTTCACGGATCCGAATCATTCCAATTCTAGTTAAAAGTCGAATGGTCGAAGTATTTTTGTGATTTTTATCGATGTCTTACCTGCTCTAGCAGTACGCAATATGCTTTTCAACTCTCTCGAGAATTATAAGACATCAATTTTCAAACAAATGCTAAAGATTTTCAGTCCCATGGCAATAACTGTGCGGTGGATATCTCTCACCTATGAGCAATAGCATTTCCTTCATTGATCAGTGCGAGGACGCCTCTGTGGATTTGATCAATGTTCTAGGCCCTTTTTAGTCATTTTGCAACCATGAAATTTTGCAAAGTTGAATTTACCTACACGAAAAATTACAATGATGCTTTGATCTTTTAACTGTTGACTAGAATTTGAATCATTCAAGTCTGTGAAGTACTCTCGATGCTATGAATTTTCAAAAGTGGGAACTTTTTTCTGGCTCACCTGGTAGTTTAAGAAAATTTGAAAAACGGTTGGACGTTGGAGAGCTGCAGAATTTAAAATGTCGCAGCATCTTTTGACTCACCCGCTATTGCATCGAAAGTTCCATAGAAAGGTAATTATGAAACGGCATATGAAATTTACGGCGCCATATTGCCTGTACAATTTAATTCAAAAGAAAGTTAAACACAACGCCATGAATACAACTTGCTATAATGTAACTGGTAATTTCTCGTTGCTAAGTTTCAGATAAAAACAACACAGGTGTAATTGTTTCAACTGTTTAGATCGTAAACATCAAAGGAAACCTCTTCACGACAACAAATCAAAAAGTTTATGAGAGATGCGAGACTTGCAAATATTTTAGCAGGTGTTTTCTTCAATGAAGATTGATGTGACTTTTGCGGGTTGAAATTATTAACAATGTCTTTTTGATTTAATTTTGAATTAGGTTGCGTTTTAGGCAATTTCGGCGAGAGTGAAATGAGATAATTGAAAATTTGTGAAAATGGAGTGACGAGTGAAGCTCATTACGCTTTCTACTTTTCTTACAGCTAAGAAAGTTGGTACATTAAAATCTTATGCTTTAATGAAGAATAAACCAGGTTTGTTTGAATCAATTATAAAAACAACAAAGCATTTCCGATAAAAATCGATAGATTTTAATGCATTACATGATCGCGCTAAAGATGGACGCAAGGGACTGTGACTTTTTGCCAAGAGATTGAGTTCCTATTAAGGATCTTTGATGATTTCATAGGAATTCAGCCAAATGAAGTGTGTCCATGTAAGTAGGAGGCTTTGAGGGGGTGTCTCGGAATCATGTGATCTTTTCTTGTGTCTTCATGCGACCAGTTGTTTAGGCTTAGGCCCTGACTTTGTTTTCAAATAGCCACACACCCTGAGTCCACCACTTCTGTTCGCCTTCGTTGTTCATCCCTCTTGCTATAAAGTGTTTTTAAAACTAACTGTCTTGTCACTGTCATTGCTAAGAATCAAAGGCGTTCACTTGGTCGAAGCTTGCTTTGCTGCCATTCCACCATTTCTCGTATAGTCTTGACAATGAGGCTCTTATTTTCATGTGATCAGTTTAAAACAGCTTGCTCTATACCAATCAAATCCTTAAAACATTTACATGCATGTCAGCATTGTGTCAGCAGTTTCATGGTTCTTGCATGCAGCTTATTTATATATGGACACACTGACTTTGAAGACCGCAATGCATCTTATGGATGTTGATAGTTTTTTCCGCGGTCTTTATCATGACGTTGAAATCTTGTCACTTGATTTCCTATTTTGAAAATTTGGCTGTTAATGAGCGATTGTCCGATGTTTTCCAAAACAGAAACACCCAGTTAGCAATGCTAAATAAATAAGCGAGGCGATTTAACAATTTTTAATTTGATAATGTTGCATATGGTGAAAATTTTAAAACAAGCCTATTTAGTTGAATCTATACGCTGTAAGCAATAAGGGACGAAACTACGGCATTCGTTCAATTTGATGGGTTTGAAAATTTAGCGTCGGTTGTGGGGCAAAGCTGCTATGAGATCTTTTAAAGACTCTTATTCAACCAGCATGCTTTGCTGACGCCATCTCTTGGATGGCCTTTGTTGTCACCATTTTCATGGGCCATGAAAGTAGCGACAACAAATGCCAACCAAGAGGCGACACGTGCAAGGAATGCTGGTTAAATATGAGCCTTTAAGATACATAGAGAAGTTTTACAGATACTCATTTTATAAATCTGCCGCGCATAAGCTCCACAGCATTTGCAAAAATCTTCAAAATTCACATTGCTGCAGATTCCTTAATCAGCTAAGCGTCAATTAACAAGGCTGTGATTTCAGTTCCCTTGATAATCACTTACACTCTAATGATAAAATCAAAACAAGCAATAACTTTTGAGGAATTATTGATGCCGTGGCAAGCATGCCGCTGTTTGTAAATTAGTTCCTTTTTTATCTCTGTTTGGCACTTTATGAATGCTTTTATACCGTGATCAAATATGGTTCAAGTATGGATAATAATCTAACTTACTAAATATTTAATGACATTATTAGTTATTACAAATTTTAAATTAGTCAGGTTTAATAAGAATGGAACAGCAAGATGTTTCTATCGTACATGCTGCAAAACAAAACCCTGCGTTGTTTAGTCGTGGTTTCAATACCTGTTTTATGAGCTAATCATCGTTTTATGAGAATATTTCAAGAGAAAGATTCGAAATTTTAAAGATTATTATTACATGAAGCACTTGGTTCGAGATCTTCAGCAAGATAACGCCTTTTGAATGCATTTGCGAGTGTTGATAAAAGTCATCACAGGCTGATGAAGATTATATTTCTTGCTGTTGTCAATTTGATGAACTTTTTTTGGTAAGCTTCTCAAAGTTTCATGTTATGCAATGTGGCTTGCTTGCTTTTTTGCTTGCTTGCTTGCTTGGAAAATTTGAACGTTTTTGAGTGAAGCAAACATCGTATCACATTTGTTTACGAATTCAGCAATTATCTTATTCATTTTCGTAGATTTAAAGATGTTTATACACGTCAAAGTCTTTCTCGTGTTAACTCTCGTAAGGTAAGTTCATGTTGACTTGAAATTAATTTCCTGCTGACGCTGTGATGGGAGCTTTTTTAAATCCACGTTGTAAATAATGGTACTGTTGTGATCCTGTGACTTTGCAACAGAGAAGTCAGGCGGACAGAGAAGAGAAGTCAGGCGGACAGAGAAGAGAAGTCAGGCGGACAGGGTTCGAGTCCGGTAGCATTCTAACAGAGTCCCCAGTCGTCCCGTTATCCCCAGCTCATTGTCACAGGAAAAAATCAGAGAGTATACGAAACCATCATGGCAACGGCAAAAATGTTTGTCTACATAGAAAATAGATTGGTTTTAGTCATCTCTGAGTTACAGGAGACCTCATTTTTGCCTTTTGGATGATGCAATAAAAGTGGCGTACGGAAACAATAATTGCTCTGCGAAGTATCAGATAACGCACTGGCGTTATCATCCTGGCGTCGTAAATTCTTCTTTTTTATGAGGAGGAGAGAGAAAATTGCGAACAAAGATGTTCCAATACTTTTGGCAGGCATTGTAGATATGTCGATTCCCTTTAACTTTCTCTACCCAGTTTTTTTCTGATTGAAGTTGAGTTTGGTTGCCTTGGCATCATATCATGGGCAATGATGCACCGTGTTTGTAGCTAAGAAATTAAAGTTTATAACCTCGCTATTACTGTTTTACTTTGTCGCTTTCTCTTCGGCTGAAGCCTAACCAGTGATAAGAATCAAATTCAAATGGCTCCTGCGCATCTGACCAGTTACTTCGTACACAGCGTTCATCCTCGTTTCAAAGAAAGTTTGAAATGAAGGTGAACGCTGTGTAGGAGCCAACTGTCCAGACGCGCAGGAGCCATTAGAATTTATTTTCTTGCTTTGATTAGGCTTGGGCCAAAGGGAAAACAACGAAGAAAACTATATGGTCATATCGAGGTACAACTTTATTTTCCAAGCTACAAACACGTTGCATCATTGCCCATGATCAGATTGCACAGTTAAGGGGAAAGTTCACTGCAAATTGTGTTTACTAAGCAATTTCAGGTCATCGATAAATAATTTAGGGAAAAATATAAATATTTTGATTACGTCTGCCCGGTTTTATTTAAAACAATAAAAAGGTTGCCAAATCCAACCTAAATTGCATGTACAACCTGGTGCAAACATTGACTTGAATTTATGTAATTGAATTTGAAAGTACTTGTTAAAAATTAATGTCAAATGAATGCGTTACTATTTGTGTTCTATGAAAGGCAAACATATTTTCCAAACAGCAGAAAGTTTCTCGATTCAAAAACCAGATCAAAGTATTTCATGTGGTGTTGTTCACAAAAAAATCTATCAATGAGTTTGGAAATTTAGATGTTGTTGTGAGTTGATGATCAAGGAAGACATTGTGGTTTTAATGGTCATGATTTCTTTGTCTTCAATAAACTTATTTGAACCTCAAAGATAAAAAATGATTGCTAATTAAAGCCATAGGATGACACCAAAATTATCCTGCACTCCTTTTAACTCACTCCTCAAGTCAACAAACCTTAGGTTAGAAAACATCTGATATATACTTCCAAGCTGTTGTATTCGCAAATCAATGAACAAAACCAAAACGAGGCTACTAACATAACGAGGTTACTATGATTACTATAATAATAATAAAGCTAATAGATGTAATAACAATAACTATAAACATAAGAATAAGTGTCGCATCTAACACCTCCCTTCCCATAGGGATGCGATACTTCTACAATTCATAGGTCATCATAGTCAGTTGGTGTCTTTCTTTTTATCATTCTCCCTGATCTTGTTCTGCAGTTTTCTGCCGCTTCTTCTTCACTGGATTGTTCCGTGGGATCGCTATCTGATTGGTTGTAAGGAATTGTGTCAGCATCATCACTGTCGCTGTCTTCTACCCTTTCCCGTTCCTGCACGGCTCTTTCTGGGGGCATTACTGCTATGCTGGCTAGGCCACTTCTGGTTGCTGTGAAGTTGATGTAACGCTTACGCATAAAACGTTGGTTTCGCCTTAGCTTTCTACCGTTTGTTAGCTGGATTTCATAGGACCTTGGCGCGACTTGCTGTATTATTGTGCCATGTACTGACCATTCTTTTGTTGTTTCATGTTGGATAGCGACTGCTTGGCCGGGCTGGAATTCTTCCCTGGACCCCCTGGTGGTGGCATGTTTCTTGTCATGGTATGCCTTTGACTGGGCTCTTTCCTTTGCGGGGAACCGTGATGGCGTTGGGCTATCCTCTTGGAATCTTGGAAGATTATCTCGAAGGGTGTAACCTTTCAGTAGCTGGGCGGGGGACTGGCCGCATTTGATTGGTGTGTTGCGGAGTATCAGCAATCCTTTCAGGATGTCTTGGTTGGAACGGTGGCATTTTTTTATCAGCCGCTTTACTGCTTTGACAGTGCTCTCCGCAAGTCCACTGGATCTGGGGTAGTGGGGACTGCTTGTGGTGTGCTCAAATTGCCATTGGGATTTGAATGATTTGAACTCTCGGGCGGCATATTGTGGTCCGTTGTCAGATACAAGCTCCTTTGCGATGCCATGTCGTGAGAATGCATCCTTGATTGCGTGTACTAAGTTTGGTGAACTTGGCCTTCCTAAGAGATATACTTCGGGCCATAGGGAAAAATAGTCCACAATTATGACATACATTTTTCCCGCCCAGTGGAAGAGGTCAGAGCCAACCTTCTGCCATGGTTTCTCGGGACATTCATGTGGCAGTAATGGTTCTGCTGGCTTTGATGGTAGAAGCTTTGCACATTCTCCACATCTTTGAATCTTTTGCTCGATGTGGTTGTTCATGTTTGGCCAGTATAGGCATTGGCGAGCTCTTCGCTTACACTTTTCCATGCCTAAATGTCCTTCATGGATACGATCTAACATGTCCCGTCTCATGCTTGCCGGGATGACGATTTGACTTCCTTTCAGGATGAGTCCCTTAATCTCTGTTATGTCATGTCGACAATGCCAAAATGGGCGGATGGCTTCGGGGCACTCTCTTATGGTGGAGGGCCAACCTTTATGGACCATGTTTATCAATTCTTGCAGGACAGCATCAGCTCTTGTTTCATGTTTTATTTCTTCAATGCGGGGCTCTGTGGCAGGTATGTTACAAATGACAGTGTCCACATGAGCAGCTATTTCTTGTTCAACTATTTCGTCTTCTTTGGTAGCTTGAGACCAAGGTGCCCGAGACAGGGCATCGGCATCAGCAAGCTCCGTCCCCTTTACATATTCAGCGGCAAAGCTAAACTTTAGCAGGCGCATACGCATCCGTTGTATGCGTGGTGTCATTTCGGTAAGGGGTTTGTAGTTGAGGATAGGTATGAGAGGTTTATGATCAGTTTGTATGACAAAATGGCGGAGGCCATGAAGGTATTTTGACATCTTCTCACAACCCCATGCAACTGCAAGCATTTCAATTTCAATATTGTGATAGTTTTTTTCAGCATCGGAGAGGTATCGCGAAGCAAACTCTACAGGTTTCCATTGGTCTCCATGTTGTTGATATAGGATTGCTGCAATGCCATTTAGCAGGCTGCCATCTGTGCGCAGCTTAGTGGGCTTGTTTACGTCGTAGTGGGCCAAAATCGGCGCCTTAGCCAAAACTTTCTTTGTTTCTTGGAAGGCTGCGTCATGGTTGGCTGTCCATACCCATGAGTTGTTTGTACTGAGCAGGCCTCGCAGTGGCTCTGAAGCTCTGGCTAACTCTGGCGTGAATTTGGAGAGTTGCTGAGCCATGCCGAAAAATCTTCGCAATTCTGTGATGTTTTCCGGAGTGCGGAAGTTGAGTAGGGCATCCACCTTGGTACTGAGTGGCCTAACTCCTGCTGCGGAGATATTGTGCCCCAAAAAGTCTACTGCAGTTTGGCGGAATTTGCACTTAGTTGGGTTTAGGGTGACTCCATGATCTGAGAGCCGCTGGAGTAAGCCTCTAAGGCGTTCATCGTGTTCAGCCATGTCCTTCCCTGTTACCAAGAAATCATCTGTACTTTTGACTACACCAGGCAACCCACTGATGATTTTGTCTAACCGCTTGTTAAAGATCTCCTGCATGGAAGACAAGCCAAATGGACCCCGGGTTGGGCAAAAACGACCAAAAGGGGTAATGAATGTGGCTTTTAATTGGCTATCTTCATCTAAGGGCATTTGCCAATACCCCGAGTTTGCATCAAGCTTACTCATAATGTTACAATCTCCAAGTTTGGCCAGAGTTTCGTCAACACTTTCAAGCTGATAGAACTCACGTTTGACAGCCGTATTTAAACGTGTAAGGTCTAAACATAACCGAATGCTGCCATTTTCTTTCCTGACCAATACGATGGGGTGGCACCAGTCTGTGGGTTCCTCAACCTTTCGGATAACCCCCATTTCTTCCATTCTAGATAGCTCCTTTTTGAGAGGGTCAAGTAATGGCAAGGCAACGTGGCGAGGCGTGGATAAATGGTAGGGCGTGGCATCTTCCTGAATTTCAATGTGGATGGGGGCTCCTTTAATATTTCCTAGTCCTTGAAATATCTCAGGAAATTCATTCAAGATATCTTGTCCCTCCTGAGACTCTAGTGAGTAACAAGAGACTTCTGATTCTGTACTGAATCTCAACATGTCTAATGCTTTAATTGCTGGTTTTCCCAAGAGACAAGTGGCCATGTTCTTACATACATAAATGATCTGGGATGCAGTTTTCTTTCCCCAAGAGAGATTAGCTTTGATGTATCCAAGGCATTGTAATTGTTGGTTGGCAGGCCCTCTCAGTGATTTCCTGGTTTTGCGGATATCTGCCCTTGATAATCCAAATTGTGGCAGGTGCTGCTGTCCTATGACAGTAACATCTGCCCCTGTGTCTACCTTGAAGAGCACAGATCCCCCTGTGGTTTTCATCTGAACCTGCCAATCATTCTCTGTTTCATTTTTGGTGTCTTCCTCATTGAAGTCTACACTTCCTATGAAAAGATTGTCAACTTCAAGTGTACTTTCTTCTACCGTTGAGACAGACGTTTGGGGGCAAACAGAGCTTCCTGCAAAGTGATTCAGTTGTTTGCAGACGTTACAGCGCTTGCCAGCCGCTGGGCAGTTACTGCGACCAAAAAGATGCGTGCGCAGACAGAATTTGCATGATCTGGCTGGTGTAGGTTGAGGACGGGATGTAGTGGCAGCATTCTGGGGTAATGAAGAAAATTGTTTCTTACCTTGTCTCTTTGGTCCCCTAGAATCAACAAAACTTACTTCATCCTCCTTAATTTTGCTGTTTCCTTTCAAGGTGGACATACCCTCCACAGCCTTTTCTCCTGCACGACACAGGTGCTCTGCTTTTTCTAGTGTTAATTTGTTGTCAGCCAATAAACTTTGTCTTATCTTGTCATCTTGAATACCACCTACAATGCGATCTCTCAGTAGGCCTGGGTAGCAATTATCACAAAAATTACAATTTTTGCTAAGAATCTTCAAATCAGTGAGAAAATCGTCGAATTTTTCACCATCATCCTGTTTCCTGGAATTGAACAAGTGTCTCTCAAGAGTCTCATTCACCATGCCACGTGAAAACGATTCCAGGGCTTCTAAAATCTTCTTGGGGTCTTTAGCATCCTCTGTGCTTAGATTAAATGACTCATAGACGTTTCTTGTCTCATCAGTAAAAGTGTAACGAAGTAGAGCACATTGGTACTCCGTCGATTGCTCGGATAATTTCGTTAGCAATGAGTAGTCACTCCACTTTTGCTTCCAAATGGTCCATGCTGCGTAGCGATCCACCGATAAATCGAGAGTCGGTGGGTTCAAGGCGCTTTTCAAGAGATCTGCCATGATTTAGGAGCTTTTCTTCGAGGCGTCCACTCCAAAAAATTCCGAGTTAGTGGTTCTTGCTTGCTCGCAGCGCCATGTTGTATTCGCAAATCAATGAACAAAACCAAAACGAGGCTACTAACATAACGAGGTTACTATGATTACTATAATAATAATAAAGCTAATAGATGTAATAACAATAACTATAAACATAAGAATAAGTGTCGCATCTAACACAAGCTAGCAACAGCGTTTTGACAAATGGAAACAAACTGCACCATGATATGGAATGGAATAAAAGTAATAGGCCTTTTTCATTCTGTTGACATTACAAGATGCCTTTGACCCCCTCCCCCTGTCTCGCAACCCCTCATTCTTGTTGTCAGTTCAGTTCTGTTGGCATTGCATCACAAAATGATTGCATTTATTCCATTGAAAAGGAGACAATTAACATGACTTTGATGCCACCGTCTCTGACGTTTTCATTATCGTGTGATTAAGATAGGTTATTCAGAGCAAAGTGAATTTCCTATCTTAACCGAAAGAAAGATAGAAATAAGGAAAGAAGGAGAGAGAGATATTGCAGCTTGCTCTTTCTTTTGAAATATTTTGCTGCTGACGCTGCAAAGATCTTAAATCCCGACCGTTGTCGACGTTGGAAATCAATAATCTATTAGTTCGTAACTTTCTCTTGCAGGGGAATTCAGAGTTCAAATGCCACACGAGATGCGGCAGATCCTTTACTCGGTTTGTTGATTTCATATCATGTTGATGATCTAAAGAGATTTTTGCCAAGTATGCTCCCACTGTTTGGAAAATCCCGGTAAATTGCCTAGGGGGACCTTCTAATTTATTTTTATCGTAGCTATTCCTTTTTAATGTAGCCTACTTAAAGGAATTGAGTCCATATAAATGGCTGAGCGTTAACGCTGTCCTGAATTTTGCTGACAAACCGCTGATGTCCCTTTGTTCTCGCACATTAGTAGTAACGGAGACCAAAGACTTCTTAATCCTTGCATTATCCTAAGGAATTTCTTTGGTTTAATTCAAAATAGGGATTAAATGACAACTGTTGTTTCATGATTGAAAAGAATTTGATATTACCGTGTTACAGTTGAATTTCCTTCAGCTGCTCAGAAACCCAGAAAATCAGAACTTTTGCCAAACATTTTAAGAAACACTGTTTTAATCAACAAAATCAACATTTTCAGTCTCGTGTTTTTCAAATATTAAGATTACAGCATCTTGCATTATTCTAATACAAATTTAGTTTAACAGTTATCATTACTCGAAAACGGAATTTTCAGCTGCCATATTTATTGAAATTGCTAAATGCTCAATCACGGACTAAAAGTTCTTTGACAATACTGTAGAAACGAACGATTTATCTAAGAAGTTCTTTATTCATATTTTGACAGGAGCCACTGCTTTCTCAAAGTTGAATGAAATTATCAAGAAGTATGATCGAAAAATTCGACCAGGCACTGGCGGTGAGTATTGTCTGTTTGTTTGTTTGTTTGTTTGTTTGTTTATGGTCTGTTTCAAGAAACCTGTGGCTTTATGTTTTCAAATTAGCTTTAAAGAGCCATCATCACTCATGGTACTTTGAGGGGAACGCTTCCTTCAATCGACCAAATCGAGCTGCTAGAATTGTTACAAATAGCGGCTTTTATGTTTCAGCTGCTGGTCTGGTTAGATGGATAGAATGACCAACAATCTCGAACATTATTTAAGTGAAACAGCGACCATAATGTAGCCTGCGCGCTGCTTCAACTTTGAGGCGCGCAGCACGCAGGCTACCATAATGCAACAACTCAAATAACAGTTGTTCGTCTGAATATCTGTCCGAGCTATTTGTAAAGAACTCTTCTCTTAACACAATGAGACTAAGAAACAGCGAAGCTGAGTTGCGTGTTGTTCTCTTTAAAACGTCTATTTCATTTCGTGGGCCTGAGTTTTGGAACCAATTACGCTCAGATGCCAAGCTTTCACCCTCCCCTCTTACTTTCAAGAGAGGCTGAAAAGAAATTGTAGAGGGTCGCTTGTTTCCTTTTTCTGTAAATTTATCTATTTGATTAAGGTCATAACAATTATATTTACTTTTGCTAGACTTACTGTACATTAAGTTTTTAATTTGTGATATCTTTTGCAACGCCCCTGCAAAGCAATCTATGCATACTGATGGGGATGCTGTGGTTAAAGAATAAAAAAATGAAACGAGAAAAACAGTTTCACATTGTCTCCACATCAAATTCGGCAGAAGATGTGAACCCACGCAGCCGGTTTTAAAATGATAGAAAATTCAGCTCAGCTTAACTACTGCAATTTGGGCCCATGTATTCTGCTTAAGCCAATTTGACCTTAAGACAATCTGAAATTGGAGCTTGCAGAGCTTGCCCGCAAAGTATCTTGACTGACAAATCAATATTTTGAAATCTTTGGTACGACTTTTACGGTTCACTTTTCGTTTTAACCAACATCAAGCATTTAGATTGTATAAATATTTCCGTATTTGTAGCATCCAGTAAATATTGATTTTATAGGCATTTCAAAGCTTTGATTACACCAGAGAATTCACTATAAAGGTTATTCTGACTGCAAATATTACACCCCGAATCATTTTTTCACATTCTCTACCACTTTGTGGATAGTCATTCCAACCATTTTACAGCATCTCATGAATTCGTCTTTTTCTGTTGATTTTCAACTTCTGAAATTTTTGTAGGTCCAGCAACCCATGTCAGAGTTGAATTGAAAGTAGTGTCCTTTGGCCCAATCAATGAGGCAGCTCAAGTAAGACTCATTTATAGAAAATTATCCCCTGTCATAGTTTTTCGCTCAAGGTAGTTGTTGCTTTATACTTCCAATGTCAAGACGAAGTCTACGCTTGTATTTTCCAGGATGTTAATACGATGTGAAATTGAAAGCAATTAAATTATAGGTTAGAGAAAAAACAGATGTATAGTTGTCATACATGAGCAACTGATGCCTTTAAAGCAATCAGTTTTTACTCTCGTGCATCATAAATCAGTAACCACAGCGTAAGTTTCAAATCTTTAAGATATTGGGTGTAAAAGTCTATGACCTAGTTCTCTGAACTGAACGGCTTCAAAGAAACTTGAGCCATTTGTTGTAAATCTATCGTTGGAATTTCCTGAATTCTTTAATATTTTCAGAATTACAGTGTTTTCTTTTTTTTAAGAATTTCAAGAAAATTTTGGAAAACAACTTAAAGCTCGTATTCAGATTTAATTCAATCACTTTAATTTACAGAAATATAAACTGGACATATTCTTTCGACAATGGTGGCAAGATCCAACACTTACAGGAGCTTTAAACACATCTCTAACAATGGCGATTGATCCAGCTGAGATTTTCTGGAAACCAGATACATATTTTGTGAATTCGCAAGATCCAGCTTTTCAATTCGTCACCAAAGAGGCGATGAGAGTAGTTATTCAACCTAATGGAAACATTTATTACAGTGCAAGGTATGCTTTGATACCAGTATATTGACAATTTGAACTTATTCATTCATGTTCAAAAACTTTGTATTTCTTCCTCCCCAAAGCGAGTTGCCTTTAAGCAAAATCTCGTTTTAAATTGGCCTTCTCCGGAAACATTTATATTCGTAAAATACCCATTTAACAACTACTGCAGCCTAAATTTCCATTTACCATGGCTGTGAACCTTTGAATCGGACGCTTTCTTTCTCCTTATTGACAGATCTCACTCTTGGTTGAATAAAGTATAACTGAATTGCTTCATTCAACGTTTTGCTTTCAGTTTGTTGTCTTTTGCAGTGGAAATGCGAAAATATTTACAATCAACTGATGACTATCATTTCTTCTTTTCCTTCAGGATAGCATTGGAAGCATCTTGTCCAATGGACTTTTCGATGTATCCTGTTGACATACAAGTCTGTCCACTTGTTATCGAAAGTTGTAAGCAATCATTTGTTTCAGCTTAAGAACAAATAACCCAATGAATAATATGTTTATGTCACGCAAGAAGTAGAACATGCGCTCCTTTGCTCCAACACAAGCAACCTAGGTTCATTTTGATGCAATTTTACCTTGCCGTTTGGTTTCGAGGCAATTTGATCGGAAAGAAAATTTCTAGCCAAGATACCTGTTATCAAAGTTAGAAATTTCTGGCAACAGAAGGAAGCAAAGTTGCATACAGCCAAGCTAAGGGAATTATTGGAAACAAAGTTTATGACAAGAAAATGTGATATGCATTTTAGATAATAGATTTTTACCTCTAAGTGCCCTCAATCAAATGAAAGTAAAAAATTTGCTCGGCTGTGTTAAGGTGTAAAATCTATTTTCGAGGTTGTCATATCGCTTTGTTTTCTCGGAGACCTAATTCTTTTGTGGTAAAATCTTTCCTTTTGCTGTTACCTTCAATTTGGTTTCGAATCGTGCCGTGTTCTTATCAGTCTTTGGCTATGCTTTCTTAGCGCTATGAGTTCATGATGATTTATCTTTCATCTTAGATTCATACACAACTGAAGATGTTTATTACACGTGGTATGAGTCAGTTGGTAAGAAGAGAAGAACAAAAGGAGTGGAATGGTTTGCATCAGATGGACCTGTATTTAAACTGAATCAAGTCACTTCACTTCAAAAGCAAGTCAGCAATAATAGCAAAGGTGAATTACTCGTTATGATTAGCCTATGCTCACTAGAAGGAGCTAGACTTACGCCTTTACGTGCCTTGTTTCCCTGCATACTTCGATTTGCTGATATCACCTGGTCAAAGGGGACTCATAATATTAGTCTTAGAAAGTGGGTCCAATTCTTAAATGCGCGGCCTTTTTACTTGAAAATCTTTCCTTATGTACAAAATATCATTTCTGTTTGTAATCAGCTATATCTCTCTCAACTTTGTCTCTTTTAGGTGCATTTTCAAGTCTAAAGGTGAACTTTCATTTGGCAAGACGACATGGCTATTATGTTTGGAATATTTTTCTTCCTGGTGGTTTCCTTGTCGTGATGACATGGGTAAACTTCTGGATCCCACCTTGGGCCTATCCTGCTCGTGTTACTGTTTGCGTCACAAGTTTCTTATCAACACTTCTAGTGATGTCAACTGCTGGAACTCAATTGGGACGTGTTTCTTATATAAAAGCAATCGATTATTTTCTCATGGGAAATGCTTTCTTTGTACTTTCAAGTCTCTTGGAATACATTCTTGTGCTTCATTCGTGGTGGAATATTGATTTCGATTGCTTCAAGAAAAAGGTATGTTAATTTGTTGGCTTACTATGATTTTGCAGGGCAATGTTGCAAGTACATTTAGCAAGCTCACTATAAAGATTCACGATGAATCTGTTTAGTGGGCTTACTCTCGGGTGCCTAATACAAGGGGGGGGACGCTTATTAATTTTCAAAAATTTTATCCACCCCCCGGCCCTTATTAAGACCCCCGTTTATTAATTTTGGCATAATTAATAATTCAAATGTTTTCTTTTAGAAAAGAAGTCATTGCAGTGCACTTCGTAAGCTAATTCGAATGTCTTCTTTTAGAAAAAGAAGTCATTGCAGTGTACTCTTAAACTAATTCGAATGTTTTCTTTCAAAACAGTGGAATAAAGAGTTAGTTTTGATAACGTAAAAACCCGTTTTTTGCGAATTTCTGACCCCCCCCCCATTTATTAAGACCCCCTCATTTATTAGTTTCTTTGAGGGGTTCCCACCCCCCCCCCGTTTATTAAGACCCCCCTTGTATTAGGCACCCGAGAGTACTAATAAGTGTTCTGTCAAGCTGACTGCAGCCTGTAAGGGGATTCATGTTCAAAATTCCAGAAAACTATTTCAAACATTTACACCCTTGCTCGAATTAATGGAATCACTAGTGATCTCACCCGAAAAGCATTTCTACCCATTGTTATTTTGTACTCTTGGAAACAGCTCTTTCCTCGTTCTTTGCAATACCTGAAGTTTTCGACACTTTGCAGTTTGTAACTTGTTTTCTATCAATTTTCAGAAGAAGAACAACAACAGGCAAAGTAGCCTAGGCCAAATAAATGAGGACTGCGAGTACGACAGTAACCAAAATGGCGTCGAGCACAATTCACGTTCATTTCAACTTGAAGAACGATCAGAAAATGGGAGTTTTAATAGTTTTCATGGAAGAAAACGTATGTCAGGGGACTTTTTTCAACGAAAAACAATTGAAAATCACGGTGGTTTAAAAACTCGTAGAAATTCAACAGTCATCGCAATGAAACAGTTTCAAGAGAAACATGATTTAACCCAAGATCAGTCAAAGAAATCGCATCCTTTAGATGTTATTAGTCGATTTGTATTTCCCATAGCTTATGTAATATTTGTGCTTTCGTATTGTGGTTATTTTAAACTATTTTGAAGTTAGCTTTGATGGGCAAAGGTTCCAAGTCTTGAAAAAGACTAGTGCGAAATTCTATGACCTATTTCTTCATGGATGGCTACAAAGAAACTTTAACTATTTGTCTATAATCCAGCTAATAGATTTATCTGAAATCTTCAATATTATCAGAATCTAATGTTTTCTTCATTTTTAAGAATTCAAGAAGCACTTTGAAAGCGGGGGCATTTTCTAAAAATAAAAAGGGCACTTGTTTGTCTATTGCAAAATCTTGGTGGAACACGTGCTCCTAGTGCCCCCCCCCCCGGTTGCTACGTCTATGTTTGAAAGAAAAGTAAAACTAATTTCTTAACGATACATGAAATTGTTTTCAAGAAAATCATAGTTTATGGATGTCTACGATATGGTATGAAGCAAAAAGTTTCTCTCGAATATCTTTGTAAGATCTTGCTTTTGAAACTGCCATGTACCTAAACTAATCGATTTTATGGAACTAACCAGAATGAAGTTTAAATGAAGTTGATGCGAAGGCGTGTTTTGCTGCAAATTTCTTCCCCTTAAAGCAGTATTACTTTCTTTATCAAAGGAACAACTTTGTTTTTTATCATATATGTGTTGGGAAGCTAAAAATTGTGGTTAAAATGTGTCATTCTTGAATCTAGTGTCTCAGGTAAACTCTGACAACATTAGTTTCTTGCTTTATGCACGAGCTCTGGTAACAAGCTGTCAAGTGCAGAACGCAATATGACATGCAATTGTTTATATGTTTAGAAGTGTGCCAAGTGAGTCTAAAAGTGTATAGACTTTGAATCCATGTAGCTCTCGAGATATTTATAAGATTTATGTAAACTTATGATCCTTGTGAATTTAACTTATTAGCTTAGATAAAAAAAATTAGGCGATCAAAGTCGGTTGTATCATCCTGATATTACAAGCGACTTTATCAAAGTGTTTCTACCCCAAAATCTTTCAAGGCAGGCCTAAAAAATCACCATCAGTCTATTCAAGTTAAATTTGCTAACTTGGAGAAGCCAGCAAACAGTGCCCTCATTGGCCTCAAGCAAGAAGCATGAAAGCTGCACCATAGATAACAAGTCTCTGCCAATGCACCATTCAATGATGAAATATGATATCGAAGCTTATGATCAGATGATAAATTTGCCTTCTGCAACTCCGTGAGAAACAGTTCCAAAAATTCAAGACACGGAATTTGCATCACAAAGTACAAAAATTGCTTGCCAGGACAAATAATTGTAATTTTGATATGTATACACGTCTTTATTTTTGTGTTAACTAGCCCTTCTGTAAACTTTAGTGAAATTCATCAATTCTGCCCTAAGCAGTTATCGTTTTCGTATACCTACCCGGTGAGTAAAAAAAGGTTCATGCGTTTGGCGGGCTATGGAATGAAAAGTATGTGAGCGATATTCAAAAATGAAATGTTATTCTATCAGTCAAAGGCTAAACTTAGATGAAAAAACTTTTTTTGGTAAAATCACTCATCTTTAAGAGCCAATAACCAGAAAAATGCCGGTAAGGGTATAGAAATCCAAAATTCCACCTTCCATTCTGGTCCGTGACTTATGAGGCATTGAAGTTTACATTGTCAGTTTCAGAGATAGAATTTTGATTCCAATAGAAAGTAAATTATGGACCAGAATGGAACGAGGAATCTTTGTTCCCTAACATACCCTTAACGGCCATTTTCCTAGTTTCTGGGTCTACATGATGAGAGATTTTACCAAACAATACTTTCTCATCTAGCCTTTGAATGACAGATTTTAGTTTTGAACATCGGCCACATACCATCTATTCCACAGCCTGCCAAACGTGTAAACATTTGTTTACTCTTGTTATACTCATTGCAAGTCATGTGACCATACCCTTGGGAAGTATCAGTATTATGTTATTTTCTGTACTCATGGCACGGCTTTTAAATGGCATGAAAAATGTTAGGGAAATCAAAGACGTTTTATCAAGAGATTGATCACATGACTTGAAATGGGTGGAAACAAACCTTAGTCGATTTTGTTTATAAAGATAAAGTTAATTTCATTTTGAGAGAGTTGTACCATCTAAAGCACATTTCTAGTATGTTTCCCTGATAGTTGCTACGGGATAGCCTGCGCGCAGACTTTACTACTGCGCAGGAGAACAAAATTTCTCCTGCGCAGTAGTAAAGTCTGTGCGCAGGCTACTACGGGATAAAGTAATCAAATTCATATGCAAAATTTTGTCTATTCATCGTTCTTTCTGATAACTTTCAGTCACACATTTTTATATGTAGTTAGATCTAACTTGGTAATGTAACAATAATATTCGAGGATTTTTGATGTAGTCGTCTTTTGCGAAATCTTTTGCTTGTTTGTTTCTGGTTTGAGATATGAACTTTATCCTGAAATTATGGTTCACGTTTTTGCAACAAATTTCGATCACCATTGAATTTATCTTGATTTACTGCTTTTGCAATAAAATAATATCAAAATAAGATACGTCAGGAGACATTTCTCAAAAGAAAAATAAGAACTGCAGAGACGATAAAACTTGAGCAGATGTGTTGATATTAACTGTTTTCAACATCAATGAAAAAATTTCAAGAAATACGTACGCAAGGCGACTCCTCTTAACGAATCAAAGCGAGAATTGTGCAGGCAATCAAACTCTGCATTAAACGACGAAAACTATGGTTATTCGACTTTAAAGCAATGTTAATAGTTGATTCATACAGTATTTCAAAAGCTTTTTTAAGTTTCCTCTTTCCGTAGACAATTGCACGAGGATGGTGGTAAAGGGCATTTCATGCAACGTTGTTTAGATTTAGATTCGCCATATTTTTTGGATCGTGAAAAGCCGGTATTCATGAAATTTTTGCACTTCCTTCTAATCATGTTGAAGAATTGGTTCTAAGGTCGATACCATAACTGTAAGTACTGAAATCTTGTTCGTTAGGACGCTGTTGATATGATGATCGCCAAAGGGTGCTTGAAATATTTGCTACTGGAGAAAAATTCTATGAGAAATTGGACAAGAATGAATGGTTCTGAAATAGTTTTCAAATGGTTGTCGAAAATCTTTTTTTAGGAACTCAAACTCGTAAGATCGAGCTACTGCGTAGGAGAAATCTGCCAGCGCCTTTCATTATGGGAGTTTCAAAGATGGCGGAAAGGAAGGATTTACAGAATTTGAAGCAGTGAAAATTTATTTGAATTCATTTGTTACATTGAAAGGAAGCAGATGGTTTAGCTGCGAATACAGGATGATGCATTGTTGATGTAACTTGTCGTGGATGTGAGGAGATGACGGCTTGCTAAACCAGATATTTACATAGAAGAGGAAGGCGCTGTTGTGATGATCAATTTAGGCCAATCCACTGCCCAGCCCGATTATTTTTCTATAAATTAATTGTCCTATAGAAACCACACATTGTATGTCATATCATATACGATAAAATAGGTTTATGGAGAATGAGCAAAGGTTATGTACGTTTGCCACAATTTCCAGGGAATGCTGTGAATGAAACTAATACATCAAAATTTCGCTTCACTGTTCGTACACCAACCTCTGAAAACGCACCCAACACACCTGGAGATAGTGAAGTGGAAAACTTTGAAAGTATGAGCGGCGCAAATGCACCCTTGATATCTCAAAATGGGAACTTTGATGATGAAGATTATTTGTCAGAAGGGAATCGACAAAGTTATGGATCTCAAGGGAGGGACAAAGGAAGGAGAAATAACAAAGGATGCTGCAGTAGATGTTGGTGGTTTTTATGCTGTGGTTGGAAAGAGTGCTGTCAAAGGCATGTTTTTTGTGGGAAATTTTTATTTTTCTGCAGCTGTTTCATGCTGGAAAAAGTGTATGTTAGGTCAAATAGCTTGCACAAATAAAGGACAATTATAATTAAAGGCCTTGTCTTTGAAAACTGGTCTTAGCATTAAACCTTTCATGGCAAAGACAAACTATTCACCCTGGCAGCTGTTTTGAAAGCTTGTGAAGTATTGATGAGTTTCATCAGACAAGTCTTTTCAAAGATGCTACCAATTAATGCAAGAAAATTTTTTCAGAGTTTAGAAGGAGAAATTGGGGCTTCAGAATTTTAAAACTTCATTAATCAGTGAATTCTGGGTGATTTATGAGATGTAAAGTTTTGAGTTAGCCAAATAAAATAGACTGCATGGACACATTATGAAAATAAAGTAGGAACCCAGACAAAGTGACTAGACCTTTTCTCATAATATGTGCTTCTGTAGATAGCTTTTTCAGAACACTGCCAAACTGTTGAATTTATGATAGCTAGGCTGACCTTCACAGCAGAATGATCCATTTTCAAGACATGCAAAGTGAATTTTGTTAGATACATCTGAAACAGCATTTACTTTCATGTTAGCTTTAAAACTAAGTTGCTAGAAAATGTTATGCTTGACATATTTTCATGAGACGGCAGGAGAATCAGCCAATTCATAATGGTGCTTTTTGTGCTCCCAAGGAAATGTTCCTTACCCCTTCAGCATGACAATTTTTAGATGTGGTTTGAAGTGGTCTAAATTTTCACAGCTGATTTAAATCTCTTTACAGTCTTTGTGAATACCTTGGAAATAAATTTGGGAGAACACCTGATTATCAGCCAAGAAGAGTATTTGTTGGAAGAAAGGTATTCATTGATTGATTGATTGATTGATTGATTGATTGATTGATCCCTATTTTCAAAGATTATTTGCCATTGCATTTCATGTATGCATAAATAGCTAGCCTGCATGCATCCTCTACTGTTTCCTTAAAGAGTTTAAATTTCCTGTTGAGTTGAATATGGTTCAATTCATTTTCTTTTGCCAGTAGGATCTGCAAACCTGCAAACGAAAGCCTGAGATGAAAGGGTCTGCAAACCAGAGAATGAAATTTTCATAGGTCAATATCCAATCTATTGTCTTGTGAAGTGCTTCATGAGGTGACTTCTCCATAATTTCAAAATTGCGTCTTCGGAGAGCAAAATGGCTCTGCAGGACAATAGATTCTTTATTGATGAATGAAAATAGTTCTGTGTTTGTGCGGAACCTGCACATCACTAAGAACAGAATATGAAGCATGATTGGTTTAAGTTTTTCAAAATAGAGGTGTTAATGTTCTCTGAAATAGCTATGGTTGTTGTCAGTCATGCTATTAACAGATTGACATTATCGTATTTCAGATTTTAGGAGAAAAAGGACATATTTTGAATATCTAGAATTTTCTTCTGATTGAACAATTTTTTGCTTTTTTCAGAATGTACAGAAGTTTCCAAGAAATGTTGTTAGAAATCAGAAATACAGTATACTCACATTCATTCCACTTGTAAGTAAAAACTATCTGTTACTGTTCCGCCAATGAGTTTTTGTCTCAATAATTTGATAAGCTGTTGGAAAGATTAACTAAAGACAGAAGGATTTATTTAGTTTCATTTTTAACCTACAATGTTCTTTTTGCTTTTCACTTTATTTCTGTTTGAATTTGGTGATTCATCAGAGGTTGCATTCAACAAATTGTTATCTTTATTTGCTCTACAATCTTTTGATTAAAATGCACATTCCATCTCTTTCAGGTACTAATCAATCAATTCAAAGTCTTTCTGAATATGTACTTCCTTGTTGTTGCCTTGTCACAGTTCATTCCTTCTTTGAAAATTGGATATCTATACACCTACTGGGGTCCGCTTGTAAGTAGTTTTATTTGTCTTCATTTATTTGGTATGTATGCTGAATTATCATATGGTGTTTGAAAATTTGGCTCCTTTGACTGGCGATGGTGCATTTTGATTGCTTCTGAGTTGGTCTGCAAAACCCATGTTTCAGAGTTGTATTGGACTTGTGATGCATTAGAAATTATAAAGAACAAAGGAGCTTCTTGTGTTGCCTAGGCTAAAAAATGGACTTCTAAGGCTTAGCTTATTCTTCAAAGACATAAATCTTGAAGTTGAACTTGCAATCATGCACAAAGAAAGTGCAGATTTAGTTAGAGTTTAGTTAAAGTTGAATCAACCGACCGCAATGAAGAACAGGATGAAAACACATTTGAAAAATATGATAAGGTAAACAATGTTTCACAAATGTTTCTGCCTTATAATCCATCCATGCTTGAAATATTTGGACCTCAGTTCCTTGCGGGGATGCCACTGCACCAGGTCCATAGGTTAAAGTTTGGTCCAATTTTTTTCCAGGATTGACTTGGCATCATTTACTGTAGTAGCTGCATATTACAGCACATTTGTTCAAATTTTTCTGACTTATTTTGAAAGATGATTTCAAGCCAACTTATATATTCCGTCTCCCACTTCATCTTATTGTCATTGATGTATACTCTGTATGGCACAAAGTGTCTCACAGAAGTGTTTTTGTTTGAAAAATCACCAAACGCTTTTGAAGGCCAATCTTCAATTTTTTTAGCAAAGTATATCAGTAACCAAATTACTTTTCCAGGAATAGCTGATCATGTAATTGGTTTAAAAATTTGTAAATTTGGCTATTGTTAGAGTTGCCTGATTTTGAAGCATGCTAACAATGGTGTTTACAATTACTAGATAAAATTTATTTTGTCAATAGAGCGAACGGGCCCCTCAAATGGCCAGTTCTGGGAACACCCATAATTTTATCTCTGAGATTTGAGTCCAAGAAATTCTGTTGAAGATCCACTGTTGGTAGGATCTACAGTTACAGTAAGTTATCTTACAGATCATTACCATATGATTTATATTCCAACTTTTCACAGGGTTTTGTATTAGCTGTGACAATGGCCAGAGAGGGTTATGATGACTTCAAAAGATTTCTTAGAGACAGAGAGGCAAACTCGCAAAAATATAAAAAGCTCACTAAAGAAGGTTGGTCTAATATCTCATTCATGTTCTACCCTGACCATTCCCCCAAGCAGCCTTGAGGTCAACAAAATATTCTTGCTCAAATGCTCAGGGCCCCAACAAATTATTTTGACAAATGCCTACAGGTACTGTGCATTGAGAGAATGCACATTCCCAGTAATTCATAAGCAAATCTCTGGTATGGTCAAATGCCCTGGGGCCAGAGAAAAATTGGTAGGCAGATGCCTTGGGGGGGGGCAGGAATATTTTATGAGCTAACAAAGTGTAGATCTTTATCTTAATCAGGTTTAATGGCTATGAACTTAAATGCTTCAGATATTTATTCAGAAATCAATCAGTTCAGAAATTATGGTGCATTTCTTGGCATGTTGATAAATATTTTTCTTCCATCTTTGCAGGTGTTGTTAACATTCCCAGTTCTGACATAAAAGTAGCTGATCTCATTTATGTTGAAAAGGTAGGAATATCTTCTGTTTCATTAATATGAATGCTTTACTAATATTTAACTTCAAGTCAAGCAGTAGGCAGATATAATGTGGTATGGCTGCATGACAAGATTCTTTTTCCTCTTTCCTGTGTGGTTGAAATTATGTCTAATGAATCTATCTATTAACCAGTAGGCATGCTGCATTTGTACAAAACTGACCAACAACTTAAGCTGATTGTCAAAATGTTAGGTCATTTGGTAGAGTATTTTTGATGCAGTTGTATTCAAAGCCTGTAGTATAGAATAAAAGACACATGTTACCATAGTGTTAACTTGAGAGCTTTGATAGATGCAAAATGCTTTTATCTCTTCATTTTAGGATCAGCGAGTGCCAGCAGATATGGTATTTCTCAGAACGACAGATAAAACAGGTAAACACAACAGTATATTCCAGACATGCTACACAGCTGGAAAGTCACTCTTTGTGGAATTCTTGGCTCTTTACATAATCAACAATGTATTTATTAAATGTATCTAGTGACATCTAAAATAATCTTTTAGTATTCTTCAGAATTTTGTTTTGGTACTTAGCATCAGTTGGCTTTCATGTTTCTTCTTTACAATTATTCCTGTTTGTAGGATGTACAGGAAGGGAAGTTAACTTGATTCATCAGTAATTTGATGATATATTAAAATTTCTACCCATCAGGAACATGCTTCATTAGAACTGATCAGCTTGATGGGGAAACTGACTGGAAACTTCGAATTGCAGTTGGTGGTTGTCAGAGACTTCAAGATGATATGGTGAGTACCATTTCTTTTGAAGTTGTTGTTCTTTATCCTACTATTAAAATTTAGAAAATTAGGGCAGTTTCTTTGACTTAACATCTCAAAATGTCAATTCTGGATGTTTTTTTGCAGGATTTGCTTCGTATCAGTGCTCATGTTTATGCAGAAAAACCGGAGAAAGATATTCACAGTTTTATTGGAACTTATACAAGGGTAAGCATTTGATTATCTATCTCTTTTGATATGCAAACTATGATGTTTGATCATTGTGCATGTTATCTGGATTGTAAACAGCTGAGAAATAAAGTCCAGCCAAGTGAAAATAGTATGCTCTGTGTTCTTTAACAAATTATTCCAGAACCAGGGAATCTTTGTTTTGAAGCTGGATAAGGCCATTTTGAATGCTGTGTTCCTTTTGTCATCAAGCCATCCCGGATCCAGTCAGTCCTACCCAAATCTTCAGTTGAATCTTTCTGTTCCTCGTAGTCCCTAAAAACTTTAAAATGTGTATTTGAAACTTACTCAAGTGCTTAATTTTTAGAGAGATGGTGATCGATCAGAGGATTCACTGAGTGTTGAAAATACACTTTGGCGTAATACTGTTGTTGCATCAGGTAAGTTAAATGTCTCAACTTTCAAAATTTGATCATTAAATTGGGGACTAAGACATCAATGTTAGGATCTGTTTCCAGTTGCTCGGTAACTTGTGTAGCAAGTAGCAGGGAGAAAGGTTCACTTAAAGACCATTAGTCTTTTAAAAGGGATTTTTAAAAGTCTGAAAGAATGTTAGTTTGATAAGTTCGTTGCTTTGAAATTAAGAAACATGATAGTTTGGACTTTCCCATGACGAAGCATGTGTAAACTGGGATCAATTACTTGTAAAATGAATCTCGAAAATCTTTCAGTAAGCCATCATGTTCCAACGTTTTCTGGGACTAATTGCCACATGGCCCAATATGTTTACTGCCAAAATGTAACTGATTTTTATGTTATCGATGATGGTTCCACGTACAACTTCTAATCTTTTCCATAAAATTGTTGCAGGCACGGCACTGGGTGTTGTTATTTATACTGGACGTGAAACAAGGAGCGTTATGAACACGTCAACTCCACAATCTAAGGTATGCTTGCAGATATTTAAATTTTTCAGCATGTTGTGAGTTGAAAGTCCAGACCATGCTCCTTCTCAATTGAATTAACTCTGTCTCGTTACCTTTCTTGAGCATAGAGTAGCGTTTAGCAGTTAGTTGTTACAGAGTACTGTATGTGATGCCTTTCAGATACAATGTTCATTTCATTTCCGGTTCTTTTTTAGTTTGGTCTTGTGGATGTGGAAATAAATAATTTCACAAAGTTGCTGTTTGTACTGACAGTAGCCCTATCTTTAGCTATCATGGGTTTGAAGGTAATTTTACTTTTTAGAAATTAAAAGAATAATAGCATATTGAACGATTTATTTCAATGCATTTACAAAAATATAGCTACTCACTAGTTAAAAGAAAGTCAGCATTCTAAATTAAAAAGAGACTAGTAAAAAATTAGTATATTTGTCAAATTGTCTTCACAAATCGGAAGCTATCATGGAAAGCTATTGAAAATTGTATGGAAGTTCGACATTCAACTTAAAATATCGTATTGAAATGGCAGATGTACAAAACGAAACAAATGTCAAAGTATTTGGCACACTGAGGCCTTTCAAACCTATGTTATATATAATCAGTGTGTGTTATCTCAGATTAAAACGTGGAGTTTATGGGTCATGAGTTGAAAGCTTGCCCCGGTCAATTTAGAATATAGTCTATTGTGTTTGGTGGCTTTGACACGTGCTGTTTTACGTATAGAAAAAGAATCAACGGGTGTGTGGGCATTTCTGTAGCCTGGTTATTGCGGCTAGTCAATTTAGCTATGTGGATGATTCCCTTCATGGTTTAAATCCACCGAGGTTGATTCAAAGATACATAGTTGTTGATGATACTTCTCATTTTTCGCACAGGGATTCACAGGTCCATGGTGGAGATATTTTTTCAGATTCATCCTCTTATTCTCATACATCATTCCAATCAGGTGAATTTTTTAATTTTAATTACTACACGTTTTTTCTTATGCTTTGTTAACTTTTTAAAAGGTACACTTGTTTTCAAAATATTTACCATCCTATGATTAATAACAGTTGAAACTTCGTGTGAATTGAGATGATAATGATTGACATGGCTTGCTTCAATCTTCATGATACCACATTGATTGTAAACAGCTTCTTTGCTACTAGTTTTATGGTTTGATTGTAAATCGTGAATGATACAGAAAATGATTTAAATCGTATGTTTGGCCTGAAGCCACTAACACTCTGATTATATCGAGCTGTCTTCACTTATGGCCATGTCAAATGAATAAGGTTGAACAAAAAACATGATTGTCGTCTTGATCCTCATTCTAGATAAGAATTTTCATTGAAACAGAAATCGCTATTTTAAGAGCTTTTTATACTCTTCCGTTTTGAATTTCGATGTTTGTTTTTTGTTTGCTAAAAAATTTACACGACTTTCGCCAATCCACGTCTTTTGGGACATCTAAAATATTCCACTCGTCAAAATATTATTTCTTACTGACTAAAGAGTACCATCTTTTTTAGTCTTCGAGTGAATTTAGATATGGCAAAACTGGTATATTCATGGGTGATAGAACAAGACAAGAAAATTCCCAAAACTGTTGTAAGAAGTAGCACAATACCTGAGGAACTTGGAAGAATTAGTTATTTATTGTCTGATAAAACTGGAACGCTTACTCAGAATGAAATGGTACGAATTTTAGACCCTTTTTAATGATGACCATGTCCTCATCAGCATCATCAAAGAGTTCACGAGACAAGAGTGTCCTCAAACATTAAGGAACCATTTAAGACTTTTGAATTTGAAGTCAGGTTTTTTTTGGTAGAAATATTGAGAAATGCACAGATTAGCGTATGAGAGAGAATTTGTACTTTCTACTTACCATTACGATTGGCAAAAGAGTGCTGCGATCGTTTTCTTCACTGAAAAAGGCCCACAAAGTTGGTTTCGTTTCAGTTTCGCGACACTTTTTAATTCTGTTATGCCAAAAATAGTATCATATTTTGACAGGCCTCTATAAATCGTAGATTTCTCGTGGTGGCATGTAATCTGAAGCAGACAGTAGTTTTTATTTCAATTTTAAATTGGCCTTGGGGTAATCATATCCTTTTTGCTCGTCGGGGGTATCGTTCCTGTAGTATTGTACAGCTGTATATTCAATTCAATTTTATTCGTAAAATACAAGTTGCTACAATGTACGATAAATCTATGAAAAAAGGTACTTGCATTCTACGCGACCCAAGTAAAGCATTGCTTATCTAGCTTGGGCCGCTAAAATAAATGTCGCAAAAGAAAAAAAAATGAGGATAACAAATAAGATGATAAGAATAAAAATTGAAATAAGTACAATCGTATACTATCATGTGACGAGAATATGAGGCTTTTTATAGTAATTTTGTAAAGTAGTGAGTGTAGTTTGTAATTTTATAGCGTAATTGTTCATTGAATATAAAAAAATCATAGATGAAGCCTCGTCGATATTTTAGACTTTAGTCACGATTTTCTCACTTTGTTCAAGAGGTTTTATCATTTTAATTTTTTGCTGCAGGTATTCAAGCGGTTGCATCTTGGTACAGTTTCGTTTGGATCAGACTCAATGGAAGAAGTTAGGACATATTTAAGATCAATGTATGATCAATTTGGTGACTCTGCAACTGCTAAGAAATCTGGATCCAAGGTAGGTTAATTCATTTTCAAGAGACTTGCTTCGAAAGGATGCCTATTTTAGTTATGTCGTAGCAGTATTCCCTTCATAGGATTTCAGAAATCCATCGTGTGACAGCACTTTGCAAATATGAGTCCGTCATAAATCCATTTAATTCTTCCTGAAGTAAGTCTTTACAGCCAACATTTCGCCATTGAAAAACTATAAATATTATGATGCGATTTTGTTAGAACTGGAATAAATCAGGAATAGTAATTAACAAGTCGGCTTTATGATTGAAACCTGATGTTTTTGAGTGACTTTTGTGCATTCTTCTCTGCAACCTTTTGCGCTTCAAGTAAGATAAATGGAATTCGAAAGTGTAACGTATTCCTCCAGGCTCTCCTTCCTTTTCTTATCACTTTGGGGGTTAAACCTTGTCCACAGAGTAGCACGTGGCCATCTTCGACATCAATGAGATATTGTAGATTTGCAAATGGAAGCTTTCATTCTTGCACCATCGGTTAAAATCATGTCAAGAAGTTTCTTTCACATCATATTATTGTCAAATATTTTCAGGATCATAAACACTATTTCTGCTTTCTGTGACTGCCAAATTCCTCGTAGATTCGAAGAAATGTTGTCACAAGAGTCCAAGAAGCTGTGAAAGCGCTTTCCATTTGTCACAATGTAACGCCAGTAATGGAAGAACCGGCAGTAGATCCGAATGTTATTAATGGTGACATCGAAATGGCTGTCAAAGGAGACAAAGGCAAGGTTAATTTCCAGGCTGCTAGCCCTGATGAGGTTAGTATGAAATTTGCGATAACACAAAATTACTACTTCGAAGCCATCAGTTGCTATTATTTGCGTGTATTTTCATGTATCATCTGATTTAAGATAGTCTTTAAGTGCCCTTGCATAACTACCTTATTAGATATTTAGCATATTAGCAATGACTTGAAATATGGTCAGAGCTACCCACACTTTGAAGAGGGTTTGTATACTCGGTTAGAAGAAGAGGTTTACAAAACTGGTCCCATATTAAAGATATTCCGTGCCTGGTAGTAAATTGTTGGGAAAAACTTGCCTGCAGTCGAAATACTCTTAGGACATTAGCAGTACCAGCAACCAATGTGCAATTGTACGTGGTGCGCTTGTTCTTGCAGACTTTAAGGAGGCCTGCTACAAAATACCTGCCGTCCTTGTTTTGGGTTACCCGACTCCCAGAAGAAACACTGCGCACAATTTGCTAATACATGTTCGAGCAAGTCTGATCATTTGAGTTTGGCCATAGTAAACAAGTAAGGCGCACGATGTATTGAAGTCCAACTTTTCTTTGTGGTAAGAATAATGTTTCCTTGACCCGTACAGCGCCATTTTCAACTCTAGTGTTAGAGCAGTGATCTCTTTTGGCACTCTTTCCAAGCAGGAAACTTTTTACTGATTGTTATTTTATAGAAAAATTTGCAACAAATACATTAATATCATCGTTGTTACTCCTTATATTCTTAGGTTGCTTTGGTGCAGTGGAGTGAAAGTGTTGGAGTCTTATTATGTTATCGTGATTTGAATACAATGCATATTCGACTTCCAAGTGGAGTCATTATTACTTTTACTATTCTTCAAACGTTTCCATTTACATCAGAAACCAAAAGAATGGGAATCATTGTAAGGGTACGTATTCAGTATTTATTCCTTTTCTTTGCTTTGGGAATATCAAGCGAATGTCTTCAATATCAAGCGAATGTCTTCAACGCATGAAGCTAGATAATCCTTATTCAATGAAGTTGATTTCTGTCCTTTGTTTGTAGACCTCATTATTCTTTGAAGCTGTATAAACTTACACTTCAGGAGATGGATTTTATGAGCTTGCGGTGCCTTTCGGGGAGAATGTAGAGGGAGATCCATAGAATTATTGTTAATAAACCATCCTTTGCTACTTCTCCCCCATTCGAACTTGCCCCGTTCTAATTTTGTGAAGTTTCATCCGATCAATCAATCAATCTATCGGTCAATCAATGGAGCAATCAATCAATCAGTCCACCAATCAATTGATTAGTTCATCAATAAGTCAAATACTTGTTTATCTTCCTGTAGGAGGACAAAACTGGGGAAATCATATTTTACATGAAAGGTGCAGATACTGTCATGAACTCAAGGGTCCAGTATAATGATTGGCTTGAAGAAGAGGTACATTTAATTTTATGATTTTTTTAATTCTAGCATTTTTACTTCGAGAAAAGCTATATTCCGTGGAGAGAAATAGCACGAAAATGTCTTAAAGCCATATGAGCTCCTTTGGACTCTTTAAAGAGGCAGTATGGGTATCGTTTAGTTTTTACTTATGGTAAGCTGAGTGTGGTAATGCGAAGGACGTGAGGAGTCGAATATGCAAAGAGATAATTTAAGAAAATGATGTTTTTATCATTTGCCCTGTCTTCCGATGACAGATGTTTTTGCTCTGAATGATAGATGAAAGTTAATTATACGTAAATCTCTTTTGAGAAATAGTTGATTTCGCTTTTCAGTGTGGAAACATGGCGCGTGAAGGATTGAGAACTCTTGTGGTTGGAAAGAAATCTCTGTCTCAGGAGCAGTACGATGATTTTGAGGTATTCTACAAATATTTCTCGTCGACTTTTCGAGCCATTGCAAGTGTTTCAGTTTTGAAAGATCACGGAAAGCTGGTTTTCAGAAATCCTGCCCTCAAGAAACTTAATAATTGCCCTGTAACCAATCGGTCTGTTGAAATTCTGTAAAAAGTATGGTATTACTCATATTCATGGCAATCGAAAGACATATCAAACAAAAACTGTTTGTTTTTACGGCTTTGGAGAAGACTCATTTCAAAATATTTTACTGACTTCAGAAGAACTTCATTTTCCACTCCGCTGATCTAAAGACTTTGATCAAACGTTTTTGACACACACACATTATATGTTCACGAACACACATGCCAAATTCGAAGTCGAAAGCTTGGCCAGTTTTTCCGAAATAAAATGCTAAAGTTTAGTATCCTACTCGACAACAAAGACTAAAGAAACTGATCAGTCGATTATGGATGGATAAAAGCCAAAGAATCAGTGAAGCGTTTGCAAGCATGCATGAAACAAGTCTGCATTCTTTCGAAACTGACAGTACTGATCTATCTTTACCTTACAAACCTACTTCACTTGCACGAGCTATGGAATATCATGTTTGCGTCCTTTTCAGGATAGCTGAAAGGTCTATCGTGTTTACTTACAAAAGTTGTAAAGCACTGTGCAGTAGTCCTAAATTATCGATAATTTCAGCTATGTCCCTATTTGAGTCTCATGTGTAACGATGATGGTGATAATGATGGTAATTATTATTAATATTATTATGAATTTTCTCTTAAATAGAAGACGACAGATGCATTTGTCATTTCTAACTATCATTTTTTGTTGCCTCTTAATTTTGCCTCTCTTTTTCTAGTACCGCTACTCGCAAGCTAAACTCTCAATTGAAGATAGAAATAGTAAGGTAAATGTTCGCCAATTGTCTTAGCAGGAAAGCAGATACCATTTTATGCAGGCCAATTCCAGTTTCCAAGAGTAAATTTCTATGCTAAATTTCTGTTTTAGCTTGGTTTCCATATAGAAGTTAGGTGCCTTAAGGTTGCCTGTGATTGCTTTCTGCCATCCGCAATCTTGGATACTTTCTCCCGGTCTGACGGTAGTTCAAACACGTGACTGCAGAACCGTAAGAAACAACTCCATTAAAAAAATTACCTGCAGTGCCTGGAGGGTGGAAATTGGCAGATGGCAGAAAGCAACCTGAGGTAGCCTTGCGGCACCTTACTGCTATATGGGAACCAGGCTTTAGTCTCTTTTGCAAACTTCATTCCAAGAAATTGTAGAAAATAATGCTGTGAATACTATACATGTTTCAAAATCTTCTTATCAATGGAACTATGTTTCAATTCAGGTTCTTGCTGTTCAAGAAAGTTTAGAATATGACATGGAACTTCTTTGTCTAACTGGAGTAGAAGACAAACTTCAGGTTGATGTCAGACCGACATTGGAACTTTTACGAAATGCAGCAATTAGGGTTTGTAATCCTCGCATTTTTTGGTTAAATCCTCGTATCTTTATTACAAACCAAACTCTATGATTCCAAAAAATTACGAAATTCTAGAACATATGAAACTTTAATACGAGAGAAAGGTATCTGAGAAACTGTATTTTTTCTCAAGACTTTTTATCAAGATTTACGAATGCATAGCTTTTACCGTGCATAAAATCTTGGATGAATTGGAGAAAGAACTCAGGAATAGTTTGCAGTACTGCAGAAGCGGAAACTGCATGAAATTGTCATGCCTTGACTGCGTGACTGCAATCATTTATACAAATTTGTAACATCTTGACGTTTCTTTTACCCTTTAGATATGGATGTTGACTGGAGACAAAATGGAGACAGCAATTTGCATTGCTCAGAGTTCAAGATTGGTTTCAAGAACTCAAAATATCTATCCCTTCAAAGCGGTATGGTCGCAAGTTATCTTTGTCAGTTTTTATTTCACATCTTTTGTGAGAACGAATAATTTGTTAGCGGTAAAAGAATGACTCTTTGGGATAGGAGCGCTGGTTTTGCACTCGAAGTTTTTGTGTGTATTCAAGAATTAAATTCCGAATCTAGAGGTTCGTACTAGGTTTCTAGATCTCGGTTCGTTCTGGATTCGTTCGTTCGTTGTTAATGAAATGTAGGTTCGGTCTTGGTCGTCCTTTGCTTTGTACGCTGTTCAAACTTCCAGGTTGAGTAATCGTCGTTTTCTTTGTGAAAGCTGTCAGTCAAGAAAAGAGCAGCGAAATTTTGATGTTTGGAACTATCTGCAATCTTTTTATAAGATTTTGCAACCTGAAACACGGCCGGTTAGCTCAGTCGGTAGAGCGTGGTGCTAATAACGCTAAGGTCGTGGGTTCGAGACCCACACTGGCCAGGTAATGTTTTGTATTTTCTAAATAATTGAACTTAGAAATCATTTTTGCTTCTTGAGAATCATTGCTGTCCCTCACAGTCAACTGCAATAATTTCTTTAAAACGTTAATTTTCATCATCAAAAACTTAATGGAGAGAAAGTAAAATTGTAATTTTGGGCTTTTTGTGATCAAAACAGTAGATGTACACTACACACGATACGATGATACAGAAAATTGTATTTGTCTTGGTAGAAATTTCATGAAATGTTCTGGTAGTGTCCCCCATATAAGAAATGTGAATTTAAGAAACAACAGACCTTCATTTTTAAGATAAAACCCCCTCTTATAAGAAACTGGTGCAGGACTGAAAAAAGGCGTGTTTCTTATTTAAAAACTATGCATAGATATATTAGAGACTTGAAAAGCATAACAAATTCAGCTTTGCAGTTGAATCAGACTGTACGTATTCAAATGAAAACAAGAATTTTACATGCAAATGAAGCAAAAAGCACTCTCCTGGAATAATTGTACCTGTTCTTGTTAGTGAAAATTTGCAAATACCCATCAAAATGGTGTACATTATATGACAATGGAGCCTGTGTCTTTGTAGTTCATTGATAGTTTATGATTTTTCTAATAAGAAACTTTACCCTGATTTGAACTTTATATCTCATTTTATAAGAAACAATCAGACCTCAAATTGAAAACATTGTTTCTTATATATACGGGACAATGCTGTATTGTTTTGTGGTGGTGGCCAATATTTTCAGCTTTTGGTCGGTAACCATGGCTTCTTACTTCAGCAGTTTTTGGACAGAAATTTTGTCTTCGCATTTTGAATAAACGTTGATGTTTTGATGCAGGTAAGCAATAGATCTGAAGCTCATCTTGAACTAAATTCATTCCGAAGAAAAGGTGACCATGCTTTAGTGATCAAAGGAGACTCTCTGGATGTAAGTAAAATTTTGTCTTTTTTCGTGGTCGAACTTTCTTTCCATTAAATGTTGGTTTATGATCCAAGTAATCCTGGTAATAGACGATTCCGCAAAAGATGGCGGACCTCATTTCACGCAATGCATAATAGGAATATGCCCCCTAGCAACGCATAGCTACCAAAATTTACGACTACTGCATAAAATCTTGACCACAGCTACGATCGCTACGATAAACTTAGGCCGCCGCATCTCAACTTTATCGTAAAATCCACGCATATTCTTTTGGACACCTGAAGTCTGCGAAGTCTTCTGAAAACGGTAGACTTCGCAGATAAAAACCTCTGCTACCAAAGGATGCAAATTCTGAAAACAGTAGAGTTAACAGTCAGCAGACTTGGTGGAGAAAAATCTCAAAAGAATGAGAACTCTGAAAGAAAGTTAAAGAGTTCGAACGTTGTGTTCGGTCGAGTGAACTGAAGCCATTGCAATACTTATGTTATGCAAATCTCAAATCTCAAGAGAAAAGAATTTACATTATTTCATTCTTTTTTCGAATGTTGTTAGAACTTTTTTATCCAGGGTCTCTTCAACAATTCTCCACTTCAATCAGTTATGTAAACAAGGTCAAAATCTTCTTGAAATCTTAACGAAACAACGAAAATAGCTGGCCATCTACATCTTGATATTGTTGGAAGACAAACTGTAAATTTATGAGACTATAGATTTCACGATGAAGTCACGACGGCCTAAATCTATCTTAGCTGCGGTCAAGATTTTATGCTGCAGTTGTAAGTTTTGGTAGCTATGCGTTACTAGGGGGCATATTCCTATCATGCATTGCGTGAAATGAAGTCCGCCATCTTTTGCGGAATCGTCTATTCTATTAATTTTGCAAGCAAATTACGTAAAGATGAGTAACTTTTAGTGGCAAACCAGCAAAGAAGTCAAATCTTTAAAAATGGGTGTAAAATTCTGTTACATTTTGCTTTGAATTTGAGTGCTTGACAGGAACTTTGGATAATTTGCTTATTTATTGATTATTGGAACCTTGATTATTTCATGTTCTATTATCTATGATTATTTTCAAAATGGCGGCATTTATTAGTTTTGAGGCTGTGACGTCATCAAATGCCAGAATCCTTAGCCAGACAAGCTACAGATTTCTGCTTGCAACCATATTGTAGACCATCATGAACTATTGGTTTCTTGAAGATTGTATCAATTTACATCGAGTGGTTTAAGATTCACGATTTTTTAAAATTTCTTCGACTGTTTTGATGAATCGTTGCAGAAATAATCCAAATGCCGCCAGTTTGAAAATAATCAAGACATCAAAAAATTGCCACTGCAGATTTACAGCAAATTACCCAAAGTTCCTTTGAAGTCATTCAATTCATGGATAAATTGATAAAATTTTACACCCACCTTTCGAAAGGTTTGAAAGATTTGAGCCTTATGCTTTTATGCTTGGTAAACCATTGTAATTTTACGAGGAAGCTGGTAACTTGGTCCCAGGGCTAATGCATCGAACTTCATTACAAAAATGACAATAAGACCAAGCAATGATTGGAATTCCAAACCTACCAAATTCTGAAAGCAATAGAATTCACAAAGGCAGGAATATGTTTCCCGATCAAACACAAAAATCTTTATTTCGGTACAGCAGATTTTGGATCCACCATAGCTGGGATGAAAATCTATCAAAACTCTGTGAAGCCTTCTGCGTCTTGAAACAGAATGTCTAGGAGGCCCTCCAGGCTTACCGAACCTACTGTTTTCGGAATTTTTTAATGAATTAAACGAATTCCCGGTGACTTTGTCTTTTTTCACTATGGATGATACAGTGTAATGTAAGAATAGCTTTTGTAGTTTTTAATCTTCATAAAAGAAAAACGAATTCTTAGTCTCACAGGTCTACCGTCTTCAGAGTTTGTACCAATCAAGCTCATCCCAAAAAACAAATGATAGGCTTACCATGAGATTATGACATTCATTCGTAATTTCAACATCTTTAACCATTTTAGGTCGTTCTCCGGCATTATGAACATGAATTTATGGAGCTTGCTGTCCAGTGTCCGGCGGTTGTCGTTTGTCGATGTACACCAACTCAAAAAGCAGAAATCGTTCGACTCCTCAAAGTGCATACAGGAAAACGCACATGCGCAATTGGGGATGGCGGAAATGACGTCAGTATGATACAAATGGCGGATGCTGGAGTTGGTATTGTTGGGAAGGTAATACATTGAAAGACAATTGAAATAATTAACAATTAAAATATTGTGAACAATGAGAACAATGTGATTTTCTGCTAAGAACGATTCAATTGGATGACGGCTAAAGATGATGTCTCTTCTGTGTAACTTTACTGTCTTGATTCTTGATGCTACTATAACAGTCAAACAATAAATTCTATGATTTCCTGATTCTACGTTATTTTGTGGAAAACTTGGAATTATTTTGTGGAAAACTTGGAATTATTTTGTGGAAAACTTGGAATTATTTTGTGGAAAACTTGGAATTATTTTGTGGAAAACTTGGAATTATTTTGTAAGATTGATGTAAATATATAATCATATTCATTTTATCTAAAAATCTTGTTTTGCCATGATATTAGTTTTAAGAATTTAGATTTGATTAATCCAAATCTTATTCTAGGAAGGAAAACAAGCATCCCTCGCTGCAGATTTTTCAATAACTCAGTTTAGCCATCTTGGAAGGTTATTAGTTTGGCATGGTAGGAATAGGTAAGATTTCGACTCTCGTTTAACTTCATTATTGAAGCTAAGCACCTAAACATTGGAATCTTGCAGCCAATGGAACTTGTACGATTAAATTTTGGTTATTGATTCTAGCAAGTGATGGTATTCCTCTTTATCAACTCTCTCCAGCCCTCCTGCTGGAACCACTTTGTAAAATCCCCTTGTTATAAACTCAAAAATTCTTGCTAGGCCATTATTTAGTGCCCTAACTGTCTCAAGCATATCCTGCTTCTTTATCATACTCATTTTCATCATTCTGCTTCTAATTTTCTGAATCTTTATTTAGGGATAAAAGCTACTACGTTGCTTGTTTGATAACTGTATTGAAAAATCTTTATCTTAAGAATGTTCTTTCCTTCCTCATTCGTAGCTACAAAAGATCTGCTTCTCTCAGCCAGTTTGTCATTCACAGAGGCTTGATTATATCTGTAATGCAGGTAAGCAGATGATTCGCTTTTAAAAAAGCTACTTTGAGATAACCAAAACATTGCTCCTAATTTTTCACAGCTTAAATTGCTTACTTTATGGGAAGTGATCTTTTATGATGCAGAACCGCATTTTGTAAACAAACTAAAGAGGCCTTGTTTATGTTCATTCATTTATTTTGTTCTTTCAGGCTGTGTTCTCATTGACGTTCTTCTTCATCTCTGTGTCATTGTATCAAGGATTTTTAATGGTCGGGTAAGACATCCTTGATATATATTTTGAATTTTCTATTGAATTATTGCTCAAATCTTACAGCTAAGATGTTAAAGTTCTATTAAGTCCCCAGGGGGTCTTACTTGATTTCGGACACTTCGGAGGGGGGAGGGGCTTATTTACAAAATCAAATGACATGGATTCGAATAATAGCTTTCCAGTTTTTTCACTCCATATTTTGCAGATTCAACATATAATTTAACGAGTCACATACATAAATTCGACAAATTCGCTATCCCAAACAATATCAATTAACTAACATGCAAGCTTATCTTGCGAAACATATGGAAAATCCTTGGTCTCTGGAATTTGATATAAGCGGGGGAGGCTTAATAGAGAGGGGGGCTCATTAAAAATTTTGGCCCAGAGGGGAGAGGCTATCAGGAAGGGGGCTTAATAGAGGGGGCATAATAGGCTTTACAGTATGCAGCGTATAGATATGTCTTCTGCCATTCCAACGTTAATTTTTTTCTTCCAGATATGCAACAGTTTATACGATGGGTCCTGTGTTTTCATTGGTTCTTGATGAAGATGTTAGTGATGAAATTGCTTTGAGATATCCAGAATTATACAAAGACCTCGTCAAGGTAATCAGCCTTTACAACTTTGTCTTTAATCAAAGAAGAACAGCAATCCATTGAACGTGTATGTTTTGGTTGAATCTTAACCGCAAGGTTACTTTCAGGAGTTAATGTCACTTGGTAGAAATCACTATTTGATTTAACCATTTTCTTATTTTCAGGGTCGTATTCTATCATATAAAACATTCTTTCTGTGGTTGCTGATAAGTATCTATCAAGGTGAGTTGCTTTGATTATCGGCAGAAAATTCGAGGTGAAAGCTACGAAGCACAATGTTTTCTCTTTCTCTCTCTCTCATTTGAAATACTTGTTGTATATCTTCTGGCAGTGGCGGCACCAGCGCTAAAAGATTCGAAAGATTTGGACGGGGGGGGGGGAGGATTCTGACGTAATTTGCAGTGTAAAGGTACACCCACCTAATTTTATGTCATTTTTGCCAAATTTTGGAATCTGGGAGCCACAAGTCCCCCACCCCGCTATTCCCCCCCCCCCGTGGCGCCACTACTGTTCTAGAGCTCTTTTGTCTCTGTTAGGTTAAATCTCAGAAGTAATGACAATTTTTCTGTTCTTTAAAGTTAGATTCTGTTGCTTTACACTACAGCTTATTCAAGCCAGTGATCTGCATTATTGCGAGATTAGTTGTTCGTTTTACTAAAACCAAAATAAAATCTGAAACCAATATAAGCTCTGACTAAAATCTTGTCACGATTTTCGGATGAAGTTCATATACAGAAGAGGCATTTAATTTTATCTTTTCTATGCTTTGATAGTAGCGTTGAACAATTAACTAGTAGTTAAAAGTGAAAAAACCAAATGTTGCTATTTATTTGTTGATTACTTTCATGGCCTTGCTTTTCAAGTGACATAAATGGCATGTATTCTGCACCTCTAATTCAACGAATTTGTTCGGCACCCATTTGTAATTTTGAAAACTACAGTGAAGCCTCGCCCTCTCATCAAACTTATGACCTAGAGTTTCTTGTTGTTTCCCTGTGCTCTTTGACTTAATGATGACGCTTCGGTCAACGGAGACTCGTATTATTACTCTAATAACCTTAGTCCTAGTTAGGCCCAAACTCTGTGATTCTTAGGGACTCATCAATTTAAGAATAAAAGGGGCTCATCGTCACAAGTGTACTCCCTCGCTTCGCCTCAGTAGTTTTCGAAATTACAGATGACTGCCACTTGGATTCGTTGAATATGAAAAGGAGCAAACGTCGGATTTGTGTCATTTGAAAAGCAAAGCCAAGAGAACTAAACAACGAAGGGTATTCTAGTATGGTTTTTTCAATTTTCGATCATAATATAAGTCGATTTAAAGTCTTCACAGAGCCCGTGATCATGGTAAACAGAAGACATGATAAAGATTGTTAAATTTTCAATTCTAGGTGGTATAATAATGTTTGGAGCATTACTTCTATTTGAAGATGACTTCATTCACGTTGTATCCATCTCATTTACATCACTGATTCTAACTGAATTATTGATGGTTGCATTAACAATACGAACATGGCATTGGTTAATGGCTGTGGCAGAAGTTTGCTCATTGGCTATTTATATTGCATCTGTCGTCATCTTGCGAAAATATTTCGGTACGTTTGAGTTTAAATTCATTTATCGTTTCCCTTGTGACCATAGAATTTAACAAACAACCAACTTTGTTTTTGTGAAGTATCATCAAAGATGTCAAGTCCCTTGTCAATTCCTATTGGCTCCAGTGATCAATGAAGGCATGGTAGGTTGAAGATTTCAGGGTGAAGCCGACATGATGGAACCATGAGAATCGAAACGAACAAAGATTCGGTGAATTTTCATTCCATCTCATTCATCACCCCCCCCCGCCCCATTTAAACCCCGATACCCTGTTTCTACCAAGTTTGGCTAATGTTCTCTGATGATTTTACAAAATACCACAGGATTGAGCTGTAGTTACTTAACGCTGTTGTTACTTTCCTTGCAAAGAGCAAGTAATTCAACGATAGCAAAAATCCTGATAACAGATCAACGTTTCCCATTTTAGTTTTTACATTTTACATTTACCGTTAACGTCTATGACGTTTAGTTTCATACAGATTTGACTTCTACTCAACAAATTTCAAATCACAGCGCCTACCCATTTCGTCCCATGAAAGCTACGCATACTCTTCTTCGTGTATATTTACGTTTCATTCTCGTTTCAGATGAAGTATTCTTCACATCAGGAGCATTTTATTGGAAAGTGACAGTAATAACTTTGGTCAGTTGTCTTCCATTGTATATCCTTAAATTTCTGAGAAGAAAATTTGCTCCTCCAAGCTACTCGAAATTATCGTAATCTGTTTGAAGAAATATTGAACAATTGAGGTATGAAAATTTATTTACATAACTGATGAATTACAATTCATTCAGTTTCGTGTATTGAAGTGTTATAAGCTTAATCAACCTCGATTCCAGGGCTATCATTGTTTTAAGCCTTCTGGGCTCGAGGTTGGATAGATTAATAGACCTTTATAGCAGCTGTACTTAAAAAGAATCTGAATCGAACGATATTTTGATGCAGTTTGTACAATTTTCGAATGTGCACAATAGTGATAGAATCTCTAACGGCATTTCATCAACCTCTACAGAAAAATCGAGCGATTCAGGCTGCTTGGTAGAATAGAATAGCCAAAGGTTTATTGAACCTGGAATCTAGTATTGCCGTTATACTGGTTACGGTTTATGATAAGGAGATTTCCGAAGTTCTTTGTTCATGCATAGGGTAGATAAAAATCTGAAAGATTATTGGTACCGTGGTAACTCCAGATTTTGTTTGGATAAAGCACGTTTCTGCCTTCCTCGCAAGGAGGCGGATTTTACCGTTGGCTAAATCGATCTTCAACAAAGAGATATTTACCTCGACTTCTTTTTACAAATTTTATTATCAGGATCCTTCATATCCTTTTGCCTAGAATAATTTGATAAAAACAGTAAGTGATCGTTGATTTGAAGCGACTCGATACAATTTCACGAGCTTTTTTACTCAATTTTGTGCCAAAGAAGTGGAATTCTATTGTTTTGTCTGAGGTCTGAGGTGCTCTGATTATTCTTAATGGCTCGACAAAATCAAGGAGAATCAACGGAGATAAAAGCCCAGCGCGTAGGGAGTCTGGGTATTCTATTAATAACCTATTGTATTAAATGATATCTATACGTGCGTGGCTATTGGCCTTTATCATTTAGCCAAGGAACAATAACATGCGTAGTAGTGTTCTTTGTCCTATTAAGAGAGTGCCTCGACTTATCTCCATTCATCCACTTAAAGCAAATCGACAGAGTTGAAAGCTTGCCCGGGCCAGGTCGAAATATAACCTCTTGTACTCGACGCATCCGGTTTTATTGTGTAGCTAAAGAAACCAAGGATTGTAGGCGCTACTCCAGCCTGTGTATAGCGGTTACCAGATATAGCTATGTTTATTTTTAAAAAAAGTGACCCAAAGAATTTAATTGCAATAGAGCTGAAGTGATTACATGTAGAAATATAAGGTAGAGGTATATTTCAGGATAAGAACTTTAATCTTAGTTTACGGCAAAGTTCGTTTATTTATTTATTTTCTTGTTGAGCGAAGAATTATGTGATTAATTGTTAACTTGAAGATAATCAATATTTTAAGTGGTTTAATGTGATTCAAAGGGAGTACAAAGACCAGCAGCCTTTGCAACCGTTTGTTTTTGTTTTCGTGAATTTCGTACAGTCAGATATTCTGGAAGCTGTGGAGAGCAAGTCGTTGACTTCGTGCAAAGCATGCTGGTCTTTGTACTCCCTTTAAACATTAATTCAGTTGTCTCCATTGAACCTAATGAAATCATAAGTATGATATGAATTGCAATTTCGTTTTTCTCCAAGAAGGCTGGGAAACTTTCTCTGCTCATCAGGCAATATATCTGAAGGATTTTGAGCTCGTTGCCCTAATCTTTTGAGCCCTTAAGCAGCCTGCATGCAGAGTTGCAGACATTGTTGCAGGCAAAACCGAAGAAAGACACGTAGTCTGTACAACGCCTCTCGCTTTTATGCAGAAGGTGCTTCCCCGTTTATTTGATAACAAAGAAAACGTATTGTTGTATCAGCCCATAATATCGCTTACCTATGAAAAGAAGAAGCAATCAGATTTGAGAACGGCAATCATGTAATTGAATTTCACGTTTAGGTTTGCCCTCTAAGCAAGTAACATTAAAGGGGAAGGGGCACGTAACCGTAAACAAACCCGTTATCTCTAGAATCTATATTGTTGGCCATACGTGGCCATTGTGTTCTGCACCGATCTTGGTGGATGGGATGAATCCACACTAAAGTTACTTCTAAAAGTCCACTAGTATCTCTGCAATCGCACAACAACTGAGTATTTTGTTTGATTCTCTACGAAGTACAGGAGTCCATCTTCAAAATAACATTTTCATTTTGAGAAAGGTAGAAGAAAATCACTTTGATATGGCCTATCAAAAATACTGCAAATCGTAGTTACGAAAGAAGTTTGTTTACAACATGGCTCTTCTTGAATCTAACATTATCTAATTCATTCAAATTAATTGGACTGCAAAGAGTCGAGAAGCATGAAACAAAAATAAAGTTATGCCAATGTTTTGAATATCTTTTATCTGTTGATGTATACAGTCGATCTATGTCGTAATATTTCGGTTGTTATCCATAGCTGATTTGAAATTGTTGCTTGAAGATTGCTTACAACATGGCTCTTCTTGAACCTAACTTTATCTATTTCATTCAAATTCATTTAACTGCAAATAGTGAAGAAGCAAACCTGAAATTGGACAAATTCTAGTATGTAATACAGCTGCAAAGTGCTTAAATTGAAACTTTGCATAAAACAAAAATTGCAATTTAAGCATTATGGAAATGTTTTCAATATCTTTCATCTGTTGATGTTTTCAGTTGTTCTGTGTCGTCACAATTCTCTCGGTATCAACAGCTGATTTGAATTTGTTGCTTTCTGAATGTTTACAATATGGCTCTATTTAAATCTCACTTTATCTAAGTCATTTAACTCGCAAATTTATTGCTCTGCCAAGAGTCGAAACTCAAACCTGAAATTGGACAAATTCTAGTCTGTAATGCACTGCAAAATGTCTAAACGGATATTCTGTATGAAACAAAAAATACAATTTAAACATTATGCAAATGTTTTGAATAACTTTTATCTGTTGATGTTTTCAGTTGTTCTGTGTCGTCATATTTCTCTCGCTATCGACAGCTGATTTGAAATTATTGCTTGATGACTGTTTACAATATGCCTTCTTTTAAACGTCACATTATCTAATTCATTTAACTCGCAAATTTATTGCTCTGCCAAGAGTGGAAAAGCAATTCTGAAATTGGACAAATTCTAGTATGTAATACAGCTGCAAGGTGCTTAAATTGATACATTGCATAAAACAAAAATTGCAATTTAAGCATTATGCAAATGTTTTCAATATCTTTCATCTGTAGATGTTTTCAGTTGTTCTGTGTCGTCATATTTGTTTCGCCATCCACAACTGAGTTGAAATTGTTGCTTGATGATTGCTTACAACATGGCTTTTCTTGAACCTAACTTTATCAATTTCATTCAAATTCATTGGACTGCAAATAGTCAAGAAGCAAACCTGAAATTGGACAAATTCTAGTATGTAATACAGCTGCAAAGTGCTTAAATTGATACTTTGCATAAAACAAAAATTACAATTTAAGCATTATGCAAATGTTTGAATATCTTTCATCTGTTGATGTTTTCAGTTGTTCTGTGTCGTCACATTTCTTTCGCTATCCACAATTGACTTGAAATTGTTGCTTGATGACTGCTTACAAGATGGCTTTTCTTGAACCTAACTTTATCTATTTCATTCAAATTCATTGGACTGCAAATAGTCAAGAAGCAAACCTGAAATTGGACCAATTCTAGTATGTAATACAGCTGCAAAGTGCTTAAATTGAAACTTTGCATAAAACAAAAATTGCAATTTAAACATTATGCAAATGTTTTCAATATCTTTCATCTGATGATGTTTTCAGTTGCTCTGTGTCGTCACATTTCTTTCGCTATCCACAACTGAGTTGAAATTATTGCTTGATGATTTCTTACAACATGGCTTTTCTTGAACCTAACTTTATCTATTTCATTCAAATTCATTGGACTGGAAATAGTCAAGAAGCAAACCTGAAATTGGACAAATTCTAGTATGTAATACAGCTGCAAAGTGCTTAAATTGATACTTTGCATAAAACAAAAATTGCAATTTAAGCATTATGCAAATGTTTTCAATATCTTTCATCTGTTGATGTTTTCAGTTGTTCTGTGTCGTCACATTTCTTTCGCTATCCACAACTGAGTTGAAATTGTTGCTTGATGATTGCTTACAAAATGGCTTTTCTTGAACCTAACTTTATTTATTTCATTCAAATTCATTGGACTGCAAATAGTCAAGAAGCAAACCTGAAATTGGACAAATTCTAGTATGTAATACAGCTGCAAAGTGCTTAAATTGATACATTGCATAAAAAAAAAATTGCAATTTAAGCATTATGCAAATGTTTTCAATATCTTTCATCTGTAGATGTTTTCAGTTGTTCTGTGTCGTCATATTTGTTTCGCCATCCACAACTGAGTTGAAATTGTTGCTTGATGATTGCTTACAACATGGCTTTTCTTGAACCTAACTTTATCAATTTCATTCAAATTCATTGGACTGCAAATAGTCAAGAAGCAAACCTGAAATTGGACAAATTCTAGTATGTAATACAGCTGCAAAGTGCTTAAATTGAAACTTTGCATAAAACAAAAATTGCAATTTAGACACTATGCAAATGTTTTGAACATCTTTCATCTGTTGATGTTTTCAGTTGTTCTGTGTCGTCACATTTCATTCGTTATGCACAACTGACTTGAAATTGGTTCTTGATGATTGCTTACAACATGGCTCTTATTGAACCTAACTTTATCTATTTCATTCAAATTCATTGGACTGCAAATAGTTAAGAAGCAACCATCAAATTGGACAAATTCTAGTCTGTAATGCACTTGCAAAATGCCTAAACTGATATTTTGCATCAAACAAAAATGCAGTTCAGACACTATGCAAATGTTTTCAATATTTTTCATCTCTTGATGTTTTCAGTTGTTCTGTGTCGTCACATTTCTTTCGTTATCCAAACTGACTTGAAATTGTTCCTTGATGATTGCTTACAACATGGCTCTTATTGAACCTAACTTTATCTATTTCATTCAAATTCATTGGACTGCAAATAGTCAAGAAGCAAACCTGAAATTGGACCAATTCTAGTATGTAATACAGCTGCAAAGTGCTTAAATTGAAACTTTGCTTAAAACAAAAATTGCAATTTAAGCATTATGCAAATGTTTTCAATATCTTTCATCTGTTGATGTTTTCAGTTGTTCTGTGTCGTCATATTTTTTTCGCTATCCACAAATGAGTTGAAATTGTAGCTTGAAGATTGTTTACAACATGGCTTTTCCTGAACCTAACTTTATCTATTTCACTCAAATTCATTGGACTGCAAATAGTCAAGAAGCAAACCTGAAATTGGACAAATTCTAGTATGTAATACGGCTGCAAAATGCTTAAATTGATACTTTGCATAAAACAAAAATTGCAATTCAAGCATTATGCAAATGTTTTCAATATCTTTCATCTGTTGATGTTTTCAGTTGTTCTGTGTCGTTACATTTCTTTCGCTATCCACAATTGACTTGAAATTGTTGCTTGATGACTGCTTACAAGATGGCTTTTCTTGAACCTAACTTTATCTATTTCATTCAAATTCATTGGACTGCAAATAGTCAAGAAGCAAACCTGAAATTGGACCAATTCTAGTATGTAATACAGCTGCAAAGTGCTTAAATTGAAACTTTGCATAAAACAAAAATTGCAATTTAAACATTATGCAAATGTTTTCAATATCTTTTATCTGTTGATGTTTTCAGTTGCTCTGTGTCGTCACATTTCTTTCGCTATCCACAACTGACTTGAAATTGTTGCTTGATGATTGCTTACAACATGGCTCTTATTGAACCTAACTTTATCTATTTCATTCAAATTCATTGGACTGCAAATAGTCAAGAAGCAAACCTGAAATTGGACAAATTCTAGTATGTAATACAGCTGCAAAGTGCTTTAATTGATACTTTGCATAAAACAAAATTGCAATTTAAGCATTATGCAAATGTTTTCAATATCTTTCATCGGTTAATATTTTCAGTTGTTCTGTGTCTTCTTATTTGTTTCGCTATCCACAACTGAGTTGAAATTGTTGCATGATGATTGCTTACAACGTGGCTTTTCTTGAACCTAACCTTATTTATTTCATTCAAATTTATTGGACTGCATATAGTCATAAAGCAAACCTGAAATTGGACAAATTCTAGTCTGTAATGCATTTGCAAAATGTCTAAACTGATATTTTGCATGAAACAAAAAATACAGTTTAAACATTATGCCAATGTTTTGAATATCTTTTATCTGTTGATGTATCCAGTTGTTTTGTGTCGTCACATTTCATTCGTTATGCACAACTGACTTGAAATTGGTTCTTGATGATTGCTTACAACATGGCTCTTATTGAACCTAACTTTATCTATTTCATTCAAATTCATTGGACTGCAAATAGTCAAGAAGCAAACCTGAAATTGGACCAATTCTAGTATGTAATACAGCTGCAAAGTGCTTAAATTGAAACTTTGCTTAAAACAAAAATTGCAATTTAAGCATTATGCAAATGTTTTCAATATCTTTCATCTGTTGATGTTTTCAGTTGTTCTGTGTCGTCATATTTTTTTCGCTATCCACAAATGAGTTGAAATTGTAGCTTGAAGATTGCTTACAACATGGCTTTTCCTGAACCTAACTTTATCTATTTCATTCAAATTCATTGGACTGCAAATAGTCAAGAAGCAAACCTGAAATTGGACAAATTCTAGTATGTAATACGGCTGCAAAATGCTTAAATTGATACTTTGCATAAAACAAAAATTGCAATTCAAGCATTATGCAAATGTTTTCAATATCTTTCATCTGTTGATGTTTTCAGTTGTTCTGTGTCGTTACATTTCTTTCGCTATCCACAATTGACTTGAAATTGTTGCTTGATGACTGCTTACAAGATGGCTTTTCTTGAACCTAACTTTATCTATTTCATTCAAATTCATTGGACTGCAAATAGTCAAGAAGCAAACCTGAAATTGGACCAATTCTAGTATGTAATACAGCTGCAAAGTGCTTAAATTGAAACTTTGCATAAAACAAAAATTGCAATTTAAACATTATGCAAATGTTTTCAATATCTTTTATCTGTTGATGTTTTCAGTTGCTCTGTGTCGTCACATTTCTTTCGCTATCCACAACTGACTTGAAATTGTTGCTTGATGATTGCTTACAACATGGCTCTTATTGAACCTAACTTTATCTATTTCATTCAAATTCATTGGACTGCAAATAGTCAAGAAGCAAACCTGAAATTGGACAAATTCTAGTATGTAATACAGCTGCAAAGTGCTTTAATTGATACTTTGCATAAAACAAAATTGCAATTTAAGCATTATGCAAATGTTTTCAATATCTTTCATCGGTTAATATTTTCAGTTGTTCTGTGTCTTCTTATTTGTTTCGCTATCCACAACTGAGTTGAAATTGTTGCATGATGATTGCTTACAACGTGGCTTTTCTTGAACCTAACCTTATTTATTTCATTCAAATTTATTGGACTGCATATAGTCAAGAAGCAAACCTGAAATTGGACCAATTCTAGTATGTAATACAGCTGCAAAGTGCTTAAATTGAAACTTTGCATAAAACAAAAATTGCAATTTAAACATTATGCAAATGTTTTCAATATCTTTTATCTGTTGATGTTTTCAGTTGCTCTGTGTCGTCACATTTCTTTCGCTATCCACAACTGACTTGAAATTGTTGCTTGATGATTGCTTACAACATGGCTCTTATTGAACCTAACTTTATCTATTTCATTCAAATTCATTGGACTGCAAATAGTCAAGAAGCAAACCTGAAATTGGACAAATTCTAGTATGTAATACAGCTGCAAAGTGCTTTAATTGATACTTTGCATAAAACAAAATTGCAATTTAAGCATTATGCAAATGTTTTCAATATCTTTCATCGGTTAATATTTTCAGTTGTTCTGTGTCTTCTTATTTGTTTCGCTATCCACAACTGAGTTGAAATTGTTGCATGATGATTGCTTACAACGTGGCTTTTCTTGAACCTAACCTTATTTATTTCATTCAAATTTATTGGACTGCATATAGTCATAAAGCAAACCTGAAATTGGACAAACTCTAGTATGTAATACAGCTGCAAAGTGCTTAAATTGATACATTGCATAAAACAAAAATTGCAATTTAAGCATTATGCAAATGTTTTCAATATCTTTCATCTGTTGATGTTTTCAGTTGTTCTGTGTCGTCACATTTCTTTCGCTATCCACAACTGACTTGAAATTGTTGCTTGATGATTGCTTACAACATGGCTCTTCTTGAACCTAACTTTATTTATTTCATTCAAATTCTTTGGACTGGGAATAGTCAAGAAGCAACCATCAAATTGGACAAATTCTAGTCTGTAATGCATTTGCAAAATGTCTAAACTGATATTTTGCATGAAACAAAAAATACAGTTTAAACATTATGCCAATGTTTTGAATATCTTTTATCTGTTGATGTATCCAGTTGTTTTGTGTCGTCATATTTCTTTCGCTATCCAAAACTGACTTGAAATTGTTGCTTGATGATTGCTTACAAAATTGCTCTTCTTGAGCTTAGTTTTATTGAACTCAAAGATTTGTTTATCTGACAAATTTTCTGACTGCAAAGAGTCGAGAAGCAAAGTTTAGTTTAGTGCAAAATGCAAAAAGTGATACCTCGTGCAAAGCCACGATATTATTTTCTCCATCTAAGAAATTTGTTGAATATCTTCCTCCACTGACATTCTCATGTGTTTCATGCTGTCACATTTCGGTTAGTATCCACTATGGGGTGGATTTAAAATTGTTGTTCGATGAATGATTAGAAATCATTGTTTTATGGCTGTTCCAAACGCGGCTCTTGTGTGGTCTGCACACATCTGAGGTAGAAGATCTCAATGATTGTCGATAAGCGACAAGAAATATAATGCGGAAAAGTTAGAGATTGGAGATAACTGACTCATGAAAATTGAAAGAATTTTAAGTAAATTGAGAAGGGAACTTGAAGAATGGATCTCCCTCTGAAACTGAGTATGTGTGTGAGTCTTCTACTTCATGCACATTATCTTTGGTTAAATATTTAAATAATTTTGTCACATCAGACACTTCGTAACACTATACAAAATAGATTTTACACCCTGAGGCCTTCTTATTCACAAAGTTTGAGATCTCTCTGAATGGTGAAGTATTTCTGTCCAGGTCTGTTGGCTCGTCCTTTGCGGCATACAATCATCTGTGAATGTTTTTGAATAAGAAGACGTTTCAGCTAGCTAAAAGAGCCTAGGTTCCAAACCTTTAAGTTAGCGAAAAAAGTGGATGTAGAATTGTATGACATTCTTCTTTCGAACTGAATGGCTTAAAAGAAACTTTTATCAATAATCCTACTATCGTTAGAGTTTTCACAAATTTTGAATATTTTTTTCAATTATAGAACATTCAAAATCTAAGTTGATTTTAGGATGTGACGTCATCAAATGTCTAAATCATTCACAACGATGACGGAATTTTGCTTCATACCATATTAAGACATCCATTAGCAATGGTTTTCATGGAAATTATTTGATGTTGAGTCAGACAGTTTAGAAATTGTGATAGTTTTAACTTTTTTCGAAAATTTTTCTGGAATTCTCAAAAAAGCGGAAAGAACTCTAATTCTGAAAATATTGAAGATTTCAACAAAGTCCAACGGCAGAATCATAGCAAAATAGCTGAAGTTCCGTTGAAGCCACTCAGTTGAAAGGAATACTTCGTTGAATTTCACACCCATCCTTTTAAAGATTTGGAGCCTATTGTTTCTAAAAGAGAATCTGAATCGAACAATGTTTTTGTACATTTGAAAAATTTTTGGATGTGTGCAATGGTGACGCCACTCGATCAAAAATTGTATAAAAATTCCGCTCGATCCAGGCTCTTTTGTAGCATAGCTAAAAAGTCTATTGATTCGCGAAAGAAGCGCAAAAAAACGCAGGGCTTCAACATGTCGACTCATAACTAACCGTAGTCCTTTTCTGCACCAAAGTTGACGTTGGTATGTAATGAAAGCCGCTTCCATTCTTTGTTTTCTTTTTCATTTAGAGCTCAGAGGATCATGGTTATCAATGGGTCCTTGGAAGGTATCTTGGAAAAACCAACGGATCGTCATCGATGATACCTTGAACGACCATTTCCAACTCTATAATGTCTGTACGCTGAACGCTGCCTGATTTGGAAGCCTCTGTCCCTTGGAGCATGGAATCTAGCATCTAGATCGGCATTCCTTGCTGCATACTCTGCTCGTTTCTTTTGGCGAAATATTTCTTCAGCTTCAGGATCTTCCCTGTTCACAAATAAAATAAATTCATTACTCAAAACTTTTAAAACTTGAATGAAATCATTTTTATACAAGCAATAATAAAATACATTGTTTGTGGTGAACAACAACTGATCATATTTGTAATAAAATACAAACTTTAGAGTTGAAAACATTGCCTAATGATTATTAGTTTGCTTGTCAAAGTCATCGCACAATAAAAGTCCTGAAGAAGTTTTGCGTGGTTGGCAGAAATATTGGCAATACTGAATTCTTTAAGTTTACACATATCTGCTGTTGTTTTTCAACGTGTTTCTGACTGCAATCATTTCATTTATTTGTAATGGCAAGCACTTTCAGATCCAAGGATCGACTAATATCATGTACATCTGTTTTCGATTGCTTGAAATCACTTACTCTGTTCCAATTATATAACAAAACATCTTTTTATTTTCTTTTATCAGTATTATGGCTTTGGCAAGCAGTGTATGACAGTGTAAAAGGATTAATTTTCTCTTCTTCATGTTTTATGATTGTAAAGATAATGATGATAATAATAATTTGAGCAAAAGTACTTGAGCGTATTTGCCATAAAACACAAACTTCTGAGTTGAAAACATTGCCTGATAATTACTAGGACTTACATATTTTCCAGAAAGAGCAAGCAAATATGTGCCAATATGAATAATGAGACTGGAACAGTTATAGACAATGTGACAACTGTGAATACTGACATCTGCAATACAAGAAAATAGGTGAAAACTGATTCTGGGCAATTTTTCAATAGATTAAAACATTCTACAATCTTTCAATTTCATTACTGATGAATGGTAAGCCTGAATGCTTAGTTTTATAAGCTCTAGCCTATATACTGTTTTGAAACTTATTTTGTGTATTCATTATCTAATATAGCAACATATCCAAACAAACAAGTTATATCTGATATTCTCAAAAAGCAGACTGAAGAAAAATTCAATTGATGCTGTTTAATGATTCTCAATAGAGTTCACAGTTTTCTTCCAGATTTGTTTTCTTTAGAGGCCCTTCCCTTCTGCCAATTGCACAAAATTTTATGGCTGTAACAGACTTTTCAATGGAAGGGAATGTCTTCAAAGCATTCACAATTGTTATTCGACAATCAGAAATTTTTTCATTGTATCAAATGATTTGAATAAGAAATTTGCTATTTGTGCAAATTTGTACATCATTTGGAAACTTACAGAATCTTGGAAAGGATGCAGAAACTTCTCACAAGTCAATGTTGAACAAATTGCCACGTAGAGTTTGTCTGCAAAAAACAGACCAATGACTACAAACCATGATATGGTGATAGTGTGTTTAGAATTTGACCACAGACTTCTTCATTAATGATCTTGGGGCTCACTATCAAGAGGCCCCTCCCCATATTACCCCTGGATAATGGATTCATGCACTGATTTTTCATTATTCATGCCATCACCAACCATAAAACAGCATCTTCATGATCACACTGCAGAAATTTTAAGAATGCTTTAGAGATATATTTGATATTTCTATGTATATAAATACACAACAGGGAGCACTGGGTGGTTATAGCTTCACTTTTAAAACTTTCGGTGGCAAGGCTACAAGTGAATTGAGATAAGTAAGGGTCTTGCTGTTAATATTTACCTTGATCCATTAAATTTATCTTTGTTTGTGTATAGAAATCAAAAGGAGTCAGATGATAAACGGATTTCCCTGGACCTTACAATGAAGAGAGCCAACAGGCTTTGCAAAGAAAAAGGCCAAAGATTGCCATCAAATTTTTGCTTTTGTAGGCATTAATTGTCGTATTGGACTCAAAACAGTTGCGGGTTATTTTACGCTGCACGGCGGAGTCTTTGATAATAAATTCATGAGTCAAAAATAAAAAATCACATACAGTTTCAGTTTTCAGTTTTCATTGATTCGTTAATCCATTCTAAATACAATTCTAAACAAATTACTATACAATTAAATACATTACAATACCATACATTAACTAAAAAAAAATCTACAGTACTACAAACTAAAACTAAAAAAAGCATATTACATGATTGTATTTAGGATAGATTAACTTAGGAGGAGCTCTCCAAATAGGTTAACTAATAGAGGGAGAGCCCCCCCCATAAAAACAAAGAAACTAAAAAAATGTTAAATAAAAAATTTAAACCAGACCAACCTCAGAATGATAATGATAATTCTAGGGAATGTAAGGGGAATGTAACAGATTAAACATAGGAATCAATGAAATAAGCTTTCAATTTAGACCAAAAAAGTGCAGCAGTGACTGTAACACGAATAAAAATTGGAAGAGTATTCCACAACTTTGAGCCAAAGTATTGGACTGTCTTTTGTCCGTAGAGGGTGGTATATTTCAAGGTATTGAATAGATCACCTCTAGTTGCTTGACGAGTTCCAAACCTATGAACTGAAGAGCTAGGAGTCAAATAGTTATGGAAGTAGATAGGAGAAAGTTTATTGATGGCTTTAAAGACAAATGTTAAGATATTCAGGTGAAGGATGTCCTCAAGTTTCATAATTTTTAATGAATGGAATAAAGGAGTAGATGTAGCAGTAAATGGCTGGAATTTTATACATCTGAGGATTTTCTTCTGTAATAGGAATAATGGGTTTAAGTATGAGGTATAGGTAAGACCCCAGACAATAATACCATAGCTGAGAAAAGAAGAGAAGAGTGAATTGTAGAGACAGATGAGAGTTTCATTGGGGATGTAGTGTCTGATTTTGAAAAAGATTCCAGTTGTTCTAGATAATTTTTTACAAAGTTCATTGATATGGTATTTCCAAGAAAGGTGCTCATCAACAAGAACACCTAAGAATTTTACATATTTAGTTTTTTTGATACTACTTTTGCCAAACTTGAGATTCACTAAGTTTGGAAGTTTCATACAGTACATACAAATATGGGGGGGCTCTATCAAAGGTAAAATGGCAATTCCAGCAGATACTTTGTGACTATTGCCATGCTAGTCAGTAAATTTGGATCTCCCACTCTTGTAAATTATCATTTTTCTATTGGATCTAAAAAAATAGAAGTATTACAATTCAATGGCACAAACGGGGGAATTGGAAGAGAGTGTGATCTTTTTGTAAAAAACTTAGCAAGCAAGCTGGCTCTGAAACAGAATGAACAATATGGCAATATAATGACATGGTTAAGAACAAAGCTCTCTTTTGAAACAGTTAAAGCTGCACTGTTGTGTGTGAGGGGCTCTAGAGCTCCTTTCAGGAGAATGCAGGAAGACACCATTGACAATTTTAGACTAAACATACTGGAAGCAGATTTATGAATTTTCCATATGACTAGTAGATTAGGGAGGTTTGTTTTTTGGAGGATGGGATGTAAGAGACTTTAATATTTTGTTAGTAGTTATTGATAATTATATGATAATATATTTACGATTTTATATATTTTCATGCAAAATGCATATGAAGCATAGGGTGCAAAATTAAATAAGTATGTTAATATCCTGGGACTATTATACTGTAATAATAAATTGAGGTATGAATGTTACGTTTGTAGAAATAACTATTGTAAGTATAAAGTTGCGTCATAATCCCTATTCAAGTATTACAATTCAATTCAACTGTGCTACTCATAGCGGAAAAAGACACAAGGTCATCATTGAGTTTCCACTATGAACGGCACAAACTAGTGTAATATGACAATGAAATTGTTAAAGTGTATTAAAAAGTTACATGAATAGTCTTCTTACCATAAACATAGTGGAACATCTTGTCTGGAAGACAGGACCGTAGCAATGCCTGAAATGAAACAAATAGTTGGTCCATCATTGTGCAAGTCTTAATTCTTACTGTATGGTCTTATGTCTAAAGCTCTTGGAATAAATGTATATATCATTGGTAGTTCATAAAATAATTGATGAATGTGTGTTTGAAAACAATGAGCTCTCGATGTTCCTCTTTTCACTCAATATGATAGCAATTCATTTAAATAATGATACAAAAATGAATTCAGTAGCTCTCACCTCACATCTCCTTCTGAGATTTTTAGTTTTTTTCTCATTACAGTCAATGGATTCTGGGATATGATATGGATATTTTTCATGCAAATCACATCTAAATATGTCACAATAATCTGGTAGGCAAACTGCTCTTGGTCCCTGAAAAAGATAATGATGTAAATCAAACATTAAAAGCCCAGAGGGGGGCACTTGATATATTTTGCTGATATGATGTGCACTCGTTCCACAGTATTGTTTTTACAGTACCTCTCTTTTCTAACACACAGTATCAAAAGTAGAGATTTTTCCTAGGAATTTCCTACCTGTTGGACTATTCTCTTTACTGATGTTTTCTAAAGTAGGCTATAACTTCGAGGGGAAAGCTGGATGAAAAAACTATTTCTCTGAGTCCACACCCCCATTCAATTGAAAATCAAGAAGTCCCCAGTATGAAACGGCCTTCAAAATTCACTTCATGTAACAGGACAGATGCTCTTGCATAAAATATCAATCAGTTTACAGTTGAATCTGGCAATATTCAAAGATCAATTGAAGGGAAAAGAAGATTTGATTCAGATAACAAGATCTCTTCAGTCCTACCTGAATTAAGCTAACTAATTACGCACCACAGTTTGTTGTAGCATATCTGACACTATTCATACCTTTAGAAAAACATCTGAATGTTTTCTTTTTGCATGCTCATAGAAATGATATTGTTCATAGAATTGTTTTCCACAAAGTTCACATTGCAAGCTGACTGTTTCTGTTTCCGATTTATTTCTCTCAATCCAAGTGAAAATGTCTCTATCCTTATGAAGTGGACATCTTGTTGGCACATCAACAGCATATTTTTCATAAATTGGAAAGAAATCCTGCAATGAAGAGTAAATAATAAAGTTGCTAATGCCCTAAAACGGAAGTATTGAAACTGTTCACAAAGAATTTCAAATTTTACATCCACGAGCTTTGGTTGAGGAATCTTGAGTCATCTGATGTTGCCAATGTGATGAACCTTAATATTAATGAAGTTTTGAAAAAGAATGGCAAGGCTGAAAAGTTTCTGTTACAAAGAGAACATGCTCCCTACACAATCTTTGTAAAAATGCTACAGTTTAAAACAAAATAATTGGCACCTATTCCCCTTCATGCGAAAATAAGTTAACAGTCTGGCAGCAGAAAGGGAGAGTCCAGATGATTTAGGTCTCATAGAAAACTAATAAATAAAGTCCTCACAGTTACTAAAACTTTTCTGATGATTGCAGAAAGATGAATTGAACAATTCTTGGTTCTTATGTTCCTTTGTTGAGATTTCATCATCTTCAACATTTTGACAGGTAGCATACATTTGCATTCCTGAAAAAGTAGCAAAAACATTAAAATGATTTTACTGTTGAAAGAAAGAGCTGTGCGCTGGACATGTCCGGTACATAGAGCACTAAGTCTCTATTGTTTTCCATTGTTTTGTTGGCGCACTGTCGGGCGCACAAAAATTTCACTTTCCATACAGCATACTTTCCTTGCATTAATATAAAAACAGACAGAAAGAACTTTACCCAAAATAACGTAAATCAATTGTTCTCAAATCATCAAGCAAAGTTTCATTCGTAGGTGTGGCGTAAACATGAATTAGATTTGCGCAGCAAGCTCGGATTCACTGATCCTAGGCTCGACTCCAAACTGCTTCCGTATTGAATTTTAGCCTCCGGCGGCCAAAAAAGGCTGCTAAATTGTGAAGTTTACATACTTGTACATATGCCAAGACAACTGCTGCTGCAAGAAGGAACCCATAATTCATCTCTTTATCTGGCCACATCTTTCATACAAGCGTCATCGAAGGATCCAGGTGAGTTGGAAGGAAATGCTCTGATCGCAGCAGCCTCCCCGAATTTCCGACATTTTGAATGGTGAAATATACACTGGTGAAATCGGTGAAATATTTATGACAACGCTGTTGTTGTTGCTGCATTTATTGTGCAGTAATCAACGAATCACAATCAAGCAATCAGTAAATCGGAAAACGCTGTTTTGATTTGACATTGAAAGGCATTTGAAGAAGGATTTGTTTTTGCAAAAGCAGGAGAACAGATAGCCTAAGTACCAGATCCTATATTAGGCTTAGGCTTTGGTACCCACTGATCAGTGCTGGTACCCAGGGTAGAGAACAGATGCGCTTCTTTGGGCAACATTGTTCGATCAAGAAGGGACAAAAGGTACTTTAGGGCAGGAACACCCAATGCGACGCAAAAGTAGATGTTATTGAAAAGTGAAAAAATCTATGGTAGGAGATTTCATGTTTAAATTTTTGGAAAATTGAAACTGAAAACCAAACAAGACAAACGGTACCAATTGAAAGCTCTGCAGAAAACTTCTAATAAGCTACAGGCAAGATCAAATTGAATCTAAAATCCTCCAAATCAAACGAATCATATTTTACTTGCTGGACATTGAAAAATGATTTGATTCTGTGAAGAGTTTGGCATGGCAAAAAAATTGTCAATATTTGCAGGGAATAAGTGCCAAAAATGGGACAAGGTCACCACACCAGCAGAACGGACAACCAATCCGCTGTACAAAGTGACTGTGGATCTACTGTATGCTTTGGGGCCTAGGCTACTTTTGTGGATAGGAGAGGGCGGTCACTGCTAAAGTCTTCACTTGCTTGAATACTTCGAAGTTATTTTACTTTAAAAACGATCTGGATTACAAGAAGATATCACAAACTATATCAATCAAAAGCTAAAGAATCATTCTATCATTTACCACCATTTTCATTTTGCTGACCAAAGACATGATTGAACAGAGACGAATTTTATCAAGGACGCGTCGCAGTTGCGGAAGAAAATCAAGCTCGGCCTAAGGGAAGTGCTGAGCGAAGTGTCATACTTTGGAGAGAAGAAAAGAAACTTCTAAAGTTGATATGATAGCAGATTGAGGATATACGATTGCAAATATGTCTGAAGAATCAAAAGAGAAGGTTATGGTGAAAAAAGTTGCGATACAGAAGGAAGGATATCTCGCTATTTTCTATGAGTTTCATCAGGTTTGTATCATTTTAGCACTGTTTTCGTGGCCTAGGTAATAGGAGAGTTTTCCTTATCTGTTGCTCTTTTATTTTTTTAAATATACCAACGTGAAACTCGACCGTGAAATACCCATTTGGAAGGTTCACCCTTAAAACCCTTTCGATGACGCACGTTTGGGCTAATATTCCGTCATCACCCCCCGCTTAATCAGCCTGTTAGTTTAGCAAATTTTGAGATTATCCAGGAACCACTTTAGCAGAGGTGTGATGATGTTTACGGCGCTGGCTTCCTGGTCCGGTGCAGCCTGAATCAACGAACTATTCATTTACTTATGGCAGCAATATGGCTTTACGAGTGAAAGTTGATAAAAGAATTGCAGATAAACGAAAAAGTGCACTGATTCCTCATAACAAGGTAAAAATGAATTGATCATTCTTGAAGACTGATGGGAGTGAATGTTTTTAGGTGGGTGAATAAAGGCCTGAATCATTTTAACCAGGAAGGCCAAAAACAACAGGGAAAAGGATTGTGGTGATACTACTGTAATTTTTTGAGTGGATCAGCCATTTATTTCTTGTCTATCAAGAGTGCCAATTATATTTTGAAGTTTAAATGATTGATAATGTAAAGTAAAACAAACAAAAGAAATGAATCAGATCTTTCTAATCAGATGAGTGAATGAGTAAGAAATATCTGCTTGTAATGATTTTAGGACAAGGATAGTTATTGTGAAATGTAATGATGATATTGACATTCAATGGTGGATTGCGACACATTTTTCACAGGATTGAGAAATGTAATTGTGAACAATCAGACCTTGTTTAGAAGGTGAGGTGGCGTCACAGTTTGTAGTGCCAATTGGTTGGATTGTAAAGTAGCAAGGATCTAATATAGTCTGTGACCCCTTGGTATATTGTTTTTTCTTGTGTAAAGCAGTCCCCCCAAAAAGCATAGCATGCCCTAAATGTACCAAGAAAATGGAGCCAAGGAGCACTTGAGGAAGTTGGCTCCAAGATTTTTCAACAACTGCAAAGCTACCTTTTCACTTAAAAGGACATGTCCATAGACTAGGAACTGGGAGCACATGTCTCGCAAGATTTTGCAATAAACTAAGAAGTGCTTTTTTACTTTCTGAAAATGCCCCCTTTTTCTCAAGAAAAAAGTACCCTCAAAGTGTTGTGTCTCCCAAATTTGACATGCTTCCTATGCCCCTGGACATGTCCCTGTATCTTAAGGACTAAAGTGCTCATGAAGTGTCATACCCCCAAGTTTGAGATGCTTGTTGTTGCTCTGGTCCACACCTGGTTTGATTGATATTTTTGTCATAGAAGTCTAGATGTGCCATTGTTTGGAGATGCACACCTTTTGTAAATTGTTTATAGAGAACACTGTGTTTGTTGTTCTTCTGCAACTGTGCACTTGTCTGGTTTAGAAACAAACAACTGAATCTGGGCCTTGTTCCTGGCCACAATATGGGAAAGGACAAAAGTTTCGTTGGAATTACTGAAGGAAAGAAGAGAAGAGAAAATCAGTGTGGTTTTTTTTCATTGTGGTTTGGGTGGATTTGATTTTGCAACATAACCAAATATGTAATTTATTTCTTCATTGAATCAGAAACTCATTGAACCATGCTCCTTTGAATTAAATGACAATCTTTCCAGTCAAGGCAATTAATTTCTTTTAAGATTTAGATAAATCACAACTGTTAAGATCTCCTGTTGGCACATAAGTCACATGAAGTTCAGTTCATGTGCTACAAAACTTGTGAACCTAGAATCTAGGTACCAGATTGTGAAGTTCAAGTTGTATCCCCATTATATCGGCCGATACATTCTAAGTGGGTAATTCTTTCTCTCTAGTTGTGGGATTTAAGAAATGATACAGTGGTATTAATTTCTTACAGTAGATACTGGCCTTGCACACATACACCATGACAGGAATTTGTTATATATTTTATGATGAGTACTCTTGAGTAGTATATGAAAGAAAAGTTCTCTAAACAAGGATCCTTTGGCAGGAAGCCATATTTTGATTTGCACAAGACCTGTTTGGTATTTTTGTAACATGTTGCCTTGTTTGCCTTTTTCGATATCATGTTTCATTTGAAGTCCCTACATCTTTTTCAGAACAATGATCTCAAAGAAATTATTCAGGATATCTGCCTCAGGTTGGTGAAAATCAGCTAAATTCTTTGTATACAGTACAAATTTTTGTATCAGCCCTCATTTGATTGTTAAAGTCAATTGAAAAGTTTGATGTTGGTTTCAAAGTATTAGATCCTTTCTAAAATCAAGTGAAAAGTTTGATCCTTTAGAGAATTAGGTCTCTTAGTAATCATAATTGTCCTCACAGTGACATGTTAAAGCATTTTGTAATTTTTGATCTTTGTCTTTGACAGGTGGAATATCACAAACCCAGAGCAGTATGCATTGCAGCATACAGATACTATGACATACATCACACAAGAGGTAAGTGCTGTCATTATTTCTTGTGAACATTCCTATATTTGTTATCAATGCCTTTCTTTTGATTTTGCACACATTTTTTCAGGTCTTGCTTAATCATCCTATGGAAAAACGATATTGGCAGAGAATAGATTTGATCTTTATAAGCATAAGGAAAATTGGAAGAAGGTTTCATAGTAAGAATCCTATTGGATTGCAAAGATTTTATTGAAGAAAATGTTTCATTCTTTTGCTTTGTCTTTTTCAGACAAGATTTGACATTCAAGATGGAGCCATTCTTACCCTGAGTTTGTCACCTGTGAGTTTTAATGACTTATCATCATTTGTAGATTTTTATAACATCATAGTTACCCTCAATGTATATATATGTATATATTTTAATTATCTATTTGTTCTCCAATTGCTTAGGACTACAAATCATGGCATTCAATTCCATTTGATAGAGGAAAATTTTCAGATTTTCTTGCATTACCTATCAAAGTTGCCAAGCATAAGTTTTCATGATTTATACGGCATGTGGTACAGGCCTTACACACATTTTTTGCATTTTTTGCCTGGAAATTTATATTTAGAAAAATTTACTACATTGTCTGTCATATCGCTCAGGAACATAATTATGTAGAGAATTCTTGTAATGTTAATGTGCACAAGGTCTGTACTTTATGCAAAATATATCTCATGCAATAACTTGGAGTATCTTAGGATTGCATCAGTCGCAGAGCTTTGCTTCTTTTTTAGGATAAATTGGTTGAGAAGGTTATGAAATCTTTGAACTCTACTGATGCAGAAGAAAGAAGGCAAACATTAAAACAACTGGCAGGTCCATCAGATACTCAAGGTCATTCAGAAATTACAGGATTGGCAGAGGTAAGAGTTTTGTATATTATTGATAACTATAGTAGAAAGTTCCTTGCTACATTACCAAATATTCCAGACCAAAGTTGATGCTTTGTGGCTTTATTAGGAGTTTTTACATGGAAATATCTGGCCCAAACAGGTTTCTGGATAGTAGAAACTCTGCATTTGTGTTCAGGACACAGACCTTGTTGAAGAATCTTCTAGAGAGGGAATTTATTGCAATGATTTTATATTCAAACAGGGAAATGCTGCACAGAAGTAGTTTCCAGCCATTTGTTTTTGAACTGGTAAGGAAAATTGTTTGGTACTTATCTCAAAGATTAAGAAATTTTTATAGTTGTTGATTCTGTTAAAGCCAGTTTGGAATGCCACATATATATTCTCTGTCAATTTTTCAATTCAAGGATCCAACATTTGCAAAAGAATTTATAAGAAGAAATGGCACAGACTTTTTGGTTAAAGTTGTAGAAACAGAAACTCAGTAAGTGCAGTATTGCATTTGTTCTAAGTTATTATTATTATTATTATTATTATTATTATTATTATTATTATTATTATTATTATTATTATTATTATTGATTTATTTAAAGTTGGCTTTCTAATTGAAATAGCTAAAATAACAGCTAATTAAGGCCAACTATAACTAAAAGAAAATAACTTATAATTTACAATGCAAAAAACACTAAAAGAAGACAAAATTAATTAATACAAAAACCCCAAATCTTTTATAAAAACTCTACACAATCTGCAGGTGCATGAATCGCCATTCCACTGTTTTATATTTCTTTTGAATTCTTGAATTGTGCTACAGTCTTTCAAAAAACTTGGAAGTGAGGACCATAAAAGGCAGCCTCTGTATTGAATATTCTCTGTACCATATATTGTCGTCCTTACTTTTGGCAGTTGCAAATGATTTATATTCCGCAGACTATAATAGTTGTCTCTTTCTGCAAAAATGTCTTTCATAAAAGTTGGGTTAAGATCGTTCTTTGTTTTGAAAATCTCTATCATAAGCAGCTGCAGATTGCGTTGGTGTGTGGTTGCAGAACTATTTACATTATTTACAAAATCATTTCCACCATCTTTGCATACAATTCGCAATGCTCTTTCACGAATTTTGTTCACCTTAGAGTTGATTGTCCTGTCATGGAACATCCATACGAGTGGACAGTAATTGAACTGTGATTTGATAAATGCATCCATCAGCAATTTCAACTTGACAGGGTCCGTATAATTAGAGAGGCGGGCAAGTGCATGCAATTTTTGGTTTGCCTTTTTGCATAAGTCTTCGACATGTTTAGTGAAACTTAATTTTTTATCAAAAGTAACTCCCAAAAGCTTTTCATAATCACTTTCTTTAATTGTGGAGTTTCCAATGTTGACTACTGAGTCTTTACATTTGTTACCAAATATCATAAGATGACATTTGTCTTCATTAAGTTTCATGTAGTTCTCTGAAAACCATTTTGCGAGTACTGCACTGTCTATTTCTAATCTATTAATTATAGTATTGAGATCTGAATTGCATGCATAGATAGTGGTGTCGTCAGCATAGTTACAAATGTTGGTATTATTTACAAAGAAGAAAATGTCATTTATGAAAATATTGAACAAAAGAGGCCCTAGAACTGATCCTTGCGGTACCCCTATCGTAACATCTCTCCAACTACTATATGAGCTGTTTATTTTGACTCTTTGTTTCCTCTTTGATAAATAGTTTTTGATAAGCTTGAGAGCATCCCAGCCGAGACCATAAGCAGCTAGTTTTGCGATCAAAAGATCGTGATTTATGCAATCGAATGCTTTAGAAAGGTCCATTAGAATTGCTCCAGCTAGTTCCTTATTGTCAAGACTTGCTTTACATTTTTGTAAAAAATTTAACAAAACGTGCTGCGTGTTATATCCTTTTCGAAAACCACCCAAAAGAGGAGAGAAAAAGGTGCCAATGTAATCAAAAAGCTGATTATACATGATGCGTTCAAAAACCTTAGAAACGGCTGGAAGTAGGCTTATAGGCCTATAATTTTGTTTTCTCATGCTATCATCTTTCTTGTAAAGCGAAGAAATGTCAGCAAGTTTTAGATCATCTGGGAAAGCACAGTCAACCACAAGGTTGTTGAAAATTCCAGTCAGTGGCAATGAAAACAGATCCGCATTTGCTTGAAGTATTTTTGCTGTATAGTTAAGTATAAAGTGTAAAGTATAGTTAAATCTGGTGCTTTCTTCAGCTATCTTGATTTGAATCTTTTTAGATTCCAGCAAATTGATCAAGTCTTAACTTTAAGATAATTATGTTTGACAAGGAATGTGGAGCTTTTGCATAAGATATACAGTATATATTTGGTATTACTGTGCTTATTTTGCCTGCAAGAAAACAAGGAACTACATTTGGTATACATCTTTTGCTTCCTTACATTGATTTGCTGTAACTGCTATATATTCAAGGAAGTTTTGAAATCAGGAGCAAGATAAAATTATGATCAAGCCAACAAGCACTTTGACCTCATATAAACGGGGCAGTATATAATTACAAAGAATTCAGCAACTGTGGTTAATTTCAAGGGGAGACACGTCTTTTGACCAGACTGGTTAAGTTTGAGATAATTGCAATTCCAGGGACATGGAGATGTTGAGTTATTGTTTAGCCGCTTTTCAAGAATTGATGGAGCATGGATTTGTGCCATGGGATAATCTGGCATCAAATAAGTTTATCAAAAAGGTTTGAAATTACATTGACTTCTTTTGCAGTTTTGGTTTTTTTTTATTTTTAGTATTTGCTTATTTTCTCCAAGCTATCAAGAGTGGTTTTTCAATCAAAATAATCAGGTATCTGCTAAGATAAAACAACTTTTGCTCAGGAGAACAAATTATATACTTATCTCTCTTCACTCGGCTATGGACAAAATAACATGTAGATTAAAAATTGCCATTTTTACCATCTTGAAAATGAAACTATTTGCTTCCATTGTTGATTGAATTTTTGTATATATGTCTTTTCACATTTTATGGTAGGTAACTGGTCATGTTAATAAAATGACAGTCACAGATGTACGTCTAACACATCGAGCTTTGTTGCTCTTAGAAAACATGGTCACAAATGGGTAAGCAGCACAAATCATACAGATAATTTCATTAGAAATACTTCTTTAGTGATTTTGAAAAATCTTCATTGAGACTGGATTATTTTAAGTTTTTCCAAATACTATTTTTATCAGAGTCACTCCTTCTAATATATTAGAGTTTGTTCAATATTAAAAAGCTGTAACTGTATATTATTTCAGGTTTTTGATACTAAGAATTTATATAACCATTTATTTCATACTAAAATGTTCGACAAATGGAGAAAATGGAAAATTTTCCTTTTTCTCAATTTGTCGAACATTTTAGTATGAAATAAATATATTATTTCAGTTATATACTTATTAGTGAGTGATAACTAAGTATTATACAGAAAAAAGATGTGATGAGGGAAACAGAAGATTGAACATTTGGCAATGATCTGAATACAGAAGAATTTTTTCTGGCTTCTAAGTTCTCAATTTTCCACATAAATATAAGTCATTGTGAAAGTTTTAATACAGTACATAGGTCTACAGAATGCTGTCAGAGTAGATTTTACAATTTTCATGAATACCAGAGGAAATAAAAGTTTTCCTGTGAAAATGTGTGCAAAGATTGTTACTCCTTTCCTTTCTTGGATTTTAGCAATGTTCATCTGGGAATATAAACTTTCATAGTAATTGCAGCAATGTGTTGATTACTTGTTATACAGTTTGATGTCAGAGTGCTTTCTAAATCTTTTGCTTTTCTCTTCATAGCACGGACATGCATGCAACAGTATCTCAAGAAATAACTATTGAAAATTTGATTCAGCATGTTCAAAGGTATGTAATTTTTCATATTTTGTACACCTCAAAGCCTGTTGTTTGGAATTCCACTTTCAATGCTTTATTTCTTTTTTAAAGATTGCAAAAATCTGCTTCAGGATCAGGCAGCACTGACCCTGGCGATGAGGAATAATTCTGCCACACTCTGAACAACCTCGTTTATTAAAGATTGAGGAAGGTTGCATCAAATCAGGGATGAGATAAAATAGGGGACCAGAACCCCAATGGTCCCAGAAATTTTTTCAGTTCTCCAGAAAGAAAGAAAACAGGAGGGAAATGAAGAAAGAAAGGTAGATAGGCGAAACAAGAAAAGCCAATATTACGTCAAAATCCTAAAGTATCTTCTTATTGATGACCATTATTCAATAACTTTAGGCTGTTACAAGACCAATGAATCTCATGGGAAAGATGCTGTTTATAATTTGGAAGTGATCAGCTGAAAATTAACAAAGTTTACCCAACAAAGATCAAGATCATAATTAAAGATCAAGAATCAAAGTGGAGTTTTTAAGAGAGATTTTAACAGAGGTTTTAACAAAAACTTTTGCCAGGTTTTGTTTTGGTCCCAGAAATCAAAAGACTGCTTCCTCTCCTTTATAACATACATATTTTGTCAGGAGGAAGGTTGGGAACTTTAGACCCTGCGTAGAAGCTGATACATTCTGCTTCTTCAGTCATTTTTTGGGCCTTGCTTATTGATTTAATACTGATATTTTCCGTGAAGAGAGCTTTATTTGAATTGAATTATTTCATTAATGATGGTAAAAATCTGCATATTTGTTATTCATTTCAGTGCACATTCAAATATCCAACTTGCTTCAATCGCTCTTTGTAACAGTATGTTTATGAAAACCCACCATGAAAGTAAAAGGGTAAGTGTCTGTTGCATTCTTGTTATGAAAGGTATGTTTTCATTGTCTAGATTGTGTAGATCTTCAGACTTGAATGAAAAGGGCGAAATATTTTTGCTAAATCGTTGATTTTCACATTCTAAGAATCTACTGTATAACCAATTTCTGTGAACTGAATTGCTTGAAATCAGGGGTTTACACTCCATGCATACTGTTGCTCCCTTCATATCTTCCTTCATAGCTCCCTGCTTGAAATAGATCTCAGCATATTTGTGATCAGTCTACCATGGGACTTTCAGTATATAATCCTTAATATAAATATATACATACATACATACATACATATATATATACTGTCATACTTTGAGGAGTTTCCTCCTTTGCTAAGAATTCACGATCACAATTTCTAAGTTTTTGAGAAAACATAGGCTATTTCAAGTAAAGCCATAATTTATGAATATTTGCAGTATGGTATCAGTCACAGATCTCTCATTAGTTCTGGTTTATGATTTAGAAATTCAATGACGCCACTCTATAAATTGTGTTGGAATATTACATGCCATTTAATTTCGTAAAATATTGAAGATTTCAATAAAAATCCAACTTAGCGAAGTGTATACCTGAAGTTTCTTCTAAGTCATTCAGTTCAAAGATATAGTCATAGAAATTTACATCAATTTTTTCAAAGATTATATACATTTGTGCTATTCCAAAGGGCTCTTCCATAACAAACTTCGTGATAGGTACTCTGACCAACTGGCCGGTCACAGGATCTGCTTCTTCGTGCTATTTCATTATTTTCTCCGAAGGAACTTTGTTTTCTTTTTTAGAAAGCAACAAATGATCTTTTAAAGGCGAAGTTGCTGCGGGAAGTCCTTATGAGTGTAAGTATAAAGTAACCAGTTTTTACTTCATTCTGAGTACAGTAAACACTTTTAAACTGCGACCCTTTTCATGAGTACATATATACAAGTTTAGGTTATTCGAAGTTTAGGTTGTGTTTAATTGAAATTTTTGCGTGTTAAGGACTCAGTTATAAACAAACAACAGTACTAAGACTGTATTTCTTATCATAAGTTTTCATTGTGGAGTGGTGTCTAATTCCAAATTATTCATCAGCATCCTTTCGCTAAACAGTTCATTATCAAAGATATGGATTCTGTCTATTTATAAAATTTATTAAAGCATTCACTCAAAGTCATGGTTTTTTTGTTTACAGAGAGTTGTTCAGTCTGGTGACGTAAAGAGTGAAATGGCTCATCAATTATACATTTATCAAGCATTGATTTTGAATCTGCATGCAGACAGAATGAGTTCACCTCCAGACTTAAATGATCCAGTACGTACCATTTTAACGCTTTGGTATACCAAAAAGTTGCTTGACACTGATGGGTGATCCAGAAAACTTCCCATTTTGAAAATTCATAGAACGAAGAGTGCTTAATGGACTGGATTGAACCGAGTTCTGCTTGATTTGATAGCAAAGAGATTAAAATATTTTGTGACTTTTCTCGTGTTTTATAGGAACTGAAAATAGAGATATGAATTTGGCTTTTGCGGAAATTTTGTGGTTGCGTTATGACTGAAAAGGCTTAAAACTTTTAAGCAAATCACAAAGAAACTCATCACGTTGAGCAGTAAAGAAAATGAGGGACATCCTCTGCATATTTATTGCCAAAGGGACTGAAAATCTCCAGTATTTCTTTGCAATCTAGTTCTTATAACTCTAGAGAGAGAGAGGTGCAATGCCCTTACATATTGTTTCGTAGAGTGAGATTACTTACGATCTGATCGAATGATTTAGGCCGATTTTTAGGCAGTTTGCGACCAAGACGTTTTTGTGAGGTTGAAGTTACCTACCGAGTGAATCAGAAAAACCGTTGGGCGTTTGTCACGCGTTTGATTGATGACACATGTCGCTCATTTGATTGGCTTTCTACCTGGATCAAAGAATTGGCCGGTGGACAGAATCTTATCCACCATCTGTGGACAAAAGAGCCTCATTTTCAATTTCCTAGTTGTACAATTCTCTCTCTCTCTCTCCTTGCCTTTCTCCTTCTTTCTGTTCTGCGTCTTGTGCTGATAAGAGAGACCTATGGCAAGTCCAGACTCTTGGCTGCACGCAGAAATATAGTTCACGACAATCGTATGGCTTAGTGCGATGTCACAGTCCGCCAAACCGCCCTGGTTTTTCCGACTCACCCGGTATATCTTCAATGCCCTTAAAGACGCGTGAAAAATCGCAAAAATAATTCAATCTTTTAGCGTTTAACTAGAATTTGAATCTGTCAACTCCTTCATGTACTCTTTGTTCTGTGAATTTTCAAAAGTGGGAAGAATTTTTTCTACCTCTCTCGGTAATTTACTATTTCTGTTCCTCCTTAAACTGGTTATGCTGATGAGCATCTTGAAAGTAAGAAGTTTCATGTCATACCGATTCAGCTCAATAATTCTTTTTATTTTAGGAACTAAAAGAATCTCTGAGCTTACTTTACAACACAGCATTCGATTCTTCAGCTGGGTCTAACAGGTCACATGGCGCTGCAAATAGAGCACCCGATTTTAAAAGATTAGGATTCGAGGTAGTTTCTTTCAGAAATTTTTCCTTGCTTTTAAGTTCTCTCAAATTTTAATTTTAGTTGCATTAGATGTAGTTGCTCGCTGTCTTGGTATTTTCTGTATGTTTTTGATTGAATTTGCCGTGAATGGAACACTTAGTGCAATTTCCAATTGAATGTGATCTTAAAATTAATAAACTGAGTGAAACAATGAGATCCCATAGATTTTAAGATAGTATGTGATATTCCGACGTAGCCTCACTCCATAAGTACCCTCTAGTTACACTCATATCGTTGAATTGCATTGTTATTGTTGTTGTCATTCCAATGAGGACCTTATTTCGTCAGAGCCGTAAAAATGGCAAGAAATGTCAATCGGCAACGAGTTTCCGTCGCCCTGTCGCTTAGTGGTCAGAATGTGGCTTACAGTAAGGCGATTTTTGCTATTATGGCAAGAATAGACCTTTACCGAATTGCTGATACCTATTTTTATGATACAATGAGTCTGGAAAACTGATTTTCGAGGCATTTTAGATCAAGTGGTAAGTAGCAGGTGGTGCAAACCCAACAGCTAAATTCTAAAAAAGAATCCGAATCGAAAACGATCACTTGATGCACTTCGAATGTGCATAATGGTAATGGAAGCTCCAACGCCACTTGATGTAATCTTTTTTAGAACGGCTTAAAGGTTTCAGTAGGGAGATAATCCATTTCTGCAAGCATAGGGATGAGTTGTAGTTGCAGTAGTATCTGTTCAAGAAAAAAGCGAAACCACGACATGCAATCGAGTCTCATTCTGACGGCTGCCTAAGGAAAACAAAGCAAAAAGAAACAAACACATTTACGTTGTTCTTTGTCCTATCTGTTGAACCGACTCCTTTCCAACGCATCTTTTCAGAACTAACCGAAACATGGTGTCATATTTAACTAATCCATTGATCTATTACGCTTAAATTTTAACGATTGCTCTTATTTGCGTTTCTGTTTTTATTTATAGAATACTCAAAATCCTTTAGAAGAATTTACGGAACTGCCTCCTGGGGTTTTAGCGTTTGATATGATGGTTTATTTCGCAAAGAAGCATCAAGATATGTACATTAAGGTAATTTATCTTCCAGTTAATGTAATTTTCAATTTCCATCTACGAGACTGGATTCAGAAAACCTGGGCGTTTTCCAGGTTATACGTTGTTAATTGTATTCCATCCAAAATTTTACCAGACCAGTTACTCATTGCGCTACCTACCAATGCCTCTTCAAAACAGTATAGGGACGAAATTATGGCGAAAATGCAAATGAATTATGAATTCTTATTTTGCTTGTAGATAATTTTAGAGACATTTGGTCGAGATGAAGAATATGGCTGTCCATTTGCAAGGTGCACGAAAACTTTAACAAAAATGCTTTGTGAACTATTGGAAATCGGAAAAACACGTAAGTAGAAAACAATTTTATGGAAAAGTATGGAAATTCCATATTTACGCATGAGATCCAAGGAAGGAAAATTATTGCAGACTTGAGACATTTCATTTTTGCTTATCTAGAGTTGATTACATTGATCTTGTCTCCACATTCGTCTGCAGACAGAGCTAGGAGGTTTGCCTGGAAAGTCCCTGTTTCTGAAATAGGCAGCTTTATTATTCTGATTAGAATCTGAATCGAAAGGGTAGTTTTATGCAATGTGAAGATTTTCTAATGTGCACAATATTGGTGGAAGCGCTAACGCCATTCTATGAAACCTCTTGCATAAATTGCATTAAAATATTCCTTGATTCCAACTCTTTATAGAGTATATAGTTAAGATGTCTTCTCTAGACTTGTGGGTGATCTCCTTTAGGAAAATGTTTTAATCAATACTTTTTACTTGTCCTTTCTTTAATAGAAATTAGCCAATGACTGCAATGTTAACTTTGGTGACTTTCCCGGGGAGGGGTTACTTCAGTATGCGTCTGAACTCGTACCCTAAAATTCATAAATTTCTGCGAAAACGATATCCCAAAATTTAAAGGCAATTTAAAATATTTACCCTAAAATTGTGACAGCAATCCCAAATTTTAGCCAGGTATGTGAAGTTTGATCAAAATCAATACCCAAAAGAGTGATTTATTTTTCTTAAATGACACCTTAAGATTTATGTCTACTTGTGATTTCCCAAAAATGACACCCTAAAATGTATGTTCTGTCCGAAAAAAGCCACCGCAAAAAATAGCACATCCCGTACCAGCATATTTGGTAGTTACCCCCCCCCCCCGGCTGACATTCCTCTGTTTCCAAAGTCTCTCTTTTGCTATGTTAGATCCAAGCTCTTTTCTGGAAGAAATGAAGATCAATTTTTATATCATGGACATGATTTAATACTAATGGAACATGTGATAAACAAGAACAGTAAAGAACGAAATTCTGCATCTTATTATTTTATTTTAGCTTCGGATACAAGTGAAAGCTACTATCCAATGTTATTCTCAACGGATTCAATGCTCGAAGAAATGTATTGTGTTTGTATTCAACTTGTAAATAAAACGTGGAAAGAAATGAGAGCAACTTCTCGAGATTTTTCAAGGGTACGATCGTCATTAATTCCTTTCATTCATTTTTAGTCAAGTCCCTTTTTTCCTTCAGGAAAGTTTACTTTCTTTCAGGCCTCATTGAAGGACAAATCCGGAGTCAATTTGATTGATGATGAAGTGCAACATAATACTGCTATGAATGGCGTATTCCTGCTGAAATCTGGAAATTGAGCGAATGCTTTTAATCGTGTATTCGTTCATTCATTGTAAGACAATGGGAATGAATGAATGAATCAATGCAAAGTGTTGACAGGGCCTGGAATGGTGAATAAAGCGAAATTTTGTTGGCTATAGGTGTAAATTTTGGCTGAATCACAGGTTTTAACAAGATGTACTAATTAACAACCTCGTTCCCAGGGTGTTCTTACGTCAGATACTGATCCCGACGCCGAATGAATACCCTGGTACACTGCGATCAGATGCGCCCAGAAAATCGGTTCCTTAACAGCCATTATGGATTTGACGGTTTGCTAGGTAATGCTAATTATGCGACCTCGATTCCAAACAGCAAAGCAACGTTGTAAAGGTTGTTGCGTGGTGACAAAATTACGTTGTTTTTATTCGAATGATTAGAGAGTTCTCGAGAAATTGATGATTATGTTTGCTATTGTTTTCGAACAACCAATCAAACTGCAGAACGGTCTCCTGTATCCCAGCGTAAAGGTAGAGCAGCGAACTCATTCTGGGGACGAGATTGATTAAAGGCAGTCTGTCACGTGTCTGATTGGCCGCTACAATCAGAGATCAACACAACGGATTTCTTTGTGAATCTGTGTATTTGAAACAAAGGAGGGCTAATCTTCTTGACTTTTTATGGCCGTAGAAAGTCAGAGGATCATCGGCCATTCAAATTTCCTATTCTTCGTATTGTTATTATCACCCAATCAAATGCGTGACAGACTGCCTTTAATCAAAGATTTTCAAACAAATTTTATTCAGGATTGTTTGATTTTTCAGGTAATCAGTGTTGTAAAAGAGCAGATTGTTCGCGTTTTGAATGGGAAACCAGAAACTATCGAACAATTCAAGGTAGGATTACTGCGCCTTTTTCTCTTGATTGAAGAAGGTTTTGATAGGCTCATACATCAGATCTCAAATGCTTCAGGTATGATGCTGCTTGGCGTGCCAGGGACGTGAGCAATTTTAGTAGGGACCTAACTCATATTGACTGATTATAATGAATCGCTTGGATCCCAGCGATAAACATTGATCGACAGGAACTGATAATGTAACTGTAAAAAAGCTGACCCTTTTTTCTGCATCCGATTTATCCAATTTGGATGGCCTGACTGCTTCGGCTCTGTTCAGTGGTCACTTCTCAGAAAGAAAATGCGATAAAAACCACATCAAGCAGATATTTAGTCTACGAAACGTTGTATAAATCTGAAGAAGGAAATTCACTTTAACAGGTGAGTGCAAAATGAGTATTTTAGGGCTACGATTTCCATGTTTTAAGACCAAAAGATACCAGAGAAAACCGCAACTACCTGATGTGGCAGCTTCCTTCAAATGTAGTCAAATGCCTCAATCAGATTGAAAAGTCGACAGCATTGCTCTTTGCATTGGCACTCCAGGAAGCTGACAGTTCAGGCCTAAATAAGATCAGGTTTCCAGAGCGATTATGAGTCTCTGTTGACTGAAGCGCCATCTTTAAGGCAAAGGAGCGCAGGGAAACAAGGGGCTTCTGGCCATATTCCTGATGATGCATTACGATTCTTTACTATATGCTTCTCTCGTCATTATCTTGGCTAGCCTGCGTGCAGACTCTACTGATTCCCTGAAGAGAAGTGAGGTTCCTCGTACCGGAGGAGAAACCTGTCTGAAGAGAAGCCAGTCGAGTCTGCACGCAGGCTATATCTTAGCAGATAGGTATTTCTTTGAGATTGCACTGTCGAGCTTAAGGACTGTTAAAGACAGCCTGAAAGAGGAAAGCGTGTTGGTTTCGAAATGAGACAGGCGTTGTCTCAAGCATAGCTTTTAAGATGACAATATTGTTTCTTTGACAGAATAAAGTATTCAGTCTCAGTTATCAACAAATATTAAAGTTAATGCAACAAGAATTTCAAGAAAGAAATATTCTCGATTCACAATCAAGACCTGTCGTGTAAGTTACTCATATATATATAATTATTATGAACTATTGATTTGATTATTTTTATTTCAATTGATAAGATAATGACGAAGCTAGTTGGAAATTGCGTTCGGAAAACACTATGTGCATAATGGACTGCAGAAGCTCATTTCTCCCTTCCCTCCCCCTCCCGCACCCGCTTCATCGTATCTGATGACTTTACTGAGACCAGTATTACCATTATAGGATTAATCCTTCTGTATTTCAGTATTTAGAGATCGTTTAACTTTGATTCCAATTTTTATTTTAGGGAGCTGCGAGAGAAAGTTTTACCGGACATTAAAGGTCTTGTGAGACAACAAAGACTTGCTCAGTTGGTCGAAGGACAGCTATTTAATAAAGTGATGAGCAGGGGAAAACAAAAAGGTATGTTTCTATATTCGATTTATTTCAAACTTTAAGAGCAAAATTACAAGTTATTCCTTAGACCCTGCTCTTCTGCAGGGATTCAAGGGCTCATCGTCATAAGTCTACGCCTCATCCAAGCCACCAAAAAGTAACTGCCAAAAATCTGCGTATATCCAGGCAATCGTACGCGATATAAATGTTTGGTTTGTTACTCTGTGAAGTAAAAAAATTGTGATAAAAATAACGATTTCCTCTTGAAAAAAGAGGAGATGCCTATGTGATATCGCTTTTTGAAAATAAAAAAAGCAAAATTGCTGTTTCGACAATTTTAGAGTAGGAGCCTTTTTAAATTGCCTTGGTGGTATTGTGAATAAAACATTCGGCAATGACATTGTTTAATTTCATCTTGATAGAAAAATTCTGGTATTGTCGACTTTCACCGAACAATAGATTCCTACATTATGGTGACGCAGAGGAAAGATCAGCACCACCTTTAGAAGCATTACCAAATAAACGTGAGTTGGTAGCTATTAGAGCATAGGTTTCAAATCTTCAAAAAGCTGGGTGTAAAATTCAATGACCTATTTCATTGAACTGAACGGCTTCGCAGAAACTTGAACTATTTTACAGTGAATCTGCCGTGGGACTTTTTTGAAATCTTCAATGTTTTCAGAATTACGGTATTTTTCTTCTTTTTTAAGAATTCGAGAAGATTTTCGAAAAAGACTGAAAACTGTCGTAGTTTCTAAACCTGTTGACGAAAGATCAAATAATTTTCATGAAAACCATATTTTGTGGATGCCTTCAATACAGTAGCAAGCAAAACTCTTTCACTCTTCTGGTTTGTGATTTAGAAATTTGATGACGTCACATAATAAAATGAGCTGACTTATAGAATAGGCATAACTTCGAAAAATATCCAAGATTTCTGAAAAGTTCAATGATAGAATGATAGAAAAATTGCTAAAGTTTCTTTCAAGTCATTCAGTTTAAAGCAATAGGTCATTTAATTTTGCACCCGCTTTTTTGCAAAGATTTAAAGATTTAAAACTTATGCTAACTATTAGTCATGATATTTTATGATATGCTGTGTCCAAGGCAGATATGAGTTATTCGAACGGAAGAATGTTTGTTGAAACTAAGATTTGTTAAACTCGAAGGGTAGTGTGATAATCTTTCTACATGGGGGTGAACCAGGACCGATGGACTTGGTAGAAGATTTGAGATCCAATGTCTGTTGTCTTCAGTTAATTCTGTTTGTCTCAATTAGCCGATCAAAAGTTGCCAGGTGGTAAATATAACTCTGTGAGTGGTGAGCCAACAACTAGATACAGTTGACTTCATCAGCTCACTATAAGATCATAAATCGCAGTTGTAGTGACTCTTTGTAGTAGTTTTGCATTTTTACTACAATGCGAAGCAATTTGAGCAAATTATGACGCGGTATGATACTCTTTTCATTGTAGTTCCAATCTCAGAAGTGACGGATATTGTCTTTGGAAAAGATTCGCCGCTTGGTAAAGAAGCAAAATTTAAAAAGGTAAACAGTCATTATCTTAAGTTTCTTCTTTGGCTTATTTTTACCCACCTTTGTTTATTTATTCTTAATTTTGCATTCCTCAGTAAAAGATGCAGCAGGGCACTACAAGTTACCCTGAAATTCTTGCAAATTCCCCAGCCAAAAAAGAGAATTGATCATCTTTGCTTCAAATGGATTCATTTGCAGTAAGATTTTCATCCGGTGAATGCATTTGGCTTAGCCGTTAGAGATGTAATGATTAAAGCCAGCTGACTCCTCTTACGGCTTGCGTCATATTTTGGGATTATGATACTAAAATGTCAAAATGTGGCGGCTTGTTTAGTAATTGAGGAGAATGACGTTAAGTCATGACGTTTGGCTTATTCACCTTCCCTTTTTATATCTTATAGAGTCCAGATAAAGGTCAAACCTGCTTCCAAATGCCAACTTTTAGATAAGCCTACCTTCAAGTCAAAATAACCAGATTGCTCTCGCTCCGTGGTTTTTAAAACCCTGTCATATAAAAAGCAGTTGCTGTTGCCAAAATAACCCAAACATTTTCCTAATTTACTTGTAAAATTTCTAAGCGCTTGTCAAGTATGGCATTGACAATCAAAACCTTCTGTGGAAACTTGGCTTTTCTGGACCTTGTATACATGATGTGACGTTTCATGATGTGACGTCTCATCATTTCCTTCAAGCAAATGCCCACGCAATATTTTCTTCACAGGGTCATTTGCAATTAGCATTCTCGCTTTTATACGATCAAGAAGATCACTTGGATTTTATCGCACCAAATGCACAAGTTGTAAGTACGGATATATTCAATTTACTCTTATCGTTTTCATTGCCCCACGAATTGGGGCCTCCTAGCCTTGTGTGACGGTGTTTTAGTTGTTGCTAGTGGGATCATATCAAAAGATTTTCGCCAACACTTTATCATGTGATTAAATGGCAATCCTGTGTGTGTCTTATTGTCGACGGTTATTGGCCAATATGTCTTGACGTATGGTTTAAAACAGACTTGAAATCCTTGCATGACGGGTAGGATAGATAGGACGTTGAAGAAGTTTTGTCGGCAGAAACCCGTTCTAAGCACAAATTTTTAGGGCAACTTAGGCCTGACTTTCATTGCCCCATGTTTTACTTGCCTTCTGTTTTTGTGTGACATTGAAAATGACAAATGCATCTCACTTTAGGCTCCGCAGAAAACTATTTGCTTTTTGTTCCAAGTCAAGAAAAAATTTAAACTGGTAGCAGGTAGTAGGGCACTTCGTTTATAGTATTTCTAGTTTAATTTTGACAATAGTAAATCCGAATTAAGAGATAACTTGTTATCATTTATTTTTCTAGTTTTTGACTAGTTGTAATTCAGGTTGTGTTTTCTTTGCTTTGTAGTATTCGCTTTGGACAGATGGACTAAGATCGTTACTTTCAAAAGATGTAAGTTCATTTTTGAAGCCATTTTCCAGTCCAATCTAATTCTGTCGTCATCGAATCATAATCGCTTCTTGCCTAGCGTTCCTTTAAGTAAGAAATCTATATTCGCAAATTAACTTTCATTCTGTAATTTTTAATGATTGGCTAGAAATGTGCGATTTTAAGGCCAAGCTCAAGGAAATAAAAGAATGGTATTAAAAGGGATTTTTACTTGGATAACAATAAACTGATAAGAAAATTTTTTAGGTTCAAAGCTGAGAACAAAAATGAGAACAAAAAAATTCTGTAAGACCGCAACTCCATGGTAATTATCCAAAGAATTCAACAACTATTTTTCAGACCTGTGACTTTTCTCTTTCGATCTAGATATATAGCTTATAACAAGATTGTGAACATTCTAAAATTAGAAAACGTTCATAAAATGTGGAAAATGTGGCTGTATCCAGGCTCATCTGTATGATGGCCACGAGGCTCACCGCCCTACAGCACAGAATGAAGATTGTTAAGCGCCTTTAATTTGTAAGTTATGCAAAGGCTTCCCTTTATTTGGCTTTGTCTAAGATTTATCAGGGAGCGTTTTCAGAGTAAACCTTTCGCCCTTGTGGCATCAATACTGATTTCATACCATCTGATAAATGTGTCTGAAGGCAAGATTAAGGAAAGCGAGGTTACTGGGAGTAATTAGAGCAACCAGCACGTGATTTGAACACGCTACCAAGGACTATTTCATGTGAACAACGGTTGCTCTGCCATCGTAACTATCCATGCCTGCATAGTTTTGTCCACATAACCAGGATTTCAGTTTTATGCATCCAACTCGCGATGAGAATTTTTTCCGAGATTTTATGTCTCAGTCGGTTTAGAAAATTTATGATTGATATTTCTTTTCTAGATGATATCAGAGAAAGCAAAAGAAGACATTGAAACATTGCTTAACATGGAAATGAAGCTTTTACTTTTGGACGTCGAGGATGTTCCTATCCCGGAGACACCCCCGGTTTTGCCTAATGAACCAGATGATCTTAATTTCTATTACAAAAATGAATAATTTTGTTGCAATCTTAAACTGTAAGTGAATCCATTTTAAGTATTTCCGCCTCTTCAAAGAACCAGGTGAAATTATGTGGAATCTGCCGCTACAGGTTTAGACAGTTTGAGATTCCGCTGACTAAGTCGGAATCTCGTAGAGATATCTTTTGAAAGAGCTCCTAAATTTAATAAGAAAATCTAGGATTTACGTCTGAAAGAAAAAACAATTGAAAGACCCAGATAAAACGTTATCCGTTTGATGTATCTTCCCAATCCAGGTCCCAGGAGGGGCACTACTATTTGTATGTGACGGGGGTTCAGACACAGCATGCAGTATTATTTTTAATAACCCAAAATATACTAACTTTGGGACATTTTTAGGCCCTAAAAGTATACTCATTGCTTCATGCTGCATAAAAAATGGAGGCTTCGTAGCTTTGTGGCAACTGCGCTGCAATATTTGATGAAAAACTCAGCCTAGCAACATCAGATATTTTAGGTGCCCAGCAATCCTGGTTACACAGCACAGCAAAAGGTTTTTAGGCGCCGTTTGTTAGGTATCCTTTGCAAGAATTGAATTATGGGTCTTTTGATACTTTTAATGACGTAACAGCTACATTTTCTTCAACGTAGAATAGACCTGTTTCACAATAAAAATCAATTCAAGGCAAATGATGAGATTCTCTGCACAGTAGAAAACACGTACAAACCTATTTCATGCGTTGCTGAGAGCAATGTACGCTTTTCAGATTTTGATGTTCCAGGATGAATTTCAAACGAACTGACGTCGCTGTGAAAATTTTCTGTTGAAACAGTGTATAGTATTGCAATATAAAACTGAAGCAGTGAACGGTTTTTGGTGATCAATCTCATTTTAAAACCAAGGAATGACTAAACCCCAGATAACAAACTCATAAACAACCTTTGCATCCATTGTGGGCTCCGATTTGATGGTGAAACCGAGAAAGCTGACACCAAGTATGATTTGATTAACAAACTTTGACAATGACTTAACAAAGATCTGGATAAGAATGATACCCCATTCACACTTGCAAGCTGAAGCATCCTATACTAAACCAGATTATCGAACGTTGCTTTCTATTAGTTAATCTAGCAGGTCTTGTTTCCTATTGGTCAATCCAGCAGATCAAATGCATTTGATTGGTTGAAATCTAACCCAGTTTAGATAAAGCTTGGTTTAGCTTTGTCAGTCTGAATGCGGTATAAAATAAATGGAATGTATTGACCAGGTTAAACGAGTTCATAAACCAGTTTTACATTGCAGCTGTTTTGTAATAGTCTTTTATGTACAGTATGTATATCTTTCGTAAGATGAGCGTATCTGTCAAGCTGCTCAATTTCAATGGATAGATGGACTAAGATAAGATCGAACTTGATACATTTGAACTGTTTTAACATTGCTAATGCTTTTATTACGTCATGACAATAGAATTGGAATATAATTTTAAAAAGAGATAAACCTTTAGTTGACTCCTTCTTTCTTTTATTCATTTCTAGTATAAACAAAATTTATACTCTTTCATAAGATTCTTGTAGCAGCCGTTAGAGTGTCTTTCAGGTCGAATGAAACTTTCACATTTTAGTTTTATTAAAAACCTTCTTAATTTCATACGCAAGGATTTGAGTAGATTTTACCACTCCTTAAGATTTCGTTTCCCGACCAACTAGCAAAATTTTGCAAAAGAGCTCTGTTGACTTCTTTCATATATATTTGTCCACCTACTTCTCTGCGCCAAAAGTTTTGATTGTAATGAAAATTACACGAACGAAGCTTAAATTGTCCAACACCAACTTTTCGTCACAAATCTTTCAATTTAGCTTCTAAATTGCGAACGCTGCTACTATAACTAGCTTCGTTTTGGCGTCAACTGCACAAAAAACCACTTTGATGTTGATTTAGTGAATTGTTCTGACGATTGCTCACTTCAAAACCAAGATAAGGCAAGTTTATGTTACTTCTTTCAAAATATTTTCAGGCGTGTTCGTCCTATGGTCAATAATTTGTAAAGAAGGGGATACCAGGTGATACCAGGGATAGCTCCAATGTGGGGGTGCTCAGGGGCAGGAGCCCCTTTGCAGTTTCATCGAGTACACTGTCGGCCCTTCCATAGCTTGTGTGTTATGTCTTTAGAGCGTTTTGGTCGCATTTTAAGCCAATCTGAAAGGCTTGGTACGTGAAAATTTTCTCTTTTCGCCGCTCTGACAGTATAAGCCCTCCCAGCATTCTCTCTGCCTCCATCTCTGGATGAAACATGCTTACATTCACACCACATCTACATGTAATCTCATACGAAACACAGAAAGTCTCTTGAGATTGCCAGCTTAGCAGTTGTTGGAATTTCTTATCAGTTCCTTCAAAATTCAACAACGATCTTCACGTCTTGTACCTCCCCTCTGCAAACCAAAGTTTCTGAAGCTTTTTTAATGAAAATTAAGCTAACTATGCTGAGCAGTTTCTTCATTAATTAAGGTTGATAGTTTCATAAGTCACTTTCTAATTACTGGAGTTCCTTACATTCTTGGGGGTCTGATTGTTGAGTTTTTGGTTCCGTGTTTTCCACTGTCCGTGGTTCCATGGCCCGAGACCAGGAACGAGGCTGAATCAAAAAGTCCCTCTTTTCGAACTTAAAAATATGAAGATGTAACAGGCAAGAACATCAGTGCAATAATCTGGTTTTAAAAGGAATAAAGAGCTTTGATTTCGAGCAAATGAGAATGTCAACTATTACTCTTTGTACCAGAGTTCCTATCAGGCAGCTTTCTTCGACGATTTCCCGTCAAGCTGCGGCAAAATGGCAACGAACGACCGCATCATCTGGAGAGGCCCTACCTTTATTAAGGCAGGTCGCACACAAATCTGTTGGAAAGTTCTTCTCGCGTAATATTCATAAAGATTACAGGCTTGTATACGAGGGACCGTTGTCCAACACTGTCAAGTACATTAAAACATTTTCCTTAGCGACATGTGTAGCATCTTTGATTGGTGCTCCCATTTTGATGGTGTATGGCAAAAAGAGTGTCCCATTGGCTGGCAAAATAGCTGTCGGAGCAACTGTTATAATCATGGGAACAACAACAACGTTAATTCTTCATTGGTTCACTCGTGTTTACGTTCACCGAATGTTCTATAATCCATACCAAAAGTCTTTTGCTGTTGAAACAATGAATCTCATTGCACGAAGACGCACAACATACTTTCCTGTTGAGCACATTCAATACCCAATTGCAGAAAGAGCATTTTCAACATTCAATGCACAAGGAAAGAATTATTTTCTGCACATGGAATTGAAAGAGGCAGAGTTAGCAATGAATTATGTCAAGGAGAAAAATGTAGATGAAATGCAAAAATAGGCTGGAACAAAATTTCTAGGATATATGTTACTTCTTTTTGTTACTTATCAGTTGAAAAACTTTGAAGTGATTATTGTGTGCTTTTTGATAGAATGTTGTTTTGTGATTGTTTGAAATCTTTTACAGCCTACGTATAGACTATTAGAAGAAAGGGTCTACAAAACAAGGGGCAAAAGTTTCCTACGGCTGCCCAATTAAACATTTCTTATCATTTTAGTCCTCTTCAAAAATGATAGACATGAAAACGAGAATTGCATGAATTAAGTTTCTAGAAATATAGAAACCGTAGTAGCAAGGTTATGCTCTTTTTTGTAGATGTTTTCTTCTTCTGTAATAATGGGTCTACGCATAGGCTGAACCTTATACTGCTTTGAAAATTGTTCTTGATAATACTTCATCCCAGAATACTATCATTTTTTCCCTGTAGCATACTGCCAATAAAGGTGCATACTTAAGGAAGAAGGTTCTTAACTGTGGCAAGACAACGCAGGAATTAATTCATTAGTTTGAAAGTGTGTGTGATCCCTCCGTTGGACCAGCCAAGTAAGCATTCCAATAGAATTTTTCACCTTAGCCAATCCCAAGCCTTGTAGCACTTTGGAAATAAGCCCATTTGTGAGCAAGGAAGCAAGCAATATTTATTTGTTAACGCAGGCCAGACTTCTGGAAGCTATGTTGCTGATGTTCTGTAAGCATACAGCTTGTGTCCTCAAAGTTGCCTCTAAGGACTCAATTACCTACCTTGTCAGAATGAACAGCTGAGTTAGTTGCAGGCTTGTGGTTTGCAGTGTTAGTATCAGAATTGAAATCCGCAAGGGTAAATCCTTCAAGATTTGAAACACTGCACCTTAACCACTTGGCCATACCACCAGTATGTTGAGAATCCTGTTGAGAAAAAATATGATCCTTTGAGAATCCTTCACGGATTTCTTGGAAATTTTGTCAAGATGTTTTAGTATTTTCTTCATTTTTAAAGCAAATAGAAATGGCTATCTTTCACCCAATACAAAAATGTTCTCTAGCAAATTACCAGGCTATAACAGCTATGAGTTTCTACGTTAATAGCCGTTTTTAAAGCTGAGAACGTGGTACAGAATTAGGCAAATATAGAGGAGTTACAAAAATGTATAATGAAATGGCATACATTTTCTTCAAGAATTTTTTTGTTTAGAGCAAAACTAACTTTTGGAGAAAGTGGAATTGCAGATTTTTGAAAAGGCGTGACCAACTAAGATGTTTTGTGACAAGTTGCGAAATTCATTTTGGGAAGTCAACAATTCTGATAGCCCTGAACTACAAGATGTGATGTCTTCTTGCATGGCACAGTATTTTCGTCATAAAAATGTCTTTTGTTTATTTCAAAGTTTGCTCCAAGGGAGGGCATGATTTTTCCGCGAAATTCTCCGGAAGTTCAAGCTAACTGAGGGCAAGCATTTTTGCACGTAGGTCTGAAATAAAGCATTTACAATTTTCATATGTTGTGCTTCGTGATTACAAATGTACTTCATGATTTCCAACAGTTGACCTTTTTATTTACGAAGTCACGGGGGTAGCCAATAAAAAATTGATAGTTTGATAAAAAGTGCAACAATCATTGTTGTTGCTGAGAAATATCATCCACGAGGTCGACTGAAATCAACAAAAGCAGTTGCCGCTGTGGCGGAGCAAAAAGGCATTTGCAGGGGGTTGCAATAGCTGCTTATGGATGATGACCGACAGTTGGATTTTGACCACCGGGTTGAGAAACAAGAACTTCAACTTTTGAAAATTCGTATAACAGAGAATACCTGGGCTCAAAAACATTTCTCATTCCTAGTAGCAAACCAAGCACGTTCATTCCTTGTTACACGCTTTCTTCTTCTCTCCCTATATGCCGTTCCATTCTATCCCATTTCCCCCCTTTCTCTCCCTTCCTTCCCTTCCTTCCTTTCTTTTAACTCTTTTCCTTTCCGTTTCATTTTTCCTTCTTCCTTCTCGGGAAATTTGAGAATTTCTGCTACATTCCAACATTTCAGCAGCTTCGTTTTTTGAGCACTTGGGAACACCTCGAAAAGTATTCTCCTCCGCTTTTCAAATGTAGTAAAATACCAAGATATCATGATAATACTGAAGCTTCCCAAGAGCATGGTTATGTATGACTTGAAACGGGTAAAGCAGACAAGCAGACCAGCAGACCTTCTTGACCCTGATTTTGTCTTTGTTTACCCAAGTGGTGGCTTCAACCAGCCCCCGGTAGCCCCCGTTACCACTTTAAGCTATGTTTCTCGTGTCCCTGTGGTTATCAAACAGCGACCGACATGAAGTATGTTATTTAGAATATGCATGGTCATTTTGTGCAGGCCCGGAAAGAAACTCACTGCTGCTGATCTTCGGGAGTTGATCAAATACCCCCTTGCATAACCTTGGTTGATCGATGCACTGTAAAACCAATGTATGCATGATGAAAACATCGCTTCAATCCAAAGCTGTCTGATCATAACGAGCTGCGACGTCTCAAGATCTAATCATGGCACGATACGTTCCTCCTCCCACGAATGAACAGGCCTATCACGATGGCAGCCATGCAGACGAAATCAACATTGTCTCGGATTCAGGTCTGGATATGTCTGAAATGGGAGCAATCATGGCTGCCTTAAAGATGGGGACAACCATGACTAAATTACCATTAAGAGCCAAACAAAGACCAGAGCAGAAGACCTTCCAACTCAACTTAGATGAATTTAAGATTTCCTGGTTTCGAGGTGCAGGAAGCAAGGAGGAGGGTTTCAGTGAGTCACACACAGTAGATTTTATTTTCCTATTTCATTTAAATTTAATTTCCTGTCCATTCCCTTCGCACAAATTTCGAAGGCTAAGACACCTTCCGCTTCAAGCCGTTTACCTTCAAATGCTACTGCATTGTTTTATCAAACGCAAATCACCCGAGAACTCACTGTGCAGTGAACCAATTTTTCCACTGCACAAAGTTCGCTGATTTCAATTTCCTGCTTGATTGATGTCGGCAGTCATCTGTCATGTACAATAATTGTTCATTACCTCGATTGCCAGACAAAATTTGACAGATCCAAATATCCGATATGCATAGTCTGCGCAGGGGTGGAAAATATTTTTCTCTTTCTGGGACTGCAATCAGAAATTTAAACATTTTCTGTGGCCATACAAGACATAAAAGCAACTGCTCATTAAAAACTGACTTCTTGGTATTTTAAGCATGAAGATACGATTTTGAGAGATGAAATGTTCAACATCAATGGAATAAAGTCCATAATATGGCTCAAGAGGAATCAGTTTATCCACAGTATGCAAGTTTATGATTATTGAACATAGCTATAATGAAAATATAATTGAACAGGTATCATATCATTACAGGTGTCAAAATTCCACAATTTGTGCAATTCCTCCTCATTAATCAAAGTGTTTTAGAAAATTTGTTACATTGGAACTGATCTTCGCAAAAATTCCTAAGAATTCTTAGGCAAGAAAAACCGGGTGCTATTGGCTATACAGTATCTGTTGCAGCACATATTAGATAATGTGATTCACTAATCAATTGCTATTTCATTCACTGATATACTTTGTCTCACTCTTTCATGTTTTTTAATTTTTCTTTCTAGAATGTTAGCATATTACATTGCACATTCTTAGGTGTGACCTGTTTCTTTCTGGGAGCCAAAATATTTTCTGGGACCAATGGTCCCGTGGTCCGATACTTTTTCTACCCCTGAGTCTGCCCATAACCAAAACATTCTCAGAATAAAAGTTCCTTTCTTATTTGATATGATTGCAGCATAGCAAGCAGGAGCAGGCAGGGTATTTTCTGTATGAAACAATAGAAATTCTGATTTGTTCTGTGGAGCCAGTATAGTGTATGCAGCATTCCTTGAAAAAGTGGCAGTCATGTACATTGGTCGTGCAAGAAAATAAGACTGTGAGTTACACCAAATAAATGTACATGATGTGGAGTTTTGCCTGACGGACAATTAAAGCATTGTGGTTAATTTTGAGCCCAACAATTTGCATTGCAGATTTTACCACTTATATCAATCACTGTTATTTCTAGCTCGTCTTTCAGTTTAAGGCAGTTTCAAAACATTTTCACACCAAGGAAAGATCCCACAGGGTACACCTTGTGAGCAGAACAAATTGAAGAAGGTGACACCTGCCATTCTGTCAGACTACATTTTGTGTTATGTGGATGGAAGATCATCCCAGGACAATTTCAAGCATGAAAGGAGAATGATAGAGAAATTGTTTTCAAAATGATAGGCAGCAACGCATACTGTGTCCATTTTTGGAAGATTTCTTTTTGACCATTTTGATGCTTGCAATTACATAAGATCACAGTTTCAAAGGTTGTCTTCATGCATAGCCTTTAGCCAAATACATTGTCCAAATGTGCATGCCCTTTAGGTATCTTGCAATGTGTGTGCATTCAAGCAAGGGGGCACCATGGGGTAGACATGTCCACCCCACTTTATTCAGGTTGGCTTCCATCTTTTAGCAAAAACAACATAACTAGTAACTTGTAAATTACAAACATGCGGCCGGGTAGCTGAATCATAGTATTGTTGGATATAAAATGATTTCGAATCAGGAAAGATTGTCCCCAGAAGTGTAGACTTGCCTGAAGTCTTTCAGGTTGACTTATTACCGATGACGAAATAAACTTGGGATAAGTCTACCAAAAGTGCTGTTTAGCTACAAGGGGCTCTTTCAACTGCATCACCTCTGCGGAGGCTTTGAAATGATGGAACCATTTCTATGGATAGAGCGAGCATTTCAAAGAGAGATAGAATTTGCCTTTGGTACTTTGACCTTGCAACCATAGAAATGAATTACACTGTTATTCAAATTTGTTTTCATTGACTTGTGTTGAAAGAAAGGAAGGAATCCGTAAGAGGAAGTTGATTTTAGGATGCATCTCGAAGTAAGTTTACCGAGTGTTTGTGACTTTACAGTGCTTGGAAATTCGAAGTTGGACTTCTCGAGCTTGTTATGTTCTACAGAGAGAATGTTACAGTTGCTGTAACGTAACAAACTCTTTTGGTGGAGAGTTTGCTTCTTATATTGAACCAATGTGGAATTTAGCTTTGATCCCAAGGAACTGAAGCTTAAAAGTGAGTTTGTTTTGGTTTCTTGCGTTATCCACTGATGTCGAGCACAGCTTTGCATCTCTGTAAGTTTTGGATCTTTCTTGATGTTTAACAGGTCCCATAAAAGCTTCCACCTTCCACATCGGCAATTTCCAAGTATTTGTTCGTAACTTGAAATGAAATCTCAAATTCCAGTTCCTTTCCAACTTCACTGCATAGTCACTGCAATCTTTCCTTCATCAGTTGTAGTCGCCGTGTCACCCTATTATTGTTATTCTTTTCTTCGAACCAGCCAATGAAAACCCTACTAATTGTTAGGCCGGCCAATGATAACCTATTCATTCTTCCTTTCCACCAATCACATAAAGTCGTGGCATGTGACTGCCATTGTTTTAACAATTGCCTAATTAGCAAGGTATGCGCTCAAATCTCAAATTCACTCAGCTACACACAGATTAGTAAGCGACCTTCGGCCGCAAAAATTGTTAGGTATACCTTCTGGCCATCATTTGTATCTCCTTTCCACCCCACTCTTTCTGCCTGGGCTGTTGCCACCCTTGCATTCAGAATTCAAATGCGCAAGCAGGATTCTCCTAATCTATGACATTATGTTTCATTGTATGCAATTGTTAATATGTGATATGAATTAGATGCATTGATGGAATGTGAACAAATTTTGAGCTATACTGAAGATTTATAAATGATTGATTCCGTTTTTGGTACAGTATCAGTAGTTCGAAGCATTAGATACATCGTCAAGAAGTTTTTCTCAGATAAAGCTCCTCCCCAACCAGAAAATATATTGGACAACTTATCAAAATGATGTCAAGATTGTCTTCTTTTGATGATATGAAAATGTATTTAGTTTTCATAACAAATAAATGTACAGTACAACTGTATTTTGAAAAGTTGTTACTTTTGGTTGTAGATTTAGACTTAGTTATCACATTGTTCAATTTGCTTTTATTTGCTAAGCATCATTAAGTTTTAAATGATGACCGGTTGTTGTGCATGCCATGATGTGTTACCTGTAATATTTACAAAAGTTGAGTAATTCAGTATGTACTATGTAAATTAGCAAAAGCAGAAGTGAATTATGATATGGATGACAAGTTCATTTGTAATTACCAAAGTTGACAATAAGCATCATTCAAAACTTTCTATTCAATTAGGCTGCATTAAAAATTTAGAATTATAGAAGTGTTCCAGCAAAAGCTTAATTTGCAAGAAAGCAAAAGCAGCTGTATGTGCTAATTAAGATCAACGTCATTGCCCTTTTCAAGGCAGTGATAATCAAAGTGAACGCATTGCTGCTGAGATAAGATTCGTTGTCTGGCAATTTAAGTCTTAGATTTTTTGAGCCTTTTATGTGAAAACAAATCTTGGTCTTAAATTTCAATTTTGTCGGAAAGTTTCTGTTTTAAACAAATGAAGTTCTTCATATTAATATTCTCACATTTTGAGAAGAAAGCTACTTTAGGTTTTTATGCTTGCTCAGATTCTCATGATAACTTTGAGCTTGACCAAAAATAATGGGCCTTGGGGGTTAATATGACAAGAATTCTCAAGAAATATGACTCTCAAGAATTTTCAAAAATTCTTCACATTCTGATACAAATCCCTAGTCATATAAAAGACTGTAATTTCTTTCAAACAAGTATTTTTAAGAGTTTTTTTTAGAAATATTTAAGCAGAAAAACATTGTTAATGTGCACAAGGCCCTGTACTTATTCAATGATCTTCTTATGCATCTATTTCATAAGGGGAATGCACCTTCCACAACACAATCTTTGAAAACTGTCCCAGATAATGTCGTTCATCTTTCTACAGTCAATATAGAAGAGATGAAGGAAATTAGACGAGGCTGTTCATCCAGAGATTTTCAACGACAACCAGATTTATTGAAAAGAATTGATCCAAATTGCTGTTTTGTTGTTGTTTATGGAAATGGGTTCAAATTGAAAACATTGTCCTGTATGGGTAAGTGAAACACTTTGCTACTATGGATGTACGTTATTTTCTTAAGACTTTTTAGAATGTGTCAGGAAGCTAACAGTGCCTCTCTTTTTGTATTCTGAAGGTCTTTCCAAGTGTTCATCTTCAAAAGACTTGCAATAGTCACGCAAAGGTCATATTGTTTGTTATTGTTTCTTGTATCTTTGTTCTTTTTCAGCTCAAAATACAAATGAAAAAGAATGTTGGGTCAAAGGATTAATCATTTTGAAATGGAGAAACCAGTTTGAACCACCAACTGTGCTTATATCAAGGTATTTAATGTTTTGAAATCTAAGGCCCTGTTTACATGAATCCAGGGTAGTATTCACCCCAGGTCAGCTCAAACTTCCTCAAATCAATTGCAGTTACACAAGCCTGGGACAGCTCTATGGCGTAATAGCCAGCCTGGCTCTGTGAGTTGCATTAGGTGACACATGTCGAGTTAGCTTTTTGTTTGCCTTTTTTTCATGATAATACATTTTGTTCAAATGACCCTAGGCTGAACTGGCCTGCCTTCTCATGGAAAAATTCTACAAAAAGCCAACCTGCCTCAACGGGTCAACCCTACCCTCAAGAAGGGGTACTTACCAAAGCCAGCTGACCCAGGCTAGCTATAGCCTGCGTACAGACTATACCCAAGGAAAAGGTATAGTCTGCGCAACGCCGCTCGCTGTTGTGTAGTAGGTGCTTCAGCATTTATGCGATAACAAAGAAAATGCATTGTTGTAACAGCCAATAATATCGCTTTCCTTCGAAACAAGGAAGCAATCAGATTTGAGAATGGCTATCATGTGATTAAATCTCAGGCTTCGCTTTGTGCTCTAAGCAAATTACGTTAACAACACAATACTCTGGAATTTTAAGTACCCTATGGCAGACCACACACAAATGCTGAGTAGAAAGGGCCATTCAAAATGCAATTGAAATGAAATGCTGACTCATACAATACTTGATATTGAGCGGTGTTGCGCAGACTATACCTTTTCCCTGGGTATTGTCCGCAGGCTAGGCTAGCTACGGTTCATATAAATTCTTGAAGAGATTTGATGGAGAAGGCCTGACCCTGTACTGTGGGCTGGAGCAACTTGGACTTGTGTAAACAGGCCATAATTGAACAATATTCACTTGAGTTAGATTTTTATTCTTATCATTGGTTAAGTTAACGGAACACTATATATTTGCCTCAGACTTTTATCTTCCCTTTAGATGGCTTCATAGAGAATGGCGCAGTATCCCTCGTTCAGATATGGAAAAGTAAGTCAGCATTTCCTAAATGCTTTTTATGAAATTCTGTATAGGATATGTTTCTGAATACATAAGTTTGGTTTTAGGTTACAGTATGAAAGAAATTTAAAATGTATCACTGTTAAGATGTAAAGAAAAATTATCAAATCAACATTCATTCTTTTGATTGTGACTGGAACAATCATGTTCCACATACCTTATTGACACTTGGAATGGATGTTATGCATCATATCATGATAAACTGTACTGTACTCCAATTTCAAATGTATCAATGTTTCAACAGAATGAACTTGAAAGATTTCAAAGTATTTCTCCAAAGAGCAAATATCCGTTTACAAAACAACAAAGTCAGAGAGTACTATCAGGTAAGTACTATCAAGTTTTTATTGCTACAATGTATGCACAAATTTTAATTTCAAAATGTTAAAAGGAACTTAAAAACTGGGTGTTATTTGTACTTTGATTTATGCATTTTGTAGGAATCAATTGAAGACAAGAAAGGCTCAATGGATGCTGTGGGCTTTTACAAAGCATACAAAGCATTGATGTTCTGTCGCAGTGTAAGTTAATTCTCAATTGAATCCTGTCAGAATTCATTTTGAAAGATACATGCCAGGAAATACTTGTAATTTTGTTCAACAACTCTCCTAACATGATGCTTGCCCAAGGGTATATTTATTAAACTTATTTATTAAAATTCAGTGTCTTGCAATGCTGTTTTCACATCATGTTGTTACAAATATTTTCTTTTGCAGATTGCTGATCGATTCCAAGACTACTTTTTACGTAGTGAAGAAGGGTAAGGATTCAATCCTTCAAAAAGTTCTATAAATTTTCTTCCCAGCTGTTGAGTTCCTTCTTCTTATTCAAATTTTCCCTGCAACTAAAATTATTTCATAAGTTTATTAAATATAAAAATGTATATAAATATATATTAATTTTTCAGGCCATACATGACAGCAACACAATTTCAAAGATTTTTGATCGATGAACAACAGGTAAGGAAAAGTTTGTTTATGTTCTGTCATTATTATTCCATTTCTCTGTTTCTCATCACTTTTATTTTAGAAATGTTGTCTGTGTGATGTTTTTGTGAGGTGTAACATAAGATTGTAGAATTTATGGTATTACACATTTTAGATGCCTACTGATAGTATCCTAAACTTGAAATCAACCTGTCCATATTTGCAATTCAAGACAGCAAGGAATTGCAAATTATTTGCTAAAACAATATTTTTGACACTAGTACTTTTTACTTGATAGATATCTAATGTATAATTTTAAAACTTTCTTATTAACCATTATTAGAATTATGCCTTAGGTTATAATCTAACCAGAGTTCATAAGAAATCTTGTTATTATGTTATCCCACATTGCTTGTAAATATGATCTTTGAATAGTCTATTACAAGCTATTACTATTTATATTTGTTACATACATTCTGGTTGCTGTTTTCAAACATAGATAAGTTCTAAAATCAAATAAGAAATATTACGGTAACATGTTTTGTATTGGCTTTCTGAAAGTGCCCCAGTGGACATATCATTGTGTCCAGATTCTCGTCCAAATGTGTCCAAACTCAGGTCCTGTATACCAGGTGGACAAAAGTGCCCAAAGGCATGTCTAAATTGTTTCAAAATATAAAGCAAGCTTATTCAATAATGTAACCTTCAATATCCTAGATATTCGTGCATTGAAGTGAAAGTTTCTGAACATTTGAATCAGTCTTTAAGTTCAGTAAGTTTCTTCCAAACTTTGTTTGACTATTTTCATTAATTTTGGTTTAATTTTCAGGATCAAAAAGCACATGACATAAATTATGTACATGAAATGATGATAAGCTTTTTCCCCGATGATGTCCGAGACACAACCATGCCTTATTTCACTACATATCAGGTGAATTTAATTTTTGACTTGCTTTACTGGCGCAGTTCTAACCTTTTTCTTGCCCAAAGATTTTGCTAGTTCTGGAGAGGCTCCAGGGCACTGTGAGGTTCAGGAACAATGGAACGGTTCACCTATAGTCTTTGCCAAAGTACTTGGGACAAGTTACAAGTTGCACTACTTTGGTATCTGATTTCCTCACTCTCGCTGTTTCAGTGTCCCTTGATTTGAACGCCTTTCGACCGTTGCAAATCGAATATAGGGAATGTGGTCAGAATATCGTAAACATGTTTTCGCCTTGATATTTTAAGAAACATCACGAAGGAACTGCAGTTTTTCTGTGTGACTGTGACCCGTTTTGTTTTTTGTCAAGATTGTCGGCGATTTCTTGTAAGGCAATTACCATTTATTTATTTATTATTTTCAATTTGTTTTGAGTGGGCTTTTCAGGATTTCTAGCTACTGAAAGCTAATTTAGGCCCACTGTGCACGCCGCATCCAGGCATGGGACCCCTAGTTTAACGTCCCTTCCGAAGGACGGCGAGGTGAGTTGCGAGGTCAGGCCTCAGAGGTCACCCATCCGAAATCTGACCTCACTCGACCAAGCTTAACTTCAGTCACCTGACGAAGACTGTATAAGCCACTCGGCCACTCACCCCGCGTGTATAAGCCACTCGGTGTAGACTGTATAAGCCACTCGGCCACTCACTCACCATCTAGAGTAGTTTTGAACTATGATGTGAGACACCGTGTTTGAAGGCAAATATATCTTTCTTGCCACTGACGGAAAAATATACTTAATGAAAGGTGCATTATCAGCATCGCAGACTTGGTCATAAGATTTCGTTGCTCTAATACTGTTACCTGGTTTTCTAGGTTATCTGTGGTTTTGTTCCTGTTTCATAGCGTGTGGTTTTTTGGTAAAAATTCCTTCATTGAGATTCTCAGAAAGTTTTTGATCTTCTTCCTTGTAGTTTTTGGATTACCTGTTCAGCTCATGCAATTCGATTTTTAACGAGGAGCATAACAAAGTTTATCAAGACATGACCAAACCATTGAATTATTATTGGATTGCCTCATCTCACAATACGTAAGTCCTGTTAAGTGATTTGATTTAGTTAGGGATGCTTTTCTAGCGGTTGCTTATGTTTATTTTAACTTGTAACGAGCTTTGTTTTGTACAGAGCACAGAAGTTATATGAGATGATAAGTTTTGAAACGGCTTCTGCAGCTTTGAAAATCGACTTTGAAATGTTATCATCTGTAAAATTTAAGTCACTTTACCAGTTTTAACAAGAAGGACCAAAATAGGCCTCGTGGGTACACAGCAGATGTTTTAGTAACCTAATCTTGTAGTTTCTGGCACGCATGCAACATGATTAAATCAACCACATTTCTCTTGCTATTGCTTTACCAAGTGTTGTGCACATAAATCAAACTGGTGGTTCAGTGAATCAGTGAATCCCTCTTTCCTTTCAATTTAAAATCTTACAGCAAAACGCTACTGGAAGACAGTACAGCCACTTAGGACATCACAAGGACGAGACCATACTTAGAAGAGCAAATGGCAATGACAACGCAATGTCCATTAACATAAAGAACATGAAACTGGATATTGCGTCTGTATATTTAGTGATTTAACTGTGTGATGAGTGATTGAGAAGAGGGACGACATCTTCAGAGAGCAGGCATCTAGATAATCTTGCGCTATTTTTCATTTGTTCATTTATCTAATATCTAGTATCGGCTACCAGGCCTTCATCAGAGTAACTGATGAAATTTTAAGATAAAACGGCTTTTATAGAGGATTATTCAAGTAAGACAAACGAATGTCCATGTAAGGTTTTCTTAGACCCAGTTCACCGTCGCTCGTTTGTTTATTTTTAGTGATTTAAGTAGATATATATCGAGACACAAAAGCTACACGTAAACGATTAATACTTATAAATACAGTAGAGCCTGTTTCACATCAGGGATCTGGCGAGCAATGGTGATAAGAGAACAACAACAACAACAACAACAACAACTGCTCTCTCTATCTCTGTCTCTCTCGAAAGTCCCTATTGGTCAAGACGCTGCGCCCATGCTATCAGGTTAGGATTATTTGTTCACAAGATCGTAAATTTGAATATTTGAATTATGAATCTCATTCCAGATATCTAACTGGTGATCAACTGCAATCCGAATCTTCTGTCGAAGCTTATACCAGATCTTTGCGAATGGGTTGCAGATGTATTGAACGTAAGTTCTTGTAGTGGTTATTAAAATAAACGCAAAGCCATTGATTAATTTATACTCTTTTCAGTACCACTCAGGTCAGATTTTTATTAAAGATGGCCACGATCGCGCAATCAACTCTGTTTTGGTTGGAGGGGGGAGGGTTAAATTTGCCTCGCTAGTAGACTTTTTTAAATAATTCTGCTAGAAGAAAGACTATGGACATGGAAATTTTTGGCTTTTTACTGCCACCTGCTGTGCAACTACTCATAAAGTTTCATTGAAATATTTTGGTAAATGAGGGGGGAGAGAGACAATTTCTCAACTGACCCTATCAAAATCGCAAATTCTCGAATCTCAATTTTCGCAAAAAATAGCGAAAATTGCAATTTTTTGCTAATTTCTTTTACATAATAGTTTTATTTGATGTTACCTATTGTAATTCTCATGTATGGATGGAGATTTTGCTCAAAATTCAATTTTATCGCAGCTTTTCTGATTTTGGCAAATTTGGCCACCTTTCTTGATGACGCAAATGAAAAAGCTGATGTAAGCAATAATGATGGCTAATTTTGGGTTAATTTTCATATTTTGATAATGTACATGCATGAGGCTATTGGTACACCAAATTTGGTTGCTCCTACCAATTACCAGTTAAGAGTTGGTAAGGAGAACTTTTCTGCCCCCAACCGAAGTAGGACATGTCAGATAACCCAACCTTCTCTAGGGTTAAAATTATTTGAAAAATCTCAGTGATTTTTACGGATTTTGGGGAAAAAGGACTTGAATACCGTGAAAGCCCTAGTAAGCCCCTTGGGGGGGGGGCCTTTTTTTATTTTAGAGGCTTCAGAGAGGGGCTTGTTAGAGAGGAGGTTTATTCAAAAGTCAAATGACGAGGACATAAATGAGGGCTTGTTAGTTTTCCCTCCATATTTTGTGAAATCAACATATAATTTCAATGGCAAAATACATAAATTCGACACAGTTTTTATAGCAAACCATATCGAATTTGCCATACAGACTTATTTTTAGCTAGATAAATGGAAAATCTTTGCTAACTTCTGTTATTTGATATAAGTGGGGGGGAGGGGGTCATAATAGAGAGGTTCCTTATTAATGATTTTAAATTAAAAGGGAGGAGCTTGAAAGGGATGGGGTTCTTAGAGCTTTTATGGTATTTTCACTGAAGTTTTAGTGTTGGCTTTAGATTTAGGTAATTTGTTCGACGGAGACCTAAAATCCTTATTTTTTGGCTTTCTTTATTAATCAATTAATACACTCAAAATTAACTCAGTACATTTTTTAATTTGTGTAAATCCAACTCCTTTAGTAATAATATCTGCGAAGATGACCTTTTTACTCGATGTTTATTCCCACAGGTTATTTCTCAATTATTTGCACGGAATCTACACATAGCCTTGCATTTTAGCACCAGTGAAGCACCAGTTTTTTTACAATTCATGACGTTAGAAATGATTTCGAATGTCATTGCGAATCCTCCTTGCCAGTTTTTCGATTAAAAATTTATTTAATCATGATTGAAAAAATAGCGTTATGAATGAAAGCGCTTAATTTTCTTAATTCAGATTCTGTTTTTGAAATTATCAGCAGTAGTAATTTACTGCTATTACTGGTGACCTAGTATTAACGAAATTGATTTTTTGCATTAAAGTACGTAATTTTTTTTGCAAGTGCTCATCTCTTTTCCCATTTTCACGCTATTCACACTGAGACTGCGTTCACACGATACCGGCACATTTTGAAAACGATAGAAAATTTAACGGTAACTAACGCGGTGCAATCTTTCCAAGAATTGATGCCAAAGAAATGTACGTCTGTATCCTTAATGAAAATCTGAAGAGAAAATGTTAGTCGTTGTCTTTTTGTTCTTAAGTTGTTTTGAGTGGGCTTTTCAGGATTTCTAGCTACTGAAAGCTAATTTAGACCCACTGTGCATGCCGCATCTAGGCATGGGACCCCTTGTTTAACGTCCCTTTCGAAGGACGACGAGGTGAGTTGTGAGGTCAGGCCTCCGAGGTCACCCATCCGGAGTTTGACCTCACTCAACCGACGTTAACTTCAGTCACCTGACGGAGACTGTATGAGCCATTCGGCCACTCACCCCGCATGTCATTGTTCGTTGGTCGTTGTTCTCCTAGCCTTACGAATAACAAAATATGTCTCGATTTTGCAGTTGATTCTTGGGATGGTAATGGAAAGCCAGTTGTGTATCATGGACTGACTTTAACTACGAAGCTCAAACTTCTTGATGTTGTTCAAGTCATTGCAAAAAATGCATTCTGGAAAACAGAGTGAGATCTAATTTCATTGGTAGTTCCTGCATTCTACCCGTGCCATGACATAAATATGATGTTAGCACGTCACAAATCTCAAATAAAATTTGACATGTTCAAATCAACAGAAATTAGGAGATCGGCTACGGTTTGTTTACAACCACTTCAGGTCCAAATGTCTTTTTTCACTATGGATGACACAGTGTATTATAAAATTATATGTTGTAGTATTTTAATCTTGATAGAAAAAAAGTCCAGTGATCTGTCTCTTGATAAACATCTTTTCAATTCTTTGCCATGGTTCCTGCCATGGAAACTTGTGCCATGAATACAAAAGAATAGTGCAAGAGCTCCTAAGACATGATCCAATGACTTGAAATGGGTAAGAAACATTGTGCAATGTCTGGGAAGTATTAAAAATCCTTTCTGGAAGTTAAATGCAAGGATATTATCGCGGATATGTCGTTGAGCCTTTAGTCCTGAGTAATATTGATTGGCTGCCCCATGGTTTGAACAAAATAGAGCCCTTTTTATCCTTATATGATGTTTTAAATGTCAAAAAAATTATTGTGCAGCAGTGTTAGAGACCACATTCTCAATTCATGAATATGACAAATAAGAAACAAATTAAGAATTTTTTAGCATGGGAAATTGAATTGTTGAAGTATGAAAGTTTTAGTTCTATGGCCTGATTCCAGTTTCCTATGAAAAGAAAGTGCATTTGAGCCGAACAGCACTCAATTCTTCATGCATTGAAATTGAAGATGAATTTCCAGTCTTTGGCTTACAGTTCTACAAATATTGTTTCAAATGTAATGTTTCTTCTTTTATTTCAGTTTTCCCTTGATTTTATCATTAGAGAACCATTGTTCTTTGCCACAACAACAAATTATCGCAAGATACTTTAAAGATTATTTCGGAAGTAAGTAAATACATGATTTGCACCTTTGCTGCATGTCTTAACCTGATTTCGCCTTCAAATTTAGCTACCAAAACTTGATTAATCCAGTTTCCTTGGATCAACTGCTAGCAAAAATTGGCTGTTAATCCAGGATAATGGTTCGACTCTCTTTTTAAGGAATCCAGTTGAGCCTTACTAACTCGAAGAAGTTGTATTTTCCCTCGAACTGCTCATTGTCAGGAAACTTTTGGCAAAATCTTTTTTTGCAGCTGGAATACACAATGTGTCGATGACTAAAATATCGTGAACCAACATTTTGCAAACTTTGTCGTCAACTCGGGCTACGTTTTGTCTCCTGCGTGAGTAAAATCAAGCTTGTGAGTTCCATATATCGATTTAATGGAATTCAGGTCATTAAATTTTCTTATCCCTCTTGCATAAGTGAACGAAGCAAAATTTATTTGTAGCATAGATGAATATTTGAATTATGTACAAAGCAAACTGCAGCATTCAATTCACATGCCTTTATCCTAAACAGAAATAATTTTCTTTTCAGACAAATTGGTCACATCATTCTTGGACCCAAATGGCACAATGCTTCCATCTCCTGAACAACTAAAGAATAAAATAATTCTGAAGGTAAGCTCAGCTGTTTAAGGTTTTCTGAAGCACTTCTTGCAAATTTGTGTCGTTCCAGGTAGTATCAGCTGCCAGAAAATGTTATTTGGAATTTCAAAAACAATGTTTTAACTTAGAAATGGATTGATCATAACCATGTAAGAGTTAGCTTCATGACCATATTCTTTCTCGTATTTAGGATATGCGCCTCCCAGCAGCCAGCAATGTATGAAGTTTTTCAAAATGTACGCGTTATTTTCGCGTTTGCGTCTTTTTTCATCAACAGTTCTTTCTCAATTTACAATTGTTTCTGTTTATATCATAGTACAAGAAATTAAAAGCTGATGGGGGAAGTAGTAGACTGAGTGCAACTGGTGAACTTGGTGAGTACCTGTTTCATAACGTGTCACCGATGACTTGTGGCTCGTGACCTCTAATCTGTGACATTTGGCACACACGAGATAAGCTCATGCCATTCTCGTTAATCGTGTATTCTTTGGTCATTCCTTCTTGTTAATTGATTGATTGATAGAATGATTGATTGACTTGTTCACTAATCAAGAAAGTGATTCACTGATTTGCTTTCACTGATGATCCATTAATCTCTTCTTGTATGTATTTTCAGCTCCAGAAGACAACATCAACAGACTTAAATGTGGAGCATTATACTTGGAGGATGACGCAGATCGTGTAAGTTCTTTATTCTGAAATAACTGTTACGATAACTTAGAATTCTCTTGAAGAAATTTCTTTACGAAACTGAAGACAGGAATTCAGAGTCAAGAGATAGGTAAAGCATAATACCGGGTGAGCCAGAAAAAACTTCCCAGTTTTGAAAATTCATAACACCAAGACTACTACACGGATTTGAATCATTCAAATTCTAGTTAAAAGTCGAAAGGTCCAAGTATTTTTGTGATTTTTCTCGCTGTCCTACCAGCACTAGAAGTATTGGTAAATTCAACTTTATAAAAATTTCATGGTTGCAACATGACGGAAAAAGGGCCTAAAACACTGACCAAATCGTAAGAACTCTATTCACACCGAACAATAGGCCATGGGTGTTTCACCTCCCTCAAGAGTCATAAGACATCGATTTTCAAAAAAATACGAAAGATGTTCAATCCCATGGCAATTAATGTACAGAGGATATCTCTCACCCATGAGAAGTTGCATTTTTTCATCATTCTGTGCAAGCAGTCATTTATGCATTGATCGATGTTTTGGGTCATTTTTCAGTCATTTTGGAACCATGACATTTTTGTAAAGTTGAATTTACCCATATTTGTAGTGCTGGTAGGACAGCGAGAAAAATCACAAAAATACTTTGATCTTTTGGCTTTAACTAGGATTTGAATGATTCAAATCCGTGAAGTGGTCTTCATGTTATGAATTTTCAAAAGTGGGAACTTTTTCTTTCTCACCCGGTATTCTATAGATGCCACTTTCGTTAGCTAAATCTTCCTCATTTTATCAAGTCAAGATAACCAGATTCTTCGAACTCCTGGCGAAGCCTTTAATGTATAAATGTTTCTGTCTAGACTAACCCAAAATTTTCTAAAGTTTCTTTAAGAAGTCATCTTCTAATATGAAATTAAAAAACAAGTCTTTCGTCTAGTTCACAGCCGTAGAGCCGTGAATTTTTCTGGACCCTGCAGAAATGGGAAAAAATGGAATCCAAATTCATTTGTATTTTCTTTCAAGTGAAAGGATGTTAACTCCAACATTTCTTGATAATTGGATGTTATTCCTTGCAGAAATGGAATCGTCATTTATTCGTGTTGACACCAAACAAATTATACTACAGCGAAGAACAAGAAACACCACGTGATGATGATGATGATTATGATGACGGTTCTGAAGATAAACAAAATAGGCTTGATGTGAGTGCACCACTTCTTTCTCAGGTTGTTTTTGTCTTACTTTCAATTTTATACAGAATTCTTCGATCACCAATGTTTCTGTATCTGTTACGTGAGAATGTCAATCCTTGCCCGCTGTATTTCAACAATGCACAACTTGGAAATGTTCCTAAAAGACGCACTGAAAGTACCTGTCCCAGATAAACTCTATACATAAGTTTGAAAATATTTGTCCTTGTTATCTTTCGAAGCTAGCTTCGAGGAATCCAATAACTACCCGAGTTATTGATTTGAATAATTTAAATGATCTTTTTTCAGGTTTCACAAGAAGACTTGCATTTTGACGAAAAGTAAGTTGCATTTATTTCTAACGTATATAACGTTTAATTATTTTCACTTCAATGTGTGACTCCCGACGTAAATTTTGTCGAGATTACTTTGTAGCAGTCCAACCATAATATGGCAAATATATTCATCATTTCTTTCTCCATCTTTCTACCTACGAATGTGAGGAGAGCGTATTGTTTTAGTCTGTTGCAATGCTGAAAGAAGGAACGACCTTGAAAGCTTCTGAAAGAAAAACAAATTTCTAAAATGTTTTCATTTTTATATCTGCTCAGTATATTCGTTTCGGCCCTATTGCAGGCCTCATTAATGTGCACGATCATGCAAGTGCCGATTTTAGGCACAAAATTGGCACGTTTTGCTCACATGTACAGAATATTTTGGTTTCTTTGTTCCATTGTTTATATGTAGCTTTTTATAATTATGTATTTAGTTATATTTTAGATAAATACTCTTCATGTCAATGGCCTGGGGAAGTCGTGATCTCTTGCTCCCCTTCGTAATGTTTTGTTGTATTGTATGGCAGCTCGTTCGTAGTCATAGGTAATTTGTAAATTGTAATTCTTTATATTGAATTAATTTAAAAATATGTATATTTTTGAAGGAGGCTTGCTATATTTACGTGTAAACTTTGCATAGTTTGCCCCATAGATGGTTTGCTCTAATTTGCATCGCATGTCCTTTATCCGATCGCACCAGGTAGTTGTACAGTCACATGGCGAAGTCGATTGTTTGTCATTTTGGCCCATAACTTTCGGCGTCGACAAACCAGCAAATTTAATTTTGGTTCTCTTTTATCAAATTTTAGATGGTTCCACGGCAAGATCGTGCGTCGAACTGCAGAGCAACTGTTAATGGATTATCAAAGGGGAGATGGGTCATTTCTTGTTCGTGAAAGTAACATGTTTGTAGGAGATTATTCCCTTTCTTTCGTCTACCAAAATAAAGTGCAGCATTGTCATATCAAGTCAAGGCAGGAAAATGGCTTATCGAAATACTTTCTTGTTGAGCAATTGACCTTTGACAGTCTTTATAGTCTGATTACGTATTATCAAGGACATCCATTGAAGAGTGAAAGATTTGAACTTGTTCTTGGAGAACCGATACCACAGGTGAGAAGTTTAATGTTTTATGGCTTAATGTTTTATGGCTTTCATTCTCTCTTAGAATTAAAACTAAGTTGCTATTTGAAGATTAAATCACTTGGATCACTAGAGTATGTTTGAAGTTCCTCCGGTGGTAATGTACAAAATCATTTATTTAAATTTGTATTTAGGTAGCTTCATACTTTTTTTAAGTTTCAAAACCGCAATCGTAAACACACTTACACTGTAAAGTGTTGGTTCACAAACTTTTTCTCTCTACATGTATCATTCAGTGTTGGATTTAGGGCTGAAGAATGTTCACAATGTGGGACTTCCTGGAGTTCATGAAACTTTAATGGTTGATAGAGTATTGGGAGATGCGTTTCTCATCAATTCTTACAGGTATTAACTACAGGGCCTTTACTTCTTGGTTACAAAAGAGCAGATTACGCTTAATTCTTGAGTTGTGAATAGCTACAAAGTTTTGACTTTTTACATAATTGTTTAATTTTTCTCTTGTAGCCAAATGCACATTTGGAAAAAGAGTGAGTATTGGTATTATCCTTCCGTTATTCAATCACCCTTTTTGTGAAACAGAGAGTGAAGCAAGCGATATAACCGTTCGTAAATCTTCATTTTATCGAAATTCCATGTTGTAAAGACACGCATTTTTTATTAAAGAAACTAAGAATGTGAGCCAGTGCTGAAAGTTTCTTAAAATCATCAGATTTTGAGTAGTCAGTGTTTCTAACGTGTTTTTACAGAGGTTCGTAAAAATCGTATACTTCTTGTGCGCTCATGAAAATTTTAAAGTGATGTTTTTTGAAGCCTTTCCGATGTTTAGACATTATTCAGATACCTTCCGAGCAATATGATACAGGGAAAAGTGAAGATCAATGAAATATTCTGAGGATTTCCTTAACTAAAATTACTAGCTTCTCGAGACACACTTTCTTAGCTCTAAAGTTTCTTAAATTTTCTGCGATCTGAATATTGATTTTCTTACAAGCAAATCAATCTCTGCTGTCAATCGTTGATGATAATCGGCATATTTAAGAACAACTTTTGTAATAATTGGCTTTTGATTTTATTCAAAGTTAAATCCTTGTGCTAGCAAACTATATGACCATCTGCAGGAGGATCTTGCAGAAGAAAGCCAGAAGTTGCTATGATGTAAGCCCAGTGCAGGGCTCAAAAAGACGAAGTAGCGTGGTAGCGGCGCTACCAGGAAGATAGCTGAAATGCTCAAATTTCCCAGGAAGGAAAATGGGAGAAAGGGAAAAAGAGATGGAAGGAAAGGGAAATGAAGGGAAAGAAAGAAGGAGAGAAAGGATTTAGGATAGAATGAGGCGGTATATAGGGAAAGAAGAAGGGATTGTGTAAGAAGAAACGAAACTGCCTAACTTGCTACCAGGAAGGAAAAATTTTATTGAGCCCTGGCCCAGTGTGAAGTGATAAGTTTTGATTAGAAAAAATAAACACGATTTCGAAATTTAAGATTACTTACGTCATTTGCAGCTGGTATCATGAAAACTTAACAAGACAGCAAGCAGAGGACATGCTAAAGAGGCTACCTAAAGATGGTTACTTTCTGGTGAGAAAAAGAGAGAATGATGACAAAGAATCATACGCTATTTCTTTCAGGTAAGAACTTCACCTTTTTTGAAATGAAAGCAAAATCTTGAAGATACATCTTTGTGCTCCACACAGGAACAGACGACCAGTCCTATCCCTTATAGGATTGCTCGGGTAATGGTGGATTTTTGACGGCTACTTTTACTGGCTTGGCTTAGCAACAAACAAAATTGCAGAAAAAACATTTGAGGCATGCCTAAAACAAAGGTATTTTTAGGATATGTTTACATTAAGCCCCTTACAGAATATGCCATTGTGCAGCTCAACAGAAACAAGCACCATTTTAGATTCTTTCCCTAATTTATATTCCTGTTTAATTTTCAGGACTGGCGGCCGAGTGAAACATTGTTGTATCATAAGAGAAGGAAGGTTGTTTACAATTGGCACTGCACAGTTTGAAAGTCTGGTTGAACTCGTTAGCTATTATGAGAAATATGCATTGTACAGAAAAACGAGGCTGCGGTATCCGTGCAACCAAGAGGTGAGTTCACAAGTTTTTGGTTCATAGAGTTTGCCTTTCTTTAGCAATCAATACAATCAAGATTTCATTCAGTTTCAACAAGCCAGATCTAATTACTGTGAAATGTAATAATGTTAAAATCTTAAACAATAGAATCATGATTGTTTTGATTCCCACAGGAACGCATGGATACTCAAGTTTCTACAGACCTGAAATTGCTTTGCATTTAAGTGTTAGATACTGGTATACCACTACTGTTAAATGCTGGTATATTTCTATAGAAGGATCTGATATATCTTTGACGCTTGTTCGCACAAAAACGAAAATTCCTTCCGGCACTTTGTACCGCATAGCGTCGAAATAAGTTTTCGTTGCTGTGTTGTTTTAGTTCCATCCTCTGTTCAAATGTATCTAAAAACCGGAGTATTCCATCGCTCTGTAGATGACTATCCTCAATTATCCACAAGATTGATGAATACTCTCACATAATGCCATCTACAAGTCATGCTTTCTCTTTTACAGGTTGTCGAGAAAAAAGGCCAGGTAGGAGTCGCTAAGGTTTCTTTGCTGCAAATTTGATAATGAGCTATGTTTTTGATTTAAAAAAGTAAGCTGCCATTTTCAATTTTGCCAAGCAAGACAGTGTTGGGTTACAGGTTGAAGATTGACAGAGAGTGTAAATTACTAAATCTTAGTTGTGAATATAGAAGCGTCAAAATGTTGTCTAGTTCTAAGCAGTCAGAAGTGCTTTAAACTTGTCATTTTGAAGTAGTGTAGTTATAGCACGAGGATGGCGATATTAGCTATCACAAGAGTGCACATTTTTTGTTTTATTAAGAATTAGCATAGAACTCTTCTTATGTCAAGTTATTTTATATTTTCTTGTAGGCTCCATCAGATGCGGATGACGACAATTACAGAGAGTGTTACACAAGGCCGAACATATTCCAAACAAAGGTAATCCCATATTTCCTTGCTTATGTGTTTATGAGAAATTTATTTTCTTTTTAAGTATTATTTTGAGATCTTAGTTGCCTCAAACTTGAATATTAATCATACTCTTCGTTGTGGATTCCATATTCCATTCTGGCTTATGATTTAACTTCTATTGAAATTTGTATTCTGTATCTCAAACTGGCAATGTAAACTTCAGTGCCACATAGTTGCCATACATAGTGCTCTACAGCAATGATGATGATGAATGCCACATAAATCATGGACCAGAATGGAATATGGAATTCTCGATTCCTATACAAACCCGTTAAAGGCTTTTTTTTAACTGTTGGGTCTTAAAGATGTGTGATTATACGAAACAAAATTTTCTCATCTAAGTTAGCCTTGGACTGATAGATTAACATTTTAGTTTTGAATATCAATCACATATTTTTATTTCATAGATCGCCAACGCGTAAATTTTTTTTGATTCACCGGTAGTTTCATTTGTTTTCCCTTTTAGCCCGCTTGTAGAGCATTATGGGATTACAATGCACAAAAAGATGACGAATTAACATTTTGCAAAGGAGCTTTTATTACAAATGTCATGAAATATGATGGGGAATGGTGAGTGAGTTTATTGTCGCTAATGTTGATTCAGCTTTTTTGCCTGATTCAGCGTAGGAATAAAATCTTTAACAATAATTGCACGATTATTTGATGTATTATTCATTTGATTTATTTAATGGCTTAAAAGGACCTTAAGGTATTTGTTTATATAAGTTTTCAAAAGCAGGCTATGATATTTTGACTATTTTGAGAAATACAGCGTTTCAAACAGTTTTCCAGTCGTGACGGCATAAAATTGCCACATTGTGAACCTGAAATGATGTATGTAAACATATGCCTCATATATTTCATTATGACGTTTCAGTGGACAGTAACATGCCACTAATAGCCCGTTTCTAGTTTGCTGGATTTTCGTCATGCTAGTCAAAGAATACTTTAATTGTTCGAATTCTTTAAAGGTGTTGAAAAAAGAGTCCGGCTTTTTGTCGTAGGTGGCGAGGTGATTATGGTGGGCAAGTTGAGAAATGGTTTCCTGCTACATTTTGCGAAGAAATAAACATTGCAAATGGCGTCCGACAAACTCCAGAAGCACCAGAAAATATGTTTGAAAGTGATGTAAGTGTATTTCTTCAAAGTCTGTTGTGGAACTTTAAAGACTTTGTCCACGGTTAAAGGCTTGCATTTGCAAAGTATTCCATTCAGACTGAAGCTGCACAACACACATGCTGTGAACTATGGATAACCAGAGAAACAATCCAGTGTCTGAGTTTTTTGTTCTTTTTGTAGGAAAGCCTATTCACTATTGTAGGCAAAACGATTTATTTCTTAAGGACAATAAAACAATGGCCTAGCAATTTCATTCCCAGTGACATGGCCCCCTTGTCACCATCTGATATTTCAAGAAATGTTTTTATTTCTTCAGGATAAGAGAAATGAATCGGTACTTGGAGCAATGCAGAAAGGAGAATTAGACCTTAATGGATGTATTGTGGGTGAGTCTATCGTGGCATAAATTTGATGTCAGATTTTAGATACTTCTTTCGTACAATGAGGCATGAAAGGTATTCAAATTTGCATGATTATTTTGTTTGTTTCTGCGTAGCATCCGAGGGAAGTTATTAGGACAATAAAAAGCAAAGACTATTGAAGCAGTGTCCTGTCCATGTGACCAGATACTTCACGAGTCCTCGTTTCTCAAAGATAGAGAAACACATAAGTCTTAAGTTTCTTATCTTGTTTGATGCCCTTGTCGGCAAATTGATTGCAGTCGATTGCAAAAATGGTAGAAGATTGAAGGAGAAAGTCAACATTAAGTTTGACGTCGGGAAAAATGTGCAGTAATTTTAAATTGTCAAGCTAACAAAAGATATCTTCTTATTTTAGAGAGGCTGCCGGCTCGTGGAAATCTCAACCATTTGTTCTGCATTAAATCTCGAACCGAAACGCTAGAATGTGCTGCTGAATCGGAAGAGGTTAGTTTTATCTTGCTATCGGTTATTCATGTTATTTTCTTATTTATTTCATTGAACTAAAAATGCCTACAGTTATTTGCCTGATTGTAGATATTACTATGGCTGCGTTCACATTTCAGGCTTGTTTCTCCGTGAATGCTTTTGCTTGCGTCAATGCGCTTTTGTTTGGGCTGTCCCGCTTGGATTGATATGTCCCTTGGATCCCATATAACATATCGTCTTGTTTCTTCTGAAATGAAAAGCGCAAAGTCCATCTCGCTTGCGCACGCTTGTAAGTAATCTGCTTGCTAACCAACAAGCTTTTTCGCTTGAGCAAGGTTCTGTCCGCATGTAAATATTTTGTACTCCAACTCCAAACACTCTAAGGGATTAGTAAGGTGGAAATCTGCTCGAGTGTTTAAGCGCTTACAAAAGATCGTGCAATGTGAACGCAGGCTAAGAGACTTCAGACTGTCATTACAGTAGACTCAAAGATAGTGATTGTCAAATTTGACCTCACGCGAAAATGCCCACGAATAAGAATAACTGACGTGGATTGTATAAATGATTTTGCGTCATCGCAGATCTCACGTGACGCCTATTAGAGAGAATTTATTCATTGGGGCAGTTTATAAAACGAGGTTTGCATGATATACAATGTGTATGGAAAGGAGATGAATCAAGTATTGAAAATACTGCTAAGTGTATTACAACGCGTTGTTGCATAGTCCTTGCTGGATGGTAAAAACAATCACACAACGAATGAAAATGATACAAAGTTGGAGTTCACACCAGTCGATAAAGTTTTTTACTCAACATCAACACAGTTTGAAAGTGACTGTTTTTAGGGGGATCGAACTCTAACCTATCTTAACTAGAGTACCCATCATTTGTGAAAAAAGTTTTCAAATGTTGACACTTTATGGTCTAAACATAGCTAACAATGCTATATTCTTTCTGAAATTTCACCAAGAATTATTTCGTCTCGAATTTTATGTGTTTAGAGATAAAAATTTGCATCGATTAGTGTGCATTCCAGCTTGATACCATTTATTCTGGATAAACCCCCTTAATGACTTCCCAAAAATGTTGTGTCACCAATTGAACGTTCTTTGCAGGATGTAGAAGAATGGTTTTCAAGCATTCGAGAAGCATCAACACAAGCAGAAGAATCACTTAGTCGAATTAGAGAATTAGTTGAACAGAAAAACATTTCAAAGGAATTGTCTGATTTAGTCATCTATTGTGTCACTGTTCCATTTGATGCTGACCGTAAGTTCCTATCTTTGTTAGCTTTTTAATGATAAACAACAGCCCGCTCGCAAATTGCATGCAGCCTCGATAAATAACTGATAATGATGAACATGATGCCTGTTGACACAAAAGAAGTTTCTCCGTTTGGAAGGCTGGTGTCGAAAAGTTATTGCTAATTTTGCCATCCAAATTTGCAGTGACATAAGAACAAACTTCAAGGTTACGGTTGTGGCCAAAAGTTTAAGACCACGTTTTTGTCAACAACTTTTTCTTGGAGTAAGAAAATGGAACCCTAGTGCTCTGCCTGATTTATTCTCTTGGAGTTAGTTTAGGTCAACTTTCTATGTAGATTCCGAATTTCGATGTTGTTGTTTGAATTTCTGCGCCATTTTGCGATGACGTCAAAATGAAATCTATAGAAGTCTATAGAGGTGTGACCCGAAAATTGTGTTACTCAGCTGGATGTTACTTCAATCTATGCACAATTCATTTCTATGATTAGTTTGCGAAATATCTAAACCTTACGAAAACTATTGCTTCAGGGAAAATTGTAGTAGAGAGCCTTCAGTCCAAAGCTTTGATTGAAGTTAAGCTCGGTCGAATGAGGTCAAACTCCGGATGGGTGACTTCGGAGGCCTGACCTCACAACTCACCTCTTCGTCCTTCGGAAGGGACGTTAAACTAGGTGTACCATGCCTGGATGCGGCATGCACAGTGAGCCTAAATAAGCTTTCAGTGCCTAGAATCCTGGCAAGTCCACTCAAAACAAATTGAAAACAAACAAAAAACAAAATATCAAGTGTTCCCAAATTTCGGGATCTGTTGCATGGAGCTTGGGGACTCAAAATGATGAGTTATCGCGCATGCATGTGCAGTCTCTGTTCTGTTGTCTTTGTAGATGTTTACATGGTTGCTTTACAGTTGTTTGGTTACTTCTTCTTTCAACATATTCACAAGCTGCTATTTCAGTCTTCCGGTTTATGCTTGTTTTAGGTTATCACTAAGGCTGAATTAAATTGCCTCATTTTCACCAAGAAATGTTTTTAGTTGAGTTTAGTTGAATTAATGAGTTTAGTTGCTGATGAGGCCTCAGAAGCTTCGACAATTAAAACAATGTAAGTGCGAGTGTTTAAAAATATATGGCAAACATACAAAAACATAAGTATAGTCTTGGATTCAACACTCGGGATCAAATTAAAGGTTTAACAGGTTGTGCTAAAAGAAGAAATGCAGCAAGAAATTATTTATTATATTTAAACTGAAAACTGTTTTAATTGGTTTGCTTTTACAGAGTACGATAAAGGAAAGTTTTACGAGATGTCATCAATTCCAGAACACAAGGTAGAAAGATATATCAACAAGAAGAATAGCGATCTTCGGTTACTCAAGTATCCTTTCAACAAAAACGATTTACTTATTCATCTTCGATATGAATTGCAAAGAAAATGCCTTCAAACCCATGTTTTTCAGCTTCGCAATAAAACGAATCGTGTCAGTGTTTTCAAATACAGTAAGGGTACATTTTTAACTTGCCCAGGGCCAAGTTTTAACCATAAAGGAAATTAAGACTTTGTGAATTTGAGAAAATATCTTATGAAAAAGGAGCATCGATTGGAACAAACAACAAAAATGATTTGTTTATTTTTAGGAACATACTTTATCCAATGAAATTAGCTTGTTTTATTCTATTCAGTTAGGCAACTGTTCTTTGCAAGTCCACATCAGCAGCTCTTTGCATGCACGTATGTGTGTATGTAGTTATGTTGATCGTCTTTTACTCCTGGACAAGCCAAAAACAAAGTCTTTGCACCCTGACGAGAACATATGTTAAAATTAGTTGTAAAGCCTGTCATGTCAACGAAAACGAAGCATGACTTTCATAAGCCAACTGCTTGATAAGAATATTAAAAAAATATAAAAGAATTTGTTGTCAAAAGTTTCGATTAACTCTCTTCGCAAACTTTTGAAAAAGAAAACTGTTTCTGAAAAGTTGACTTGCTTTATGCAGCAATTAAAGCTTGTTTGAAAAGTGGCTACTGAAAATATTTCAGATCTGGTCCTGCTCGTACATTCAACAGTCATTCCAGGTTCCAATTTAGAGAATCTTGATGTTTTTTGAACCCTTTTGTGGTTTTCTCCTTAACCATTTTCAAAGATACCATCGACGACAGCTTAGCCGAGTTTATCCCAAGGGAGCAAGGTTCGATTCTTCAAATTACGACCCTCAACCAATGTGGAGTTTTGGAGTTCAAATTTGTGCATTGAATTATCAAACACCAGGTGTGTAAAGATTTCTTCAAAGTTGCCATAAAAAAATTACGGACTCAGTATACCAGACCAATGAACACACCACAATAAGAGCAACAACCAAAATAAACCTATAACTAGAGAGAAAAGTGTTGAAACCTGCAGTAGATGAATGAGTTGATCTTAGATCTGAATGGAAAGAAATAAGTTATTAACTCAACAGTAACTGCATTTATTGTTCTTTATTACAGTTACTGGTTAGTTACAAATTTATTTCTTTCCCTTCAGATATTATGATTAATATGTTTTTCTCTTACAGGTTTCAACAGTTCTGTCGCTTGTTACAGGTTTATTTTGCTTGTTATTCTTCTACAGGAGTTAACAGTCTTCTTTCTACAGATTATGGTGTGTTCGCGGGTTTCGCATGATGAGTCCCTCATTTAAGACTATTATAAGATCTTTTACCACAAATCATTTGTGTAAATATTTCTTTTACATGGTCTGATATCTTCTCTCGTCACATTGCTTTTCCGTCTCACAGTTGACTGCACATTTGTTACCAAAACACGCTTACTTCGTTGATTCTTTGATGCCTGCCTTCCTTGCATTATCGGTAAACAAATGTTGGTCGTCAAATCATTTGTTCCCCACTCCCTGAAGTGGCGGCATAATGGTTGAACCGTTTGGGAGTCGAAAGGGTAATGGTCATATTTCGATTCGACGCCATTTGGTTGCGGTTATTTGGATACTTTAGTGACGGCAGTTAAAATCCTGTGAATTTCACAAAGTGCTTTCAGAAACTGGAGGGTTTCCGTCTCTTTTAACGTGCATCGACTTTGTCATAAGAATTTTTAAATTGATTCAGATGTCATATTTCTCTCGTAGATCGTTCAATGCAAGTTAATCACGGAATGTTCATGGACAACGGAGGGTGAGTAGTAATTCTATCATCATTAACTATGACATTGAACAACTTAAAGAAAAACCCTTCAATCCAATTAAAGGAAACCCGATTTGTGGTAGGAGAGTGGTTGTCAAAATAAAACATTGGCTCCGCAGTCCTCAAAACGGTAGGTTTGTACGTTTTGAAGGCCCTCTGAACTTTCAGCTCCAAAGGGTAGATGTTTCAGCAGATTTCGGAGTGATTCTCATTTTCATTGGCGAATTGCCATGGTAAATGTAAACCCTTCTTTTTAAAGATTGCTGTCTTGATTGGAAAAAAATTTCCTTCTTAGTTAGGCCTACTGTTTTCAGAATTCGAGAGTTTTGGAACTATCAATAAAAGGCATCCTTAAGAAAAAAGCAAGCTAATTATGCATATAACTTGTGTCTTGAATGAATTAAATTACATTTATAGTTATATTTCACATTTTTCTTAGGTGTGGATTTGTTCTGCAACCTGATTTCATGCGAGCAGATGGTTACGATCCTCACAATAAAGATTCGTTAATTGGGGTTGAGCCATGGAATCTTAGGTTAACGGTAAGCACTATTTACGTTAATCACTGAAGAGGTCCAGAGGTCCATAAAACATGTGTGTTTGTGAGTCAAATGACAGTGCTAGCCTACCCAGAGATCCACCGACATACAGCTTTATTAGAGGCTGTCTCTATCGCAAAACGAACGAGGTTAAGATTGTACAAAGAAGGATGTACAGAGAATTTAAAAAGAGCTTTCTCATAAGTTCCAAGTACTGTTTTAGTCTGAGTTCAGTACTGTAGTGCAGGAGATTTTTTATTTCATACCACAGCTTTCTTTTGGTTATTTGCTGTACTCTTTTTATAGCTCTTTCTTCATAAATCTTATACGTTTTGGCTATTCGTTTTCAACTTTCATTGGGTGTGATTCCTAAAGTATCGTTATATTTTTGCTAAACTTTTAGCTAGCAGTCAGGACTGGAGAAGTAATGTGCTTTGATGCTTCCTTGTGTTTCTACCGGTACAGAATTCTCTGTCTCGTGATCAAATAGCGATCTGTGAGCTGCGATTGAGGAAGGATCATGATTTGTAATTGATGAGGAGTGGTGTTGTTTGATACATCAAATATGATTGATGATTAATGGTTTGTGATCAATGATTTTAATCTTTGATTGATTATTTTTCGTAGATATTAGCAGCGAGGCATCTTCAGAAATCAGGCAGAAGCATCACGTCACCTTTTGTCGAAGTTGAGATTATTGGCAATTCGTATGACAACTCGAACAAATTTAGAACGAGAATGAAACGTAAGAATTTGGGAATTTTTAGTGTATGTTTTATCTTTGAAAATGGGACCTTCAAAAGCATTTTCCTTTTCCTTTTTTCATATTTAGAGACATTACGAAGTTTGATATAACTACAGTTTTTCAAACAGATGTGTTAAAACAAATGAATAGTTTTAATACGATATAACAATAAAGTGCTGATAGAAACTTACTGACAGTCCTTCTAGTTCAATAAGGAAGCGAAAAAGAAGCAAAAGGAAAAACCTGGAAGGGGGTCACTTTCGTTTCCCTATTAAAGCTTTTCTAGGTTTGAACCCTGATACAAGAAAGGCATCTCATAGTATCAGATGCATCAAGTATCAAAGTATCAAAGTATCAAAGTATCAAGTTCGAAACGTTCGAAAAACAAATAAAACATGTTTACGTCTAATTGCTGCGAAGCAGCCATCTATTCCTGCGCAGAGGCTTCACGTGGTGTGATCGATTCTCGAACTTATATGTCTGTTTTCAACAATCTTGCAAAGTGACTTCGGTCAGCGGCTTTTGAAATGGCATCGGAATGGTTGGAATTCACCTTTATTGGCAACAAAAGAACATTTACGTCACATCTTGGTTCTCCTGTTGTTTATTGACTCAAAGCCAATATACCGATTTGTGATGCGTCACAAGTCAATGAGTGTAAAGTGCGGAACCAGGGAATGGACCTGTGCAACCAATAAAATGCGCAGCACTCAATGACAACCGTTATTTCTAGTTGATTAATTTTTTTGTATTTTAACTGGAAATGTCTTACTGGATTTTTCGTACTGGATTTGTCAAAATATAACATGGAATGTCTCGACATATGAAGTCTAACACAATGATTGTCGTCGCTTGCCTCATCCTTCATATCAAATGCATGTTTTTGTATCTCTCGAATCCTCCTGCAATTTTGCATGGAATCAGTTTCACCTCTGAGATTTTATTTCTCCAGGAGACAATGGTTTGAACCCTTCCTGGAATCAAACATTCGATTTTGACGTCATTTGCCCGCCAGTTGCAAAAATCAGATTTCATGTTCAAGATGAGGATATGTTCGGCGATGCAAATTTTGTTGGACAAGCTGTCTTCCCATTGACCAGTTTAAAGCCAGGTAATATTGAAAATACATGCTTCTTCAAATTCAGACTACGTTCAAAAGATACTGCCACAATTTGGTAACGGTGAAAAATATGACGGTAGCAAACCTTTAGCCTATGTTCGCGTTTCGCGTGATACCGAGACAATTTTTAAATGGCAGAATGGCAGAAAGTTTGACGGCAACAAACTCTTCGCAATCGCCTTCAAACTTTGAAGCTAAAGAAATGTACCATCGCCGTAAGAATTGATCAGGCTCAGTTTGAAAGCGTTAAAAATTTTTCATTTTCATCGTTGCCCAGTTTTTTCACAATGCTGTTTTCAAAATTTGCTGGCTAGAGTTCCATTTTCAAAGCTACCATTTTTAAAATCTGCCAGCAAAAAGTGTGCCGTTTTCTTGCGAACGAGAGGCCTATCCGTCACATATTTTAACCGATTTCTAATTGTGCCAGTATCCTGTGAACGCAGTCACAGTCTACCTATAAAACTGTCTGTTTTCACAATTAGACTCTGGCAATGACTGTAAGAATTGATGAATTGATGCCCCTTACAGACGTCTTTTCGAAAATTGTTCATTCAACGTCTTCTGCATCTCTTTGTCTGCAAACCTCATTGAAAAATTTGGTTGCTTTATGGTTTTACAAAAGAAAAGTTTCTTACAAAAATTTTCATATCTTTTCGTATAGGTTATCGCTCTGTGGCGCTGAGGAACGCATACAGCGAAGACATTCCTTTGTCATCTCTGTTAATTCATTTGGAAATTCGAAATGCAAAGGTAAGTTTTGTCAAGATTTTAGTTTATAAATTGTTCTGGGGGAGTATCTTATCATGTTGGTACTGGGAGACGTGCTATTTTAGGGGTACTTTTTGTGGTAAGCTGCAGAGTTTTTGGTCATGCTCCAGAGAAAATTGGGAAAAGAATGTTCTTTCCATAATTCGGAGAGTTATGGCCCAGAGGTCTCTAAAATCCCTAAAATTTACGAAATTATAGGTATTAATGCTTCGGGCCAAATGGCACGTGTCCGGCATGTGATAAGACAAGATACCCGCAGAGGCACAAGCTGTCGTAAGTGATAGTCTGGAAATTTATCGAATCAAAGTTTTCCTATATAGCTCGTCCCAAAGCTTGAGCTTAAACGTTGACGCATACAAAGATTTGTTGATGTCATCAAATATCGGTTCATTCTTTCAAGTCTACCAAATTTCATCATGCGTGGAAAAGACGAATTGCTTGAGTCGTGTTTTACAAAATCTTATGAGATGTTGTTTTCAAAAGTGTATGTGATAGTGAAAAGACGTAATAGGTCTTTTCGCTTTTGGGAAAGGGTCTAGGGAGAGCGCGGCCCATTCTGACAGCCTTGGCAACAGCAGGAATCGGGGAATCCCCTCCGCTTCAGTGATCAACGTTTGTCTTGCGTCTCCGTCGCATTTCCCTGCAAACTCGAGTTATTCTCGATGTATTTGTACCTTTAAAGAGTTGCATGATACTTGCTTGGTATGGTAAGTATTTTCTGTAGACTATTTAAGGGTCTGGCCATCTTGCCACCCATTTGTGAGTCTATTTTGCACGGGAGAAGGGCTTCTTGGCAAAATTTCGGGTAGGGGTGTGCCGCCCGCAGATTCAAAATGGCACCGTTGGCTAGACCAATTTTTGTGAAATGATACCCTTGGCTAGACTAATTTCTACATCAAAAGTGCCATGATTTGGCATTTTCTAGACAAAACTTGCAAAATTTTCGCATTCTCTGGCCCAAACTTTGAAAAAATTTGGTTTCTTTACAGGAATTACCGAATCTGACATTTCTTTGACCTAAAGTGCCAAAAAGTATACCCTTGCCCGGACTAAATGGACTAAAATTAGCAAAAAGTATACCCTTGGCTAGACTGGAAAGTTTAAAAAAGTATACCCTTGCGGGCGGCACATCCCCAGGTACCTTTACTATGGAAGACATTTAAAAGACCTTTACCAGGTACCTTTACTATGGGCGGCACATCCCCGTGTTATTTTGCGACATTTTATTGCTTCTGTTCACTCAAGTTTGAATTTAGACCTGTTGATCGTTTCGGCCTAAGCTGAGCCGCTTCAAAGACGAGGTCAGATACCTGCAATAAAGTGGCTCGAAATTCCCTCACCAACAGGCGAAAGGATGAGCAGATGGCTAAATAATCCAGAGAAAACACTTACCAGCTCAAACAATTGTCGTGTGAACCTTTAAAGGTGCAAATAAATCGTACAAAATATTCAAGGAAAAACCAGTATGTCTGAAGATTCAGTCAAACTTCTCGGAATTCAACTGGACTATAAATTAAACTTTGATTCGCACATTTCAGTACTTTGTAGAGAAGCTGCCACTTAACTTGATGTTCTAAAGAGGCTTCGAGCTTATACTGGTTTTGATGCGAGAAAAGTCCTTGTTCAGAGCTTTGTTTATTCTAATTTCAATTACTGTCCTTTGGTATGGCATTTTTGTTCAGCAAAATCAATGCATCAGATTGGGAAGGTACAAGGTCATGCACTAAGGTTCCTTGATCATGTCAGTTCATATAATGACCTTCTACTGAAATCACAGCGATGTACCATGCATGTTCACCGACTTAGAGCTAGCTTTTGCGGGGTGAGTGGCCGAGTTGCGGGGTGAGTGGTCGAGTGGCTTATACAGTCTTCGTCAGGTGACTGAAGTTAAGCTTGGTCGAGTGAGGTCAGATTTCGGATGGGTGACCACTGAGGCCTGACCTCGCAACTCACCTCGCCGTCCTTCGGAAGGGACGTTAAACTAGGGGTCCCGTGCCTGGATGCGGCATGCACAGTGGGCCTAAATTAGCTTTCAGTAGCTAGAAATCCTGACAAGCCCACTCAAAATAAATTGAAAACAAAAAAAACAAACAATCTCCATAGAAATTTTTAAGACTCTAAATGATCTGAATCCATCCTTCCAGAAAAATATTTTTCAAGTTAGATCCTCTAATTATTCATCGCGTAATCCTAATAACCTTACTCATTGGCAACCGGGCCGCAAGGAGGCGACTCCTCATATTTTCTGCTGTTGCCAAGGCTGTCAGAATGGGCCGCGCTCTCCCCAGTCCCTTCTCCAAATGGCGAGAAGGTCTGTTATGTTGTTTCCAAAGTTTATTTCCAGACTTGAATCTCAAAACTTTGATTGCAGGACGATGAAGAATATGCGTCAATTCAAGAACTTCGAAACCAGATGCAAAATTTGATGGAAAGACAAGGCCTAAATGAAGGAGACGAACAAGAATCGACATTCCAAGAGCAAATCGCTCGTTACCAGTCACATCTGTCACAACTCACACATGAAAGAGAGGTTCGTCACCAAACACGAGATGGATGTCATCATCATGATAATTTCACTTGACTTTGTTTTCGTCTCGTGTTGGTTTGTACAGATAGAATTTCCCATTGTATACTTAACAAACAGCATTCATATTTGCTTATGCGCAATTGATCTATGTAACAAAGAAACAATAGACCTAGTGGCTATTCTTAAAAAGAGTCTGGTCGAACGATAGTTTGATACATTCTGTAGAATTTTCGAATGTAGTCTTGTGAACAAGAATACCATGAAACCACTTGGTGACAATGTCAAACCATGTACATAGGTATCATTTGGCAGCTTTTGTTAAGCATTTACTATGAAGTTTTCAGATCAATATGTTTCATTTGAAAAATACAAGTGTTTTTGTTTTTTGCCTAGGCCTCTAGGCCTTTATCGACACGAGGCAGATATAATGTTTTGATGAGGCCTCTGAAGTGTGGCGAAAGCTTCGGCAATTAAAACAATGTAAGTGCGAGTGTTTTAAAATATATGGCAAACAAACAAAAACATAAGTACAGGGAGATATAATCATTTCAAAATAATGGTGTTTGATTATGAGTCGGAGCTAGGAGCCTCCGGCAGCCTTTCAATAGCGATAACTACGACCATGAAATTAGTCTAGTTCTTTGTGAAATATTGTGGAATAGCTAAAAGGTCTGTTGCTGATTATTTTGAAAGAATAATTGCATGGAAGTACTGCCCCGCCCTGCCATTTAATGAACGGACAGCATAATCAACACTCTTCGTCATTGTTGAAGAACCCATTGTTTGAAGAATCCATTGTTTGAAGAATCCATTGTTTGACGAACCCATTGCATTGAAGCAATTATAGTCTACCTGAAATTGGATGTCTCGTGAAAAATCCATGTGAATGGAACCAGCTGAAGTGTTCTACGTAAGTAATTTTGTTTCATCGCAATCTCCCTTGACATCTAGTTTCAAAGTTGACTTCAGTCTCCGTGCAGGCGTTTACTTTCTTGCCGATGTGCCGGCTTACGCAAATGGAAAGTAAATGTATACAAATGGCCTAAGCATTTTTCTATGACCTTCTTTTGCATCAGGTCGAAAGAAAATGCGAAATGAAGGGTGGAGGGTGAAGGATGTTATGACATTAAATGATACCATTGTGTTTGTTGAATCATTAACACTTGTTTTCTGGGCTTCCTATTTTTGTAAAATCTGGGAGTGAAAATTCGACTTGTAATTTTCCGTTTGATGTCCTTCTCATTCAGGGTTTGACTTTGATTTTAAGTAGGTAATTAAGCGAATTAAAGAGGCGTTTCTTAGTGTAAAGGTACAAAAATTGTATCCTTGTCTGTATTGCAATTTTGGGGGCAGTTCTGCGAACTTCTCTGACAAACCAAAAATTGCTTGGAGAGTATTTCACTCAAATGACCCCCAGCTCCTTTTAAAATATCTAATTTCATTGCTTCAGTGCCAAGAGTCTAAAATATAGACTCGCGATATAGTCCCAGTTATCGCTGCAGCAACAACAACAACAACAACAACAACAACAACAATATTAGCAATGAATACAACAACAGCATTTTTTACTTTTGCTCAAACTGGGACTTATGGACTTTAATATAAAATTTGAGACGGCAATGAACACGTTTTGGATGCACTCTGAAATGAGGCTAAGGTGTTGTCTCAGAAGCGAGGCAAGCCACCCTCGACAGTTGGAAATTCTCATTGCTGCGGTGAAGTTCGTGGAAGTTAATTGGCCTTAAAAATGAGGAACTCCTGTTCACAGCGAAAGGTTTCTTGATTCTTGAATTAAGGAAACATTCATCTGGATGCTAGTGGCTTTTGTTCATGACTAATATCACTGTAAACTTGAACTTGAGGTGTTTTAGCATTGGAGGTTCGAGCCAGCAACTTAGGCCCATCTGCCATTGCGTGCAGTTCGTGCAGTTCGTACATTGCTGCTATTGTTTCCATATCTAGTTATGAAATCGATAGAGGAAAGCTTCGTCCCAATTTTCATTGCGAAAGTCCACGAGTCGTAGTTTAAGCGTTCATCAGCCTATCTGTAGCGATAACTACGAATATGCAATCAGTCTAGCTAGAATGGGCGACAGCCTAAATTGTGGAAAACTAGGTATTTGACTTTTAAGCGTTGTGCATTTGTCTTCATCCGTGAAACTTTTTAAACAGTAGACTTATCGCTATACATAAACAAAAAGAATTTCCGAACTGATTCAGTATTCATTTTTGTATGATTTAACTTCCAAAATAAAATCAAACGACTTTGATTAGTTGTAGTTACATTTTGACGTTTAATGTAATTTTGTAAGAACACAAGATTTTAAATCAAATCGCTGATCCTTCTGCTGACAAGAATGATTTCTTAATTCTTCATGATGCCTCCGTTTCTCTTTTTTGTCCACTTGCTCTCCTGACAATTATCTTTATCAGAACAACCAATTTCAGGGAAAAGATAAGCATACTGCCGTTGCTTGATGAAAAATGAAGATTTGAAAATCAGCTGATTTTAGCGAAAGGAAAGCCTGCTGCTTTTTGGTGCACAATAAGCATCCTCATTTTTGGACAAGTCGGATAATATAATTACTATTTTTGGACAGTAAGGCTATAATGGGCTTTACCTTTTCCATCAAAATTCGCAATATTTCAGATTCTTCATTTTGAATCAATTAAGCTTTCCTTTTTCATCAAAATTGCCCTTATTTCAGCCAAAAAGTAAGGCTATGAGCTTATCTTTGTCATAAACATTGGCACTGCTAAAGACTCTTCATTTTCGGCTAAAAAGTAAGGCTATAGGCTTACCTTTTTCATAAAAATTAGCAATATTTCAGATTCTTCATTTTCGATCAAGAAGTAAGGCTATAGGCTTACCTTTTTCATAAAAATTGGCAATATTTCAGATTCTTAATTTTCGCGTAAAAAGTAAGGCTATAGGCTTACCTTTTTCATCAAAATTGCCAATATTTCAGATTCTTCATTTTTGATCAAAATGTAAGGCTATAGGCTTACCTTTTTCATAAAAATTTGGCAATATTTCAGATTCTTCATATTCGATAAAAAAGTAAGGCTATAGGCTTACCTTTTTCATAAAAATTGGCAATATTTCAGATTCTCCATTTTCGATCGATCAAAAAGTAAGGCTTACCTTTTCCGTACAAATTGGCAATATTTCAGACTCTTCATTTTTCGATCAAAAAGTAAGGCTATAGGCTTACCTTTTTCATAAAAATTGGCAATATTTCAGATTCTTCATTTTCGATCAAAAAGTAAGGCTATAGGCTTACCTTTGTCATAAAAATTGGCACTTCTAAAGACTCTTCATTTTCGGCTAAAAAGTAAGGCTATAGGCTTACCTTTTTCATAAAAATTGGTACTACTAAAGACTCTTCATTTTCGGCTAAAAAGTAAGGCTATAGGCTTACCTTTTTCATAAAAATTGGCAATATTTCAAATTCTTCATTTTCGCGTAGAAAGTAAGGCTATAGGCTTACCTTTTTCATCAAAATTGGCAATATTTCAGATACTTCATTTTCGATCAAAAAGTAAGGCTATAGGCTTACCTTTTTCATAAAAATTGGTAATATTTCAGATTCTTCATTTTCGATCAAATAGGAAGGCTATAGGCTTACCTTTTTCATAAAAATTGGCAATATTTCAAATTCTTCATTTTCGCGTAAAAAGTAAGGCTATAGGCTTACCTTTTTCATAAAAATTGGCAATATTGGAGATTCTTCATTTTCGGCTAAAAAGTAAGGCTATAGGCTTACCTTTTTCATAAAAATTGGCAATATTTCAAATTCTTCATTTTCGATCAAAAAGTAAGGCTATAGGCTTACCTTTTTCATAAAAATTGGCAATATTTCAAATTCTTCATTTTCGCGTAAAAAGTAAGGCTATAGGCTTACCTTTTTCATCAAAATTGGCAATATTTCAGATTCTTCATTTTCGAGCAAAAAGTAAGGCTATAGGCTTACCTTTTTCATAAAAATTGGTAATATTTCAGATTCTTCATTTTGGATCAAATAGGAAGGCTATAGGCTTACCTTTTCCATAAAAATTGGCAATATTTCTGATTCTTCATTTTCGATCAAAAAGTAAGGCTATAGGCTTACCTTTTTCATCAAAATTGGCAATATTTCAGATTCTTCATTTTCGATCAAAAAGTAAGGCTATAGGCTTACCTTTTTCATCAAAATTGGCAATATTTCAAATTCTTCATTTTCGCGTAAAAAGTAAGGCTATAGGCTTACCTTTTTCATCAAAATCGGCAATATTTCAGATTCTTCATTTTCCATCAAAAAGTAAGGCTATAGGCTTACCTTTTTCATAAAAATTGGTAATATTTCAGATTCTTCATTTTGGATCAAATAGGAAGGCTATAGGCTTACCTTTTTCATAAAAATTGGCAATATTTCAGATTCTTCATTTTCGATCAAAAAGTAAGGCTATAGGCTTACCTTTTTCATCAAAATTGGCAATATTTCAGATTCTTTATGTTCGATCAGAAAGAAAGTTTATAGGCTTACCTTTTTCATAAAAATTGGCTTTATTTCAGATTCTTCATTTTCGATCAAGAAGTAAGGATATAGGCTTACCTTTTTCATCAAAATTAGCAATATTTCAGATTCTTCATTTTCGATCAAAAAGTAAGGCTATAGGCTTACCTTTTTCATCAAAATTGGCAACATTTCAGATTCTTCATTTTCGATCAAAAAGTAAGGCAATAGGCTTACCTTTTTCATAAAAATTAGCAATATTTCAGATTCTTCATATTCGATCAAAAAGTAAGGCTATAGGCTTACCTTTTTCATCAAAATTGGCAACATTTCAGATTCTTCATTTTCGATCAAAAAGTAAGGCAATAGGCTTACCTTTTTCATAAAAATTAGCAATATTTCAGATTCTTCATTTTCGATCAAAAAGTAAGGCTATAGGCTTACCTTTTTCATCAAAATTGGCAACATTTCAGATTCTTCATTTTCGATCAAAAAGTAAGGCAATAGGCTTACCTTTTTCATAAAAATTAGCAATATTTCAGATTCTCCATTTTCGATCAATAAGTAAGGCTACAGGCTTACCTTTTTCATAAAAATTGGCAATATTTCAGATTCTTCAATTTTCGATCGATCAAAAAATAAGGCTTACCTTTTCCATACAAATTGGCAATATTTCAGACTCTTCATTTTTTATCAAAAAGTAAGGCTATAGGCTTACCTTTGTCATAAAAATTGGCACTACTAAAGACTCTTCATTTTCCACAAAAAAGTAAGGCTATAGGTTTACCTTCTTCATCAAAATTGGCAATATTTCAGATTCTCCATTTTCGATCAAAAAGTAAGGCTACAGGCTTACCTTTCTCATAAAAATTGGCAATATTTCAGATTCTTCATTATCGATCAAAAAGTAAGGCTATAGGCTTACCTGTTTTGATAAAAATTGGCAATATTTCAGATTCTTCATTTTCGAGCAAAAAGTAAGGCTATAGGCTTACCTTTTTCATAAAGCTTGGCAATATTTCAGATTCTTCATTTTCGATTAAAAAGTAAGGCTACTGGCTTACTTTTTTCATAAAAATTGGCAATATTTCAGATTTTTCATTTTCGATCAACTAGGAAGGCCATAGGCTTACTTTTTTCATAAAGATTGGCAATATTTCAGATTCTTCATATTCGATCAAAAAGTAAGGCTATAGGCTTACCTTTTTCATAAAAATTGGTAATATTTCAGATTCTTCATTTTGGATCAAATAGGAAGGCTATAGGCTTACCTTTTTCATAAAAATTGGCAATATTTCAGATTCTTCATTTTCGATCAAAAAGTAAGACTATAGGCTTACCTTTTTCATCAAAATTGGCAATATTTCAAATTCTTCATTTTCGCGTAAAAAGTAAGGCTATAGGCTTACCTTTTTCATCAAAATCGGCAATATTTCAGATTCTTCATTTTCCATCAAAAAGTAAGGCTATAGGCTTACCTTTTTCATAAAAATTGGTAATATTTCAGATTCTTCATTTTCGATCAAAAAGTAAGGCTATAGGCTTACCTTTTTCATCAAAATTGGCAATATTTCAGACTCTTTATGTTCGATCAGAAAGAAAGGCTATAGGCTTACCTTTTTCATAAAAATTGGCAATATTTCAGATTCTTCATTTTCGATCAAAAAGTAAGGCTATAGGCTTACCTTTTTCATCAAAATTGGCAATATTTCAGACTCTTTATGTTCGATCAGAAAGAAAGGCTATAGGCTTACCTTTTTCATAAAAATTGGCTTTATTTCAGATTCTTTATTTTCGGCCGAAAAGTAGCGTTAAGGCCCTGGGCCACTAACTGAGCTGTGGCTGATGGGCAAAAGAAAAGTAATTTATGAGAAATGTTTCTAAATTGGATGGACTTTTGTTGCTCTTCTCTAGAAACAAACATTGCGTGACAAGATTTCTTGCAGTAATTAGCGGTTCCCATGATTATGAAGGTCGTATCTTTATTTCTAATCGTTAGAAATTATGATGACTCATTCATTCAATCATTCAATCATTCAATCATTCATTCATTCATTCAGTCAATCACTGATAAATTCACTGATTTATTTGTTCATTCATATGCAATTATTCATGCGTCTAAAAGCCTTTGTTCATATTCACAGTTCCCCTCTTCCAATTGATTGAAGAGTGAAGACATGGAATCATTAATTACCTACATATTTCCTATATTTCTATACCTGTAAAGTAATCAGATCTTAATACCATGATGGCCATGTTGCGATGGCCCATGGATTAAGCGGCTTTGTCAAACAATGCGAATCACTGGTACCTGAAGTTAATAAGACAATTGATAAGAATTTGCTTCAATGATCTGCGACTAAAATTTCAAACTTTGAAGATTAGGCATGCTGTAGATCATTTTAAGATGTTGGGATAAAGGTTTCCAACAATGATATTAAGATGAGAATAATAATAGAAACGCCAAGCATTTCGCAGATCTCTCATGGTCAGATTCATTTAGGGAGGTCCACGGGCGGGCAGGTGCTACAAGACATTTGACCACACGCTTGTCCAAAGGAATTGGAAAAAAAGCCGGTTCTTTTATCGCACAGTACAGTACGCCTTTCCTACCTAAATCAAACAGGTTTGGGACAGAGATGAAATTTTAATATCAGTTTTTTCCTATTCCATCAGTCTGTCACAAAAGTCAAGTTTTCTGAACTCTTCAATCAAAATCATGACTTTTACCTTTCAGCTGGTTCTATCTCTGTCGGCCACATTTAAGCACAAAAGACCAATATCTTAACTTTCACACAGCCAGTTCCACATTTTTCCGCTAAATTTACGAGAAAGACCAGAAATTCAGATTTTTCTCCATAGCGAAGGTGAAGTTGCGGTTTTTAGCACCAAGCGCTGGGATAGCAGAAGTAGCTAAGCGCCAATCGAGACCGCGACCCCTTGTCATGACGCTTAAGTGGTGGGTCCCGGATCCCTACCGAGTATCGAACCCACTCCATCTGACTGTTCTGACTGCAAAGTCAGAGGATCATGCCACTGCGCCATGAAGCGCCCGAGTATCTTACAGGACTGTTCCAAAGGTTATCTGAAACCTGTGCTAGACAGCTTCGTAACACCAGCACTGGCCTTTATGTACCTTTTCTAAAAACCGCATGTGGCCAAAAATGCTTCTCATATAGAGGAGCTAAACTTTGGAGTGATTTGAAAAGAGAAAGTAAGATGGCCAATACTTTCACCCAATTCAAATCGTCACTGAAAAATGACAAATCCTGAGCAGTGTCTCACCTTTCCTTTACTTTTACGTCTTTTATAGTTCCTATTTTGACTGTAATTTTGTAGCTTTTCTTTTGTAACAAGGCAGTTTGTAAATCAACATTTTTATGACTTGAAACTTACCCTGTATAAATATTATAAAATGAAATGATTTGAATAAAATGCACCACAAAACTTTCAACATTCCTAGCGGTTCCACCTTTGTCCGGCAAACTTCCGAAAAAAAGACCAGGATTTCAAATTTTTCACCAAAGCAGTTCTACCTTCGTCCGCCGGTTTTTGGGAAAAAATTGTCAATAACACATCATGTTACAACTGTCCGCCAAATTGAGGAAAAGTAACAGAAAGGTGCCATCAAAAACAATCAGTTTTGGGACAAAGGTGGTGCAAACTTTTTCATGGACTACCGGTTGTTGGAAGAAGGTAGGAGAATCATCGTGCCTAGTATGACATGCCAACCCTTCTAGGAGGAATACAATCAAAATTTTGCTAACAATAATCTGCAAAAATAAACGGAAACCTTCATTTGGAACATGAATCACTTTACTTGTGCGCGAAATCATAACAGTAGCATTTGCCAGACAACTTATGGACAAACAAGTAATTTTCTGTTAACATATCCACCTTGTATTTGACTTGGCAGGTTTGCAATTGTCGTTACCAACCTTCTTTGCGATACTGTATAACTTTCAAGAAATATGATTTATTTGGACACATGTTATGTTATCCAAATAATGAGGCTGATAATGCCCTAATTCCATTCATGATCTATGGTATTTACCACGCCTATTAGTTAAACGAATAACTTCGTTTCTAAATGGCAATCTATCTCCTGTAACAACCTTTATACCAGGCCTTTCAGTCAGCCAGTACATTGAAGGAGTCCCAAGTGCATAGTCGAAACGACGACGCTGGCGTCATCTAGTGCGGAAAAGAATGCGGGGGTCGCAGAGGGTCACCAAAAGCCGTAAAACTGCCAAAATTATTTCAGAAACACCGTAGAACCGCCACAAAATTCGGCTAAAACCGTCACAACATTTTTCCACGTTTTGCGTGTACCGCGTAAGCTCTGTGCTGCAGACGAAGACTGCCTCGTTATCATTTTCATGACCCAAAAAAGGGACAGGGTGAACATAAGAAGAATGTTCACTAAATTGTATCTTACAGTAAAAACCCGCGAATAAGAACCTACAATTTTGCAAGTCAGCCTGATTAGGTTCTTATATATTGAGTATTTAGTGGGAAATTAGGCTGTTCAGGTTCTTAAATTGGTTCTTATTTCATTCATGACTTTCAGGTATTTCTTTTGTTTAGATTGAAACTTCAAGCTCATTATTTACTGTCAGTTCAGAGTCACCTGGGTTCATGAGGCTTCATTCATAACGACAGTCCATGGAAGAATCAGAAATTTTACAGGACGCAATGAAAAGCCTTGAAAGCATCTATAGAGTGCTTTGCAATTTGCACCTATAACAGTATCAGTCCATATAGGCTCGATGACAAAACAGCTGGCTGAATATTTAAATTTTCAAGCTGAATTGGTTCTTATATATTGGGCGTCTAAATTTCAAAATTTCAGCCTGTAGGTTCTTAATCACTAGGTTCTTATAAGCGGGTTTTTACTGTACTGGACAATTATTCGCTGCTTTCATCTTCAATTTTGTGATAATTTGATTTCTCGAATCATATTTTGTTAAGACATCTGGAAACTGTAGAAAAAGACAGGAACCGTAAAACCGTCATTTTTACGGCCAAAAGACGTAATTTTCAAGGCCAAAACCATTCCAAACACAGCTAGGAACCGCAAACCGTCAGCCACTATGACCCCCATACGAATGGCCGTTAGAAAGCAAACTGCGCTCAGGATATCATGGTAATAGTATTGGCTACAGTAAAGTCCCAACTGTAAGCAACTCGTGTCACAAAAACTGCCTGACTATCTGTAAACACATACCCCTTCCACACAGGATGCGTATACCATGAGTAAACACTTATATATTCTAAACATCGGTCAAATGTTTAAGAAAACATGAACAGTTGTACAAGAAACTAGCAGTTTTAGCCAATACTGAAAGTTTCTTGAAATTAAATAATTTTGGTTTAAGATTTTCATTCTCAATCCTAGAGAACTGAGACATATTGGAGACATATTCAACTATATGCTATAAAATATTACTATGTACCATTGTAAAAGAAAATCTGAGCTTGAATAGGCCTGAATATCTTGTAGAAAGGTATTTTGTTCAGCGAAATCAGGCTGAGTTTCTCATAATCCAGTTTCTTTAAGGGAACAGGCATAGCTATATCTCGTAGTTGCTCTAAAAATGCTAGAGAAACGCCCACAAAGCCATCGTTTCTTTAGCCACACAATGAAACCGGATGCGTTAAAGTTGTCGAGTACAAGTCGAAGTTTCCCCCCATGATTTCGTGACTGGATTTGGAAATATAGCAACACTGTATGAGAAGCTAAGTGCTCCAGGCAATGGTGGATGGGCCTAAGTTGTCGGCTCGAACCAGACTTATGCCTTATTCGTCCCTTGTTTACTTGTGTTCTTTGATTTGCTGATCACTTGGTCAATGGGGACTCAAAATATTACTCTTCAAAAATGAGCCGAATTTAGGATTGCGTAGAGTGATTCCGTATTCACCAATCAAATTGCTACGATTTAGCTTTCAACCGATTAGCAGGCGCTATTTAGATTTGTTGTTGTTGCATAAAAAAGCCGTTGATAAGGTCTAGAGTTCTTGCAGCTTCAATGGATCGATTTTGTTTCTACAGAGGAAGATTACTCCCTGAAAGGTATTCATTTTGCAATTTGTATTGCGATTGCGATTTGGTCAAAACAACATCTTTCTTTGCACTACAAGTTTCACTGAAGTACACTTCAGATACGCTTTGTATGAGGAAATTAATGTGTCCCCCCGTGCAATGGGCTAAGGCTCATGCACCCGTCAGAGCTTCAACCCCAAAATGCTACTGCGCACGAGCTTTAACCCACTGCATGGGGGTAAACCTAAGTTTCCTCGGACAAGGCATTTCTCGTCTCCCCAACAACCACAACTTCTAAGTAGGACCTCATTCGAGAGAAAATGGGATTTGGTTGGGATCCTCTGGCTTTTGATTCACCGTTTTCTCGGAAGAATAAAGTTTAACTGAATTGCAATGCATTAAAAATTGGAAGGCTGAACTAGTAGTCTTGGAATCACATTTTACAAACTCCACTTAAGGCTAAACGTTATGTTTTTATTGCTTTTACAAACCATGTGACTTTTATCATTACCAATTCAGACAATTTTTCACGTTTTGATACTGATTGAGCATTCAGGAGATTTTCATGAATGAAACCTAACGATTAAATATTTCTGACGGGTCCCTTGATTGCAATAGCAGCTACATCAATTGAAATGTAGTAAACAAAGACATCTTCTGTTTAATTTTACTGGTTTTAAAAAATGTCTTCTTCAAACACGCTATGTAGGTTCAAGAAAGTCTCTTTGGTTACTCTAGTCTTATCTTGTCTGGTCTAATGTAGGATGGCATCGCAGAATCGGCGTAAAATGACGTAATCATGCTATCTGCGATAAGGAAATGTTTGGATACATAAGCTTTTTGAATGATAAATCAATTATAAGGCCCTAGGAAAAAATAGAAACTGTAGAATAATTATGGTATCTGTTGCAGGGAGATAGGGGGGGGGGGCTTAAAGTTACCAACTGCAGAGCATGCACGCGCATTTTCAGCTCTTGTCGTGTAGGGCAGAAACAAATGATGCAATTCTCGAAAACCTGTTTATCGGAAAAGATTTCTCCCTCCTTCTCGTCCTGGGGGGAGTACATAACATGTTGAGGGTACGGGTATGTGCCGCCCATATGGGCTGGTTTTTGGGCCGAAATTCTCTAAACAAGGGCCCCTTTTCGGCAGATTTTCCATTAAAATGGGTGGGTTATCCAGAAATTGGCGAGAATAGCCAAAAATAGGCCGTTTTCCGCCAAAATTCATCATAAAAGTGGGTATGATAAAAAGTTTCGGTAATTAGAAGAGGGTACCTTTCTGAAAACCGGGCGCAGACCCCCATCTATCCGCAAGTCATGTAACCCCCCAGGCTTCTCATATCAATTGTACAAGTTTCATTCTGCTGGTCTGAAAATTGCCTCTGAAAATCAGAAATCTGAATCTGAAAATCGCAATAATGTAGAGTCCACGAAACACTCTTGCACTCTCTAATACCTCTGATCTACTTCCCTGCTTCATGAATTTTTCTAGATGTAGCCGTAGAGTATGTAGCCGGTATTTAAAAACTGACATGTTATTCCATCAGTCAAAGGCTAGCTTAGATGATAAAATTTTGCTTGCTAAAATCACTCATCATGTAGACCCAGAAATCAGGAAAATGCAGGTTAGGGGCATGTTTGGGAACAGGAATTCCACATTCCATTCTGGTCCATCATTTACTTGCTATTGAAATTAAATTCTATTTCTGAAACTGACAATGTAATTTTCAATGCCACATAAATCATGGACCAGAATGAAACGTGGAATTTTTGATTCTCATGTAGACCCCTTACTGGCATGTTTCTAATCTTTGGGTCTTGTACCAAACAAAACTTTGTCATCTAAGTTAGCCTTTGACAGATAGATTAACATTTTAGTTTCGAATATCTGGCTCATACTTTTTATTCCATAGCCCTCCAAACGCGTAAACTATTTTTGACTGACCCGGTGTATATTTTGCTCAAAATGTTGCTTTGGCTTACGCAATACCTTTTTGGGTCTGGTTATAATAATGCAAGAAACTTAGAAGTACCGCATACACAGATTCAAAAAGAAATGCAGTATGACAAGCTGAACTTTAATGTAACAATTGTCCACTTGTTTGTTCTGGTAAATTGTTCGCCCAAATGCAAGTTGGTCTCAACGGCCTAATCTTTGGCATGGCATCTAATTTGGACGTACCCTAAAGTCTTAACGACGCCTTCGCAGTTACCTTGTTGAGCCTATCTCTCATCGCAGATAATCTAAGCAGAATTATTAAAGTTGAGTGCTGGGGAATGTTCAAGAACGTGTACATATCTCTTTAACAAATCTAACAAGTAGAGGAGGAGTTTGTAAGGAGTAAGGAATAATTTAGTTACATTTCAAAATATTGATTGATAAAATGGTGAAACTGACAACATGGCGAAGTTAGTGTGAATGAAACGTCTCACGAATGAAACCAACAACCCAGTAACTGACCATAATTTCAAACTATCTTACCATTATCTGGGGTTTATGACTTGACCTTATGACTTCTAACAATGTTGTTGACTGGGAAATCGGTAAGAGAATTCAGGATTCATAGGCTGACCAATAGGGGCGACGGTAGGCCAGTCTGAGTACTACTGAGAGAAAACGCCCGGATTCCAAACCCAAAACACACTTCTGTGATGTTTCTTCCAAAATTACATCTCGAGCGTTGCAGCTTCTTATGAAAAACCGTGGCTTTACTTTACGAAACATCCTGAGGCAAGACGAAGAAAACAAAAATTGGGCTTGGAAAACAGCAAGGACATAAAATGTTCCAACCTTTATCCATTTCAGGTAAGTGTTCTTCAAACATTCTTTACGACAAGAATATGCGATACAAGACGAAAATAACAAGGCAGAATCTCAGAAATGGCATCTGCAAATAATTTTCACTCGCAAGAAAAAATAGCTTTAAGAATAGTAGCTGTAGTAATAAAAACATGATTTATGAGGTTGGAGTCGGCCGGTTTCAAAGTAAAACTTATCTTTGTAACCTGTATGTATCCTTATTCAACGCTGCCTTTAAACAGGTTTCTCTAATCCTTAATCAAATGAATTCAATCAAGCTGAAAGGTGAAAACATGTTGCTAGTTCTGTTAAATCTTATCTTTCTTTTTTCTTTGTAGAACTGTAAGAATACCAAAGACATTTGATCTCCTAGGCGGCCCTTATTCAATAGCAAAGGTAAGCAAATGTCCGCTAAAACAAGCAAGCGTCACTATAAAAGGGCTGGGTTGGCTGGGTTATTCTGACCAACGCTATTTGTCTGTGTTGCAAATCGCGTTCACTTTCAGAATTAAAGGGTCTGTTTCATCCACCAAGCGTTGCACGTGTCGTCTCCTGCTTTTCCTTTGTCGTAGCCATTTTCATGGCCCATGAGAATGGCGTCAAACAAAGGCCAGTCAAGTAACGACACGTGCAAGGAATGCTGGATGAAACAGACCCTTTAACAATAATGAAATCAAGAATCACCAGAAAATCAACAACAGCGAAAACCTCTCTTTCGATCAACAACAGCCCCACTTTTAATCAATACCAGCTTCTCAATAAGACTTCTGACCTACATTCTCTTGTTTCCCTGTGCTCTTTGACTTGACGATGAGGCACTGTTTCATTGTTTCATTGATCCATTGTTTCATTTCCGCTGTTTCATTATGAACCCCTGTTGAGCAAAGTTTACCGCACGGATACAAGGGATTCATCGTCAAAAGTCCGCTTCTCAATCAACACGGCTAACCATAGCCGTGAATTTGAAGGGGAGCAAAGAAACAAATCTTCACAAAAGTAAAACAAATAAAAACAACAGCAAATGCAGCTACGGTAATCAGAACATTGTTACAGTTATGCATGACACTAGTGGAATTATAATTTAGCCTTGTTTTATAACCCAAGCTTGCAGGCTACAAACTATTGAATATTTAGCAAAAATATTCTGTAGCTAGATTCAATGATTTCCGACAGCTTTTATCCTGGGAAGTTAACGAATTCTTATTCAATTCATCATTCTACTAACAAAAATCTTTCACTGATGGACATGTATCTCAAAGAAAACCACGACACAGAGACCAAGTTTTCTCACAAATAGCCTCCCGCGTTTAATTCCGATCCACAGTTATTGCAAACGTTTATACCCAATTACTATCACAGGGAGCCCCCTTAAAAAGTAGTGAAAACCTGTGTCCTCTACGCGCGAGTGCGGCATTTGCGAAGGAGCAATGAAGACAGAAGAACGGAGCAAGCGAATTCCCCTGTCTTCATTGCTCCTTCGCAGATGCCGCACTCGCGCGTAGAGGACACATTGTGTCTGGTTTTCACTACTTTTTAAGGGGGCTCCCTGTGATTACTATGCATCAAAATTTAAGTTAGCTATCAGAAAATCTAAGAAGCCATAAATTGATTGTGTTCAGGCGATACCATTTTCGTCACATTCAATCAAACTTGTACTAGATGAGTTTAAAAAGTTGTTACGTTTGCTGCGATGAATGATGATGAATTATCAATTAACTGCAATGAATTTATGATTATCTTAAATTGGAGAGTCTAATTTAATGCGAGGCTTTGTTGCATTCAAATTGGTTCTACATTTACAAAGTTAAAGGTGATTTTGTTCAGGAGTCTTTTCGGAGATTGCTTAAAATGACTTATAACAATTGTATCAGATTTTGTCCAATACACAACTTGATAATGACAATGAGCAAGACCAAAGAATGAAACACAAATGATGAATATGATATGATTAAGAGAAAAATTATAAGCATGTTTCATCCCAGTTTCCTAAAGAACAAACGATATAATTTCCTTCACCCCCTCTAAATCTGTTTGCTCCTGAATAGAATAGAGTCTTAGCGGGTTTCTTACCAAATGGGCTTTTCACTGGGAAAGACTAGTTTTACTCCTTGAAAAGGGGTGGAAATCATGCGTACACCGCAGCTTTAAATTTGCTGCTTATACAATAGAAATTAACAAAATTAGCACGAATAAATTTTAAACAAAACGTTAAATGCTGTTTGGTGCCTTCATCACTTAAAACAATTTCGGAAGTCTCAAATGTCCGAAAACATCACTGTCCGAAATTTCTTGCATTCAATGTAGACTGAACAACGTTATGGGGGTATGTAAATAGCATCGATGGAGACCTTTGTCCTCTTATTGTATGTAGCCATAGAAAACCATGACCCGTTTTCATGGTCGGGTTCAGGGTAAATGCTCATTGCTATGCTACACAAATGGGGTACCTGAAGAAGATGGAACTACTATGGCAACAAGATTTCCTGCTGCAGGCTTCACTCACGCGAGCTAATTAATAGCAATGCAGTTCAATAAAGACGATTCACTTCAACTGACAGGCTCACGCATGACTTCGTCAAGTATCTTTCAAAAGATTTGAAGCAATAAGGAAAAGAATATTGCATTGCATAAATATATAAATGAATCTTTCGAGCATTTAATTCTGTTTTATGTTTTTGCAGACTGGGGGAGGGGGGTGGGGTGGTGGCTTTGATTTGCAAATTACACAGCAAACATTCTCAACCACTACTAAAAATTACTGCTTTTACTAAACTAAAAGAAGCTGCTTCGAAATCCAGCTTGGAGATATAAGCCCCTTAACAAATTGGAAATCGCAGCCAGAATATAAATTCAATTGATCGTGTCACGACCAACAGTTTCATGTTTGATCTCAGGATGGCATGACAAAAAGACGGAGCAGGTAATAACAAATAATTCGATCAAATCCATGCTACTGACAAGGTAATGTTTGCTTTAATTGAATTTCCATCCTCCAGTGCCAAGTGCAAACTGTTAAGATAAAACTGTCTCCCTGTTAGTTTCATTTGGCAGAATAATATTGAAATAAAATAGCCCCGATTCAAAACAATCTTGATTTCATACCATGAATTGTTTACTTAATAAAAAATTGTGGCTATAGGTAAAGATGCCGCAGGCAGCTTGATATTTAGTTTCTAATCTAAAAAATGCGCGAAAAGCCTACTTTTCTAAACCTTATCAGTTTTACGCTTTGTTGCCCCAGGGTGCAAGAGCCCCTTGGAAACATTCCATCTGAAAAGCGTCCAGTTCTGTTTTTTCTCATTTTTTGCAGAATATCTGCACCTGCTTAATTTGCAAGAAGTGTACGAATATTTTCCGTGGGGAGACGGTGTTAACAAAGATAAAACACATCTGGAAACAAAATGTTATGCAATTCCCTTCAACAGCTGTTTATAAGCAAGACACCAGTCAAAGCATGCCCCTATGTGAGCATCACCCTACCGGCTGTAAGAAACGCTGAATTTGAAGGAAATTTACGTGTGATACAAGGAGTTTTTCAATCCTACTTTTATCACTTCGTTCGTGATATATCGATTTATTTTCCTTTTGAGTTTACTTCTCCTCCGAAGGCGCCATTTTAATCCTTCCGCGTGGCGGCAGATTGACATGACCTCAAGGGCCCACAACTTCTTGCCAGTTTTTAGAAAGCTCAGTCAAATGATACTTCCATGAAAGATTTAATATAACATGTCTTTTTGATAGGAAGGTTTCCAATTTTGATACTGACTATTTGAGAGGAGGAGGACTCTTTGTCAATGTCCGGTATCTAATTGGGTCAATACTTTATGCGTACTGCGATGTTCAGAGCAGCTGAACGGAGCTTGAGTAAGATTTTGAGCTGTGCTTTAAAACTGGGTAGTGTTAGGAATTTCTTCGACAAAAATGCTTCACTGTGCTTGCAAAGTTTGGCAGCAGTATACTTCATTAAAGTCATAATCTAGTCAAGAGAAAGTACTGGATTGCGTTTCACAAGGTGTGTTCTCTTTTGGCAGTTTCTAAGTATGGATTGAGAAAAAGCGCTATTCGATTTCCTGATTCATTCGCAAATAGACCTTTCAGCTATTCTAAAAAGAATCTGCACTTAGCAATATTTTTGTACATATTGAAGAATTTTCAGCTGTGCACAAGCTCTAACGGCACTAGATGGAGCCTCTCGCTCAAAAATGCATAGAAATGTCGCTCGATCCAGGCTCTTTTGTAGAATTGCTAAAAGTCTATTGGCTTTCCATACATTCACTTTGAACTCGTTCAAACTGTGGAAACCTTTGTAGGGGTGATGTACGATATAAGGGACGTATTTTAGGTGCATGGGTCCATAAATCAGACAATTGGGCACATGGATGATGGGGGTGAAAAGACAAAGGGTGTAACGCGAAAAAAAGAATAAGCAGGCGCATCATTGTGTGACCAGGTCACGTGATTTGCAGTTCATGATCACAAAATCATTCTAGCGTTTCTTGCTCATGTGAAGGAACGGGTACCCTGAGTATGATCTTTCGAGCCCTATAATTCGTTTATAAGGTCTCAAATTTAATTTACTTTCGTATTCTTTAACTAGTAAACAAAATTGATATTCGCACACAACGGCGAAAGCTACCTTAAAACAAACCGGCAAAGCAAATCTTTGCACTCGCCTATTCGCTGACAATCTTGGAAAGACATCGATAGGTTTAAGCTGATTATGTCGAATGAAATTGAAGGACTTTGGGCTGGCGAGATTGAAAAGAGTTTTCAAGAGGCCTTAGCCTTGTATCCACCGTGTGGAAGACAGAAGATCATGTTGTCAGCAAGAGATAAAATGTATGGAAGAAATGAACTCATTGCTCGATATATTTATTTGAAAACTGGTAAAATCAGGACTCGCAAACAAGTAGCTAGCCACATTCAAGTGCTTGCTAGGAAGAAAGTTCGTCAGATGCAAACCAAAGTTAAAGCAAAAGGAAACAATGAAAGAAGTTTACAAGAAATTTTGAGTTTATCATCCGCTGAAATCTTATCTTCAGATCAAGACAAACAAGATATGGACCATCTTACATCAGGTGGGTCAATAAAGCATTACCCGACTTCGTCAGCTGCAGCCGTATTCCATTATCCGTCTAGCTTGAGGCTCAAGAACAACGGATCCGACAATTCAGAGCCGCAACATGAGAAACAACGCCGGCTTTCATTAGAAAGGGATTTATCAGACATGTTTCCGCCTGATCCTTGCGAAGGATATTCAAAAGCCTCGTTTTATAAAGATTCTGAAATCGTGCCAAAGCCAGAACCGAATGTAGACACCAATGAGGAACTTACACCAATTTCAAGTGGTTACCAAAGTTTGAGTGAGCAACTTCTGTGGGAATATCCGCATAATTGCGATGTGTCCCCATCGACTAGTCTGTATTCACATGACTTAGGGGGGCATCGGATGTCATCAACATGGAGGAGGGAAAGCAGGCAAGGAGACACTAGCAGCTGCTCGAAAGCACCAACCATGGTGATACCATCTGATATGCATGTCGTCAAAAAAGAGGAGTCGTCAGCAAGGGTATCATCTGCTTGTATGTTTGAAAGTTTAATTGATTTTGAGCCTTTTAAAGGTGAGTTCACAAATCATAATTTCTAGACAGATGGCAACGTGAATAAGAATTTTATCAATTAGGACATTTTCAAAATATAGATTATGATGAGTAAGGGACGTGTTATGAAATAGTTAACACAGGTTAAAGAACCGAGGAAGGAACCTCTAAGGTTAGTTTGGATTTAAAGGCAGCTCCCTAATCACAAAGCTAAAACAAGGCTTAGCTACATAATTCCAACTCTATAGCTCGGAAAACAGTAAACCTTAGAAAAAAGAAAGAAAAATATATCTCCTAATCAAAGCAAAACCTTTCTCTCCAAAACCAGCTAAACATTGGGGCAGAAGCTTCAGGAGGCCTTCAAGACCTACAAACTTGTTGTCTTGAACATCAGGAATCAATCAGAGACAAATTGCGAGTCTACCAAACTTATAGTTTTCATGACTAGTACCAATCAAACTCGCTCTCAATAACAGTTCTTTGCAGCATGCGATGATCTAAACCATCGGAATTTTGTCAAGGTTCCCGCAAAGATATTTACTCAGATGTAAGTTTACAGAGAAGTGAAACTAGAATGTTGTGTCACAAATTACAGTGAAGTGCACAGATTAAATTCTAGGCCAAAAATTGAGTTTGTATCAAAAAATTCCAATTGCCAGCTGATCTCAGAACAATATTTCCTGATGGTGAGTTTGGTGATTTGGACATTGCAATCATTGTTCGAACAATCATTCTTCAATCTCAAAGTAAACTGAAAACCCTTGAAGCATTCTTCAGAAATCTTGCTACTTGAAAAACTTTTGTGCAAATAGATATAAAGTTCCCAGAAGGACTAACTTGAAATTGACAGACATAATTTTCTCAGACTTAAGGTTTCTTTGCATGAATCATTCAATGAGAAGTAAGGCATATTTCAAATGAAATGAACTTGAGTATCTTCCCGTAACATGAAGCATGACTGGCAGGACATCTAAGAATGGACTTTAGAGATCCTTCAGATTGTTTGATATGACTTTGCACCTCGGGCAAATCTTGGAACTGAACAAATTTGAAATTGGTCTGTTTCCTTGGCATGGTGAAAGGCAAAGGTCTTGCAGTTAAAATCCAAGCTAATTGGTTTCAAAAGCTTTAAAATGCATCACTAAAATTGATGGGGTTCCTGACTTTGGACTAACAGATAAAATGTTTGAAACGAGTTCTCTAGGTAGAAAGAAATTATTTGCAATGATAAAAAGTAGGGGTTAAAAACCCAAGTATTTCAAAAACTCCAGAATACTATAAGAAATATATGTGGTAATTGAGTTCGGCATAGCAGATAGAATTTAAAGAAGTTGTCTTAATAGAAAAAAGTGCCACATGTTCTGAAATGATGTATAGGTGTTTGCCAGAATGTTGTATCAAGAATTATGGACCAATCTGGATGAAATGCAAATCATTGTGTAGCAGAAGCCTAAATTAGATTTAGAAATCAATTTCTATAAAATCAGTCACGTCATTTTAAAGTTATGGGCTATTTTGCTTGGGAGTTATTTTTGAAGATAACTCAAAAAGAACTAAGATCGTCTCAATAACGGTTTCGAAAATTTCCGTTTCAAAACATGAAAGCGAGCATGCTGCTTATCCAAAGAGTAAAAGCAAGTGATAAATAGAGGGGCATCGCCCTTAATGGTCGGGTTTCGAAACAAAGTTAATTCAAATGTAAGGGAATGCATTAGGACTGAGTAAATCATGATAGAAATGTTCACAAACTCTTTCTTAAGGCTGAACTTAAATGTAACGACTGTCCAATTGTTTGTTCTGGTAAAGATTTCGCCCAAACACAAGTTGGTCTGAACGGCCTAATCTTTGGCATGGCGTCTAATTTGGACGTACCCTAAGTCTTAACGAGGCCTCGGCAGTTAATTTGTTTAGCCTATCTCTCGTCGCAAAAAACCTAAGCAGAATTATTGAATTTGAGTGCTGGGGAACGTTCAAGGATGTGTACATATCTTTTTAACAATTCTAACAAGAATAGGAAGGGTTTGTAAGGAGTATGGAATAATATAGTTACATTTCAAGATATTGATTGATGAAATGGTGAAATTGACAACATGGCGAAGTTAGTGTGAATGAAACCTCTCACAAATGAAACCAACAACCCAGTAACTGACAATAAATTCAAACTATCTTACCATTATCTGGGGTTTATGACTTGACCTTATGACTTCTAACAATGTTGTTGACTGGGAAATCGATAAGAGAATTCAGGATTCATAGGCTGGCCAATAGGGGCGACGATAAGCCAGTCTGAGTACCACTGAGAGACGACGCCCGGATTCCAAACCCAAAACACATTTCTGCGATGTTTCTTCCAAAATTACATCTCGAGAGTGGCAGCTTCTTATAAAAAAAAACCGTGGTTTTACTTTACAAAACATCCTGCGGCAATACGAAGAAAACAAAAACTGGGCTTGGAAAACAGCAAGGACATAAAATGCTCCAACCTTTATCTATTTCAGGTAAGTGTTCTTTAAATATTCTTTGCGACAAGGATATGCGATACAAAACGAAAACAACAAGGCAGAATCTCAGAAATGGCATCAGCAAATAATTTTCACTCGCTTTCCTGCAAAAAAAATCGGTCCAAATTTCTAAAGCGAAGTTTTACCGTGCGGTCACATATCACGCAAAACGTTACCCGACCATTTAGGGCGCAGCTTCTCTGTGTTTCTTACATACCAATGTACAGAAACTAAAAGTTGAAGGAAAAACAACGAGAGGAAGACATGGACTCACTTTCATCTCAAATCAAGGCCACTGAAACAACGAAAAAAAGAAAATGACAAAAAATTATGGAGCAGCATGGCCGCTAACGTTCTGGTAGAACGGGGCACACATAGGGAAGGGCACACAGAGACAGAGGGGGAGGAGAGACAGAGAGAAGATAAAAACTGTAAAAACTCACTGGTGCAAGTTTAATCTTGGCAAAGCTGAAAATGGAATGAATTATGACGGCAACTTTCGACTCTTGTCAAAGCTTTCAACAATAGCTTCCAGGTAAAATGATTTACAATTCTAGAACCATTCGATCGATTCTCGAGAAATAAATTTGCATTATTACTTTGGTCTTTTGCTTCAAAATCCTCGGGGGGGGGGGGTAACTTAGTACTTTTCATGGTACGGGGATGTGCCATTTTTTAGGGGTATTTTTTAAAACCGTTACGGAATTATGGGTATCTTTTTTACAATTTTTAGACATTTACCGGAATTACGGGTGTCCTTTTCAGGGGATTTTCATGATTTCCGGAATTATGACCCTAAAATCCACCAGAATGAACGGAATTATTGGTACCAATTTTTCGGGCAAAATGGCACGTCCCCGTCAGATGATAGGTCGAGATACCCCCCCCCGAGTCAAAATCATATGTAAATTATTTTATTTGGTATATAATTCTTGACAAACACTGATACGACATTTTGGAACACCCAGTGGTCTGAGTTTTTCAGCGAAGTAGGGTTGAACATGCATGTACGAAGTAGAACAAAGCAAGTAAAGGTGGCATAGATATTAAGTGATAAGGTTTAACTGCCTTGATCAAATCAATCCAGTGTGTATGTATAAAATTGATCGAAATATCGATCCATAGAAAATGTGAAATGTACCTTTCAGGGTAGGACCTTATTCGAGGTTGGTTCATAAATGCGGGTTTTTATCGTAGGAAGAAAGAATATTGATCTGTTACTTAGGGCATTTTTTATCCCAAGTAAGCAAGCAAGCAACATATATTTGTCAATGCAGGCTAGGTATATGGCAGCTGTGCAGCTGATGTGGGCCTGTGGCACTGCGGCTTGTGCTCTAAAAGTTTCTCTGAGTACTCATTTCATGACCTCGAAAAGATGGACAGCTGAGTTGGCTGCTGGCTTGTGGTTTGTAGTGCCAGCGACGGGATTCGAACCCAAGCGGGTAGACCACACAGGATTCGAAACACAATTCAAAGAACAGTGCAGCGTGTGGCGACGTATTGGTAGCAAAAGATCGATAATACTTATCAAAATATACTTTATATCGGGCCGTGCCCTTCATCAGTAGTAAAGGAAATTAGTAGAAGCGACGAACATGGAGAAGGAGAGAATTTTCAATGGAACAGTAGGATCGAGCAAGTAACGGAAGAATGGGACGAGCGAATAAAGAAAGATAAGAAACTCTTTAGACGTTTTTTTAAAGGAACTGGTTTATAAGAAACTAGTACTAAGATGGCCAAAATTTTAAGAAACTCTAGTACTATGTCTGAAAAGTACAAAGAAACTTTTAAAAGTTAAAAGCATGGATATTACAGCTAATAGATCTTTGAAGCTTTATTCTTGAGCAATATTCACTAACCATTTTTGTTCAGAACACTGTTTATTCGTATATGATGTTTTACATGTCAAGAAACATATCTGCTGCATTGTTAGCGACCACATCGATAATTCTGCATTCCAATAATAAGAGACCAATTAAGAAACTTTTAGTACTAAAATGGATAAAATTTCATGTGAAATTAAGAAACTTTTGTACTATGGCCTGATCCAAGTTTCTTATTAAAAAAACTCTTTATTTCCTCTTGCTTCTGAGCGTTCTATATTCGCTCGTCACATTCTTCCGTCACATTCGTTATTGAACATTCTCTCCTTCTCCATGTTCTTCGCTTCTTCTAATTTCCTTTACTACTGACGAAGGGCACGGCCCGATACGTTAAGTTCTTTTATTCTATGGCGTTAAAGTATATTTTGATAAGTATTATCGATCGTTTTGCTTCGAAACACAATGCCCGAACACTTGGCCACACCACCACCCTCAGGATATGTTTCTCTGCCACCACAAGCAACTCTGAATTTGTTTGACATTAACATGACATTGAAGTCATCCCATGTCAAAGGTTATTCATTGAAGAAGTCGCTTCCTCTTGACTGCTTATGGGTAACAAATGGCGGTCACGTACAACTTGAGATCATGATAGGAAAACGTTTTCAAAACACCTGCTCTGTCAATAAATAACTCGACAAATTTGTGAATTTACCTGGCATAAACTAATCAAACTATCAGAAATCAAGATATGAAATAAAAAGCCTCATCATTTACTGTTCAAAAATGGCAACGTTTACAGGTGTACAGGTCGTCGAATCCTTTTCAAACTACCAATGAGTAAGTCGTTCTACACGCGAAAACCCTTGCGGAACTCATTCTTTTATCAAGAGAACAGACAGTTATTTTAAGGGACAAGGACTCGGGGGGGGGGCTGTCAATTATTTTCTTGATTAAAAGGGACAATAAGCCTATCGTTTGAAAGGTTAAGATAACAGATCTTCAAAAAAATTCGGGAAATTTCCAGCAGTTTTTTGTCCTGGTTGCGTTTTATGAAGGTAGGTAAAGTTGAGAAGTTTTCACACATTTCTTCTATCTTCCTCGCCTATTCCCTGTCTGATTGGTGCGTAAAAATGAGCCTTCGAAGGTTTCCGGCGATGGGCCACGAGCAAAAATCGGCTAAAACATTTGATTCCTATCTTTAACGCCATTCGATCGAACCTTGCGTATAAAAAAGCATAAAAATAGCGCTTGATCCAGGCGGCTCTTTTGATGAACAGCTAGCCTCGATTTCATGTGGATCAACAGCGTGCATTGCTCTCAGCAACGCATTAAATTGTTTTGTACGTGTAGTTGCAACATAATGATATGATGTAGATTTCTTGCTATACAGGAAATCATAAACCATTCTTTCTCACATAAAGCATAGTTAACCAGCCAAGTCGCGGGGGTGGGGTAACATAACATGTTGAGGGTACGGGTGTGTGCCGGCAATATGGGTGGGTTTTTGGGTCCAGAATCCTCTACACAAGGGTCCCTTTTCCGGCAGATTTTCCTTAAACATGGGTGGGTTTTCCAGAAATTGGCATAAAATTGTCAAAAATGGGTAGTTTTCGGCCACAATTCATCATAAAAGTGAGTATGACGGCAACTGTCGGTAATTAGAAGAGGGCAGCTTTCTAAAAACCGGGCGGGAGATCCCCATTCATCCACAAGTCATGTACCCCACTCCCAGGAGCCAAGTTTGACAAGCTCTTCAAAAACCTTTTTCCTCTTTGACAGTCCGCATGTTAGATCCTACCACATGGAATAGACAATTTGTTAGGCCCATAACAAAGGAAATACTCAAACATACAAATGATCACGTTCAACCAAAGCACAGTTAGGTAACAACGTGAAATAGGTTTTTAAGAGGGACTGGTTCCCGCATATTTTCAATTTCGAACCTGGAGAAAAGCAACTTTTCAGGGTTATGCAACAACCAGACAAAGCTAAAAATGCAACTTTCCAGTTTCCCATAATCATTTTCAAACAAAGCACAGTGAGGCAACTAAATTAAACAGGTTATCAAAAGACACTGGTGCCATTACATTTTCATTTTTAAGCCTGGAGTAAAGCAACCTTTAGGGCGACAGGCAGACACAGCTAAGAATGCAGTTTCCCATAATTATCTTCAAGCAAAGCACAGTTAGGCAACCAAATGAAACAGGTGTTCACAAATTTACTTGTTGTATCACAGCATGGTACCTTTCACAGAATTTATTGAAGCGTTCAACACAAAGAGCATTTTTGCTTCGAGGCAGATACAATTCGTGCCTAGATTCGGTACATGTATCAGGATCACTTGGTCAAGTTAAGATTAAAGGTGCATAACAGTTAGTATTTGTATAAAGAGTCAAGTCTAGATTGTTTCATATAAGAGATGAAAAGTTTCCTTATGACACAACAGCTTTAGGCCCTCTAAAACTAACTTCATAGTTTTAAGAGGAAACTTGTCACAAGCTTAGTTTAGATGTAGTTGATAAAATTGGTAAAACCGATGATTTTTGAATGGTAGATGTAAGACATAAAAACGATTTAATTAAAGTTATTGGCACACCGAGGCCTTCTAACCTGTGTTACCATCAGAATGTGAAAAGGAAGTGGGAGATTGATTTTCAACAGAAACTTCTGAAATATGGTAAAAAGTTGACTGGTAAAATCTTGTTACAGCTGACCAAAATTTTCAGAAAATCGTAACGAAGTTGGTCTTCATTTGAAAATTGATTCTGTGAACATTTGATAGTCGAACGTAATGCATCATGGTCTTCACCACCATCTTTCGAGAAATATTTCATACGTTTCAGATGCAGGCCTAAAACCGAGTGTTATCTTGAAAACCTTAAGCCTTATTTTGCTTTATTTAATAAACTAATAATCAATTGTACATAGCATGCCTAGTTTTCGATGCCCTGAAAGCTTAGTGAATGCATTTCGTGGTATTGCAGAAGGGAGATTTGAAATTTCTCAAATCTTAGGCCACGTTCACACTAGTCCGTTTTCATTTAGATCCGCTTTTACTCGTAAAAATGCAGCTAATTTTCTTCCCTGTTCACACTACTCCGTTTTCAGATAAAAACAGATATCTCTCAACAATCTATCTAACAGATATCTATCTTTCAACGTATTCGTTTAGATCCGTTTTTGGGGTGGATTCATGTGAACGCAGAGCCAAAAACGGAGCTAAACATATCAGCTTTCATGCAAAAACGGAGTAGTGTGAACGGGGCCTTAGGCCTAAAGGTGTAGCGTTCGTTGCATTCTGATGGTTGATTTCATTTTCTGTAAACAGGTGATTGGTTTCAATTTTGTTGACATACCTTTTGAATATTATTAAAAGAAAAACTGGTGTGCTCAAACAACATGTTATAGGTCAACCGCACCGTCGAAAATATTCATGGCCCAAGGCACAATGATTTTGAAATACCTGCCAATAACAGAAAAAGCGAAGAAGCATGACGTAAAATCAATTGATCAAATGAACAAGTATCTAGGCTGCATTCATTAAAGCTATTGATTGAAACTCTGTTCTTCACAAATAAATTTTTCACACATCTATTGCTTTCATATCTGTTTACTGGTTTTTCTAGATTCCTTTCAAGTCAAAATCATAAAACTATTTCGTTTTTTCATGATTCGATGCAAAGATACCTAAATTCAAAAACCTGCAATTTGACTTGCACCCTGCCTTACAACAACACGCAAGCACGGATAGGGCTCTCAGGCAACAGACACATAAAAAGATAGTCACACATGGAGCTGCAGAGACGCGCTGCTAACTTGCGCGACATCACAAATCAGTTCATGCAGCATAAATTAAACCACCTTCACAAATGGGGTCGCAATGAATGCTGGTTCCCAAACCGCCTTTAATTAGAGCCTAACACATCTTGATAAAAAGCTCCTTATCACCATCTTTGGCGTTGAAATTTATCAATTCAAAATCAAAATAACATCTAGAACTATAGCAATAACATTATTCAGTGAGTGCAGCGTTTCCGGAAATGGAAACAAAATAAAGTGGAATGAAGCTCTGCAGACATTACAAGATGTCTTTGCACCCCCCCCCCCCCCACCCGTCTCGCGACTGCTCCTTCTTGCAGTCAGTTCAGTTCTGTTGGCAATGCATCACAAAATCAATGCCTGTCCATTGTATTCCATAGAATATTAGACAGATTAAGAAGGCTTTGTTGACACCGCCTTGTGTGACGACACTGCCATATTTCCAAAGACAGAAAGATAGATATCGCAACGTTCTAATTCTTCTCGATCAGTTTTGCGGCAAGCAGCAAATATTTTCCCTTGTTTTTGGAAACTCCGTGATCACATTGTCCCGTTTTGAATCGAAATCACAAAACCGTTTCGATTTACGTCTTGAGATTCAAGAATACCTGAATGCAAAACCTGCCCCCAATTAGCGTTCTACTCTTAACAATGAATTTAGAGATGAAAATAAATCTAAGATATTTCTCTTGTTTTGGAAAATTTGTGATCACACGCCTCATAATCAATTTGTTTTTCGTCACTCAATTGAAAAGTACCAATGAAAACACCTCCATCCCTTCCCAAAATAACATTATCTGCATGTCGAATGAAGCTAAATGGAAATGCATCAAAAAGCCTTGTTTTGAAATTTCCATGTGTGAACAGGTAGCAAACCTGAAGATTGTTATGAACCTTTAAGAAACTCGTAAGCAACTTTGAGAACTAAAATCTGATAATTTTAAGAAACTTTCAGTATTGGCCCAATTTCTTAGTCTCTTGTAAAAAAATACGTGTATATCGACTCCTCTAGTGCCATGACAAAATCCAATGACCAATTACAAAGGGAGACACGAAATTTTTCCACTGTCACATGGAGTCCACTGGTTCCCGTTATAGATATATATAGTGTATGTACCCATTCGTACGATCCAACTCATTTCAAATGCTTTTGAGAAAAAGTTGAGTCAAAATTATAATCCAGAATGTAATCGTCATTTGTATATTAAACTTTGAAAATATTAGATAAATAAAAAGTGAATTTTAGAGTTTAATGCTTGTAGATGCTTTAAAAGTATAGTCAGGAAATGGAACGACCAGCAGTACGAAACAACATGGTGAATTTGAGCCTACATTACATAGGAACAAGTCATTCTCACGGGTATAAACATTTTGCTGGATTCTGCACCATAAATCGTAATTCAGAAAAGTTTCCGCGCAAAGCTCTAATTTTAAATACTGCATGAACAGAAACTTTTACTCCTACTAATTATCATTTTGTCCGTTTGCAATTTCTTTCTTTCCAAAATATTCCTGTCATATTTACATCTTACTTCCCATTTTCTATTATTCCCTGATAAGTTACATTATCAAGTTTACAACAGATCCCAGAAATTCTCATCTTCTTAATATCCCTTGTTAGATCATATAGCTGATTTTCAAAACCTTTTTTCTGCCCAAATGGCCTAGCATTCTTCCCCTTGTTTGCACCCCCTAAGACATTTCATCTACGATTTTTCAGACCTTTTCTTCCCCAAAAGAACATAAGATTCTTCTCCATTCTTGATAACCCCTGAGGGATCTTATTCCTGCTTTATCAGAAAATGACTCCCTCAAACAACTTTTAAGCGTTCACATAAAGTTTGGTACTGCTTAAATTCGTATCCAGTCCTCCTGTAACTTAAATATGTGATAAGCATGGCTCCTTCCAACAACGAACATCTTGTGAAACGAACCACAGTTTGAAAAGACTGAATTCTTGGAGGCAGAAATGAATTACTAATTCATATTTACAGCTCAAAAATTTGATATTTTGCCAAGAAACATTTCTGCAACCAATGATATCATTCAAGAAATAAATTTATGAAAGTCTACCGTTTGAATAAAAAAGAATGCAAAGTTTTTGCAGAGCTGTGGGATGATGTGTCTAGCCAATATTCAAAAGTAAACTGTTAATCTATCAATAAATGATTAATCTAATTGTGAAAAGTATGTTTTGTGAAGTAATTCATCGTATAGACCCAAAAATAAAGAAAATTCTTGTTGGGGAGACGAGATTGCTTTGTCGTAGGGAACTAATATGTCCCCCCCGTGCAGTGGATAAAAGCTCATGCGCCCGTCAGAGCTTAAACTTCAAAACGTTACTGCGCATGAGCTTTAACACACTGCATGGGGGGACACATGAATTTCCTCGGACAAAGCATATCTCGTCTCACCAGGGGTTTGTATGGAGACGAGGATTCCACATTCGATTGTGCCCCATGATTTACTTGTTAGCAAACTTACATTCAATACAGTTGTCCGTTTCAGACATTATGGCAAGTAAATTACTTACCAGAATCGAATGCGGAATCCTTTTCCCATACAAACCCCTTGCAGGCATTTCCTCATTTTTGGATCTTAAAGATGAATTACTTTACCAAACAAATTTTTTGCAGCTAAGTTAGTCTTTGAATGGTAAATTACAATGTTAGGTTTGCATAGCAGCTACAAACTTTTTATTCCATGGCCGATCAAAGGCTCTAACTTTCTTTTTACTTATCCTGTACACGTTGTCGTGAGCATTTTAGAGGCTGCTCCAATCATAAACGACGATGTTCGGAAAATGGATGCGGCGTCTGTGCAAATCAACTTTAGAGAAATAGGCCATTCTACAGGCATAAAAGTAGAATGATTAAGTGATTAGAGAGTGATTTACATTTGTATTCAGTTGATTTTATTTATTGTAGTGTAATCGTTAAGGATGATTTCACTGATTACAGTACTCCCATAACTACAGGGTGTCCCAAACAACTTCTGCCCCGTTTTTGTTGCTACTGTGGAGGAGCTGAATATTTAATTATCTCAGTTTTGGAAAATTTGTGTTGGTCAAGCTTCAGATTAGAGTTAGAGACCCTGCTTGAGTCAATCTGACAAGTGGTTGCTGATTTATGGGAGAAAAAAGGCAAAATTGGTGGTTGCTTCAAAAAGAGCACTTCTATTGTTCTCCAGCACTGTCAAAATAAAGCAAGTTTTTAAAGAAAGGGTTCTTGCATCGTGTTACAATTTTTCACTGCATCTGTGAAAACGTAGAAAGTCCTCTCTTGTGAATAGACAGCACTGCTAACCCTTTACATGATTTTGGAAAATTTTAATAAGCCGCTAGAACTTTATGTTTGCAAGATTACCTTATTTTGAAATTGTTGGAGAACATTAGAAGTGCTGTTTTTGAAGCAACCACTTATTTCGCCGTTTCTCTCTCATAAATCAGCAGCCAAATATCAGATTGACCCAAACAAGGTCCCAAACTCTAAGTAGAAGTCTAACAAATAAGTGTGTAAAAACCAAGATGATTGAGCCTACAGCTCCTCCACAGCAGCCCGCAAACGGGGCACAATTTTGCTGGGATACCCTGTAGATATACAAATAGTCTGCTCAGAAACGAAATAAAAACTTGGAGAAAATTCTATTTGTGTATCTAAACTTGTTGGAATACTGCAAATTGATTTCATTGTTTAGAGTGATTCAATTGATAAGACTGATTTCACTGATTAGAATAGTTAATTGGTTGGAGTGATATCATTGATTTAGACTGATTTCACAGATTAGAATAGTTAATTGGTTGGAGTGATATCATTGATTTAGACTGATTTCACTGATTTAGGCCATTAATGCCGGTCTTTAATGGCTTCATGTATAAATATGAATCAGTATCATACTTTAAAATCATTTTCATGATCTTGGCTTGATATATTAAATTATTGATATATTTTTGAAGTTAAATCCTGTTCTTTTTGTTGACTCATTTCTGCAATTCGAGTCCGCGACCAAATGTCATGACGCTGATTGAAAACTGTCAGCTTGACTGTTCTGTTCATTTCAATTAGAGTTTGTATACTTCCTTTGAATTTAAGAGATTTTCTCCAGAAAATCCCTATCAAAAGCCTGCAAAACGAGTGAAAACGACGGTCGAAATTTCCTTGGTGTTCCATTCTTAGCATAATGACACTTAACACTTACATGGATTGTCATATATTCTGTTCACTAGGGAAAATAGAATCTCCCAAAGTAAGTTTTCATACCATGTGGGGTGACTCCCATCCTCCCGAGGATTTCATGTGCCTAACAGTTTTTGAAGGCTTCTAACGGAGTGACCAATGTCAATAAAGAAAAGTTCTAAAAATAGTTGAACTTGTTGGCCAATCAATTAGATATTGCAAGAAACCATTGCTTAATATTTAGGGAGTTGTAACCTCTCAAACAGCGTGCGTTTTTTCTTACTAGTCCGGTATCCAGCTCAATAGAAATTGTTTCTTGCAAATGAAAAATCATTGTAAACGTAATCAATTTGCCCCTTGACACAGTTTCAAGGTAACAAATTAAAAATATCAGCAACAAAGTAATGAAATTCAACTGAATCCCTTAACGAATGTGTGGGGTGTTGATTGATGGATTGATTTGATATCGATATTCATGAGTACAATTTATGAATCCTGACAAATAAACAGTTTGTTACTGAGTATAAATTAGAAGAGACTTAACTCCTCCCAGTGTGTTAATTCGTCATTTTAAAATAGTGCCTCTTCAACTGACTTGACATGAAGACATAGATTTACTTGGCTGAATGTATAACCTCCTGTTTAAATTTGAAACAAAAGGTGACCTTCTTTGAAGGAAAACTTGCACCGTTCCCTTAATGAACCCTATAAATAGCAAAGCAGGAAAGATGGCTTCGAGGGGCTTCTTGTTACGCGATTATCAAACCAAATTCAAACTTGGATTCTCCTAATTAGAGTTGAACTTCAGGGACAAAAGTTCTATATGATGGGCGACCAATTTTGCTTCAATCTGAAAGCGGTTTACAATATACTTGACCTTCACCCTCGCCCTTTGGGTCAAGTTGACATGTCTTTGAAACGATTTCAATTGAACCATTTCGAATACTACTTTATTATAACACTAATCGAAATACCATATTATAGCAAAGTAAAGCTGGTAAAACACATATTCTAAGGTTTCCCATATAACCAAGCGATTCAAAGTTTGGAGTCCTCAATCAGTCTAACAGATAGCAAGGTTTGATGCTGGCTGCCTTGTTTCGTGCAGTGGAATGCAAGAGATGTGCAGTGAAAATCTTAAAAGAGAGAAATTGAAGGTAACTAATCAAAAGCTGCATACTGAATAACACACAACCGATCGCCTAATCTGACTTGAAAACAAAGAAATTTTGCATCTCCAAGCCATTTACAACCATTCATGATTGGATAATTTCAACTGTATTTACCCCGCTCTTTCTCCTTCGCACTATCCTCTCCTCCTCACCCTGCCATCACAAAGGAAGCAAACTTTCAAAAGTAATTATTTAAGACCGATTTGCATTGGGCGAAAATATTTGCGAGAATCGAATTTTTCGATAAAATGTGCAAAAAATTTGTGCAGAGTATTACCTCAGACTACTCTCCTCGAAATCGCAGCGAATTTTTCGCTTCGCAAAAAGTAGAATCTATTCTTACTTCTTCGAGCGAATTTTTACAACAGCAAAATTAGTGAATCAAAGCAACTTCAAACGACATCAATAACATCATTGTGGATAATGTAACTATCAAAATTGCAAGTTTATTGCAGTAGCAACGTTCTACGTAAATCCGCCATGTTTTTCCTTGTTTTGGCATTAAAATTGCTCTTTGATGGAAATGAAATGAAAAATTCGAGGCCAATCGAAGAATTCGCTTCGACCGAATTTATTCGTTTATTGTAAATCTGAGAGAATCGAATTCTAGAAAGGTATTCCCAGTGATCTGATTACTTGAAGTGTCCAGTTCTTTAAGACCAAAAAAGTAAATATTGTCATTACTAAATACGATTTAGTGCTCTTTCTGATCTAAATATTTGCTTTCAGCAAGAATCATCGGTCTTTAACCCCTTCTAGGTTCAAATTCGTTCAACCGAACACAACAAACAGATCTCGATTTCTGTGCTCGCAAGGTTCTATTTTTCATATCTTGGGATTTGATCTCTCACTACATGAAGTGTCACTGAAAAACTAACAAATAAAAAAGGAAACGCAATTTGCAAGAATGCACATATCAAAAGTACATACAGGTACCCACGTTTTAAAAATCACACATTTGAAGCTTAACACTTGCATATAAAGTTTGAATTAAGATGTGTATTTGCTTATCAACATCAAAATAAGGCCAGATCTTCGCAAAGATGTAAAAGATTGTAAAAAAGATATGAAACACGTGCAGAGTACAAAAACAGTAACACGAGATAATAATTGAAGAGCCAGTACATAGGACAGTGAATGTTCAACTTCCTGAAGACTTGGAATGCAAGGTTATAAGCACTGAGGCCTTATAACATCACATTGTTCCAACTATTTCAAATTTTCTGTTTATATTGCTAATCACCATGCTTGAATTAAGCTCTGCATCAGTTTTGAAGCAATTTGATGGAATTTCAATTTTTGGTCACCGAACCCACTCCGCCTGAGTTTAAATATGTGTTTCTTGTAACCACAATCAAACTCTTTTGGTTTGTGGCATCAAACAAAAATCTACATGCTATGCAAAGCAGCTACTGTGCGATTGCATACACTTGGGACTTAGGACTGTCATCCAACCATTTTGTGGCTATCTTCTATTGTCACGAGGCTGGATGCTAGCAATTTGATCAAGGAATTTTACGCCCGTTTCAATGATTTGAGATGAACATGTTTGCAAGATCGCTTGTACCTTGAGAACCAGATCACGGACCGATTTTGACAAACTAAATTTTCTGAACTTAGTTTAACTGTTAGCTACAAATATACTATTAGTGTATAGAAATCTGGTTAACGGTTTGAGAGATGTAGGTTGTCAAACATCTGAACATTTTCTGACTCACAAAAACAAGACGACTAAAATATGAGCTTTTGCAGTCCAATCAGCTTCTTCATACTGCATAATCTGGTGAATCTATCACTTCCCACAAATATCTAATTGCTATGCAAAGTAGCTACAGTATTATCTTATACACTTTGGACTTGGGACTATCATCCAGCAACTTTTTGGCTATCCTTTATTGTTACGAGGCTGGATTTCTAGCAAGTTTGATCATGAAAGATTTTGAGATGAAGCTATGTCCGATTTTGACAAACTAAATTTTCTAAAGTAAGTGAATTCGTTAGCTACAAAGGAACTATTAGTTTATAGAAATCTGATAACTGGTTAAAGAGCTGCAGGTTGTCAAACATCTGAACATTTTCTGATTTACAAAAACAAGGCAACTAAGATATGAGCATTTAAAGTTCAATCATCTTCATATTGCATAATGCGATTCGTTTCACATAAAAACAAGCTCGATCAGCTTCTTCATAAAATTTGTTGTGAAAGAAGGCTTTATAGCAAGTACTGAGTTAACATCCTCTTTTTACATCTAACAAACTTCAATCAACAACAATTTAGTTAAAATGACTCAAAAAGAAATAAAAAAACACTTAAAAATGCACAGGCTCTTATCGTAAATGCTAGAGTTAATGAAAAATTGAAATATTTACTTTATTCCACGCATCATCTAACACAATATTTTGAGAGAACTGCTGTTTCTGCTACCTATATTCTCAAGGGATAATTATAAAGCTATGTATCTCAAGACACGATTTTATTGTAGCCTGTCGACATGCTTCAAGCTTGCAAATGAGAAACGGAAGAAGACATATACACTGCAAATCTCTGATCTTAAAATTGAGAACTGTGATACAGTTTCGAGAAAAAATCTCTTGAAACAAGCACAATTACATTTTTCCGTGTGGTAAGCAGAAAGATCTAGCCCAGAATTCTTGATTAGGAGTTTTTCACTTGATTAGTACCTTTTTGCTTAGAACAAATTTACAGTTCTTCGCAAGGATTCTTAATTAGAATATTTTTACTTGGTTACTAAGATTTCTCAGAATGAGCAGATTCGGATACTTATTTCAGTTCAAGTGAAATTTGATTGGAGAACAATTGGTATCCTTGAAACAAGTAATTGATGCGAAGAATTGTAAAATTCTTCTGCCACAGCTTCGCAACTAATTAATGTTTTAACATAAAGAATTGCAGACTTTATGGTGGCTGTCAAATGATATCATTGCGGTATAGGGACAGAACAAAGTTTACTTTATAACATGGCCGGTGCAAAACGTAACGGGGCAGCTACTTTTATTGAAGCAAATATCAACGGGGCAGTGGCTTTTTATGAGCTCAAGATGAAATTTGAAGTGTACAACGTCTTATTTTGAGGGCAAAGTTGTGGATCATGCAAGCAGAGAAATGCTTCGAAGGATTTTTAGATGAAACAAGTTTCCTTGTTTTGCTCGTATCAGTCATATCTCTTAATCTTCAAGGAAAATTTTTCGTTGAAAAACATTCGTAAGCACAAGAAGTGATTTTTTTATGGTCTTTGGTTGCTTCATCGGTGATACGTATTGTAAAACATCTTTTGTTCATGAATACAGGGCAGATACATTTTTAAGGACTGTAAGGAAAGGGCGATGGGGCAATTAGTTTTTCTGCAATAATTTCATACGGGGCGAGTAGATATTTTCCCAAAACGTATTCTTCTCCACCGGCCATGTCATATGATAAATTTTGCACTGTCCCTTAACAGTCTTATTTGTGTTGAAATTCATGCCAACAGTATTTTTGTTTGTTTCTTGAATGTAACAATTTTCAAGGAAAAATTTCCTTGTTCTGAGACTAGACTGTTTTTCTTCTTTTTTTGAGAATTCAAGAATACTTTTCATAAAACTTTAAAGTATCGTAATTTCGAAATTATTTGACGCAACGTGAAATAATTTCCACGAAAACTATAGGATATGAACTTACAACAGGGTATCAAGCAAAAGTCTGTCAGCTTTATGATTTAGAAATTTGATGACGTCACATCCTGAAATGAGCTGAAATATAAGATCCGCTGTAATTTCAAAAACTATTCAAAACTCCTGAAGAGTCCAACGGTGAAATTATGGATAGATACCCAAAATTTCTTTTAAGCCATTAAGTTAGAAGAACTAAGTCGGAATTTTACACCCACTTCTTTACGCTAACAGATAATTACAATATGAATATGAGGACAACACTTGCTTTGAATAAATGACAGTTTTTTGTACGAATGGATGATAGAAACGACAAAAAAGTCACACGAATGATACTTCAGATCAAAGAACGCGTATCTGTGTAACTTACACTTGTAGACGGACAATAGTTTCCTTTAAGGCTCTTCTCCATATCCAGCGTTTTGAGCGTGCGGGCGCTGCGACCAAGATTGATTCCTTCGGTAGCGATTGCAAGCGCCCGCGATGGGAGTTGAACTTGTTCCTACTCCCAAAGCGCCCAAAAATCGGTCGCTTGCGATTAGATTGATCGCTGAATTTCATCAACTGCGCATTCTCCTATTTGGTCGCAGCGCCCGCGCGCTCAAAACGCTGGCTATGGAGAGCAGCCTTTAGTGGTTCCTAGTTGTGGATATCTCGTTTAATGAATTGGTATCATCAAAAAGGACAATTCAGCGTGGTTACAGTGAAAGCATAACACCAAGCAATCACTGATTAGTGGCAACTTTATCACTGAATCTACCAAATACGGTATTTCATTAATTATTAATGGGAATAGTTGAAAATGTCATAAAATTGAATGAGAAACGTTTTCACTGACAATCAGTTCCTATCATCTGGGATCAAGCATGTCTGAACTTCGTATTTGTTTCAACTTCTTGATAATCCTGGCAATTGTAGCTTTGATAGGAGCTGAAGGTTCCAGCTTCACATCGATGAGAGAAAATCATGTTTTGAAAGGAAGAATTTTGGAAGAGCATTACATACAGTCAGAGGTGCAATGTTGTTTGAAATGCTTACGAAAGACTGAGTGCAAAGGAGTTAATATCTTGAACGGTGAGTTTATTTGAAACATTCGTTTCTTTCTGAGAAAATCGCTTCATACGAAAACAATACGAAACAACGGAGGGATTGGGGCCAAGTTGCTTGTGAATCCTATGGAACAAACCACAAGCCATTAGCGAACTCAAGTGTTCATCCTTCTGAGGTCGGTAAATGAATACCCGGAGGTACCTCTGGGCCAAAGAATAGACGCTGCGTGCAGACTATAGTGGCGCAGGTCCACGCCAACTGTGTGCCTATAACCTCTTAGCAAATGATCATTGCTTGTTTGCTTGCATACCAAGGTTACTATGAAAGTAGCTTTCAGCACTCATGTTAATACTTTGAAACCAGACAATAATTTCAGTGCCAAAAGAGACATCTAAAAGGAGCTTGAAAATTTGTAGCTTCTTATCGTCTTGCATACATTTTATACAAATTTTCGACACTTTTAAAGAAGACCTTTACGAATGTTAAAAACTTTAAAAAAATATTTTTATAAGATATTTATAAATATTTATAAGATTTGGAATGTATGCTTTTTAAATTAATCATCAGTAGATGCATAAAATGTCGAAATCTGTCCTTTTTGTAGAACTGGATTTGATTGACGCATCAATAACTGGCCAATCATTGACGAGCCTGTTTTACATACACCATCAAGCTGGCAAATGTGTCACTCTGACACGAGACAAAGTAAAATTTGTCCTGACATCTGCATGCACTGATCTCTTTGCGTTGACGCAGTCCTCGAACTTGTTCCATGTCCCTACTAAGAGATGTGTCAAGCCATATGCAAATGTTCGAAATTCGTACATAACTGTCACTCACAATTGCAATAACTGGACCCAATGGGAATCGTTGAAAGACAATTCCTTGTATCATATTCTATTCAATAAATGCGTACACCCTCAAGATGGACTCGCAACTCCCGGAGAGAACTGGTCCATCATTCTTTACAAAACTTGTGGAAGGATGGGAAAATTGTTTCCATTTGAGCAAGGTTAGAATTTAGCACAGGGCGTCCCAAAAGTAATATGCTCTGTTTTGTACGCAGGGAAACCAGTATGCTCCTTTCTGTTTATTGCTTGTTATCTTTTGGACGCTGCGTAGCTTCTTTGGCACCGCGGTGGTGGACCTGTACATGCGTCATGAAATGCGAAGGAGAGGAACTGCGAAGGAGGGGAGAAAGGAGAAGAAAGGAAAGAAAGGATACTTAATTTCTTTCTTTTCTTTTCTCTCCTCCTTCGCATCTTCCTTGCTTCCCATGTCCTCACCTGCACATCTTTTCTCCTTAGCATTCCACCAAGTATGTGCAATCCCACCACCGCAGTGCCAATGAAGGTACGCAGCGTCCAAAAGACAGAAAGAAGAATACTGGTTTCCCTGTGTTTAGTGGTCACTGTAGAGGAGATGTAGTTGTAATTGTATCGGTCTTAACAAAGCTGCCTAGGTCAGGTTTGAACTTAAAGTCTGAGGCCTTGTTCGAGTCAATCTGTGATAACTTGCCGATTTATGGCACAGGAAACGCAACATAAGTGATTGCTTAAAAAGACAGAACTTCTATTGGTCGCCAGCAGTCTCAAAATCAAGTATATTGCTCAAGAAAGGATTCCAAAATTGCGTTGTACTTAATTTGTTCTGCATTTATCAAGTGATATTGCTGTTTATATGAAAATCAATGATGTCAACCCTTTAACATTGCAGAAAAAATTGAATACGACGCTAAAATATCTTCCTTCAGACCTTGCTTGATTTTGAAACTGCTGGAGAACATAAGTGCGGCTTTGGCAGCAACCACTTAATTTGCCTTTATTCTGTCATAAATCAGCAACCACTTGTCAGATTGACTCAAATAAGGTCAAAAACTCTAGGTCGAGGCCTGGCCAATGCAACTGTGTAAACACCATGACAATTGAATCTGCAGCTCCTCCACAGCAGCCACTGAAACGGCGCACAGTATTTTTCGGACATCGTGTCTGATATTCACTTATATTATAAGCATAGTGGCAAAATTCACTCAAATTCGATTCTAACCAATAAGGTATCAGTATTCCTGTTGACATAGATCAGTTACCCAAATATGGTTTGGCACCCCTTTTGTCTTTGCAAGGCTATGCTTATCAAAAGATTAAACATGCTCTTATATTCCTCTGGATCTTAAAAACTTAGAGATTTGCATCGTCGTGTACAACTAAAAAACTGGTTAGTGCACGGGCTATATGAAACACGGAATCAAAGATAAGATTAACGCATATCATCGAATCTTCTTAGTTCATTATTTCATTCTTGATACATCGAGTGCCATCTGCGAGCACCACGCGTCACACAATGATGTGACCATGAGCCACTGTGCCACAAAACGTTTCAATAATCTTTATTCGCAAATAGTTTCATGTGACATCAAACTGAGATCAAAGCTGACGGATATCAAACAAGGAGAGACAAAATTGGCTAAAAGTCTTGAATACATTCTCTTTTCTAGTTAACTTTGTCAAATGCCAGTTAATGTCAAAGGATGGATCTTCTTCAAGAGAAAACAAATTTGAAAAGAAGCAAAACTGGAAATATTTTGAAATGCAATAGTGGCACGTGAAAGAAAGAAAGAAAGAATAATTGACCTCCAAGAGGTCTATGTATCAAATTCTGTTTGTCTGTTTATTTGTATGTAGTAGTTTGGCGTTGCTAGGAATACTAAACCGCTGGTGTTATGAAAGGTTATAGTGTCGTTGATCTTAATCCCCTTCAAATTACGAAAAAAAGTTGGGTACATAGTGTACATCAATTGCTGAGGATACGACCATGTGCCAACCATATGCATGGGTTGTTGGGTAGCCTACGTGAGTTAGCTTTCTGAAAACAGGCGGAACAACCCCATCCAATATCCATTCACATGTCATGTACCCCCTGAAATGTCCCGAGAAAACTGCGGAGTAAAGCTTTAGGCCATAAAATTAGGATAAAAGGTGATGTTTGCAGAGGAGCTGTGAAGACAATGAATTACGTCCCAGCTACAACGACAAAAACAACATTCTTCATGATTGAATTGAATTGCCAACCAACACTTAATGCTCCTGCACAACAACGAATTTCCACTGTAGGGTATGAAAACATTGGGAGGAATTGATTGAGTCTGATACGCTGATGCAATCTTACGAGGTTGCTGAAATTATGTTTAATCCCAACCAACCAAATTTCCCGTCGATGCTGGGTATCAAAAATGACCAATAAAAACGCAACATTCAATAACCTAGTTTGGTCTAAGCTAGTTTAGTCTTCAAATGTGAATGGGGTATAACATCTGAACGAAATGATTAAATGTTGTCTGTGAAAATGTGCAAAAATATAATAATTAAATTTTCATGTAAAACGAAGGCATTGTTTATCTCACAGCAACGGGACAAATACACTTTTGCGGACACAGCTTTCAAGGAAAACAGAGCTTGAATTGAATTATATGCCTTGTGATAAAAAAGAACTCTATTGTTAGAAGTTATTGTTAATTGGATTGTTCAACAATAGCAATAATAATCCGATCATCTGATTGGATAATTCAAAGCTGGATCTTGATGCGATTGATTCGAGAGGACGTCGAAATGTTTCGAACAGGGCCTAAATCTTCAGCAGGAAGGAGTAACCGACAGATTGTTCTGTTTGCCTAATTTGGGGTTACCACCCCCAAAGCCCCGCTGATTCAGTCAGCATAATGCATTTTCGATCCATAGTCGATTCAAAACAAGTCACTGGGAAATATTAAAACCGTGTCCGCTAAATTGAAAACTAGCCCAAAGCAACACAATAGAACAGTCCCAAAGAATATGCATTTTAGCTATTCCACAAAAGAGTACGGATTGATCCATGTTTTGTTTGGATTGAGTGGAATTAGAGCTTCTATCAATGTTTGTTCACACTCAAAAAATTAACAAAATGTGTAGAGGAGGAAAATAAAGATTTTATCTCCCTGGTATATAGATATCATTCAATTCACACTCTCTCTTTAACAAGCCAACAAGATCAATTAAATCATTCCTTCCCTCCTTCCTTCTCAAGCTTGGCGACTCTATTTTTGAGTATGTCAACAATGTCGATTTTCAGGTCTTACTTTTTGCTACAAGGTGTCCAAAAACGTGCCCCATTCATATGGTTCAACAAATCTTAATCAGTTCAACATAATTTTTCATCAAGATCTGACAGCGCCTTGACATGTGGAAGTATTGCGGAGGAACTTTATGTTCCATTGTTATGTTATTGATACAGTTACATAGGAAAGACTTCAGCTTAGAGCCTTAGGCTTTGTTTTAGCCAATGGGATATGTGGTTGCTGATTTATGGCACAAGAAGGTAAAAACATTGATAGCTTCAAAAACAGCACTTTCTCTCTCATTGTTCTCCAAAAATTCCAAAACCAAAGTAGATATTGCATAAGTTTTCTATTGCTGTGTTGGAAGTTTTCTACAGTTTCAAAGGGTTCATCGTATGTTTTACTGACAAGAGCAATAACTTTGAGCCATTTTCACATGCAGAAAAATGCGAAAATACAAAGCTGGAACCAAATTTTTAAATTTGAAATGATTTAGACATTCTTAGTGAACAAACAAAATGCTGTTTTGAAGCAGGCAGCCACATATGTTGCCTTTCCTGTTCTATGAATCACCAGCCACTAGTCTAATTGGCTAAAACAAGGTATCAAACTCTAAGTTGCAGCCGGTCCTGCACAACTTTACCATGAACACAACAACAGATTGTACAGCTCCTTCGCAGCAGCCATACAAATGGCGCACGATATTTTGTGGCGTCCTCCACATAATTCTACATTTTTACTAAAGCGTAACTCTAAACTGAACTGCCATGCTCGATGCCTCACAGGGCCGCGGAGAGGACTTATGGGCCCCCGGTCAAAACGAAACATTGGTCCCTGGTAAAGCGAGTTGTGAAAGGTATGCTGGAGGCGCATCCATCTAGGGGGGTACAGGGGCATACTCCCCCGGGGCAATTTTTAAAATCAAGATTGTCAGAATCACTCTGGTAGCTATTTGCGCCTCTAAATACAATTATCATGTCACCGAACTTGCCAATGATTATACACAAGGATCAAAATTTGATAATAAGTTGCCTCTTATTGATTTTCAATACATTATAGCAACTTGAGAAGTTAATGGGGTTCTTCTTCATCACGAACCTGGCAGAGACCGGCATTTGAGTCATATTTGAAAATCTGAGTTATCATTCATGGGCCCCTATGGCCATGAGCCCCAGGTTTTTGACCCCCCAAACCCCCTCTCCACGGCCCTGATGCCTCGTATTGAGATCTATTTTGTGAGATATTCAATTGCCTTAGCTTAATTTTCAAATTTAAAAAATGAGATTATAATACACCTTGAAGATTTAATTTTCATAACCAGAACACCTGCAAGATGTAATTTGTTAACAGTCACATATAGAGCCACCGCAAATTTCATTGAAAAATCACTATTGTATAAATATACACTTCTAAAAAATACAATTGTCAATCATATCTAAAACCTTTTTGAGGAAATTTTAATTAGTTTGGATGAAAGTAATAGATGATGTGAGAAAAAACAAATTTTGCGGCTTAAAAAGACAAAATTTTTCCTGAAAAGAAAACTCTTTGAAACAGACCCCAGCTGTTTTCTTTTGCAAATTTAGAGCATATGGGGATTTGAAGATAATATGCCTTGGTTAAATATTAGTTGAACTCAATTTTCTTAATTTTCGTCAAGATCTGACAGTCTCTTGACATGTGGAAGCATCGCATAGATGATGGGCGGCAAGATGCAAAGTTCCATCATTTCAAGAAGAAAGATCAGAGGAATGGAATCAAGAAAGAAACTGTTTAAATGCTCTTCTAACTAAAGAGAAGTGAAATTTACCAAGCGCTTTATCCCCTTTGAGATAGATGATTCGCGATATGAAGAGCACATGTGAAAGAGAGCGACATCTATCAACACAAGAAATCAAAGGAGAGAGTTAAGGAATCTATTTGTGTGTTGCCTTTTTGCAATCGACAAGACGTGGCATTTACCAAGGACTAGGTTCCCACTTCATCGGGAATTTCTTGTTGTTTTCAAGCACAAGTGACCTGCATCTGCTCCAATTAAAGAGAAGTGAGAAAAAAACAGGAACTTTGTCCCACTTCATGTCAAAAATGCTTGATGGTCTGTAGAGCACATGTGAACAAAGCAACATACATCTACAGGGGAAGTTAAAAGAAAGAGTTCAGGAAACTATTTGTATGTTTTCTGTAATCAGTATGACTTGGCCTTAAGCCGAGGATTGGTTTCTTCATACATCGGGAATTTCTTGATATTTTAGAGGATAAATAAACAGAAATCAAGAGCAGGGATCCGAAGACTGAGTTACGGAATTACATAAGTGTGAATTTTTACTACTAACTTTTGATAAGTATTTGCGATTGATAGGACAAAATTAGTCAGACAATCAATCGATCAGTCAGTCAATCAATCAATCAATCAACCAGTCAACCAACCAGTCGATCAATCAATCAATCAACCAACCAATCAATCAATCTAACAAAGATATGATTTCAGGCTTCTCTTCAACCTTCAAGAAAGATCAGATAAAAGAGAGATGCTTATCAAGAGCTCTTTTGAGAAGAAAAAAATCAAGGATTGATGTAAAGGGACGGCTTTTGCAATCTTGCAACTAATAACTTAGCTTACCTGCAGGAAAATCAATTAACAGCCGAACGCTATCTAGCAGTAACCTTCGTATATCTTTAAGTAGAAAAATATAAGGATTGAATTTAAACAGCTATTTTGATGTTCACTGCAATAATTATCAAGTTTTTTATTGATTCTCTATCTTCATAACTGAAAAAAACTGTGATACGTATCTCCAAGTGTATGCATAATCTGTTCAAACAATGTTTTGTTACAGTAGCAAATAGCTTTATGGCGATATAACTATCTCCTTGCCTTTGCATTTGAAACCGCTTAGCTCTCTATTATTACCGAAACATAAGATTATCGGATACTATAAATAATACATGCAAGGTGGTGAGAATAGCCAATTCGTTACTTCGACTTGAATGTACTTGTTTCTAAAATCTCATGGAACATCCTTTCATTTGGGACCATTTGTAAAGGAGCAATACAGAATGCGCCAGTGAAATTTTCAAATCACAAACTACAATGCATTGAACTGCCACCATGCCTAATTTAATGATCAATCAAAAATGCGATGAATTGAATGTAGTCTGAAGAGAGACAGGATAAAAGGACTTTCATAAACGGAAAGATAAACTCAAAAAGACATTCGATGTATTACACCATGTTCTCCTACCGAGAATTTGCTCTGCTGCAGCATGAAGGCACAATTAGGTTCTGCAAGACTACAAGACTATGAAAGACAATGTTTGGTAAAAAGATGGTCAAACCAACATGACAGCCAATAATCTTTGATCAAACACAACACAACTTGTTATCTCCATGCTAAACGAAAGAACGTTGAGATACGAGCCGAAGAAGAATACAGTGTTTCAACCAAGTTTTCAAAATTAGGGTAGAACTCTTAACGATAACATACAAGAAGAGAATTTGATCAAAAAGAACAGGCCAAGAGCAGAGTAAAGAAACTGGAAAATGTCGTCATCACTAACAATATCAATAGCGGCAAACATGTTACAATGTTCTTCAATATGTTTCAATTCACTTGGAATATATCTTCTAAAGAAAAAGGATCCAGTTTGGACACGAAATGGAATGATCTTGGCTAATTTAAGCATTTCTGAAATCATAAATGCTATATTGCTGTTGGGGTTTTCAGTGCTGCTCAGGATAAAGAAAGACAACAAATTGATGAATCACGCATTCCATGGCCTAACAGATTTGACAGTCTTTATGAACATGAAATGGTATTTTGCAATGTATGTCATGATAATCGATCGCTACCTTGCATGTAAATACCCTCTGAGGCATAGAATCCTCGTGACAAAACGTCGTATTTTCATACTCTGCGTCTCGTTATGGCTGTTAGTTACCTTCGCATGGATCATTGCAAAGGTTGGCACATCGGTACAATTAACATTTAGAACACACAGTATAATATGGTTTATTCTCGATGGCATCTTTATGCTCCTATTCCTGCTAACTTATGGAACTATTTTTCACAGGATTATTAAAAGCAAACGACTTCAAACGCAAAGCAGCAACTCTTCGCAACAAAGTAACTATCCTAACAGAGCAACAGGAAACAAAGCTTTTTATGGAGTCGTGGGCCTAATTGCGTTGACATTCTGTGTATTTGTCATCATCCCGCATCTCATTCTGCTGTTAGGAAGTACAAATATCGGAATCACAATGTACTCTGTCGGATTTCTTGTTGATCCAATCATCTATATTTTCATGCGAAAAGATCTGAGAAGTGAACTGAAGAAAATGTTTAGATGTTGCAATTAAGAGACATATCAATGGATGACTCGAAGTTTAATCTAAATTATCACGAGAAAAGAGCTCAAAAAATGATCGAAACAAAGTGTTTAGATGTTGTTGTTTCAACGGCAAGCACATATGCAGGACTTCAAGCCTAATTTGATTTTCACAAGCAAAACCCTAAGAAATGACTTTTTGCGAAATTGTTTAGATGTTGCAAGTAAGAGACATGTCTATGGATGAGTCGCAGTATAATCTAAATCTTTACGAAAAAAGGCCCAAGAAATGACTGACAGAAAGTGCTTAGATGTTGCAGTTTAAGGGACAAGTATATGCAGAACTTCAACTTTAAACATGTATGTATTTCTTGCTAGAAAACTGTCTTCTCTTGACATTAGTTAAGAAATAGCGCTGCTGTAGAGATAGACTCCTGTATACAATACAATATGACTAATAACAACACAAGATTTACTCCGATGCCAGGAAATAAAGGTAAATATTCATCCCGCGCGAGGGTATATTAATCCCGCGGGAAATAGCATGGAGGACATCTCCCGAGCCGTTCAGCGAGCAAACTACCGGCGACACATTCCATGTTTGATTCCTTTATAATATATCAGAAAAATAAAAAAAAAAACTGCATAATCAACAGTTGCAGTTCTCGATCTAACCTTGAAAACCTATTCAACCAACCCAATAGATCTTAAAATAGCCCACTGTATTTGAGAATACATCTTATGGCCAGGGAAAGCAAAGCCAAAGAAAATAATGGCGTGTTCAGATTTTACTCTGGCCTGTCTATAGGCGTCATATCTCTAAGGTCATTAACAATTATACAGGAAATGTATGCTCTAGGCCTCCCAAAATTATTCCTCATCGAAATATCACAAAAATCGACTGTCAAACCAATGATAAGATTTTCCATTTGACTTGCTTTGTCAATAACCCAAAAAATATTTCAAAATGACAAAAGTTGTGTTTATTTAGATGCAACATGACAATACGCTAAAAACTCTTATTTTGATGGCCACAATTTTCAGATTTTCCATCAGCTCTAATCCTCCAATGATGGTGTGTTTCTTTCTGTCATCTATGATCAAATGAAAAAATTTCACTGGCCAATCAGAGCTTTTCTCAGTATAATTCCAACCCAAGTTATCCTAAAAAGAGCTAAAGAGCTTATCTTTAAACCAATCACAAGATCCGTTATGATTTGATAAAAACATTGATTGATCGATTGATTCAATGATTGATTGATCGATTGATTCAATGATTGATTGCTCGGATTGATTTCCTTGCTGACAGAAATTTGCAGGTCCGTCTTGTGATAAAATCTGGTGATTTTTCAAACAGAAGTACTTTTGCTTGGGTATTCTGTGTCTAAATTCATATCTTTGTATTCATTATGTCCATTCGTCTTTCTCGTTCACTTCTGTTTTCGTAAATACTTGCACCACCAATCGCATATACGTTATTGCCAACATTATCACGTCCCGCCTTTTTCAAACAGCAAAATGAAATGTTCAATTTTTTCCTTAAATCTTCCCTCACAAAGATATAAATAAGAGGGTCAATAATATAATTTATCTGAAGTAACATTAATCCAATATCTTGGAGACCAATGATTGAAAAAATAATTTCTGGAATGATCACCAGTAAAATGTAAGTCACAAATATTAAACCAACAATCAGAAGAAATTTTCTATTCAAATTAGGATTTCTCCTGGAAGCAGAGTTCGAAACAGGGTTCGACTCAGGGTTCGAAGTATGGTTTGATCCATGGTTCGATCCAAGGCTCGAAGAGAAACGCCTGGCACTTTTTCGAAACTTGGCATAAATTGTTCCGTAGGTAGTAACAAACGTAAGTACAAACATTGAATCAATTGTGAACCACACAAACTTTTGCTCCATGAAGTACTTCTTGGTAGTCTCCACAAAATAGAGAATAACACAAATCATCGCAGAGGATGTCCATAAACACATGATAACCAAACGCATCCTGTAGCCCGTGGCTTTCACTTTTTATCGAAATGGGAAATTAATGGCGAAAAATCGGTCCAGAGTTATCAGAAACATCGCGAACATCCAAGCAAGGTTTACCGAGTAAAATACGACATTCAACTCTCTGCTATAAATGATTCTGAAGTCTGTAAAATGAATTTCCATGATTGTGGTTGCACAATAAACCAATGATATGACAATTTCAGCGATGCTTAAATTGGCGATTGTCAAGTCATGATTGCGAAGGTATCTGCAATTCTTCATCAGCAAGTGAAGTCCAACAGAATTTAGAAGTATCGTTGCAGTTTGCGTTATATAATACCCAATTGTTAATGCATCCGCCATCTTTGCCTCCGAACGCTCTTTGATTTATTACAGCAGGAAATGACTTTGGTATGAATAAACTGGGGATTATCTGCTGCACGCAATCACAGATAAGGCAGAGCTTTGTGATAATCGCTAATGAGAAATGAAATGCCTTTATAGTTAACGGCAAGCGGTTTGTTTTTGTTGCCATACAAATAAGATTAGAGCTCATTGCTGATTGGCTGGCAGTTGCAGCACACTTTGTGAGTATTGTCAATTATCTCTAAAAAATTTGATAGGCAGCAATTGTGAAGCTTTGAATAGACTTTTTAGCTATTCTACAAAAGAATTTGGATTGGGCGTACTTCTTATACAGTTTATCCGAAAGGCTCGATTGAATAGTGTTTGAGCTTCAGTCACTATACCCTGTTACCAGAGACTCAAAATTATTTTGGCTTGGCTCTGATACGCAGGATATAACCACCAATAGACAGTAGAGCTTTTAGCTATTTTGAAAAGAGTCCGAATGCCGAATCGAACAATATTTTGCTACCTATGTAGAATTTTCGAATGTGTACAATGTCAGTGGCAACGCCACTCAATCGAACCTTCTGTATAGATCCTGAAATTAATATCGCTGGAATCATTGCCTTAAGAAGGATAGCTTAAAAGTCAGCTGCTGATCTAAGAGTTCATTGTGAGCATGGTCTGACAAACTACTCTCAACACGTAATATCATGCATATGGTGTTCGAAGCAAGTCTTATACAACCAGGAGATTATTCAATATTTGTGTTCAACTAAAAAGATTGCCGTAGATCTTTGTTTTAAAAACGACATGATAAACAGATTGTCGAAATCCAGCAGTTTTGAAGAACATCATCTCCTTTTTCGTGTCAACTCATTAATTTATTTTCTCTACACTTCTCTTTTCTATTACGACTGCTAATAGGTGGTTGATTAGCTTATTGTTAACTCAAATAACGGTGTTGATTAAAACTAGAATTTTGAAGCAATCATCATCAAAACAATGGATTTAGAATGGTACTGTCATGCAGCTGATTGGCTGATGAAAACAATGGAATTCTAAAGTATTTCTGGATACTTTGTTGCCGTATTCTTCTAAGGTACAAAATGGCCCCTGCTTGTATTCAGCGGACCAAAGAGAATTGCAACTGTTGAAAAAATTCGTTATTATTCAGAGTTTGGCTAATACTCAAAAGGCTGAAGCTTTTGGAAATTTCCTTCTAATTTCCTGAGAGCTGGAAAAATATCTAGGTAAGATTTGATTCATGAAAAATCCGTATCTTGGACATGCGTGAAAGAGGCCGAAAATCCTCCAGCTAAAATCACAAAAAATCACTTCATGCAAATATATTTCTTTCTCTTGAAGAGTTAAGTATCAAATCTTTACATTTTATAAATGCAGTTACGAAAATAATCTGATACATTCGTAAAATTACTCTTAAGCCTTGAGAAAAATGGAATGTACGTTGCTCTAAATGCAGAGATCACTTGTTCCTCTTTCGGGCACTTTGAAGTGAAGGAAGTTTCATAAATCGTATTTTTCCAATAATCATAGTGCTCGGAAAAATAGCAGAAAAACAAAAAAGACAATTCAGCCTTTCGCCAGTTCATTCAAGTATTTTCTGCATAAAGAATTTTCAAACATGTGCAATTCTTTTTGGTTCATCCAGCATTGTAGCCAACACTGGAAATTTGAAATGAATACCCAGCTTATATAGTCACAACGGGTTCCCTTGATTCAACCCTCCATGGAGATACTATTTCACAGCAAACATCGTTCTAGTGGACCATAATTAATATGAACAGAAACATCAAAATATGACCCTTATAACCAGACTTGTTGAAAACCAAGTACCTTCAAATTACATATATACAGTATAAACAAAGTAGATATAAGCTAATGTATTTGATTTCAACTAGTCGTTCTCATTACAGTCAATTTGTGCTATGCCATAAAAGTCATGTCCCTCAGTATTAAAACATTTATAAGAACAAATCATTCCTCTCAGAGGTACAATTCCACAGTTGTTCTTTGCACCGAGTATCTACGAGTTAAAAACAATTTTAAAGTAAATGCTAAAAATTATTAGCTATAAGCTGAAAATTTTTTTATTTTCTCTTTATGATCCATTAAGATTTAAAAAATATATTACTCCTTACGCAGCTTACAGCACAGCAGACTACAATGACGATACCACAGGGAGCAAAAGACAATGATTATGACTACCCTGTGTTATGGTCGTTACATAGAAAAGGTGGGTGTATCTGGAAAACTGCACCATTCCGGGCACCATCCATTCGCAAAATCACACCAAAAAGACTACAGATTCTTAAAAATAGTTTTTGGGAGCTATACGAGTCAACCATTTCTGAACTTGAAAATACTTCTACTATTAGCCTAAAAGCTACTCTCGTACAGAAAGTGTAAACTGCATTGTAAGTAACAGTACGTTTAACGGTCTCAATGAGTATAATTAACTCTCTCAGATGAATACTCAAACAATATTAATCAAAAGCTCTTCGATAGAACTCAAGAGATCTTCACCAATCTACTTACGAGAGCAGAGATTAGGCATTACGACGAAGAATGACCCTGATTTATTTCAGGAATCTGACAAACGAACTAACAAGAGGAACAAGGAAAGACGCTATTGTCTTAAAACACATTCACATGTATTGCTATTGGAGCAATATCACCAGCAAAACAAGCCAAGAGCTACACAATGCTATCCACATACAAAATCAAGGGTTTCAAAGGACAGGAGTGATGGATCATGGATCATATGACCTCTGTCAGCAGATTCTGTACCACCAACTAAACGATGCATGAAATGTGTTACTGAGCAAGCACAGAAACATTTCGGAAAGACTAGAACTGTTATAGACGATTGCACTATGGCGATGAGGAATTTTTTACCAAGATGCATTGCGTTCGAATTGCAAATCTTTTTGATTTTACAAGGATTCGATCAAAAAACACAATGCTTATAGGTAAAAAGCTCCCCGCCACCATCTTTAGCGCAATCGTCTCTAGTCATTGTTTTTCACAAAGATATTACATCCACCATGACACGTACGAACTTGCACTAATGAACTTCTCTCTTACAAGCATGCTTGAACAGTTTACTATTGAACTGTAATTGTGTCATACGTAGTGGCAACTCCCTTATAATATGTCGGTTCTCGATATGAATGTTACGTAGCCTATTAATCTTTCCATTTTAAATAGTTGGCCCTTGATGAGTAAAGAGAAAATATGAACTACTCAACTAGGCCATGAGGTATCCTGTCCAATGCCTCAATAATAGAGCATTATGAATAAGCAAAGTGTCAGGCACTCACATCAAAACAAGTTAATAATGTTACTCCATATAGCGAATGCTGTAAACTCACCTGAGAAAAACTTCTTCATCCATCCTTGATAAACTGGGGGATTTATCTCTGAGAAGTAAAGGCGCAACAACAAATACTTTGTTGCATCAAATCAGGCAATGGGACTTGAATAACCATTAATTCGTAACCAAGTCCCTGCTCTGAAATACCTTGATGCCATGAAGATACGAATCAGATGTAAAAGAAGAGATCAACAAAGAGACTTACCTTCCTTGCATCAACAAATCTTACACATTCCAACCACGTATTTAGAAATGGATCACCACAAACGACACATTCGCTAGCACCAGCAAGGATCTCTTGCGCTGTTTGGTTGTATTTCACTTCGATTCTCATATAAGAGGAACTACAATTGAATATAAATGTGATTAGATCTAAATTGATTTGAAGAGGCAATCACTCTATCAACTAATTAATGAATTAATGGATGAATGAATCAATCAATATAATCAATCAATTAATTAATTAATCAATCAATCAATCAATATAATCAATCAATTAATCAACTAATCAATCAAACAATCAATCAATTGTTCAATTAACTAACTGATCAGTTAATCAGTCAAACAATCAATTAATCAGTTAGTCCACAATCAATAAGTCACCAAAGCGTTAAAGACCCATTGCTAACCGTGATCCTTTGTGGCACCAAAGGCGATTTACACACCATCTGAAAGTCCTTTTTGGCCTAAATTGCCTTTGTCTTGCTTTTTATTCGGCACACAAAGGATCATGGTTAGCAATGGGTCTTTAATCATCAGACAACCTAATGACCTCTAGAACAATAATATGATATTTCGATTTAATTTCACTGAAGATTTATAATTCAATCAGTTGACCGGCTAATCATGTTATCCATCAGCAGAACAATTAACCAATGACTAGATCAATTAATGAAAAACTTTGATCAAGTGACAGGCAATCAAATTCATCCGTGAGTGAATGTTGATCTAGATGAATTTCCAAACTCGTTAACAACCTAATCATTTGGTGGTAACAAGGAAGAAAGACAACAGCAAGACAAGTACATGAAAGAAAGGCTACATTTTTTTGCCTGAAATGCCTGAACCTATTTCGATATAAATATTTTTAATAAAATGAATCATCTTACGTATCTCTTAGCTCCATTATTATAAACCTTGCTACAAGTTCCTAAAAAAGAAATAAATGTTAGATATAATTGCAAATATCGAATTTAAAAGTAAAGTACATAGAATCCAAGAGTCAAGCAGTAATCAATAGTGAATGCTTTGCAACATGAATTGATATTGTTTCTGATTCTCCTGTCCTTCTACACTCTTCAAATGGAGCGTTCTCATGTAGAAAAAATTCCCAGGAGGGCACATACCTGGTCAAATCTATTCACTTCATGGCAAACTAATGAAGAATAGAAAACTTGCCACTCCTCATTTTTCAGCAAACTTCTAGAATACCAAGGCGAGATAGGTGAAGTAAAAATAATCAAATTTTCTATCCGAGTCACTAAAATCGACTTGTTTCATCTTAAAGCCTTGTTTTCATTAAATCGTAATTCATTGATCATCGCCGATGCTGTGAGACAATGATCGACGATGAATTACGATTGAATGAAAACCAGGCTTTAATGGACAGCTTTGGTAGCTCTTTGCAAACTTTCTGCCCGTAAAAAGGTGATATTTTATTGGGTATAAAATGGCCACATACCTTTAACGGAAGGACTTCTTCATCCTGGCATGATTGAACTGGCAGATGTTGTATAAGATTGTTTTGTTCACAGTACAGCTCGTCTAGTGAAAGTCCTGCAAGCTAAGAAAGATAATTCTGTATATAAATATAAATTAAACCTTTTAGCGCTTCTTAGACTTATTATGTTGAGTCCTAGTAATCGCTACCACCCACTCATCCACCCCCCGATCATACTCTAAGCGCTTCTACAAAAGAGTCAGAATGGAACGATATCTTTATACTGGGTTTCCAAACAAGTTGTGTCCTATTTTTGGGGTTTCTACGGAGGAGCTGTACATTCTTTTGTTCGATTTATGATATGGTTGTGCAGGATATGCTTGATCCTAGGGTATGAGATCTTGTTTTAGCAAATCGGACCAGTGGTTGCTTATTCATGGCCAAGAAAATCGAAAAGTGATTGCTTCAAAATAGCACTTTCTTTGTTTCCGAAGATGTCAAAATCACGTAAATTTTGAACAAAAGGATTCTAACGTCGTGGTTTCATTTTTTGTACATTTGATAATTGTTCGGTGTTTTTGTGCTATCACTAAACGATACAATTATCCCTTTTAAAATGTAGGAAACATTCCAACACAACAACAGGGCCTTTTCTCTTGATCTAAAACAGGCATATTTCTGCAAACACATCGATCGTGGTTTGTGAACGTAAAATAAATGAACAAGAATACAGTATTTCCAATTAATTGTCTGATGTTTAGTTTTCATAAATATTTCAACTCACCTCACTAGGGAAGAAACACAAACAGTTTGCTGAAATGTCCAGAACTCGTAATTTACTACATTTTGAAAGACCCTGTAAGAAAATAAGGAAGTTAAAGATTAGACAGGTAGACAATTCAGCACAGGTATGTAAGGGGCTGTTAAATCCTTATTTGAACTGAAAAATTTTTGCATGCTACCATTTTGTTCTACCCTTCACATTCTTTATGTCTTAAGTTTCAGAATTATAGCCTCTGTTTTGTTTCAACAAAGTTTTTAGTTATGAAACCACTGTACTAAGGCACAATCCAGTAAAGTGAAAGATAGCTGCCTATTGTAAGTTTATGAATTGTGGTTTTCTTGACAAGTCTACCACTTTCCCACTATTAATCTGGATGGTATGAAGATTTGAATTTTTTTCAGGATTTTGCTTTGTAATCTCTTTGAAAACAGAAAATGCTGTCATTGTGAAAATGTTCAAGATGGTAAACAAGCAAAGTGTATCTCACATCCCATCCAAAAGTTATTCAGTTTAGCAACCATGATTTTAAGCCACCCTCCTTCGCAAATGATACCATCCCCTCAGTTATACATACATATATATACATATATGAAAAATGAAAAATCAAATTAACATACCACTGGGACAGTATCTATTTTATTTTTCTGAAGATATAACTTTTGCAGGTCTCTGAGGAAGGCAATTGCAGAAGGCAAGCTGAAAGAAGTAACAAACACCATCGGATTTGTCACTTAATTTATCAACATGTAATGACGCTATAATCATAATTTCAAAGGTCTTGTCTGTTTTCCATCAGGGGTCAAATAATGAATTGAGCATCAAAATGGTTATCAATTACAATGGTTATCAAATTCTTTGAATTATGGTAAGAATTCCGGAGCAATATGAATGCCTGTAAACTTTTCTAAATGAGAGATCTAAGGTAGGAAAACCATGTCAATCTGTTAATCTGTGGTATAATAAATTCTATAGATACCCATTGCTAGCGACTGTTTTATGTAATATATTGAACCAATATCTCTTTTGAAAGTGAACCAAAGAAATGCTATTATGGACTCTATCATTTATGCTGGTGGATGTGATTTAGATGCAGAAGTATCTTTTAGACAATGCTTTATACTTCTGAATGGTGTAAGAATCTAAAATGAAGAGCAATTCCTTACAATTTGACTTACCGCTTCAGATTATTATTGGCAGCATGTAACTCAACCAATCTTGAAAGATGGCAAACTTCTACAGGAAGCTCATTCAGTTCATTGTTGTCAATACTCAGATACTCAAGTGAAGATAATCTATCAAGGATGAGAAAAATATAAACACAGAAGCTACCTTTTTATAAAATCAGCAGCCTTATATGGAGACTTAAGCAATGGATAAAACTGCAGCTGGTACTCTGTGTTTATGTATCTGATAATAGCATTTGACAGAAGAAAACTTTCAGAAGAACAAATTGTACTAATAGTCATGTATATCCAAAATCTGTCCTACATCACAGAACTGAACAGACCTTACACAATTGAATTTAACAAGAATGCTCAAGAATCCATGAGAAACTTTAAAAAATTTTCAAGAAGCTTTCTCCTTCTGATACACATTCTGACGTGATGAAGTGTTGAATGGGAATTCTTTAGGAATGAAAAGAATTCTCAAGAATTCTTTAGACTTCTAAAGCAAGAAAGTAGTTTTAACGTATGCAAGTCTATGCAGTGTCATAACCATTGTTTTCAGCTTTTTGCATTACCTGTTTATCTCCCTTGGTAGCTCACTGATCTGGTTATTGTTCAAATTGAGAAGTGTCAAATTTGACAAACCAGCTACAAAGAAATAAAATGGTGATTTGAAAACCTCACAGGATCTGAGCAAAATTCTAGTTATGATATGGTGTTCATTGTTTACAGTTTTATAGCTGGGACTTCTTAGATTTGCCTGTTGACACCAAATAAAAGCTTCTTTGGGCACATCATCAAATAACTGCATTTGAATTCACATCTTTCACAAAATTTTAAGCTTTATGTCTCAAGTCTGTGATATGAAGTGGGGGCATTCTTACCACCACATCAGTGCTCTGCTTCATTATATGGATAGTCAGATGCAGATATAATAGAATCAACAATCATAAAAATGATAAACTAATCTGACTCACAAAAGATGGTTGGAGGTATGAGCTGCTTGATTTTATTATTGAATAGATGCAATGTCTTCAGTGAAACCAAGTATGCGATAACAGCTGGTATTTCTTTAATGTCGTTATTTCCCAGATTTAAGCTCTCTAGCTTTAAAAGGAAAGAAAAATATTCTTCTCAGTATATTTTAAACTGATCTTTGAAAGAGGTCATGTTACACAGAAACACCATTATGAGCCAGAATGTAGAGAAGGGGTAAGAATTCTTCCACATGTTTTAGATTTTTATTGGGAAGACTCACTCTAAAATGGTTCCCACATGGACAGACAAAAATAGTATGATTCTTCCACTTTCGTTCTTAGGTTTTCAAAGAATGTAACATCTCAATAGGACATTGGAAGCCTGATTGGAAAGTTTGACATGCGTAGGGGGTCAATCTCCCATGCACTTTTATGTTATCTGCGCAGCTATTCACGCATTTTGCAAAATTTTTACCAACAGGAGTGCATATTTACTTGTAGTGTATGTTAAAGTTGTATGCTGATAATTGATATGCGCATTTTCAATTCAAATTGCAACACTACAGTATCTGCGCCATTTCATCCCTGGTTGAAAAATTTCCTGCACAGTTTTCAAACTTTCCAATCTGGATTGGAAGATTTTTTGTTGTCCACAAACAATTTTTCTTAAAATCTTTTTGCTTATTAATTGCATATTTTTTGTCACACTGGTATTGATTACATAACAAAAACACAGCAAATATAAATTCATTGATACATTTATTCAATCTGCAGAGTATGGTACTCTTCAAAGTGATCTCCAGTGTGCAAGAAGGAATCTCTTTTGTTGTCTATTGTTTATTTGAATAGCCAACTGAAATTTCTAGTGTGCAAGTACCATACTGCACACCTGTGTATCACTATCATGTCATCCTACCATGTAGGAGAAATTGTTCAGGGCAGTTTGATAAAATATCTAGACTTTAGAGCTCAAAGAAGGTGCCAGCTGCTGACAGTCTATATATCATTGTATTGTATTTCTACAATGAAAACAAATGTAGGCTGAAAACTGTATTAAGAGAATGGCATTCTTTGCTGCTGCATATGGATACTTCGTTGCAAAATCCACTGAATTTAATGTCATTGCATGCGTTACGGGAGAATATTCACAGAGCCTTGGTTGCGTTTAAGGAGATTGGAATTTTATGTCTTGCTCATACGATGACAAAATTCGGAAAGCAAGTGCAAGACTCATGTGCTTCTCCATTTATAGGCCCAGAAACTTTATACAAACCTGGCGCAAAACAATGAGCTCTTTGGGCAGATCTTGCAACTTGTTTCCTTTGAGGGTGAGTATTTGTAATGATGTAACCTTTCCAATCAAAGCTGGAAGATTGTCAAGACCTTTGTTGCTGAAATTCAAATTCTTTGCTTGTCCTTTAATGGCGCGCAGCAACATTCGATCCGCCATTACCAAACAAGAGAGCAGAGAGCATTGAGAGCAAGAGAGCAAGACAGCCGGGATCGAGGCTGCATTGTGTAAACAACTGCTAAGGTACCATGGTAACCAATGATTTATGATCGGTTGGCTGATTGACCGATTGGTTTACTGATCCTCATGGATAGTTCATCACTATACCAGAATGTTGGTTGGCAAAATCGATTCAGTATCTCTAAGGATCAATCCTCCAGAAATTGTTTCAAACATCGAATTCGAAAATCTTTCCTATTAACATTCTTCTTCCATCGTTCCTGCATCCATTGCATGATATACCCTGGGTACCAGAAGGGTATGCATGATAGAACATGAAGTCGAAAAAATAATCTTCTGAAATTCAATCCAAGAAAATAGATGAAATTAGTTTGGCGTTCGTTTCTCAAAAGCTGAAACAATATCTTCTCTTGGCGAAAAGATGCAGAAATTCTGCTAAGCAACATTCCATAATTCAGTAAACTGTAGTTGGAGAAAAAAATGCTCTATCTTACCAGCTTGACCATACATTCGATGATTCCGAGGAACATGAAAAAGACTTTGTGCATAAGAAAATTCAGATTCAGCCAAAGTATCTACGTAATGACATCATAGCAGATTCTTGGGGAAAACATGTTTCTGATACATTCCCAATCGTCTTTATTTAAATCTATTCGTGAATAGTTCTGTTGGGAAATTTGAAGGAAATTTGAAGGCACTGGCCACTTGTTTTACATAGAAACATTTTTAACTGATGAAGATCTCTACAGAGATTTCAACGGCTACAATTCATAAAAGTTATCAAATTATTACAAACATATAAACTAAGGCTGCTTCATAACAATGAATTCAAAATGAATTTACAGTATGAACATTTGTGATATATCAGCTAGTCTTGGATTTAAATAATTTCATGATAAATATCTTTAATTTATCTTTTAATGAAGTCTGATCTTTATTCCCAACAACAACAAAACTTCTTGTTGCTAAATTATACATGGAACCAAAGCCAATAGCAAAAATTGTACATGTCAAACAAATGACATTATATGGCATACTGAAGTCTGGTGTTGGCAACACGACCAAGTTTGATTCTGTGTGTATTCGAATAAATGATGAGCTTTGACCAACACAGCTCCTGAAAGATACCGAATTTGTCAAAGAGAAAATTCAGAATTAAAAAATTATAGTAGAATTCCCAAAAAAATATTTGTGGGCTACTTTATTCCAATTAACTGTCTGTTCCTTCTCTTGAGAGAGCTTTATTAAGCCATCCCGTTGGAGAGGGGGCTTATATAATTGTGGAGGCTCCAGACAGGGGCTTAAAAGACAGGGGGTTCAATAGAGAAGAGAGTTCATTCAAAAGTCAAATGACAACGATATAGATGATAGCTCGCTAAGTTACCCCACCCCACATTCTGTAGAACTAACAGACAATTTTACGAGTCAAAGTCAAATACACAAAACTGAAACACTTTTTATCCAAACCATGTCAAAACTAACGTTGAATATCGTCTTGCTAGATAAATGGAAAATGTTTCGTACCCTGTGGCATTTGATGTGAGTGGAGGGGAGATTCATAGAGAGAGGCCTTATCTGAAATTGTGGGAGAAAGGAAGGCATTATTAGAGATGGGCTAGACAGAGCTTCTTAAGGTAATACATTGCGAGATGTTACATACAACATTGAAGGTGTTATGGTGCAGTGGTATAATCTTCTGACTCTGAAGCCATAACAGTTAGGCAGAGTGGATTCAATACCCGGTAAGGCCCCATCACTGCTCTATTTCTGCGATCCCAGTCCTTGGCACTGGAAAACGCAACTTCACATCACTTCACCTCAACATCACTTAATGTACTCACCCTGACATTGTTGTACATCTGTCACTAACTCCGGTCAAATTACTGGCATCTGGAAGGATAGCACTTATTACAGCTGACCTAAAATAAACAATGTTTTATTTCAAATCAACCTTTGAGTAAAAATTTGGCAAATCTTCTATGAACAGTGCTAGAGAAAGAAAATGCCAGGCGACAAACTGCTTTCACGATCAATCCAAAACGCATCGTCCTCCTAAAGTGTTATTTGTCACAAAAAATAAACTATGCCATGACAAAATTTGATTAAAAGATTCACCGCAACGAAATAAGATGGTTATATTATGCTGCGAATATATTCTGCTGACAACTGACGAGGTTCACAACTTACCCAATGTAAAAACCATGATGTGAGTCTGGTGGATGCTCTGTCCATTTCAAAAATGCTCTGCTGAACATATATTTGAGTTTCAAAGTTGACTTTGGAGGTATGGAAAGGACCATTTCTATTGAGGTGGGTCTAACTCTGTCTTTAGCTGGTATGAAATTCAGTCGATCTGCAAGGGATGATACCCTACTTAATGCAGGAAAGGGTAGAAGATACGTTGTCAATCAATAGACCTTTTAGCTATTCTACAAAGAAGCCTGGATCGAGCGTTATTTTTATACAATTTTATACGCGAGGTTCGATCGAGTGGCGTTAGAGGCTCTACTACTATTATGCATATTCGAAAATTCCTCAAATTGCATCATGATATCGTTCGATTCAGATTCTTTCCCAGAATAGCTAAAAGGTCCATTCATTTTCTGCCCAGGGGGGGGGGACACTCGTTAACTTTCTATACCTTTTAATACTTTCCATTAACTTTCTGTGCCAATATTTGGGGTCCGAAATCTTACGTTAAATCAATACTTGGGGTCTGTGAATAACAACATAGACGAAACTCAATATTTGGGGTCCACAAATCTGAAGATAGGGAGAAACGCGCAATTTGGTGCGATTCACTGTAGTGACTCATTCAATGAATAGCATCCTGCATAGGGGCCAAAGAAATAAATTACAATATATGGGACCTCCAAAGCATCAGATGGGGTCCAACAAAGAAACGGTAGCATGGACATCCCCTTCGTATTGAAAGTTAGGCCCTAACTTAGGCCCTAACTGAAGCCCTAACTTGGAAAGTGTCCCTCCAGGGATTTTCTCGAAGTCTGAAAACTGTAGAATTAGTCTAGTGCAATCAGACTTTTACACCAACAGCAATTTTGGAGATACAGCTGAATACCCAGCCACAAGCTTTAGATATGCTTATTCAGTTCAAGAAAGCTAACTGCAGGCTCAAGAAATTTCATGATACACGTCCTTTGCTTAATAAAATCCTGTACAGCACCTTTAGCATCAAAGTTAAGCCCATCTTCAATGAAAGAGCGTTGAAAGTACCTTTTCAGTCCTAAGATTTAACGTCCATTCCCTGAGAGCTTTGTCCTCTCCACCAAGGACAATTTACTGTGGGTTCTAACCGAGAAACATTCTTCCTTCGTCAGGAACAATGCAAAAAGTCCAATTATGATCATGATATGTATCTTGCAGGCGGTTTCACTTCTTAAAGTTATAACTAACAAAATAGTTGGCGTATGTGGGTTTCTGCCACAAGAAATCAAATCAATTGTTAGTACATTACTGAATCTTTACCACTGAATCATTGAATCTTTCATAAAATCTCAGCTCTGGTGATCAAAAATGCTTTCTATTATTTTGCGCTATCGTAAATCAATTTCCATGGTTCCTATCTCATTATATTCCCTCAAAATTTATCCCGTCAGACAACAAACGATTTCCAGGCAGAAAATTATGACTGCAGATCCTAACGAATTAAAAATCTTTGCAGTCATCTTGAACTAGTTTAAAACCGCAATCCAATTGTTGTTCTGCGACTTGTGTGGACTATAATCGTTCAGTTGTGACATTACTTTGCAGGGATGCGATGGACCGATTTTTTCTTCGTACACCTTCCATGAAATCACAAAAAAATCACAAACAAAAATCATAAAATCACAAGGAGATCACGCACGAAAGTCACAAAAATCACAAAGTCAATGCAAAATTACTGCAAAGTCACACAAAATAATTACTAAAAACACTAAAATCACAAGAAAAATCACACACAAAATCAGATAATTCTAAAATCACAAAAATCATGTACACTGTTTTGAGAAGTGATTTGCCTCTCGCAATGGACCTCAAGAAAACTTGAGTGACTTCTCTTGCTAAAACGATAAGATCTCCATTAGGCAGGTTAGCCTAACTCGGGCTCCAGCCCTTTTGACTGGTCGCCTGGAGTCATACAACCACTCATCACAAGAAGTTCTATCTGTTTCCCTGCTCAGAGACTCAGAGAACAGCTTGAAGTTCTTAAACCTGGTTCACACGAGGTCTTTCGAGTCATCACAGTCGTGCACAAAGACCCGAAAGACAAAGGAGTCAAACTCTGATTCTTTAGGGTTTTGTTGTAGTCGGGAAATGTCGAACCGCGAAAAGTAGAATGTATTCTTATTATTCGTGGCTCGACATTCTTTTCGCGGCGACAATTCGATTACCCAATGAGATTGCTGGAAACTCTTCCACTTCGACATTTTTCGGCCTAGTGGAGATGCGGCTTGAACCAAGCTTTAGGATGAGTTACCAGTAAGGGTGCTCTAATTGGCTTAAGCCATGTACTTTTTGTGGGTCGTTCAGCCATATGATGTACTAACAAAAAACATGGTACTTCCATACCTGGCTTTACAACATTTCCATTGTTGTCAAGTTTTAGTGTGTGCAAGTAGACTGGAATGTACCAAGGTATTACATCAAAATAGATCACTTTTATATTCTTTGTTTCGTGTTCATTTGAAATGACTGACACGATTCCTCCTTTTTCTTCACCATGCCCTAAAAACAAAACACATCAAAATAATCAATAAGGGACAGTGCAACGTTTATTTCATAACATGGCCGGTGCAAAACGTAACGGGGTAACCGCTTTATTGAGCTTATCTGACGTTGATCAACACCTTTTTGAAGGAAATATCAACGAGGCAATAGCTTTTTATCAGTTCAAGATGAAATTTTAACTTTAAAATAGCTCATTCTGAAAATGTGAATCATGCAAGCAGAGCAATGCTTAGGAGGGTGTATTTTAGATGATGCAAAAGTTCTTTGTCAGTTTCTTGCAAGAACGATGCATCAATCAAATCTCTCAATCTTCAAAGTAAATTTTTCATTGAAAAATATTCTTAAGTACAAGAATTGATTTTCTAATGGTCTTTGGCTACTTCATCGGTGATACGTACTGTAAAACATCTGTTGTTCATGAATACAGGGCAGATACATTTTTGAGGACTTCAAGGAAAGGACGACGGGGCAGTTAGTTTTTCTGCAATAATTTCATACGTGGCGAGCAGATCTTTTTCCAAAAGTATTCTTCTCCACTGGCCATGTCATATGATAAATTTGCTCTGTCCCTAATCTAGCAGATACAAAGAGGGAGGATTTTCACTTGAACAGTTTTAGATTATTTGATAATGCATCATATCAGCAAATAAAAAGATTTACCAGTTGTATAACGATGAGCATGAAGCGTTGGTGGAAATATCATTCCTAAAAAAGAAAGATGGTCAAAAAATGAAAATTATTATCAGGAAGTAAAATGGTATTGATCGATAGCTTTCATTACAAGTAAAGAATGCTTGTAAAGTACAAATATTACCTGTTGTACTCAAATTGTGGAACCTTGCCCGCAAGTCCAAGTCTTGTTTGAAATCTACCAAGAAAGGATATTCATCATCAAATCATAATAATACTACTTGCCATTATGAGAATAATAAGAGTTCTGATAAATAAAGAAATCAGATGCGAGACAGTAAGCTACTAAAGTCTATTTGAAAGGTTTTATGAAGCTAAACTTTTGCATTGTAGAAAACTACGGCAAACTTTCATGCCATAAAAATGTCTATCAATGCTGACTTCAATTTCAACTGACTGAGGAAGGAACATCATTTATATACACATCTCAAAACGATTTAGAAAAACCAGTCCAAATGTAAATTAAAATTGTTCATAAAAACCAATCCAAATGTTATCTAATTGAAAATCAATATCTCACCAAATTTCTCAAGATCATAAACTGCATATTTAAATTTTGTGTCATCAACAACTTTCTCTTCCAGCCTTGAAGGTGTGGGATCCAATTCTACCTTGTAACCTTCCTGTTGTGGGTACAAAACGATTAATAGAGAGACTTAAAAAAGTAACAAATAAGGAATGGTGCAAATCTTTTGGAATGAAACCATCAAAGCAGAAGAAGTGTACTATGTGAGTTCAAAAATTATTTGCAAACACAGTGAGTTCCTAACTAGATGATTCTTGGATCATTGCTGCAGTTATTTGCTTCCATTTTACAAAAAATGCACATAATCTTCCACATGAAGATTTTCCAGATGATCTTGATAATAATATACTACTTTTAACTCTATGTTTTATCCACAGAACTGGCCGGTTTGATTAGGGAATTGTTTACTCAGCAATAAGTCACACAACCTCCTTGATATCATTTCTTTCTTTCTTTTTAGTAGTTTGTGTAACTTTAGGCTCTTTTCATTCTTCTGTTTTATGTTTTATGTTAATTGCCATATAGAAATACATAGTTTTTTGCTCCTAATAGTATTGTCTTAGTAGTAGGCTACCGTATCATGCAAGTATTGTAATCAGTAATATATCTTGTAACTTTTTAATGGAATGTATAAAAAACTCATACACACAAAAACACACACACACACTCCTGTCGGACACAATGTAACTTCTGCATGATTTTCTGCATGATTGCATGATAACAGGAGTCCTCTTCCTCTAAAACTACAACAAATATTTGAGAATTTGATCACAAAGAAAAACAGACTTAATAAAGATACAATTCTATTTTTGAATATTGAGAAAAAAATGTTGCACACTTCTTCTGCTTGTACTGATAATAACATACTCTACTCGGTTAAGCTGCAATCACAGCAGAGAATCCTGTGAAACAAAACACTTTAGAATAAGTTAAAACATTCTGTTTGGATAAGTTGACATGAAGAATAAAATGTTTTCATAAGTATGTTACAACAACTGGAAAAATATATTAGTTCTAATGAAGATTTAAACCAGGGCATTTTTGGATCTGAAACGTTACTGCAAGTGTCATGATGAATAGTTTTATTTCATTTACCCTCAGGATGACATGATAGAAAAGACTGAGCAAGTTGTAATTATTCAACGTATCCAAGTAATGTTTTACTAATAATGACAATCCATGCATTAACGACAAATCCAAGTAGAAAATATTGACATCCATGTTAGTGACAATCCAGTAGTTATGACGTTATTATGAATTGATTAAGACATGATCAAGTAAATAATTTCAGAAATAATGAATCTAAAATATTCTAACACAACTACCGTACTTTGATCTACTGTGCTACCGCACATTATATGAATAAACTGATAAATAAGCTGATGAAACTTACATCCCCTAAAGGCAAACCAATGAGTATTTTACTTGTTAAAGCAAGTGGACATTTTGATTTCAAAATTTCACCAAAAATCTTTCCAAAAGACCACCCTGCAGAAGAAAAAATATCACATTCATATCATAATATGCACCACATTTACAGGTACTAAATCTTATTATATAATTCAAAGGCAATATATTTTGAAGCCCTGGGGACTAAGAAGAGAGCCCAACATTTGTATGACAGAATGTTCAAGAATTCTGAACTCTCTTGCATAAATATAATGATGTTTCTGAACCATGGGTATGAATTTTGCCAACTTGCAATTGCAAAGTCTTTTCAAATTTCTTCTGTTGTGATAAAAATTCTGAAAGAGCTAACCATCTGCCAAAATTAAGGTTAACAACAAACGCATGTGTAGGGAATTTCAGTTGAAACAACCCATCCATTAGGGCAGCATGTCCAGAATCACTCAACAATCAATTGCCCCCTTCAGGTTTGAAGCTAAGATTAGCACTTCAAGTATATTAAGTTATCAATGATAATGTTTACTGTAAGTTCTGAAATTAGAAAAATAAATCAGTAATAACCATCTCTGACATCTGCAATCACTGGATCATAAACTGATGATAACGTCTGCTTCAGCTCTAGTCGTGGTCTTATGCAATCTGCATCCTGTGAAATTGGCAACATATAGTGAACAAGACTTTTCCCTAAACAGAAACTGAAAAGATAAATATTTGCGACAGGAGATTCATTTCTCTACATCCAATGATCCAGCATCCAATTAATTTATACAAAATATAACATGGCAATTGATTAAAAAGGCAGCCAATATCTTCACAGAAAATTGTCATACCTTCATACCTCACAAACCGATCTCAAATGAATGCTGAGTGAGTGGAAGCTTGCATCATACAAATGAAGTGCATTGAACAGTGTTGAGATACCAGCCTGATAAAAATGAGATGATCTTATCAAACTGTTTACCTCTTTCAGTTATGAAATCACAATCTGAAACCAAGATCACAACTGAAATCCTCAATCAAAAGCTAAGATATCAAATCTGAAAACCTATTTCAAACCTGCATGAAGGTGCATATGTTGTCCATGCCCTGATGGTTAAATTCAATAACGAAGAAATTTGATATCTCCATAATGCAGTCAAAGTCTGAAATGCATACAGTAAATATATACATTACATTGAGCTGTAGATGTTATGTCTGGTGGTATTCCTTCTGTGTAAGATTATCATAAAAAAATTAAATTTTGAAAGTCATAGCAAAAGAAATTAAGAAATAATTAATGGATTACTTTGCTTTCACAAGGGAGAAGCTTCTTCCATGGTGTAAGATTTTCAGTACAGACATTTTCTCTTGGCAGAACAGCATATCTTAAATGATCTGTGACACTGACTTTATTTGATGGCCAAAGACCCATTGGTTTGAATGAATATTCTGGAGACACAGAGACATCTTTTTGAAGATAATTTAATGATGCACAGAACTGACCAGAAAGTGCATTTACAAGGCCAAACCACTGTCTTTCGACCCTGCAGTATTGAAAGAAAGTATTTCAGCCCTTAACCATACTCACTCACCGTAAAACAAGCAACACAACAACTTTATTTTAAAAGATACAATGAACTAAAAGTGAGCTTTTAAGAATTCTCATAGCAGAAAAATTGTGCTTTGGTCTTCTGACTATCCATTTTTGGAGTCTCAAGCTCTTGCAAATAATGCAAACAAACAGACTATGCACTCACGCTCAGTCATGGGAGGGGGTAGCCCATATAATGTGGGTGCTAGTTTAGTCTCCATTTAAATTCAGAAAGACAATAAGGACAACAGATAAACAGATAAATGTGCAACCTTTCTTTCTCCAAGTCAGGTGAAAACCACACCCATAGTTCTGCACCAAAAGGAACTGATGAAATAGGGTATCCCCATGATTGGTGTCTCCATCTGCCATGAGTAAGAGTCAAATGCAATTCAGCAACATCATATTTTTGCACAATTTGTCCAAATGACTTTGGAAATAAATTGTAATGTGAACCTGATAAGAAATTTACAATAATTATTTGGAGGATTTTGCATCATTAATCAGATTTGTAAATTTGCGCAGCTCTGCGAACATGAGAAGCTATGTAATTCCTCTGTGTTAAGGTCACTGGTACAATTGAATTTCATTGCATTGCAAATTCAAATTATGTACTGCCTAAACAAACACAGCATCTAAATATGGTAAGCTGAGTTCCTGCAAATCATGCTGTATATGCAGCTTTCATCCATACGCAGGACTCTCAGTTAGGAAGGCTTCCTGTGTTTAACACAAAAAATGTAAAGTTGTTAGCCAGAAAAGCAATCATTATTAGGGCTTTCTTAAACCATCACATAAAATTGTGGGCAATTTGTCTGTTTTCTGAATCTTATTTTTGTTTGAACTATCCAACTGGATCATAAGTTTCCTTTCCATGAATAGCAAACTCACGAACACCAGACACATTCACTTGACACACAAACGATCCAAAAAAGTTAGGCCATCAGTCATATCATTTTTCCATCAGCAGAGGCAAAGCCCGTATTACCGGTCTCATTTGAAAACACATCTGTTAGCGTTGTAAACTGTGAGTATGCATATAAAGCTCCTGTCCTTAATCTTTTGATAAACAATTCTTCTGCAAACGAATCTTTATGTGTTTTTACGCCAATGGTTTGGATTGCCGCCAAGATGAGCAGTAGCTGTGAGGAAGCCATTTTGTTTTTTCCAAAGCCTCGTTTGCACGAATTTGTAAAAACACAGAAACATGGTGCCTTGCCTAGGCCTTGTTCCTCGTTCCCAAGCTCAAAATCCCCGACGGCTTCATTCTGCAGGCCAGCAGGTCATGTAATCTGCGGGTCAAACGCAAAAGCAAACATTGGGGTCACAGTTAGGGCCAAAGGCCGTATACAGCAATCGACATTCTGTGTTTGGAGTGTAAGGCCGCCAAATGGTCAAAAACACTTGTATTAGATAATCTCCATGACTGTTGGATTGATCGTCATCGATCGATTTTCGTCAAAACTTCCCCTGTCGTGAACATTTCATTCTTCTCTAAAATTTTCAATATAAAATGTGAAGTCTTTGCAATGTTAATCATACGATTTCTGTATGTCATTTGTATATTGTATGTCATTTCTGTCGACTGGATGGCGATAATTGTTGATAATTGGGTGTGCAGTCGTCCAAGCCTTATCGTGGAAAAATCAGACCAAGGACTAGTAGGATCGGACCCTAAAGGAATAAACACCCCTGGAGAATACCTATTCACTTCCTTGTTTTCAAAAAGGAGATGGGGTGTATTTATAACGGGCTAGGTACTTGCTATTGGGGGCTAGGTACTTGCTATTGGCACATATTAGAGCCATTCCTTAGCTCCCAGAAAGCTGCTTGAGGTACACATCACAGGGAGCCCAGGAATAATTGGCAAACTCAAAACATAAATTGTCGAGAATAGGAGCTCCGTAGGAAACTGCGAAGGATTTGCGAAGCTTTGAAATGAATGCTGCGAAGGACTCATCGCAAATCCTTCGCAGTTTCCTACGGAGCTCCTAAAGGCTTCGCAAATCCTTCGCAGTTTCCTACGGAGCTCCTATTCTAGACAAATTATGTTTTGAGTTTGCCAATTATTCCTGGGCTCCCTGTGTACACATCGGCTCCTTGCCTTAGCCAGACCTGCATTATAAGAAAGATCTATAGGTGCAAAAGTGTATCATCCCCAAAAGAAAGCCAACACAGTTCTTTAATTGGTAAATTGCTTTTGGATTGTATTAGATTTGAGGAAGGTTGTGCTATCTGGTGCTATCTGAATCTCGATCTCAATTTCAGTGTGAATATGGCCAAACTAGGCGACCAGGCCATGTGTGTGCCTTTCCTTGGACTTGCCCTCTCACGTGTTCATACCTATCTAATCATGGATTCTTGCATTTACTGTTGCATCCAGAGATTAATGTTTTTTCAGCGGTGATTTTATTTCTCTTGTCTTCTTTTTGAATGAAACTTCTGCACTGACATTACAAAGTCAAGAAGGAAAGGAATGGGTTTCCGCCAGGATTCTGGTCCGTTAAGCTCCATTCCTAGTGTTCCATGGTCTGGTTATTCTATTCTGGTCACTTTCGTAAGATGTCTGACGTTGAAATTGCCGGCCAATCACACAGCATTCGAGACCACTGAGCCCTTGGTCCCAATGTTTGCTTTTGCGTTTGACCCGCAGATTACATGACCTGCTGGCCTGCAAAATGAAGTCGTCGTCAAAATCCCAGTGCTAAGTTACTTGGCTCTAAAATACTTGGCTCTCTGTTTTGATTCTCGGGACACTTTCACCATCACTTTCACTTCTGAATCGTAGCCTGTGTCTTGGCACTGAGGCCTGGGACAAAGGCTACTTAACTGTGGCCAGTGAAGCATTTAGCCAGGTCTTTAAAATTAGGTCATTACTCACTAAGTAGAAGTGGGATAAGTGGTAAAAATAATTGGGAAATCTTTCATAACTTCTCGCAATGCCAGTTGTCTAATTTCATATAAGAAGGATTTCATCTTTTATGGAGAGAATGCTTGATAGAGAGGCTGCTATATGGAGCTTTTACGGTTTTAGTAGCTGTCTAGATCTAGAATGTAACAGTTTCACAAACTCACATGATTACAGGACTTCACAGAAGACAACGAGATAATCTAACGATATCCTATGGCCTAAATTAAGCTCGATGGATAAAATATCAAGGCTAGTGCGCAATAATCATGGCCAAAGTGTGGACTGACGAGGAATGATGATCACTATACAGTGGTCATAGTTTGTAACAAGATACCCTGGGTACCAGAGCCTCAAAAAAATAAGGCACTGGTACCCAGGGTAGTAACAAGATCAAATGTTAATGTCAAAAATAGTTCCCCGTATTCTATCTTGCCATGGTCAATAACCATGATCTTGCTAACCAACGACAAGTGCCAGCAAGAATTAATTTTGTGTGTTTAAGAACAGAAAAGTACGTCATCTTAATTCTTAAGTACCACCTTCTCGATTCAACCATAGTCAATTCGATTTAACTTTATACTTTCAGCAAGTTGTAAGATGAGTCTGTTTCAATTTGTTACCAAAGCAACACGACTTGTTTGACAAGAGCTTGACAGTAAGATCGATTGGGTACTGAAGTATCAAAAGATCACAGAATGATTTGCAATGTGATTACAATGACCTCCTATCATTACACTATACACTTTCCTACTTTATGACAAAAGGCCTTGGTGACGAGGTTGGGTTCTGGTCCTTTTCGTGAATGTAACCTAACTTCATATATGTACTGTATGAAAATAATCTTGTGATTTTGAACGAATACAAGGAATCGCCTCGTCAGTCTAGGTACGAGGGGCATTTCACTCTCGAAAACCTCGTACACGTCCCTACATGTTTTCAAGAAATGTCCATAAAAACCAGTAAAATGCTTTTGGTCTGAAAGAATCTCATTATCTCTTGTCAAAGAAGTGAAATGCCCCTTGGGTAGGCAGGGCGTAAATAAGGCAACGACGACTACTAAAAAATGGCAAGGCATGAATAGTTCAGTCACGATTCAATACCTCAATATCTCAAATGGCTGTTCTAACAGATGTAGTTAGAGAAAATCTATGCCTGGAGATTGCTATAAAATCAACGAATGTTTTTTGCCCTGCCCATTTTTCACCCTAAACTTGCTCATTTTACCCCCAGCTGACCCAACATCACGATAGATGTGAAATGAGACTCAAATTCGTGAGAAATCATGAGACTAATACATGGAATTCTTGTTCTAAGAATTGTCGGAAAGGGAATATATTTTCAAGAGCATCTTGCTATCAGATTGAAAACGCAGACATGGTTGAAATGTCTGCAAGACAAAGAGATCTTAACAATTTTATAACTTTTTCCATTCAAGCTATCGATTACGAAGCGTGCGAAGTCAAACCCTGATCTGTCGGAAAACAAACAATTTGGTTTATCAATTGCTTTACACATCTGTATGCAAATTTGTTCAAATAGCTACGTCATGATAGACGCACAGGGCACCCAGGTGCTACTTACGTCACTGACAGAAAAATTTGACCGAGACAACGAAGAGCAAGTATTTAAAAGCAAGAAATTAATAAAATGATTTGATTTCACGCGTTTTGATTCTTTTGCGTTTTGACGGTGGTAAATTAATAATTTAGCATTGAATAAGATCAGCACTTTAACAGGAAACGCGTTCACTGTACAATACTGGCGGGTTGTAACACTGTGAGGATCGCGCGACAGTGGGGAAGTTTGTTGTTGCTGCAAGATGCTGTATGAAATTGGCTATGAATTATAATGGTTAGGAGTAAACAAATAGTAAAAACGTGGGTGTGAAGTGCTAAAGAGCTTTGATAGAATACAAAGTTGTCAAAAAGGGAAGAAGATTAGTTGGTTACTGGAATATAAACAGAGATTAGAGAACCTGAAAATGAAATGAAAGTGGACTTGAAGCGACGTTAATGAATTCGACTTGAAGACAGATCATTAATCAACAGCTTAAGCACAATAAATAAAGATTTGAACGACGGAAAGTCAGACCCAACGGTGAGAATTTGATATCAATTATTTGAGCATTTCTATCAATAAGAACAAGAATTTTCATCACTATCAAGTTTATAGAACCTGATTAAGTTTGCGGTAAAAATGACTTTATCAAAGAGTACAAAGAATAAGCTCGGATTGACATTCGGCAATAACAGAGTGACGGTTATGGCACAAGAAACAGGCAGCTCGAATCGTGTGGAAAAGAACGATAAAATAGAAGACAAAATACTGCGGAGATCGGAAAAAAAGGATGTTTTGGTACGCTCTGCTTCAGGACCGAAAACCAGTAACGCTTCTCGCAGGAATGAACTAAATATTGACGATTTCAAGTTGATACACTCTTCAAGTGATAAACAAAGCGGAAAGAATTTACTGCAAGATGATGCCACGCAAAATGCAAAGAGCAATAAAAACACGTCGCGATTACATCTGGGATTTCCAGTAATTGTAAAATCAAAATCATCAAGTGATCTCAAATCATTAGAAGCACAAACCTCAAAGACTCAAAAGAATTTGGATCGTGATAAAGTTGTGAATTCTCAAAGATTTATGAAAGCAGAAATATCACCGATGATAAATCGAAAATTTCCTAGAAGAGGAACACCAGAGAAGTTAAAGTTACCGAGAGTGCAGCAGTTGCGATTAGGAGAAAGAAGGAGATCTCGTTCATTGCAAGATTTAAGTGCAGAACAAGTTACGGATCTGCGGCGGACATTTAACAGACAAATGTCCGGTAGTTTTGAAGATTTTTCTTGGAGTGAAGATTGGCAGAGAGCACGTGATGGGGTTGTGCGAAGGAGAAATGGCTTGCCATCAGTCGAAATAACTGATAGCTATTACGATGATTTTGATATCAATGAGAAAAATAAACTGACAAGATCAAGATCTGTAAATTTGCCTCAAGATTTAAGTTTAGAAGAAAGACTGGCAAGAATAGAAAAAATACACGGACTTTGAATCAGACAGATAGCGGAGAACTGTATGTATCGAAAACTCGACAAATTTAAACGTATATTTAGGCTAAAAGACTTTATTTTAGACCTTAGAGATCATTAGTTTAAGTCAAGACTCTATCTGCCAAGCTATAGAAATTAGAATTGAAGCTAAATTTCTAGCCTGTCTAGGATCAAGATACAATCTTTTACCTGAGGTGTCCATGGGCAATCCAGTGGCGATCAAAGCGAGCCAAAACCTTGAAGGGGGTCTGGGGTACTCGCCTGGAAAGTTTGAGACCACGCTCTTCAGATTGGCTTAAAAAACTCCAATGTTCGTTCCTCAATCATCTTAACAGGTAAATCTACGTCGGGATGTACACATCCCTCAAAAAAGAAAACAGCCTAATTTACTGTGGAGTTGATAGCATCATGTCTCTAGTGTAGTGTGAGACAAGTTTGTTAGCTTGCAGATGCCCCTACCCCTAGAGCTTCCTAGACTGATGAAAGGTAGAAATTGAGCGAGATATACAGAAGAACACGGAGAACATATTCTGAAATACTAAAATAATGAAAGGATAAAGATTTTCAGCACCAACTACTGAAAATTTTTGAGGGGGGCGATGGCCCCCTGAACCTCCTTGTTTCTCGGAGCTTTTAAGGTGAATTAGATTAATTTGTATGCTTTCAATGGCTTTGGGATGATGCAAGGTTTGGTGAAGCTCTGTTAAAGAAATGAAAGCCTGATTCGTGATTGATGACAAAACAATCCCTTATTGCATCTTGCAAAAATCCTTCTTTGAATATGAGCAAAGACCAAGTTATAACCCCACGTCGTTACGCAGCTGGTGTTTTTCTAAGCTCTTTCAAGCCTGATTTGAGAATAAATCTTTATTCATAATCAGCATCCAGTCAAGCTTTTATAAAATTTTAGGAAAACCGATCACGAAGTTTCAGTAAAGACCCAGTTGTAACTAGCATTTAGACTCAGAGGTGTATTCCTTTGTATAGAATTTAAAGAAAAGAATCTTCAATTAAAAATACCAGTTGTATTGACGAAACTGATATTCATATCCTTTGTACAGAATGTATTGACAGTTTTCTTTGGAAAGAACCTGACAAAATGCAACTCAAACACAAGCCACTCCTAGCGCTTTTCATTTTTCGACATTTCTCGAAATGTTTCTGACTTCGTGCAAAGGAAATGCGATACAGCGTGAAGGGATAGGGCTGCTAGGTAGCTAGGATAAGCTTTATTCATGACTTTTTGTTGATGTTGTTTGCAAAGGTAAATAAACAAAGAAAAACGTGCCAATAGATTATTGTCATTAACTTTTCTCAAAGCATCACCAAAAGGTTCCCTTTGCCTGCCAATTCAATGTCATTTGCAGGAGACGTGGCTACCGGAACCTTTCTTTCTATCCTCTTGGCTGCACATGAAGCTTGTATATGAAAGGAAGGAATACATCGAAAGCGTTGGCTATGCAAAATACGAAAAAGCTAAGGGAGGTCTATTCCAATTGTGATGTCAAGTGAGATTTGCGACAACGCAAAAATTGCTTCTCAAAAACTCAAAAACTGCGGGAATTTAGTGCAACAAAATTCAGCAGTGCTAGACAGGTGAAATGGTGATGAGGTAGACATTGATTTTAGTCCTGAAAAACACTACCAATGAATTATGAAAAGAATAGTCAGGCCCTTCATGAAAGCATACACCCTTATGTCTTCTTGTGGTACATTGAAAATGAATTCTTTTTTGTTTTAGGGAGGTAAATGTCAACCAGTGCTTGCAGTAGATTTTTTATCATTATTCATTTTTTTAATTCAAAGAAATTCTGAAGGTTGGTTTACACTCGTAAGTAAACGATTTTCTGCATTTACTTGCAAACTGAATTTGCCTTGGCCGGCACTTTACTTGTGGGTAAACACTAGATTGGGAAGCAAATTGCTAAATAGGGAAGTCTTTCATAAAGAAAATGTAAAAACCATGTAAAAATAATCGGCACATGAATAAAAAAGGATTTTATAAGACGTTCTATTTGCTTATTTGCTATGATTTGACGTGCAATTTGTTTTAAAGTACGTCATAAGCTATGAACAAATCAAAACAACCTTTTCTTCATCCATCGCTACGACTCGTTTGCGGAGGAGCTTTGTATTTCTTTTGAATTGAGATCAGTGATTGAGATCGGCAAGATCGTAGAAAGTGGCAAGATCTTGTTCACTAGACTTATGACCTGGAATCCCTTGCTTCCCTGTGGTCCCTTGACTTGACGATGGCGCTTAGGTCAACAAAGACTCATAACATTACTCTGAAAAGCCTGACCCCTATTTAGGGCCAAACTATGAGCTTCCAAGAGTACCATACTAGACCGCAAGATAGCAAAGCGTGTAAAATCAAGGGCACTCTGACGATATTTAAGTGGCCTAAGCATATGCAAGTGGCCTAAGCATTAGGTCGTCCTAAATTTTGTTAATTCGGGTATCACAATAAACAAGATGGCTAAAGTGCTGATTACCCTGATTAGTTGAGCAAGTTGATGGTGTTTTCTCTGCTTCTTCTTATGTTAGAGTGAGACGAGAAATGGCGGTCACAGTTTCTCCAGCAGTGGTTTTAAAGTGTTTCGTATCGAGGAGAACAGAGAAGAAGAAGCAGAGAAAACACCATCAACTTGCTCAACTAATCAGGGTAATCAGCACTTTAGCCATCTTGTTTACTGTGATACCCGAATTAACAAAATTTAGGACGACCTAATGCTTAGGCCACTTGCATATGCTTAGGCCACTTAAATATCGTCAGAGTGCCCTTGGTAAAATAAACGAAGGAGAATCAGCATTTAGATGAGTGCATGCATTACAATTTTAAGCAGAATTTCGCTCAGCTCTAAACTGGTCATATTTACAACAAATGTCTTTATATTACTCCTGTAAATAAGGAAAATTCTAGTTCATACCTAAAACGTCGATACAATCATATATTACAATACAATCGCAACATATATGGATCTTATACTACAATACAGCATATATGGATATCGCAGCTACAGGAACCACTAAATGCCTTTTTATAACGTACCTTAAACTTAGAGGAAAGTCCTCCCATATACAAATTTCCAACTATGTTCAGGTAAAAGGCTACTCTATGTGCCCAGGCTAGTCTGCACGCTGGCTACAGGCGACAGGCTCTTCCGTAAAAGTAGAAAGCCAGTGGTTTTGAAATGTAGCTGAATTGCATGCAGAAATTTTGTATTTTTGGTTCGAAAAATTTTTTTCTCTTTTCTGGCTCAGCAAACTTGGGCTGGTTTTTCAGAATGGTAATAACTGAACTTTATACCGAAAGAACAACGAAGGTTTTAAAGACCAATTGTCGACCATAATCCTTTGTGCGCCGAAGGAAAAGCAGGACAAAGAAACTTTGGGCCAAAACTGACTTTCAGATAACATGAAAGTCAACTTTGGCGCCACGAAGGATCATGGGTAGCAATTGGCCCTTTATTTCTCCTTGGCTGTATATGACTAGGCACATAAACGATGCATGTATTTTTATGATAAGAAACTAAGAATTTGGGCAAGTACTGAAAATTTCTTAAAATGATCAGATTTTCAGTACTCAGAGTTTCTTACAAATTACTTATAGTTTCCATAACAGTCTCTGTGTCCATTGCCGATGCCTACGTGAACATTTCCAAACAACATTTTTTCAAGCCTTTTCCATGTTTAGACATCAATCAAGTACCTTCCAAGTAATGTGATAAAAGGTGAAATAATGTATAGATATGTGAAGGATTTCCTTTATCAAAATTGATAGTTTCTTAAGTAATATTTTCCCAGTACTGGAGATTCTTGAAGTTTTGGCGATCTGAGAGTTGAGTTTCTTATAAGCACTTTCTTATAATAAAAAAGCACGTGTACGCGTGAACGTTAGCGCAGAATACTTTCCTACATGACTGTGTGTTTGTGACAATTGCTACAGTTTGCGACACGTCGGGTAAGCCAGCTTCCCCCGTCAGTCTTGGTAGAAGAGTCATTGTTACCCAGGGTCCTTTGCAGGCACCCAGGGTCCTTTGCAGGCACGGTACAATTTCAAACTGTCTAAAAATTTGGCCTAAACGGAAAATATAGATCCACAGTGAAGTACACGTTTTTTATAAGAAACTGGTTTATAAGAAACTAGTACTAAGATGGCCGAAATTTTAAGAAACTCTAGTACTACGTCTGAGAAGTACTAAAGAAACTTTCCAAAGTTAAAAGCATGGATATTATAGCAAATAGATCGTTGAACACTTATTCTTTTGCAATATCAACTAACCATTTGTGCTTTCATCATGACAGAACACTGTTTATTCCTAAATGATGTTTTAAATGTCAAGAAAAATTTCTGCAGCAGTGTTAGCGAACACATTGACAATTCATGCATTCAAGGAATAAGAAACCAAATAAGAAACTTTTATTACTAAAATGGACAAAACCAAATGGCCAAAATTTCATTCTAAATTAAGAAACTTTTAGTACTAAAGCGGACAAAATTTCATGTTGAAGTAAGAAACTTTAGTACTGGTCTGACACAAGTTTCTTATAAAAAAGACGTGTACGTGAACTGATATAATAGTCAACTAAAGTACAGACATCTGAAAATGAGGTTGCGTTGCAAAGCGACAAGCGCTGGGACAGCAGAAATTGAGCAGACCTAATCGAGTCCGCGACCCCTTGTCATGACGCTCAAGTGGTGGTTTCTACTTAAACCAAATTTGTTTCCGACAGTGTGAAATGTGAGCGTATCCTCAAAGGACCCTGGGTAACAAAAGCTCTTCAATAGACAGTTGCGCTAAAGATGGCGTAAGGGAATTTGCCGTGATCCTTTGCATGCCATGGTTAAGCAGCCAATCAACTCAATGGAAAGTCTTTGAGATCATGGTGAAAGGTTCCTTGACGCAATCTTAAGCGCGATAGACCTTTCATCTGTTCTCAAAAAGAAACCTGAATCGAACGACATTTTGACAAGTTTTGCATCATTTTGAAATATACATAATACTGGTAGAAGTTACTTCCATCATTGAATCAAACCTTTGGTATAACAAAGTGTGAAAATATCGCTCAATTTAGACTCCTTCATAGAACACCTAAAAGGTTTATTGAACAACTTCCTTCTTTATATACGTCTTATTCGTTTATTGATTGTCACGAAAGTGCAGAAGACTATGTATCCAGAGTTTGAAGCGATTCGCTGATAAACCAATAAAATGGCTTCAAGAATCCAAGCCCCTTAAGTTCTGTAGCTTTTTTCTGTTGTCCAGTGCAATGATAACCACATGTTAATGTGACAGCTTTCTTCGACTATCTGTATTAAAAGCGTCTTGTTTTTTTACAGTTTCGTTTCCATTATGAATACGCGATACAGCAGCCTCCATCAACCTCGGGAGTCCATGCTTTACTGCAAATGAAAATTGATCCTCGACGTTCAATTTTGATGATAACAGAAGGAAATCTTCGCATTTTTCCTTCAAATCAGGGAGTTCGAACTCATCCGCAAGATACAAACATTTCTCTAACAGTTTGTCTGAAATCAAAAATTTGATAAGACAATTATTTTAAGATTCAGACCTGGATAGGGGGAGGGGGTACTTTACATTAGTTCGCACTAGGCTGTGCCCAAAAAATCTCTTTTTACCCACCTGCAGCCTACAGAATTTTCCCCTCCAAACGTCTGAAGTAAAAATCGGTCAAAAATATACCTCAAAACATGACTATTAGACCAAGTGACAACCAACGCTTACAAAATATCCCTTCCTGACATCTAATTGGCAACCGGCTCTCGCAAAATTGCTTTCTTTTGATACCTGGCGATAGATAGGAGAAAACAATCTCCTGCGAAACGGTTCGTCCAAGTCGGACAAATATACCAAGCAACCCCCATCGACGCGAGACTTAAGCATAGCGCGGAATCCTGGAATTCAAGAGAGACTGCGCCTGAGACCCCTTCTAGATTTATCTGAGACCCCGTCTATGAAACCTTGGGAAATAAATGAACCGAACCGTCGCACATAAGATCTGAGATAATGGAATGCCTGGCGAAGATGTCCTCGAAGACAAACAACTGAAGCGCTTTGAATAATGAGCAAGTTGTTTATGCAAACCTCGACTTCATCTAATGAAGACAGATTCCAGTTTATAGCAGAGCTGCTATGCCCACAGAGTGACTTGTCCCATGTATATTTCGTCAAAAAATTCAGATAGGCTTATTACAGATGACGAAATACACCTGGGGCAAGTCTACTAGCAAGCAAGAAAGGACGCTAACATCCAAGCAGACAGGAACGCAGTCAGGCAATCAATCAATTAAGCAATCGATCAATAAAGCAATCGATCAATCAAGCAATCTATCAATCGGCAAATCAATCAAGCAATCAAGCAAGCAAGCAACCAAGCAGGCAGGCAAGCAAGCAAGCAAGCAGGCAAGCAAGCAAGCAAGCAGGAAAAGCAAGCAAGCAGGAAAAGCAAGCAAGCAGGCAGGCAGGCAAGCAAGCAAGGAAGCAGGCAAGCAAGCAAGCAAGGAAGCAGGCAAGCAAGCAAGCCAGCAAACAAGCAAACAGGCAAGCAAGCAGGCAAGCAAGCAAGCAAGCAGGCAGGCAGGCAGGCAAGCAAACAAGCAAGCAGGCAAGCAAGCAAGCAAGCCGGCAGGCAGGCAGGCAAGCAAGGAAGCAAGCAAGGAAGCAAGCAGGCAAGCAAGCAGGCAAGCAAGCAGGCAAGCAAGCAGGCAAGCAAGCAGGCAAGCAAGCAAGCAAGCAAACAAGCAAACAGGCAAGCAAGCAAGCAGGCAAGCTGCGACGGCATTCGACGCAAGCTTTTAAAGGAACAAACGAATACGATCGGGGAGATAAGAGAAAGGCGTTACCTTCAACTGGCTTTCTTGGAAAGTAAATAAACTTGAGAAGTAGTCGGATATCATCAACATGTTGGTCTCCAATTGAAATCACGGTAGCCATTTCATCAGAATGCCCCACAGCGACGATGATGCCACGCAGTACAGGTGATGCTAACGCAACAAGAGAACGATGAACAGGAAAAAGTCGTTTCCCAACACCGAGGTATAGATCTGCATTCTGCGTATCCCATCGGCAATATTCGATTTCAAAGTCTTCGGTGTTCGTTGTTTGTAGAATTGGACTCACTCTCAAAGATGGCTGTTGTTGTTTTGATTTGTCTTTTATGTGATTTGCTCGCAATAAATTTCCTTCAGATTTAGATCTTGACTTCTTTCGTTCTCTTTCAGCACGATATACATTAATTGCCTTGATTACCTTTCCGAATCCTGGCGTTGCTTGCATTTTCGCTTGCAAATTGCAAAGGTTTTCCATCTTTGCTAAAGGCATTTGTGTATTATATTCGTGACTTCACTTTAACTTTGCTGGAAAATTACTAGACGAGAATCTGAGCTTTGTCTGCATTTGATATCACAAAGAGTAAACTGTGGCGATACTAACAAAACGCTGTAGATATCCTTTCTGAAAACAAAGGCCGACCACTGGATAAATTTGTTGAGACGTTTGAGGGCAGCATACGTAATACATCATGTGATTGGTCTTTTATGGAGATTCCCACTGCTAAGTTCAGCCCAACGAGAAGAGCCCACGCATTCGGACTATTACTATGGAATCATGAACACGGATCAGATGTCTTCTTTGACATAGCAGGTGTTTCTTGAACTTAGGTTTTAAGATTGCAATGTCTTTCGGCTACATGACAGCAAAAGCCATTTGAACCCAGTAACATCAGCTTCAATTGCTTTCATAATACTTGTTCATATTTTTCTTGGTTTCAGGGACAACATTTATTCTCAAAACAAAGTTTATTCATTATTTAGAGTAAATAATTCTTAAAGTTTTGTTCTAAATAACACCATGAGCCTTCCGATTTCAATGTTGCGGATATAACAACGCGAGAAAATGATTTACTTGTATGATGATGATGATGATGATGATGATGATGATGATGATGATGATGATGATGATGATGATGATGATGATAATGATAATGATGATGATGATGATGAGATGGCTTTGGTTGTCATGAGATCGAGCATAAATGGACAGAGAATGAAATTGAATTTATGTTTATCAATAGAAGAGTACGCACTGTAAAGGTACGATAACCAAAGATAAAAAGCTCATCTCATTAAAAGTTTAACACAAGAAATTACTTTTATAATGTTGTAAGCAACGAATGATATTTCTCACCGGAAACTGCAAGAATAGTTACTCTTCAAGCTTCAACTATCGTATTTAATGAATTAGAGAAAAATTTTTAAAATTTAACCTTTAACATTTCAAAATTATTTGGTTATCCAAACCAAAAACCAATTATTTGCATTGGCTGCGGTAACTGGGGTTTCAAAATAAGCTTTAGATTTGATTTAGTTGTCATGGTTTTCTGCTGAGGGTGGAGGAAATGTGGTTTGGAAAACCTTCCCCGATGTTCATGAACATACGTTATGCGCTAAACTTTAAAGTCCTATTGTTAACTATGATCCTTTGCGAACCGAATGAAAAGCAAGACAAACATAGCCTAGAAACAATCACGAGAAAGTGGACTTTGGGGTCGCAATGCATCAAGGCCGTACACAGGATGTTTTCAGTGGGGGGGGCAGTTGGGAAAGGATTTTTAGTGATTCTCCCCTTTAGATCACCAGAAAACACCCTTTTATAAGCGAACAGAATTAATGTCTCATGAATTACATGCTAACTAGTTGTTTAGATACATTCTTGATTTAGACCAGACGTTGACGTTTCATAGAAAGCCTGTGCACCAAACGACACTTTTGAATGCATCAATGTCAGCAATGGGTCTAAAAGATGGGCAAAGCAGCTAAAATATTTTGCTTCTAGACATTATTGTCAACTATGCTCATTAATTGGTAAATTCCATATAAGTGAGGAATGGCGGAGTCACTGTTGATGGAGGGGGGCGCTGTTGCGAGAAAGTCGCCTACTATTGTGCCATTCGTCACCTTGTTATTAAACGTTAATCGAAACGGGTGGGCCATTGAGCTAGGGATTAGTCATTTTATAGTCATATGACCAGGATCATTTGATGTATCCACGTCTAAGGCCCCGTTTATACGACACCGATTTCACATCATATCAGATTGGGGTTCTGTTCACACGATATAAAGCGTATCGGATTGGTGCGTTCTCACGTAAATAGGAGGCCGATCCGACATGAAATGAAGACGGTCGGTACCGTGCAAACAAAAGACCAGTCCGATATGAAACCAATACGATATGAAATCAATAAAATTAACCCTTTATTGATTTCTTAAAACCATTCGGGGAGGATGCCGTTCTGAACTTAGCAGGGAGGCTATTCCATAGTATAGCTCCCGGGGGTATAGCTCCCCGGAAGGAAGAGCATTTTTGCCTTTTTGCTAAACGGCTCCACCTTTAGAGGGAAGAATGTGGTACGAATATCTATAATAACACAATCAATAAACGCTACTGTAACCGGCCCTAACCAAGATAAATCATAGGTATTCTTTAAAAAATCTATATTACATAATACTTTGATAAATTTCGAAGGATTTTTGAATACATACAAGAGCGACAGGAAGCTCTTACGCCACTTAAGGGAAGGTTACAGGTAAAATGTACCACGGTACCACAGCGGCAGTACCAGGTACTAAAGGATGCGGTACCCAGAACCATTAAGGTCAGTACCAGGGGCCATCGGATTATACAGTACCACTTTGAATATAAAAGTACGGAAAAATACTGGGGAAAAGTCGGAATGAAAGAATGGATAATTTCCGCGCTCCAGTCCTCGATACACTAATTTTCAAGATTCTCGGACGTTTTACTTTCGAACATTTAAAAATACCTTATACTCCCTGTCAACATCCTCCACTCAGTTGACCCTCTCTTGATAAAATGCACAAAGAGCACGTGAGTTTTGTTACATAACGTATGACAATGCTGGCCATGCCTTCTTATCTCGTTCTTTATTTATTACTTGCTTCATTGTTTCTTTATCTTATCTTTCGATCTGTTTCAATCTTTCTTTCATTTCCATCCAGAATGGAAATAAACACTGGTGATGCCTCCATATTTCGCTTTTTGTTAATTTCTTACCACATAATTTCATTGCTCTTACTTATTACTGTATCTTCGTATTTCTTTTTATTCTATGCAGACATCAAATAAATGCCTGTGATGCCTTTGAATTCGCTCTTCATTCATCCTTTACCACATAATATCAAAATTTCTACCTTTCATTTTATCTCTTTCATTTTTCATTCATCTAGACTGTGCAAATAATACAGTTGTGTTGAGCATGAGATTTACAGTTAAGCCTGGTTTCAATATAGCCGTAAGGTTGCCGGCGGCAGTCTTCAGCCATCTTCCATCTGCCATGCCCCGGTTACTGCAGTCGAACGATTTAAATGGAAACGTCTGAATATTGAATCTTTAACAATATCTAATTAGTATAATGCATGCTTGCTTTGTTTTGTTATTCTTCTTAAACTTGGCTGTTTGTAGGTTTTTACCTTCATATACTTGTATGTTTAAGAAAATTGAAAAAAAATATATAAAATTTCATGGCTGAAGATGCCGCAAGGATGGAAAAAGTTGAAATGATTCAACTTTTTCCAGGTCATTACGGTATCTTGGTGTTCAGGTTGACAATAATCTTGATTGGAAAGAGCATATTAAAAGCGTCTCTGCCAAGGTATCTAGAGCAGTTGGTCTCTGAAAGTATGCAAAAAGATTTCTACCTCAAAGTGCCTTGCAAACACCATAGACCAGCATCGTCGAACCCCGCTGCTGTTGCGCTGTATGGGGCTGCTGTGACATTACTGAAATCTCGAAACTTTAGAAGCTCCAAAACAGAGCAGCTGGGATCATCACCAATGGCAGTTTTGATGCCCCTAGCAAACCACTGATCTAGAATCTTGATTGGAAAACAATTAATGATATGATTAAACACGAACAATGGTGTATAAGTCTATCAAACATAGAGCTCCTCAACATATGAGTGAAATGTTCGCAAGAAATTTACAAGATGCAACAAGGTAGCTACGCAATACAACTACTGACACAAAGGTGCCAAAGACAAGGACATGAAATGGGCAGAAGTCATTTTCGTTTAGAGGTGTTAAACCTTGAAATGGCCTAGATACCGACGCTAAGCAGGCAGCCTTTTGAATCGATTCAAATCTTTGATTTAAAAATTTTCGTTTGATTTTATGTTTTATTTGATCTGACAGTCCGCTTTTGCACTTGGCATATTGCTGCCTCATTGAAAAAATTGCTGTTTACATGAGCCCGTGGCAGCTATGTGGCATGGTAAAAGGCCAGCCCGGGGCAGCTCTGTGAGATGTGAGATGCATAGGTTGGCACGTGGCAAAATGCCTCTTCGATTGCCTTTTGTTTTCATGATGGTTCTAATTGTTCAAAAGAGCCCGGGTTGGCTATTCGAAGCGCTTATATGACCCCGGGTTGAGCTGCCCCGCCTTCACATGGAAAAATTCTACAAAAAGCCAACCCACTTCGACGGGTCAACTCTACCCTCGAGAAGGGTTACCCGCCTGGGTGGGTTGACCCGGGCTGGCCACTGAGTTCGTGCAAACGCTTGAAGAGATTTGACTGGAGAAGGGTTGACCCTGGTTGGTTTGAGCCAACCCGGGCGCGTGTAAACTAATAACCGTTAGATGAGTAAACTAATGAAAACAGATAAAGGTAAAGAAAAGAAAAAGCATTGTAATAGGCTATCAAAAATAACTTGATAGAGTAGGGTAAGGTAGGGTAGAAGCGGGTAGGGTGTGGTAAGGTAAGGTATGGTCAAGTTGAGGAGTAGCGCATGGTGTTATGTTCGTTTTCTTTGTCCAGATTTGTTGTGACAATTTTTCTTTTTTTTCCTGTTATTTTAGATGCATCGCCCCTTGGCAAACCAGCTGAATGGGCTAACATGCTTTATAAATGATGATATGACGGTACCGTAACTATGATTTCCACATAACTTGAAATGGTTGCGGCATACCGGCGGCAATGGTTCCGGCAATGAATGTTGCAGCCTTACGGCACCTTACGGCTATGTAGAAACCAGGCTTTAGCACACTCAAGAAATTTTTGGGTAAGAGGAGATACTCTATACTCTAACATGGTGTTAGAGTAACATACTCTATACTCTAACATAATGTTCTATTTGTTCTGAAACAATTAATGAAGACATGGCAATTCCTCGCTGTTTTAAAACGAAAATGGGGGGATCATGTTAAATATCTTTGAATTATAAAGATAAAGTTCCTCTTGTTAATGTCAATATGTGTAAATCTTCATGAAGCAAGTTGCTTGGCGATAAACTCCCACATAAATCTGTTGACGACAAGGAAGAATGAAAAAGAAACATCATATTTCTTTTTGGAAACCAAATTATTCTGTTAAAGCAAAAAGCGCAGTCATATTAACGAGTATAGCTTTCCGAAATCTTACCAGTACTTGACAGCTTAATGATCTGTTGGTTACAAAATAATTCTATTTGTTGGGTTAAGGGGTTGCATGACATAGGTGAGATATATAATAGGGATGTCTTTATCCTTAGGGAGTTTACAAAACAACACCAGGAACAGCAACAGCAACTGCAATGCAGTGTTATTTGTTTCAGACCATTGGCTTCAATAGGGAGAGAACCTCTAAGTTGAACCTAGGGATACATAGACCCATGCCTATATCTCCCTGGTTGAACCTTTCCTATACAATGCATGAAAAGCGCGCGAGTTTCGTTACATAACGTCGACGTTATGTAACAAAATCAAACTAAACTAAACTAGTTTAATTTCTTACCACCAAATACCCCAGTCTTTCCTTTTATTCCATCCAGACCTCAAATAAACAATGGTGATGCCATCTGCTTCCACTCTTTCTTAATCCTTTACCACACAATTTCATAATTTCTATCCGTCATATTTATCTATTTCATTTTCATTCTCTTGATTCAGCGTTTTTCTGTGACTTTGCTCCCCCCTTGAGGAAGGCCATAAATTACCATTGCACCACTTGAAACTCCCATTCCTGTATTCTAAAGAGAAAGGCAAGTAACAAATGCAGTGATACTTGTTTCAGACCATTGGCTTCAATTGTGATCGAAGCTATAACGCCACTAAGCATGGGCGATAATGTTCCGTGTTTGTAACTCGAAAATCAAAGCTCATTACCTCGATATTACTGCTTTGCTTAGTTGTTTTCTCTTCGGGCCAAGCCTGACCAATAACAGGCATCATATCCAAATGGCTCCTGCGCGTCAGAGCAGCTAGCTCCCACGCAGCTTAGCTCCTACACAGCTTTCATCCTCGTTTTAAAAGATGAACGCTGTGTAGGAGCTAACTGTTCAAACGCACAGAAGCCATTGGAATTTGATTCCTGAAACTGGTTGGGCCTGGCCCGAAGAGAAAACAACGAAGAAAGGCCAAGAAAAGCCGAGGTTTGAAACTTTGATTTCTGAGCAACAAACACGGTGCATTGTCGCCCATACACAGAGTCGAGCCTCTCCAGCATGAGTTTCGTTACATAACCTCATGATACGTTATGTAATTTCTTGCCACCTAATCTCATTACTTCTTCTTTCATTCTGCTTCAAGAAATAAACACAGGTGATGCCTCCTTTGATTTCTTGCCACAAGATTTCGTTATTGTTACCTTCGACGTTATGATGTTACCTCAGTCTTTCCCTTCATTCCCTCCAGACCTCAAATAATTATTTGTGATGCCGTCTGATACCACTCTTTATTCATTCTTTACCACAAAATTTCATGTCTATCTGTAATATTTGTGTCATTTTCATTATCTTGATTCTGCGTAAGTGTTGTGGCGCAGGGGTCTAGTCCTCTGACTTTGCAGCCAGAACAGTCAGGCGGAGTGGTTTCGATACCCGGTAGGGCCCCGACACTTGTGCGTCATGAAAAGGGGTGGCGACCTCGATTAGCGCTTCAGTACTTCTGTGATCCAAGCGCTTGGCGCTGAAAACCGCGACACCAATTGCACCACTGAAAGTAAAGGTGAAGTTGCGGTTTCATCGCAGAAGTAGCAAAGCGCTAATCGAGTCCGCGACCCTTTTTCACGAGCTCAAGTGGAGGGGCCCTGTCGGGTATCGAACCCACTCCCCCTGACTGTTCTGGCTGCAAAGTCAGAGGATTAGGATTACACCACTGCGCCACAACATCTTCGAACCAGTGTCCTTATTAACTTAAAAATCTCTAGGGTCCTACATGGGCAGCTCAAACCAAGAACCTTCTTCTGTAACTATCATAGGAGCGATACTTCAGCCAAAAACTTCAGCCCAAATGCTCTCAGATGTGCTGTACGCACTTTCTGCATCTTGTTCTTTGTAAACACGTTCCCATGGGGGTGTTCGACACCTTCAACCACTTGAAACTCAATTTTTTTGCTTCCAAATATAAAGATGGTTCTCAGGGATTTATCCGATGAGCGAGGTTTCTCCTGGCTTTTTCTCAGGCTGTTCTCTAGTAGTTTTGGATAGGTATAGTAGAGGGTAAATATTGTTGTAAATTATTCTATATAAATAAAAAACCCCTTCCTTGGTGTCAGCTGTGGGTTTGGCTTTTTTTGCTGGAGTGGGCTACATGGGCTTGGGGTCACTATGGTCACTATTGGTCTCTTGCACACGACGCATCTTTTTTGAATCATGATGACCACTCAAAGTATGGATTTTTTGACATAGGGGGTGCTCTCTCCTCGATTAATTCATCTATTGAGAGAGCTCTTCCTTTAAGGAATTCCCCACATGCAGGCTTCATGTTCTCTTCCTTAGTTTGACTTTAGGTGTTGGTATCGTTTTTGATACATATATATATATATATATATATATATATATATATATATATATATATATATATATATATATATATATATATATATATATATATATATATATATATATATATATATATATATATATACATATATCTGCATTCTTGTATTTGACGTATTTTGTATTGAAGCTTGTATGTTGTTGAATTTCAAAATGAAAACGGAAACTGAAACTTTCAATTAACCATGGAGCTGTACTACAATTTGATTGGCTCTCTTCGAAACAAAAGAAGTTTCTTACCTTCAAAACGTGGCGTTCAGTCAAAATAAAGAACATTCAAATGGTTTTGGTCACAATGAGTGGTGTTCAAACCATGGAATATATATTTTGAAATGTTGGATATGAGATTCAAAAGGACCTGCTGTCTGCAAAATTATGCTAATTATTCCAGTCAAAATCTGCCAAAATTTCGCAACTGGTCCTGTCATTTGGTCGAACGACTGCTGTAGCTCTGTTCAACAGTCACTCTTCAGAAAGCAAATGCAATGGGAACCAAAATCAACCAAACTTGGTATAAATCTGAAGAAGGAAGTTCAGTTTACCTAGTAAATGCAAAGTGAGTCTCTCAATGCTACATTTTCCATATTTTAAAACCAAAACAAACCAGAGAAGAAATCTTCAACTACCTGCTGCAGCAACTTTGTTCAACATTTAGTCAACTGCATCATCAAATTAAAAATTCAACAGCATTGTTCTTTGCCAAATCTCTGATTGGTATTTTAGGAATTGCGAAGTTTGGGCCTAAATAGGGCCAGATTTTTAAGAGTAATGTTATGAGTCTCTCTTGACTGAAGCACCATCATCAAGTCAAAGAGCACAGGGAAACAAGAGAATCATCATCATAAGTCTATCCTGATGGGGTCTGTTGAGTTGTAGCTTCCTATTGACAAAAACAGATACCCTTGGGTAGGAGGTTGGGTTTACGCTGCATAAATATCTCTCTTGCAACTATTTCTTTCATCATCATAGTTCTTAATATACCATATGGGGTATGCCATTTACGATATGCTGTTTGAGTGACAAAGCCAGTTAGCATCAGTCCTGGTAATATGATATTTTGTGGCATGTTGCTGTTCACATGCCTTGAAAATTTTGGGCGTGCGATGGCGTGCGATCCACAAAAGTGTCTTCTATCAATATTTAGGGCACTTAATAGCCTTCTAAATATCACATTCTGCTGCTGGAGCAGCTCGTTGATTTCAAGATAATTGATTCTTGGCACAATTAACTCCAAAGGGAGCTTGATAAAGTTATATTGGGAGCTTTTTATTTCGTTGCTAAATTGTATAGAGATTTTCTTTTCTTCTGTGTTCTTCAGTGACATTTCGTTCTGAGCAAGAGATCTCATCCTTGAAAAAGTCATTACAGAATTGTTTATGGGTTACTGATCACCTCTAAGAAAAGTGTATTGCCCCAACCCCCTGGATGAAGTCACCATTATAATGATTTACAGCGGCAAAGGTATCCAGGTGCCAGAACTATCTGTTTGTTTCGAGGGGGTTTCACTCCCAAAAAATCTCACACGCTTTCAGCAAAAATCCTTTTGTTTAAAGAAAAACGGCCAAAAATCCTCTTGCGCTGGAAACACATGCATGCTTTTTTAGGAAGAGTGAAATCTTCCTTGATTTGTTTAACCATCACTTGATGATCACATGGCAAGCGTTTTTAGTTTTGTAATGCATCGGAGGACGAAAAACTATAAGAAACCTGCCAACTTTATCCTAGCAATGATCCCAGCAAGAAATCGTGCGGAAAGAACTGCAACAAGCAAGGGGGACACAATAATTCTGTCAGGGTGAATAATTGTGTCCCCGCACTCTAAAAAAAAGTTTCTAAATTTTAGATCACTGAACATCACTCGCGATCAAGAACAGAATTTTTAATCAAAAGGACTCGGAGTTCTTCGCTCTAATCCCGTTCTTTAATCTGCTAATGACTTTATGGAATCTTTATTCATTTTGAATTGATCTTCGCACTTCATCAAACGAGACAACAGGAAGAGTGGATTGCCCAACTTCTTGACTTCTCGGGTCTGCCATTCTGTATGTTGGTCAGTTCAATGGACCGACGAAGACGACGATTAAAGAGCGCTACAAACCCTTAGAAACTTTATGGAAACACTGCCGGTAGATGGCCCATGAAGGGAAGCAAACCAAATGAACGAATCATATCATTCATCACGAACTACACAGAAACCTAAGAAAGTGCCATTAGTGAAAACTATTGTTGCATGTGCGAAAAATCGCACGCCTTGGACAGTTCAGGCGTGTGTGGAGGCGTGCGCGTGCGATCGCACGCCTGATACTACCAGGACTGTAGCATGCTGTATTTATTTCAAGCCGTATTCAAGTGAAAACTTTGCCAGCATAGTGTAAAAGGTAGGCCAATACAACACAATTTGATGCCATATTCATTTCAAACTGGCATAGCGTAAACGGGTTTTCAGTATACCTAAAATATATTCATATTTGATCTTTGATGCAAAAGATGGCATCTCAGTTATAAACGCAAAGAAGACACAAGTTTGAAGTAATAGAAATTCATACTTGCATACAATTTACTTTTTCGTCATTTTCATTTTGTCCGTCTCGGCAGCTTCCTTAGCTCTCTTGGCACGGATACCAACAAGTCTGGCATTGGCACGAGCAATACGCATAGACTGGAAGACACTCAGTTTCTTCTCCTCATCTGTGACCTTCCTTGCCTTCTCTGCTTGTTTGGTCTGCAGTATTGGCAATACTTGACCTTGCAGTTGTGTAGCCATTGCCAACTCAGCAGCCTGGAAGATAGAATCACAATGAATGCAAAATATCTTATTTCTATCAAAGATTTCTAACAAAGTATAGCACCATCATTAACGCTTCATGTTCACTTCATCAGAACCTGAACACCCTATTTGATGTTTAGGATGTAATATATATACTGGGTGAACCAAAAAGTGACCCAACGCGATCCCCCATTTTTGACGACTTTTCCAGGATTTCAAAATTGCCATTTTCCTCAAAATCCTTAATTCGAGAAATTTACCAGGCTTAAAAAATTGCGAAAAATAGTTATAATGTAGGATAGTCTGAGCGACAGAACTACGTTTCAGGCATCTCAATTGGCCTCTTAGCTGTCTTTCTATGAAAGATCACGTCAGGTCACATTTGTTGGGTCACCCAGCATGATAGAATATCATTATTGAAAAAGACAGAATTCAATACCATCACAGTTGATGCACCATATCATTGAAGATGATTTTACATGAAGATTTTACATACTGGCACAAATTTGAAACAGCAAACTTGACATATATATATATTTGATTAACGCCGTTACTCCTTTCCAGGCTTTGCCATAAAAGGTTTCAAAGCTTGATCCCACAAGAATGGTTTGACTGATTGCAGTGAGTAAACTTCATCTGAAAGATACTCTCATATCTCAGTTGGACCCTCAACTATGAATTGAAGAATGCAGTATAAATAAGGCGCATACAGTTTGTTGTACTTTAACTGAAGATTTGTAATTGTCCACTTTCAGCAAACACTAAAACTTCAACTTGACAATCAAGTTTTATGAATCTTTGTTTAGAGAAAAACAAATGTTGCCTTATCTTCAGAAATGTTGGAGGGATGGATGGCTCAAATGAACAGGCGCAGTCATCAAGCATCAAGTATATACGAAGATATTCTACTCACATCACTGTCTCCTTGTTTAGGCTTGTTGGCCTTCCTTGGGAAGAGGATGAGCTTTGTTTTGTACTCCTTCAATCTTTGAACATTAGCTTGAAGGGATTCAGTGGATCGATTCTTTCGTCTATGGTCAACTGAAATGCCAATGCTTAAAGCTTGCTTTGGAGACACACCTGCAGTCTGTCAAATAGAATGAATAAAATTTCAATTCCTGTTTTTATTTACATGGTGGCCTATGTGCACTCCCTCTTTTGTGTAAATTGAAAGAATAAGAAAATAGAAAGACTATCCATTCACAGTAGTAAACAATTTCTTGTATTTCTATGTTTCAATCTATTGTAATCAGCCAATTAGAACCTGGTTAAAAATGTTCTGAATCACAACAGAATCAGCTTATGTATATAGTGTCTTGGTTTTGTTTTAAAATGTACAGTTAGATGGACCGCTTATGTTGGTTGATTTCATTTTGTTGAGTCACCCGTGAAGTAAATCTCTTGGTGATGTGCAGTCCTTCAGCATTCCACTCTTTCAATTTTACAAAAGACAGACTGCATGCAGGCTACTTACATGGTAGATGTAACAAATCTTTAATGGTGACCCAAAAAATACTTCACAAGGTATATATGCATGTCACATCTTGCTTGCTGAGAGAACAAACTATCAACAAATTGTTTCTATCAGCAGTTAGTTTGAAACAGCCCAGAAAAAAGTTAAGTTTACAGTGTGCATAGAAGATCTACTGTGCATCATTTAAAATTTAGGTTTACTGCAAGTGCAGAAAAGTGGAATTTACAGTTTCATTTTGTTTTTATCATTTGTAACTTTGAGGTACAACTCTGTTATTGGCAAATGTGGGCACTTTATTTGCAGCAAAGCAAGCAAATTTTGATGTTGGTTCTGTAGACTCATGGCCCATTTTCCAGACTGCAAAGTATGGCACTTTTCAACAAGATCTATGATGTGGTGAGGAAGGAAAAATTTCTCCCGTGCTCTACTACCTATTTTGGAAAGGCTATCAAAAATCCCCTGTGTGCAAGTGCCCTAGTTGAGTTTCTACACAATAAATGCATGAATGGATGCGCTTCCAAAAACAATAATCAGTTGAATATGTTGTAAATACATCATTATTTTTTAAATTTGAAATCTTCTTTAAAAATGAATGAAATTCACGGAAATTGCTGTGAAGAGTTTCTCCTCCATACAAGAAACAAAGATAGCAGCCTAGGTTATTACCAGGGTGAATCTGAGTGCCTATTTCCAGAAAATCTTCAGTGCAGAAAAAGAATTGGTTTTTGGTGCACAGCTTAGTGCAGAAAGAGGCCTTAAAACAATGGGCCATTCAATGCCTCATAGTATTAAGCAATATCTGTCAATTATTCTTGGCGCACACTGGTGCCCAAAATTGTTGGGATCCAAAAAATTTTGCGCAGAGCGGCACAGGGCACAGAGATTCACCCTGGAGTTAATACAAACAAGTCCAGGGCACTGAGGAATTGAGGTGCACCATCAACTACAGACTTTAGCCAGCCTGTCTACCAAGAAACTTTGGTGAAAAGGGGCTTTATTGCAGAACTGGGTCCAGGCTGATGTAATGAATTCAAACACATCATCCAGAGATTTTTCAATGGCATGTTTTCCTTCATTCAAAATATTTCCACTTCATACATACCCTCAATTCTTCAAGAGTGAAGCCTCTACCAAATCTAACTTTAGTGTTATACTTGAATGTTGGACATCTGACAACTGGCCTAAGGTTTCCAACTGGTCTGGGTGAGATCTTTGCAGCTTTCTTTTGTCTGGCTACTCTTCTTCTCTTCTTTCTTCCAGGCTGGTTAAACCATGTTTTTACGTAGTTCTGCCAGTGTTTGTGAAAATGGCCATTCGGAATTACGTTATTGTGCTTCATTCTGAAAAATCTAAAAACAAAATTATCTAAAGTAGTTTGTAGGAATGTCCAGCATTGTAACTGTCCTATTAAGTCTGAATTTCAAAGCCTTCGTAGCAATAATCTACTGGCCTGTCGTGTAGTTTGCAGTCATGGCCTAAAGATTTCCACCACAAATCTTACATTCGTAGACGGGAATCGAGCTTACTTTTGCAAAAAAATCATTTCAGAATGCTAAGACATACACGCAGTAAAAACCGAAGGGCTCTATGAAGGCAAAATATACTCCAATAATTTCGATGACATTGGATTTTTATAACAAAGTATTCACTTACTTGGCCTAATAAGCACGGCTTCAAGAGAATGTTCCGCGAAAAGAACGCTCAAAAGGACTGGGTACCACAGCGCCCTACAGGGATACAAGATTTTATAAGTTCATCATTCAAAATGGCGGATTGTTTTGATGGTTGCAGCGACGGAATGGATGTGAGGGTTGTTCAACAAGGCCGTGGCTGGGGTGTAAAGACTGGTTTTGGATTCGCTATACTTGCAGGATTTTTTGCAGCACTTGCATCGGTCTTTGCAAAGATATCGTTCAGTAATGTAATTATTGGAAGCATCGTTTGTGGACAGCACACTTCCCTCAATGGGCCTAATTTGACTTCAACATCGACAGGGAAAGAATTATTTCACCCGCATTCTGTCATCAAATGTGAAATAGTAAGAATTTCTCTGGGAATTAAGTATTAGATTTGATTCTATGACTTTGATCACCCCAGAGAAGGAGAATGGGAACAAGGGGGGGGGGGCAGAAAGGAGGCAAAGAAGACAAAGAAGCGGAAGAAAGAATGCACCACGTGCGGGGCACATGACTTGTATTTTTTGAAAGCGTTAGAACAGCTTTACCCTTTGATCAAGCACTTTCCTGTCATTCTTTGTTTCTAGGTAGTTATCACCCTGCGAATATTTGGTGCGATAATGATATTTGTTTGTAATGCTGTCATGTTCAGATCATTTTCAAAATCATTGTTGCTATGTAATTCAACGGCAGAGGCAACGATTACCAACACTGCTGCCAATTTCTGTTTTAGTGTGAGTATTACACGATTCAAGTTTTGTTCATAGACTTGTTTACGTCGGTTGGAAGTAAAGAACTTCATTAAGGGCGATATAAGGACTGGAAAATCAGAGATACATCTTTCACCCTTTTGTACACTTCCCTTCGTGCCTCACGAAGCCACGAAGTTTCTTTTTCGCCTGAGCCACTCTCTTTTGTATAGATGAGAAAATTCCTGCCTTCCCGAAAGACAGTTTTATCTTGAACAATAGACCTTGTGGGATCGGCTATAGGACGAATAAAGTGACTGATTTTGAAGTGATAAATGTTCACGCAGTTATGAAGTTATTTCCGGAGTTTATCCGTTTCTAGAAACGATTTCAAACGAATCCCCCATCTCGTCTTCCCTGAATAGTTTTAAAAAGTCTATTTAGGACTTTTCCTTTTTCTTTTATTTTCGTTTTGTAAATTTTGTATTAGGTTTTATACTATGGTTTTTATGTTGTAATTTTGCTTTTTATTCGGTAATTGTACATTGTATATTGTAAGTAGTTTTTTTAAGTGGAGGGCCCCTTGTAAATCAACTCTGTTGAAGGGCAACCCTCCTTAATAAAATTAAATATCAAATATCAAATAGCCTTTCAATTGTTCTTTCTAGGCGATTGCTGGCTGGCTGATATTTGGTGAAAGTTTCTCTTCAACATGGTGTTTTGGAACCACGTTAATCATAATTGGCTTGGCTATAATATACAAGAGCAGAGAAGGTTCAGTTGAGGAGTCAAAAAAGTTGAGTTGAAAGTTATGGAAGGGCAAAATGCCTTTGGAATTAAGCCCTGGTTTTGCAAGGTTATCGAAGGCAAATACCTAAACTCATTACTCAATAAATCTTACTGGGGATGTTCTCAAGAAGTTCAGGAACTTTTCCAATAATTCAATTCAAGCTACAAGGTCTTACCGTTTGCCACGAGATACAGACAAAGAAGAATATACGAAACTGATTCACAGAAATTGGCGTTCAATAAATGACTAGTTACGCGATACTATTCTTCATTACTTTACAAGTCAAGCAGGTACATTCCAAAAGAATTTGTACGACTTACTGTCAATATGGCTTTAATTAAGCAACGAGAAAGAAAATGTTATTTGTCAACGTCTTCCTGGATTCTCTTTCTGCCAATTTCTTGTTTCCTTCAAATAAGGAAATTGTTCGAGAAATTAACTTGCCATTGTCCCCAGGGTTCTTTTCAGGCACGAAATTTGACGTAAGTTGAGACCATGGCTCCACGCTGAAGTAATTTCACAGACAGAAAAAAGGCTTTACTGTGGTTGAACTGTTGAGTCGGCCCAGCCATTACACTGTGAATTCATAGTTTCCGTTTAAACAAAATTTATTTTCAGTCCGTCTCAAACTGTAGCTGGCTCGCAAAGCATCCTGGGCTCTTCAAACGCATTATTCTAGGGGTTCTTTTACTGATGCAATGACAATGGCAACAATCTCCCAAATTTGGAGCGAAAATTGTTCAGTGAAATTAAAGATAGCTCCAAAGTTAACAGCCATTACAAATACACTTGAACAACACTGTCTGATTGGCTACTGCAAACGTTAACCTACGTAAAACAGCAAACACACAGCAGGGTGTATAGCTATTTGAACGATGCAGTGATATTGCGTCCAGTTGTTCAACTAGGGAAATGAAGTATTGGAAAGGATGGATACTCACTGGGCACTTAATGTCGTTGGTTTTAACTACATAAAATACACATCTCTAAGTACAGGATTAAGGGCATCAAAGAATGCTATGACTTATATCTGGAGCTACAAGAAGATAGTCATACACTTAAGCAGGTACTCCGTAAATGATATAACTAAATCTATCACAGGCATTATCGAGGAATGCATCTCCAGTCGGCTGGGTTTTTCCGAGTGGGCGGAATTTTAGACATTAAAGGTTTCTCAGCCGTAACTGTCTATTCATTTTAGACCAACGATTTCTTGTCCAATCGGAAGAATTGACTGAGTGAAAATCCGCCTAACCAGGTGAGTTAGAGAAATATTTCTTTGACGCACCTGGTACACCCAAATTTTTGTAGCTTATGTTTTTTTGTTATTCTAGATTTATCGTTGTATTAAATTTTGTAATATGTCATTTGTAGTGGGAACTCGATGACCTTGTGTCCTTTCTCACTACGAACGACATATCTTTCCTTTGTGTATTCTAGTTTAACTGTTGTTGTTGTTTCTGTGTATTTTGATATTTTAAGATGATATATATATAAAAAAAGGAATGCATGCCAGTTTAATCAATGGACAACTCATCTCCAAAGACTTCAGCATGATTCGGCCATTGTTTGAAGGCAAAAATTTCAAATCATGTTGTCTGTGCAACACAAAAGTTTCTACTTTTGCAGTAGCTTGTATTTTACGAATAAAACTGAGTTAAATTGAACTGTCACAACACTTAGGAATGGGGCATTTTGACTCTTAGCATCGATGAACCAGCAAACTATCAAGTGATCTGAAGATGTCGCTATTCATCGTAAAAACTGAATAAATCAGCAGAAACTAATTGGCCATGTCTTTAAGAATCCGTTTAGTGTATCTAAAATGTACGAACGGTTGTCCCTTTTCACTCAAAAAGAAAGGAACTGCTTGAAAACTTTTGAACGCAAAGGACCCGAAGTTGTCCCAGAATTACCCGAAATCACATTATGCATGTGATAGTGATGTGAGTATTAATGTCAAAGCGAGGCAAAGATCGATGAATCTTTCTACGTTCGTATTCAATTAAGACATTATTGCTAATTAAGTAAACATCCACATAGCCTTATTACATAAACCTTACTTAGCACACCAACCTATTAGGATAATGTTCAACATTCAGGTTCCATCTCTTCACGGGACTGCACATTGTGCTGGATGATTTAGCTGTTTGATCTTAACTTAAAACACATCGACAGTAAGTCACTGGAAAATAATATTGCCTGATGAATCTTAATATACTGGTTGTGTCTGATAGTACCAATTCTGAAAACGGTAGACTTTCACGCAGACTCGGAGATTCTCAAATGGTCGTCTTGGTAGACGTGGAAGACCAGAACCGTTCTGCTGCAAAACTTCGGTGGAATTGGTGAATTTGCCATGGTAAGTCCAAAAAGTGCCGATTTAAAAGATCTTATTGTGTGATTGGAAATATATTTCCATCTCTGCTATGTCCACTGTTTCTAGATCTTAATAAGGTCGGAATTACCAATCAAACACACCCATAGTTTCAAGAATGTTAAGTGTTTCTGTTGCTGCAGTAGTGTTGATACCATCCCAAGAGCAAAGCGATTTTGTTAAATTAACAGATTAAGTCGAGATTTAGAATTATAATGTTCTTATTTAACAGCAACCTGACTCCCGTTGACCCCCAGCTCCTCCCATAGGCATTCCTGGGTTTGTCGCTGAATGTTGTGGCCCAAGTTTGATTCCGTTGGCCTAGAAGTTGAAGGAACAGATCAATCTATAAGCAAGCCATTACAACGACATGCAAGAGGAAAAAGAAGAAAAATACTTGTGATACAATTATTAGTAAATAGCAATGTTCCTTGATGTTTCATCCATTACAAATTGGAATACCTCCCAATGATTAACATGATGAGCTAAGTAATAGATGCTAAGAGTGTTGACGAATTGAATCGATCATGGATTAAAATGAAAATTATTGCCTATTTTAATCGAAGTTTGTCCACGACAAAGTGTGTCTCGCTTACCTTGAAATGCTACCATAAAGGTGCTTAAAGCTGTACAAAAATCGTGTCAAAAAGTGCGTTTATTACTTTGTAAATGAGAGTAGAGGCTCTTTAGCTCTAATTTACAGCCAAGGCTGCTCTGTTAAACGTAAACCAAGACTAATTGATGATGAATAACTTACCTCATTGTTGATATCAAAAACGCCTTCTTGGATCTTCTGGTAGATTTCCTTTGCTGTATTTATGAAAGCCTGAAATCAAAATATGAACGGAAATAGACATATCCATACATAAAAAACATGAGGTATTCTAGATGGTACATGTAGGATACCCTTATTGGTAAGTTTACCCTCAAGTTTCACGCTGGCCATATCCATACATAAAAAACATGAGGTATTCTAGATGGTACATGTAGGATACCCTTATTGGTAAGTTTACCCTCAAGTTTCACGCTGGCCAGATCCATACATAAAACTCGAGCCTATCTGTTTTTCCATCTGATCTCTTTCATAAATACTGCAATGTTTGAGGGAATGTTTTTAAAACGTTCCACAAGGATATACTTAAAAAAATTGAATCATCAGCATTTCTATCAAGTCACTTTCATGTGCAGCCTTTAGCTGATATGTATCTAATAATTACTAAACTACTTGCTAAATCAGAAAGAGGGCTTGGCGGGCCAAAGGGTAAAGAGTAATGATTTAAATAGAAACATGGAAAAACATTAAATTACCTCTTCAACATTGGCTGCTGTTTTAGCTGATGTTTCCATGAAGACAAGGCCATGTTCCCTAGCAAATGCTTCTCCCTGTTACAGAAAAATTAGGCAAAATATACAGGTGCAAGAATTCATAAATATCATACATCTTAACAAAAAAAGGAAGGATAAAACTGTCTCACTTGGTATGCTAGGATTTTAAAGTGGGTTGTTGATAAAATCACAAAATCAAATGAAAATAAGTTCCAAAACATACCTCTTCTCTTTTTACTTCTCTTCTTGCTTCTAAATCACTAAAAAATAAAGATATTAACTCATCAAAACCATATCCTCCAAGTAATTACAAAATTGTGATTCAAACAAGAATTTGTTTGAAACAGCCCATAACTTTAAACGTATGTATATATATAATCAGGTCCAGTAAATTACAAACAGCAATCATACCGATGAAATACCAACTCTTACAGCACAGGCCTTGCACAAAAAAGTTGCTTTCCTGCCAAAGAAATCTTGTTTACGAAACTTTATATTTGCTAAGATTGCTCCAAAATCTCATATCATGTCAAGAATTCTTCGCATGTTCATGTGTAAAAGGCCTACACTGGAAATGCCTCACAGGCATTACTTTTATCTGCTTTTCCTTTGAATTTGAGGGAATTTCTCTCTTTGAAATACAGACAATCCACACCATATTCAGCATTATAAGGTGATCTGACATGCTTGAATTTGTGACTATGCTTAAAGAGAGTTATTTTGACTTGAGGAATTTGTGAAAACTATCACCTCTTATTTCCAATGAGCATGATGACCATATTTGAACTTGCATGTTGCCTTGCATCTTCTAACCATGTTGTCAGGTGTCCAAATGTGTCTCTCCTAATTTCATGAGAATAATCAAAAGTTTTGGCAGTCTTACACATGTCACTCTAAAGGACCATTTATACCAACAGTTTACAAGCTGAGATACTAATAACTAAGCACAGGTTTCAAATAAATCAAATCTTTAAAAACACGGATGTAAAATTGTATCAAATGTTTCTATGATTTGAATGACTAGAAAGAACTTTAGGGTGATTTGCTGAAAATCTGCCATGGAAATTTTTTGATATCTTGATTAATTTTCATAATGGTGGCAAGTTGGTTATTTTTGTAAAGATTCATAAAAAATTTTGAAAAATCGAGATCATCATAGATCTTGTATTACTTTAGAAAACTGATGCAACCTTTGAAAACAATAGTAAACAAACGTTTATAACATGGTGGCAAGCAGAAATCTGCAAGTTAAGGATTTAGATATTTGATGAGTCTACCACCCCAAAATAAATCTACCTATGTCACCATTTTGAAACCAATCAAGGTATAGAAAATTGCCATGGCAAACTTATAGCAAATTACCAAAAGTGGTTTCACACACTTTAATGCAAGGAAACATATATATACAGTCTAACCGTAACCCTATGATCAATAGCTACAACATTTTAAACTTTGAATGGAAGCAATTTATCAGCTGGTAATACTGAGATTTGTTTCACAATTAGAACGTGGTACACCTGGGTGTTTCCAACATATCAAAACATGATTCATTGTAAGTAAGAAACCATGATATCACCTGGTAAGCTAAACAAATTTGCAACTGATGTGACATCCACAGGGGTGCATCTAAGATGGGGGTTTTGGGGGTAGCATCCCTTGTCCTTTTTAGCAAGGAAGTTCTTTGGCCCTATTTGCATCAGGCCAGTAAATCATTTAACTAGTTTTCTTAAAAGGTGCTTCCCACAGTCTCTAAGGATCTGAAGTGCTTTGCCCCCAAACTGGGTCATGATCAGGTCCTACTAATCACTGCAGGATCCGATCTGGCTCTAAACAGCCCTGAATATCTCATGTGGCAAAACAATACCTTTATGCCCCATTTATACCACACAACCCTTACCCTTACAATATCCTAGTTGCACCTGGACCAGGAGGTAAAGAGGATTCTGAACAAGCAAGATTTCCATTCAAAGTGAATGAATAACATTTTTATCTAGTACATATATCTTTAGGAACCCCTCAAATTTTCACAGCCAAAACAAGAATTTAACAGCACTTTTGAAAAAATGTTTGATAAGACCTATTGTCATTTTGCATGCATAGCCAGGCATACTTTTGTTTCAAATGCTTAAATCTAGGGTTTCTGTGACTTGGCCTTGCATCAATCTTTCAAATATTTACAAATTGAGCACACATATATGGCTCTGTCATGTAAATATTTAAGTTAAGTTTAGAAAATAAGACAGTTGCAGCTCTTTTTCATGCAGTATTTGTTTATTCTGAAGTTTTACTGTTCATCTTTTAGAAAATTCTCTGAAGGAAAATATCTCATTTGTTTACCTTGTGATATCATAAACTAACAAAGCACCAGCTGCTCCCCTGTAATATGATCTTGTGATTGATCTGAATGACTCTTGTCCAGCCTGAAAAGAAATTTGCAATCTAAACATACCAAAAATAAATTGCTATCAAATAGCAAAGCCTCAATATAAAAGTGCACAGCCTCAATATTGTAAAATAAACTAAAAACTATGAATAACACATAATTTGCTTTTTTTGACACAACAGCTCTTGTGGTAATTGGAATTCAGCAAAATTTCAGATGTTTGTGTTCAGTTGGTAGGGTCTGCTGGGGTCAAATGGGCAGGCTGGGGGTAAAATGGGTAGTGCTGATTGGTGGATAACAGTTTACCTGGAACTGATGAATCACCATTCATTGTGTCAAGGAGGGAAGTTCAAGCAATTCAATCTGGGGGAAGTCTCTGAACAGAGATCTTGACAAAATCTATCCAAAGCATTTACCCTACCCATTATACCCAATGTACCAATTTCAACCCAGTAGAACCTATATACAAGTTCCTGCTTCACTGATACACTGATTTCAACCTGGACTCTATGGAAGCAATCAGAATTAACAACTAGGAAAATAATATATACTGTATATAACTAAGATAAATCTTCAAAATATCAAGTTAATGTATAGTTAATGTTAAGATAAGTTTTCAAAATTTCAAAAAGGTAATGTACATATCCATGCCATGTAAGTTCTGCAGCGTTTATGCTTTGTCAAAATATGCTGACAATATGCTGACAAAGAATCTCAAAATCTAAATGGTATATAGGATTTAAAAGATCACATGCAACCAAAGGGTTAAATTTCATAATGCGGCTGCCTAATGTGGTTGAGCTGAATAAATGCAACCACAAGTTAGTCATCAGTTTACTTATATTAAAACTAGTTGACTCTTGAGCTCAGGCACCACAGTGGCCACATGAAATTCCTTGTAAAAGTAGTGAGGGGGCTGTATTGACATGGACATATTACAAACAGTGGTGGAGCAAGGGGAGGGTATGAGTGGGTAAATACAAATACACCCCCGCTTTTGAAAATCTCAGTAAAATTGTTATTGAAAAATGCAATAAGAATGTCTGGGTATACCCTTTTACCCTCCCAGGAGTCGGAAAATTTTGGACTTTTACCCCCTCACTATTTTTCACCTAGCTCTGCCACTGATTACATAGACAGATTGTGTCTATCAAATAACTTACTGTATCCCAGATTGTATCTATCAAATAGCTTACTGTATCCCAGATTGTATCTATCAAATAACTTACTGTTTCCCAGATTGTATCTATCAAATAACTTACTGTATCCCAGATTGTATCTATCAAATAACTTACTGTATCCCAGATTGTATCTATCAAATAACTTACTGTATCCCAGATTGTATCTATCAAATAACTTACTGTATCCCAGATTGTATCTATCAAATAACTTACTGAATCCCAGATTGTATCTATCCAATAACTTACTGTATCCCAGATTGTATCTATCAAATAACTTACTGCATCCCAGATTGTATCTATCAAATAACTTACTGTAACCCAGATTGTATCTATCAAATAACTTACTATATCCCAGATTGTATCTATCAAATAACTTACTATATCCCAGATTGTGTCTATCAAATAACTTACTGTATCCCAGATTGTATCTATCAAATAACTTACTGTATCCCAGATTGTATCTATCAAATAACTTACTGTATCCCAGATTGTATCTATCAAATAACTTACTGTATCCCAGATTGTATCTATCAAATAACTTACTGTATCCCAGATTGTATCTATCAAATAACTTACTGCATCCCAGATTGTATCTATCAAATAACTTACTGTATCCCAGATTGTGTCTATCAAATAACTTACTGTGTCCCAGATTGTATCTATCAAATAACTTATATACTGTATCCCAGATTGTATCTATCAAATAACTTACTGTATCCCAAATTGTATCCATCAAATAACTTATTGCATCCCAGATTGTATCTATCAAATAACTTACTGTATCCCAGATTTGTAATTTGATTTGTTTACCATCAATTGTGATCATTCTAGCACCAAATTCAACACCTGCAATGAAACAAAATTAGCACATAATTAGTCACACCCTCAACTGAGATTTGACAGTAAATCTAAAATTTTTAAACAACCCAAAGATAGATTTTTGAAAATTTTTAATTTTCTTGCAATGGCCTTGGGGAAAACTCCCACTTGCCCTGTTATAATAGTCCAGTGCCACTAAACATGGAAATCAAAAATAAAAGCCCCAATCAATGCAAGCTATTAATGCCTTTTGACACATCTTGGCCCTGTTGTTACAAGAATATAATGGACCAGAATGGATTGGAACAGTACTTTTAACAGGATGTTTATATGGCGGTTCATCTATATAAAGAGTTAACACCTTTCCTCCTTTGAAGTTAGAATTTTCCAAAGTCATCATTAAGTTGTCCTACCCTTATAGCCTGATTGTTCAGAATTTTAGAATCACCTCATGTGCAAATTGCAAAAAAGTCCATGAAATAATGGAATAGAATGCTCTCAAAAAGTGCTCACACAAGAGGTAAATCATTCAGTTCTATTACCATTTTACAGCTCACTTTTCAGAGCCATCCAATCTTTGGAACATCTACATTATAGGCCCATCTTCCAAGTTCAGACAGAGTGACAGGCCAGAGTGGAAAGTCATCTAATATGTTTGAAAATTTGGGAACTTATGATTGGTACTTGGGTTAGCGCAAATTAGCTATCTGCTATCCTGAAATGGAACATAACACATCTCATCATTCTCTTGGGAACATCTGAAAAAACTCTCTTGTTTTTTGAGGCAGTTCCACATTGTTTCATTCTGGTCCTTCCCTTTTCATATGAAAAAGCATAGATATCACCATATTCTCTTTGCAATAACCCTGCCCTGTATATTACAGTGTTTGGGAAGCTGCTATTGATGCAACATCTTCCTTTGCAATGTTACATTCAGCCTCCTTCTTCACATCCAATCATATTTTGAGTAAAAACGACAGCTAAAATTATGGTTGAATATCAACATCTTGTACACTCCACTTCCGTAAGAGAAATGTCCCACAAGGATTACTACACTTTTAAAAGCCCCTCTCTCTTTGGTTGTGGTGTACTCTTTCATAAGGGCCAAAACACAAGGCAATGAGGAGAGGTGGGAATGAATTGGGTGGATCATTTCGCTGTGAAATTGAACAAGAAATTAACCTGAAACAACAGATACGCACCTATTGTAAGATCATGAACAGGCTGAAATCTTTTATCTGTAAACTGCAGCAAGAGACATGACTTCCCTACACCTGAACAAAAAGAACGAACCGTGTCAAAACAGCGCTTCAAAGATTGTATGTTCGATGGGGAATTGCCGTTTTAGGCCCTAAAACATAGCGACAACAAAACGACATTCCAGTACACGTAAAACCTAGAAAGTAAATGATAAATATTATAGGGTCATAGTATATACCTGTATCTCCAATGATGATATATTTGAAAAGATAAGCATACGACATTTTGTCAGTTACTTGTATTTATTTCTGTTTTATTTTCCTTTGATGAAATTCCCTTCACAGCAACTTCAAGACTTCTTTGCTTTGATAGGACCAGTTACTACGCATGCGTGATAGCAGTAACACAGGGTATCAGGTGGGCCACGTCATTTTGCTATTGCGTACATGTGATTTGTCATAAATTATTGATTTCATTATTTTGAAAGGATCAGGAGATTAAACTTCACATCCTCTGCTTTTCTCTTCTTCCCGAAAGAGATGCTGCACTTCTTTTCTTGTTTGACACGGACAGGGTAACTGTCATCCCAGTGAACGGGCAGCTCCCTTTCGCACACGTAGTCAGGCAATCTTATTGTTTTGAAAGAGAGGGGGAGATAGAACAATTTATCCTCTTCTTTTCTTCTTCTTCTTCCTCTCCTTCTTCGCAAAAAGATGCAGCACTGTTTCTCTTGCTTGACAGGGTCACTGTCATTATAGCAAGACAGATTAGAAGACAAATTTATCTTCTTTCTTCATCACAATCCAATAGTGCACCTCACAACAATTCTGTAGTTGCCCCGTTAAAAGATACGAACGCTCGTTCTTGGACAGCTGATTTAGGGCCTGCGCACAGACAGGTTACCTTCATAAACCCTATCCGTAACTCTGGAGGTCTATGGGGTGTTTAGCAATTTAGAAAAGTTCCTCAGGAGTCTATACTTGGACCACTCGTATTCAATATGTTCAACAAAGGCTATTATTTAACATCTTCACCTTCTTGTATGTTATGCCACAGAAAATTGTCAGGTTTGCAACTTTGCATACGGAAATGCAGCTAAAATACTTCCTTAGCACGTAGCGAAAATCACTCAATTCTCCTGCTCATGACTGCAGTCCCTTTCTTCCATTAATCATGAAAGTCTTGCAGTTGCAACTTTTCTAAGACAGCCAAACAAAATCACACAAGAGGCGAAAAACTGACCAGAAAAGTCAGAACAATTTAGTCCAGCTGAACAAAAATAGAGTTTTGTACATTTTTATGCATTACTTACATCAATCTAAATTCACTCTGAATCAAATCATAGATCATAAATATATCTTTGATTTCTGGATGTAGTTAGCTATATTCATAGAAAAGTGATAATTGCTGTTAAAAAACTACGGTTTAAACTGTTAAAAAATGTATCATTCTCCATTTAAGAGCAGCTTAAAAATCAACATCTTTCTAAGAAACATGTAGCATTCGAAATCAAGACAACTGAAATAAGATACACCGCATGAGTCAGAAAAAACTGTCAACAGTTCAAAATTTAGATCAAAATTTCTTCTTCTATTTCAGTGGGGGTTTCTTAGAATTGACGGTCTTTGACTACTAGGGTTTCTTATGGAATTCGCACAGGCTCAGTTCAACACGAATATTTATGTTTGCTTCTTCTTGTGAACAGTTCAAAAGAAACTTTAAAAACTTTCTTAAACTGTGGAGACAATTCTTGACTCATTCGGTAGCTTTCGAGATTAAGAATGAAAAAATTAAGAAATTATTATAGTCTGTATCAAATTAACGGGGTAGAGGGGGGTTCTCGGCTAAATTTCAGGTAGGGGTGTGCCACCCACAGTTTCAAAATGTAACCGTCGGCTAGACCAATTTTGGTGCAAATGATACCCTTGGCTAGACTAATTTTTCCATCAAAAGTAACATGAGTTGGCGTTTTCTAGACAAAAATTGTCAAATTTTCGCATTCTCTGGACCTAAATTAAAGTTAGGTTTTTTTACAGGAATTACCGAATTTTGACATTTCTTTGACCAAAACTGCCAAAAAGCATGCCCTTGCCTAGACTACACTCGACTAAAACGGTCGAAACAGTATACCCTTGCGGGTGGCACATCCCAGGGTACCTTTACTATGAAAGAACTCCCCTCCCCCGCCGGGCTCAAATTATATGTCGCGTGACAATGCACCACGAACAACAACAATCAAAATATTTTTTCTGCTTCAATGCTCTACCTACTACAAAACTTCAATTAGTAGCCTCGTTTTTGAAACTATTCAAAATTCTTTTATATGAAATTTTAGAGTCCAAATTCGGATTTAGCACCCAAACAAACTTTAGTCTAACCACATGTTTTCATGTTGTTAGGGGTCGTAGTGTTAATTTCATGCAGTACAGTTTGGAAACATATGAAGCATTTGACGGTGAAAATGACTCGGGGTGTAAAGCTTCGCCTTGACCGAATTTTCACCGTCAAATCCCTTATAAATCTTAAAAGTTTTACATTGTTATAAAAGCAACATCACAATTGCCAGCAGTCTAAAGACATGCAACAAGACTAAAGTTTGGGTCCTTAATCCGAATCTGGGCTCCAACATTTCATATGAACAATAGGAAGAAATTTTGACAAATTTCTTAAGCCGCAGCAATCAAGCACAGCTGCGGCGTCTAATTAGCGATGCATAAAACGACAGATGTTTCGACTCTTTCTGTGGCCTATCTCTTTGAACTGAATGGCCTGAAATAAACTTTAGCGGCTTTAGCGACCTAGCGACCTGAATAACGACATCTTTGCGTTTGACTTTGACGAGATCTTCAAAATTTGCAGAATTAGAGGATTTTCTTATTTTCTTAGAATCCAAGAAGAATTTTGAAAAAATCCAAAACCATCGTAACTTCTAAATTATCTGAAAACACAAAGATTCATTCATGTCCAAGAAACCAATAGTTTATGAATGTTCCAGGGGGGGATGTAACTACCATATATGCTGGGCCGGGATGTGCCAATTTCTAGGTGCCTTTTCGAGCAGAAAATAAATTATGGTAAAATCACAAGTAGTCATAAAGTTTAGGACTTCACTTTAGAAAAATAACTCTTTAGGGTATTGATTTTGATCAAATTTCATTTACTTGCTTCAAATTTTGGATAGTTGTCACAATTTTAAGGTATACATTTTCAATGGCCTTTGAATTTTGGGGTATCGTTTTGGCGAAAATTTATAAGTTTTAGGGTGTGATTTCAGACGTCAAATGGCACACCCCCGTCACCCACCTATTGAAGTTACCAAATACAAGTCTTTCACTTTTCTGAGTTATGGTTTAGAAATTTGATGACGTCACAGTCTCGAGTGAGTTGAAATATAAAAAATGCTCTTATTTCGAAAAAATAGAAAATTTCTGAAAAATAAAACGGTAGGTTTGTACGCAAACTAGGTTTCATTAGAGCCATTCTGCTCAACGAAATGTGTCAAAGAATTTCACATCGAGATCACTAAGAAGATTTGGAACTGATGCTGGATAAACAGAATATTTTCAAATCGCAATGATTCGAGTCGTATACTTCTAGGCCTTGCCTAATTTACCCACTAGATATATCCAATGAAGATGAATAAACATAACACAATGATTGTCTTCTTTTTTCTCGTCCTGAGATTCAATACCAAGTTGTGCTTTACTCCTGACACGTAAACTTTTGATGTACTGAGCTTTTTAGAAACATTCAAGAATAAAATTAATCGTACCTTGAGCAGAGTTTTTTAAAATACGACGTCTCGAGCTGAGCCCGTTATCAAGATAACCCTGACTTGATCACGGGCTCAGCTCGAAACGTTGTATTTTAAAAAACTCTGCTCAAGGTACGATTAATTTTATTCTTGAATGTTTTTATTTAAATCTATGTCGTACAACACGCTTAAAATAAGATTTTTTGAGCTTTTTAGACCCTAAGAAAATCATTCGAAATTTGCAGCAGTATGGTTGAGAAGAAAGACAGACATTAGCATCACGAACCATGGGATAGAGGTAGTTTTATTGGGATTGTACTGAAATGTATATATGTATATATGATTGCTTTGCCCCTAAGGGTTTAAAAACTAGGTAGGTTGATACATAGATTTCATCATTGTTTACATTTTGGTTGCTGTGTTGTTTTGATTTTAGCGCTGAGCTTATCTTTTTTCTAGGTTATCCATTTGTTCGATCTTTCCCCATCAAATTACAGTATTTAGTTGATATCAAGACTTGGGACCTTATCCACAAAAAGTAATACTAATACGGTGCCGAGTACTGTGCACGTGAAACATATTTTTAGGTGTATTTGAACGGGCCCCAAAAGACTTAAATGTGGTTCTGATCAAGATTAACAGATTCCCCAAGACGAAGTTTCTCGATATTTTCTTTTTTGTATTTTGGTTTATTTTCAGCCTCGAGCTGATCCTTGCGTGTTTCAAATGTGCTTTTGTCAGCAGTTTCAGGTACCAATAGCAACAAGAATGAGCATACGAAAGCAGAGCCTCCCATCAACGCAAATGGCAAAACTGGATGCACTGTTTTTAGGCCAGTTGCAACCCATGGAGCCATGGCTGAACCAATTCTTGCTGCAATCTGTAAATATCCCATTCCAATACCTCTGTAAAGAAGAGCATAATCATCAGATTTCTGAATTACATAGTATCATAGGTGTTTTGGCGTCACAGTTGTATCGCCGCGGAGGAAAACGCTACTAAGTACCACAGAGATGTAGTAGCTAGTGTAAGATATTACCTCCTCCGCAAATAAATTTTCCTCCACAACAGCATATGTGCTGAAACAAATTGCGCTGGCTAACTTCCCATGATAGTACCATCAAAGTTTACACCAACATTCAAAAGCTTCAGACGGAAAACTTTCGGACAACAAAATTCTGGACATTTACTGCAAAACCGGAAGCTATTGTTTGAGCAAGTGCGCCCAGGGCTTCTTTTCAGCAATCTGATTTCATATCATGTGATTATGATTGACAGCCTGCTTAAATTATGATATCTGTTTGTTTACACAAGACATCAGAGCCCAAACTGAACACAGAGAAGATTTAATAGCTGACTACGTAACGTTCACATTGAAGATGTGTTTTCATCCACTTTGTTTAATGCAGTTCAAAAACGTGGTTTAGTGTGATGATAAGGGGCGCATGTCCTGCCAAAATGGAGGATTTAAAGTTTTCTTACTGAAGAAGGCGTGCAACAATTCCCTCCCCCCCATTTGGCCCTAGAAAGTTGGTGCACAATAGGTTGTTGAAGTCCACAGTGCTTCCGGGGCTGTCAGAGTTGTTGCGATTGCGATAGAACAAGCCAAAAGGTGAACTGGGACTCAACGACCCTGATGACACTAATGACTGAGTTGCCTGAGGTTGAAACTGGTTCTTTCCCAGTGACTCAGTCGTTGGGGTCGTCAAGGTCGTTGCATCACCATTCATATTCAATCTAATGGTCTTTTCAGTCGTTCCTCTCCAACGACTCAAACGATTAGATTTATTGCTCAAAATTATGGCACATTCTCCCAAAATGATCAGAGTTCAAATCATTGGGGATTTTCAAGAGAAATATTAAATCATTCAACACGTTTGATTGCAGCTGCAGATTACATAAAAGTTTTATTTCAAGTCTGATTTTTTGCAGTAATTTTCGGTAATATTTAGACTAAAGTTAGCCTTAATTAGCTCATGGCAATTGTTATTTGCTAACTTAAAATGAATTATTCATTAAATCGTAGAATGAAGACGACGATGAGAAAAGACATTTTGTGGTGAAACTTTGACAATCCAGTTATATTAAAGAATTAAATTTGACAATCCAGTTGAAAATCATGATAAAGAAAAGTTTGACAGTCCAGTTGGTTAGAATAATTAGTTATTTATTTATGACATATTCGGTACGTTTCGACTCTGGCTAGAGTCATCTTCAGCAAAGAAAATATGTGCACGAGGGCCTTTTAAACTAAAACGAAACACGGCATGCGGGAGGGGGGAAATACCTAATAAGGTAAAGTAAACATCAAAACAAAGAGGAAAAACAAGTACTAAAATGTGAGATGAAAAACAAGACCTAATAAGGCGAAAAACGGAAAAGATAAACAGATCAAAACAAGCAAACTCAGAATAAGACCATGGGAATAGATGACGTTTGGGAGTTCAAAGAGGGCGTGTCTCGTTTTATTAAAAGACTCTCGTGAATAAGAAGGGCAAAATGATTGTCTGTTTTGCTTATAATTTCAAAGTCATCAAAAGATGATTTGTGGCCAGATTTAGAAATGTGGTCCCCTATGGACGAGAAGTTAGACTTTATCTTTTGACCTGCTTTGTTAATTCCTAGGTGCTCTCTACATCTAACAATTAAATGTCTTTTGGTTTTACCATAGTAAGTGGCATCGCAACCACTGCACGCATATTTATAAATAACGTTCGAGCACATTAAGTTTGAAAAGCGATCTTTGAATCTGAACAGTGAAGAGAGTCGTCTAGGGGATTTAAAGATGACCTGAAATTTAACATCCGGGTAGCACTGTTTAAGGAGCTTGACAAGCTTCTCGTCCATAGGGGACCACATTTCTAAATCTGGCCACAAATCATCTTTTGATGACTTTGAAATTATAAGCAAAACAGACAATCATTTTGACCTTCTTATTCACGAGAGTCTTTTAATAAAACGAGACACGCCCTCTTTGAACTCCCAAACGTCATCTATTCCCATGGTCTTATTCTGAGTTTGCTTGTTTTGATCTGTTTATCTTTTCCGTTTTTCGCCTTATTAGGTCTTGTTTTTCATCTCACATTTTAGTACTTGTTTTTCCTCTTTGTTTTGATGTTTACTTTACCTTATTAGGTATTTCCCCCCTCCCGCATGCCGTGTTTCGTTTTAGTTTAAAAGGCCCTCGTGCACATATTTTCTTTGCTGAAGATGACTCTAGCCAGAGTCGAAACGTACCGAATATGTCATAAATAAATAACTAATTATTCTAACCAACTGGACTGTCAAACTTTTCTTTATCATGATTTTCAACTGGATTGTCAAATTTAATTCTTTAATATAACTGGATTGTCAAAGTTTCACCACAAAATGTCTTTTCTCATCGTCGTCTTCATTCTACGATTTATAACAAAGCTGCGTTTCCCGGAATCATCATCAATTTCAACTATTATTCATTAAAATTGTCATTTTTAATGACCCGCGACTCCAGCGACTGCAACGACCCGATTAGACTTCTGACAATTAGTCCTTTCTATCCCTGCGTGCGGTAAACCTTGCTCGACAGCGACTCTTGCTGAAACAATGAAAAAGGTGACCCTATTTTCTGCAATCATCAATGGAATTATGATGGCTTTGAATCTCGAATCCCATGGGAATGTTATTAGTTCCGGGTCTACTGTGTTCCAGCGATCACAGCTACCAATGTTACCCTAGCCTGCCTATTATACCTCAGTAGACCGTATCAACGTGTGGAGTAGATACGGTAGAAACTTGTACTGTAGAATTTTATCTGGATAAACAACTCTTCTATCTGCTCAGCAACCAAACTGTGGATTTGTGGCTTCTGTGCAAGCCAAATTTGATTTTAGACAATCTGAAATTTGGGTAAAAAGGCTAGAGAGCAACGAAGATATGGCACGTGGGAGGCATGCCGATGGAAACAGATCGACTGAATAGATCTTGTAGTCCCATAAGGATTTGAAGTATATATCGCCTTTACCTCACAATAGTAGGATATGTCTCTGTTGACCACAAATAAACTCCACTGAAACAAATGGAGATACAGAACTTTCCAACCATGCCAAGGAAGACTCGGAAAGCAGTTAGAGCTAAGAAAAGAAAAAACAGATGAAAAGTATAACTCAAATGGGTTTGATAGCAAACACGTAGGATGAATATAAACATCCAGAATGAATTAAAAATAACAACTCGTCACTGAATATCTTTGCCACCTCTGCTCCAACAATGGTCATTTGCTAATATTGCGACACAATTAGTACGATGTAACTCTTATATTTCATGGCTTTGAGCTTAAAGTCAGTAACGTTGCCCGCAGGGTATACCACTCTCTAAGAATCCCCTGCTCCTTTGGCAAAATTTCCTTTGGTTTTCAAGTAAAATCCGTGAAATACTCCTAAAAATCCTGTTGTTTCAGGTTGTTTAAGAAAATCTTGTACGCCTTTTGAAAATGTTTCAAAGCCCTCGATATTTGTCACTGGCTATCTTGCTACATTCTGGTTCTTTGGGTGGTAAAGATCTTGTTAACCACGATTTAATTTGTCTTGCACGATATGAGACACTCAGGCCAAACATATTAAAAATAGCTAAAAAGTGGGGAAGGCCACAATACGGACATGTGACAAATCTTGCCAATGGTAGCCTCAATGACAGAAAGATAAAGACAGGTGACAAGGCCACAAAACACAAAGCAAGGACCAACGGAGAACTCCCAGGGTGCTTCTAGGCTGCCTATCGAGTCGTGCAATAAAAACATAAATAAACAAATAAATAAATAAATATATCGAAAGGAAAGTGAATAGATTAATCAATTAATCAATTAACGAATATGACCAAAGGTAAATAGATCAGGGCATGGGAAGAAATTTTAACTCAAAACGTAGCAAATGAAAATGAGTTTAGTCAATATAGTCACATACTCTTGCTATACAATCAGGTGTTCCCCAGGCTTCAATTCTTGAGCCTCTGCTCTTTACTATCCGTATTAACGATCTCATGTTTTGGTTGGCATCACAAACATCAATGCTAGACAGCCTAAGAGTTCATAGCCAATTTGTTTTGGGGGGGGGATGGGAAAGTGGGAGAGACTAATCTAAATTATGATACAAGGCAAATTTATGCAAGGAACAAGTTACAACAAGGTAAACAAGCGTGAGTTGCAGTTCCAAGGCTTCCACGCAGGGTACAAGTCATTGCAAAAATGATGAAGTCTCATAATATTCTTTGTTGGGGAAATTGTTTGGAAACAGACACATTTCCCATAATTTTCAAAGGTAAAATGGAAATTTCCGTTGCCCTTAAATTTCCGAGAGAAACTTGTCCATTTTCCATAAATTTTCATGCAAGAAATGTGGGGAAGTTGAAGTATTTTTTGCTGTGAGTTACTTACAATTTCTTTTGTTGTTAGCATCACGTGCAGGCACTAATGAAACTCCAATGCAAGCAACTCCACCGATAAGAAATGAAAGGACAATTGGCTTCTTTCGACCAAATCTAAAACAGACATCAAGTAGTAGATCAAAGTAGAAATAGACAAGTAGATATTCATACAGACCAATTAATAAGCCAAACACTCAGGGATGTGCCAGCCGAAGGATCATTGTTTCAGAGAAAACCTTAGGACAAGATGTCCCAAAACGTAGTGTCCCGTGGTGTCCTAAAAAGTAGGCCCATTAAAAATCATCAAAATTCGATAATGAATCTTATCACAAAATTTTCTTCTCTCTTTTGTCAGTGGTCCAAATATCTTTTTAAGACGAAAAAATATTTGTTTTCATTACTTAAGGAGTATAACGGTACAGATAAAAACCTTCATCTGAGCCATAATCTGTAAAGCAACAGCATGAATCAAGCCTACGAGCCATCCTTGAGGCTTTTCATTATCCCACAAGTCTACAATGATAGTTTGCGTTTCTTTAAGATATTTATGACTACACTAGAAGCTAGATATACAAAGCGACATTGATGCAGTAATTATCAGTGCTTTTGACAGCATGCTCTACAACCAGGCAGCTCAAGAAAGAGCTAAATTTGCTAATTTTTAAAACAAATCACAAGATGAGCTATACGTGTGGACTTGTCCAAGTCTCACTTTCTTTCAACAGTCGACTGAGATAAAAGGCGCTGCAGGGGAACGGGGAAGGAAACGGTGGAGGAGAAGCAGATAGGAAACTGCCATCCCCCAGTTTCAAACTAAAGCGACTCTCCTTTACCTGCTACGATTGGTCAAGAAGGGCCAGCATGTTCTGCTAACTGCCAAAGGAAACAAGTCAAACTTTCCTCTCCTTCTCCTCCACAATTTCTTCTCTCTTCCCCTGCAGCGCCATTTACTTTCAGCGTTTTATGGCTTAATCGACTGATGAAAGAAGGAGAGACTTGGATAAACCCACACTACGTGGGAAAATAATGTGGTCTTTTATCTACTCGCCAAAAAGAGATATTTGAAGATTGGTCATGTGATAAAATTGATCATGTGATCAGATTACGGTGTGTCAGTAAAAATAATCTTCCAGAGAAGTTCGAAAATTCTGTGAAGATAATAAAAACAACAACATTCGCCATTTTGCTGCATGTCCTTTCAGGACTGGTATTTTCATCTCAAATATTTTGTTAAAGGACAGGGTCTGAAATTTTTCCAATGGGAGGCATATCAAGAATGATTGAATGTCACTGTTTCGCTCCTTGCTTCAACTGACATACTAAAACGAAGCGACAACAACACATCTATTCAATTCAATTCAATTCAATGAGCGATTGAGGCTGGACTTAGGTGGTGAGTCAAAGGCACATTCCCGTTAGTTTTCCTCAAGAAATAGGCCTAGAAGGAAAATAATTCCCATCTGAATATAATTCCCTCCCTTTTAAATCAGATTCATAACTTTGTATCTCCCCATAAATGTCACAAAATGGAAATCTAAAGCAGGATAATCCTTAGCTTTGAGATCGGATATGATCAACTTTGAACTATAATCCTTCATTCTATACTCTTTCAAATGACAAAAGCGAGGGCTAATCTTGTTTCAACATGAAAAGACCTTTAACTTTACCAGATTGGGGGTTTTGAATGAGTGAATAGATCTTGTAAATCTCCATTATTTGAAATCAAAACTGGTCTGAATAATAAAGGATTGCACCTAAGCATGGTTTGGCGCTCCCGGGTTTCAAGGAATTGATCCTTTGCAATCCAAGATAAATCACCCAATACCATTGGCAAATTACCTTCAGATGCAAATCATGGTAACAAATTCCTGGCACCAACTTTAGCGCAAAAGACCATTCCGCATTTTACTTCACACAGTCCTCCTTTTAAGCTATAATATTTAAGACACTGAGGGATCCGGATAGTAGTAAAGGAGCAAAGTCATGTCTACAGACTGATTTCAACCTCATTTTCCACTCAGTCGAATTTTACAAAAGGACTGGAATTTCCTTGTTTACGAGAGAAAATATCGCTTTAAATTTGAAAAGGATGTAATTTGAAATTTACACGTAACAAAGCTTTATCGTGTAAAATTTTGTCCGTTTGGAAAATTCACCTGAGTGGAAATCTGCTTTAACGACACATTTTCACCCAGGGCTCTTTGCGGACAAAGCTGCAGTTTCGGACAGTCCGAAAATCAAACTTGGCCTACGCAGAAATAAGAATCAAAACTGTGGTAATTCAACAGATAGACTGGCAATAATATTAGTTAGTGAATGCGGCGATTTGGAAACTGGAACAAACTGCCCCAACACATGGAATGGGATAAAAGTAATAGGCCTTTCTCATTCTGTAGACATTACAAGACGCCTTTGCCCCTCTCTTCTGTCTCACAATCCCTCATTCTTGCTGTCAGTTCAGTTCTGTTGGCATTGCATCACAAAATCACTGTCTGTCTTCTCGCCCACTGTTTCAAGACTATAAAGAAGTCAGACAAACACGCATTCATTCCATGGAATAAGAGACAATCAAGAAGGTTTGGTGATACCGTCCCTGACGTTTTCGCTATTGTGTGATAAAAATAGGTAATTTAGAGCAAAGCAAATTGAGGATTGGGAGGTTTCCACAAACCGACGGACAGACATCGCAGCTTGCTGATTATTTCGAGAAATACCTTGCTGCTGCCGCAGCAAAAAGTGAACTAACATACAGCTATTCCATCAGCTCAGCTTCTGCAATGTGCACCCATTTTGTTTAGGCCAAATTTGACTTGCGGATGATCTGAAATTGCAAAGTGTCTGCAAAAGACTGAGGGTGACGGTGGCTTACCTTTTAAGAATATCTATGCATACAATGGTGCCAGCCAAATCAACGAGGCTTGCTAAGACAAAATCTCTGTATCGCATTCCACCAAGGTCCCCAGCAGCAAAGGAAACTCCATAGAACACCAACCCACAAACAATCCTATGAAATAAAGAAATTGTGCTCAAGACAGCAATCATTTATGATGCTTTGTATTATACTTATGACGATGAGTCCCTTGCATCCCTGCGGGAGACCTTGCTCAACAGGGACTCTTCATGAAAATGTGAAAAAGCTGACCCTATTTTCTGCAATCATCAAAAACTCTATCATATTTGCCTTGACAATATGTACAATAGTAGTTCACAAATCTCGCAATCTGATTGGTACTCTGGGAAGCTCAGAGTTCAGTCCTAAATAGGGTCAGGTTCAGAGAAATATCATGAGTCTCTGTTGACCAAAGCACCATCATCAAGTCTAAGGACACAGGGAACAAGCGAGTCTAGGTCATAAGTCTAGCTTTTTATCATGTAAATAAAATATACAGATTGTGCAAGTTAGACCCAAGACCTTTTAGCGGTGAGTGGACACTTCTTGCACCTCGGGTGAATTTTATTGGGTCCGCATTGTCTGTAGTTACTTAGGTTCTTTAATTCCGAGTCTGAGCAATTAACTAGGATCTATTTGGTCTATAAGAAGCAATAGCTAATGCTGATCTGGGTCTGTGCAAAATTTAAGCATCTGGTGTGGGTCGACGTGTTCTGCCTTTAATCGATAATACAGAGAAATTCTATTTCAATCTCAGATCACCAAAGCCTTCCAGAAATTCCGGTACTGCAAAACCGTAAGTGTAGAAACTATTCACTCTGATAAAGGAAATCGTTAGAATATTTTCCTCTTGTTTTCACGTGCACAAATGCAAACACAATAAAACAAATAAGAGAAAGCATGTTAAGATCACATCTGCAAAGTCCAGAAAAAGTCATGGCTTCGTGGCTGTGTGCGGGAGGAACATTTTGCATGTTAAAGGCATTGAGTCCGTATAAATAGCGGTCTCATGACCAATATCAACTTCTTTTCAATCATGAAACAAAAGTCGTCACTTAATACCTATTGAAATTAACCAAAGAAATTCCTCAAGATGATGCAAGGATTAAGAAGTCTTTTGTCTCGACTCCTAATGACTTTAGCACTATTGTGCGATAACAAAGGACCGTCAGCGGTTTGTCAGCGAAAATTCAGGACAGCGTTAACGCTCAACTATTTATAAGGACTCAATTCCTTTAATGTCACCTTGTTACCAATCTTTTGTTAGAAACTCGGGGTATTTTGGGATCATTTTGGGAAAAGCAATCGGTTTATCAATTTTAGTGACATAAAACCGCGGAGGGCAACAAAATCCGTAATTTTGACTTGATAAAGACAGGAAAGAATTTAGTGTCCGGATAAAGGTTTGACCTTTCTCTGGGCTCTTGAATTTAAGATTACCATGCATATCCATGAATCAAAGATCGGACTGCAATCTTCTTCGGTCGAAACAAATCCAAAACATGTGCGATTCCAAGGGTATTCTCTTCTTCAAAGTCTGCGATTTGTAATTCTGGAAAAACTTTCTTGTTGAAGTTTGCAATCCGTTTTAAAATTACTTTCACTTCATCTTTTCTTCCTCTTACTCGAAGCCATCGAATCGATTCTGGAATGAACCTGGAATCAAATGTGAAAGAAATGAAGGATGAACGAGTTCCTGGCTTGAAAGATTGTTTACTTGATTGGAGAGTTCTGTGCCTACCAATGGAACTTTTAGCTATTTCACGAGGGATAATTCTAAATATTTGGTAGAAATCTGGTGAATCTTGGAAAGTGAACAATTCTCAATACCCAAAAGTATCGCTCAATCCAGACTATTTTGTAGATAGCGGATTGTCCGGACAGTCTAGTACAAGTATTCACAACAACAACAACAACAACAACAACAACAACAACGACAACGACAACGACAAGATAACAGCAACAACATTCTATATCAATAGTTCTGAAGATTTTTGGATCTTTAGGGCCTTTAGGATTACTGAAATTTTCAAGATTTAGAAGAGTTGTCGATATGCTCGAGAGTTACTGACATTTATTACGAAAGAGTGCGGGATGTTTGGGGTGATTTACTCTGCGCTTTATGTAAGTCCAGATGAAAGAGCGGGACAGGGGGTCGTATTCCTTATCGCATTCCTTTGTTTGTCTTCAATGAGTGCGGTTTCTCTTTGAAACAATATCCTTCCATTTGTATTCAAATAACTGGTGTTACACTGTGCAAAGATAACGCAATTTACAATGAAACACGTTTTGCATGTAAATCAATGGAGACATTGCAATCTACAGTATACAAGGAATGCACAGGCACCATTCATGTTCAACCAAAGTTGTCATATAAGAGAGAAAGGACAACTTGGGCAAGTCCAATGTGAGGGCAGTCATATTGTTTTCATCAATCAACAACATGATACTCAGTAGGCTATACCTAAAACCAAACCTATTTTAGATCGTCTGAGAATCATATTTGGCCTGAACACTTTGACAGGATCAAACATAAAACAGATCTAACTGCAAAGTACCCTGCGGCAAAAACGTCGATTAAGGTTTGGAAAGGCGAAACGACATAAGCATAAACATATATTAAAAAATTCTCATCTGACACTCAGTGGGACACTAAATAAACTGTACATCAATCTGAATTACGAATGTCAGACGAAAAGATTCCAACACCAAATAGACTTTTACATGACGTTTACAAGTCTGAAAATTCGTAATGCAGGAAATGAATGAGATATCGCAATGAGTCAAAGTTTGCTTGTAACAGAAAGGCTGTGGTATGTTTGCGATTATGTGATCTTGGTTGATTTTGCGAATTTTCTGTCCATAGTAAAGATAGATAAAATTGGATTTATGGAGATTTCGTTGGCTTGAAATTCGTGAAACAGGGAGAAGTTATCATCTCGCTCAGACAAACGTGCAAATAAATCAAAGTGCTTATTTCAATTTGCATCAAAGTGCTCGTATGTTACTTTATTTACATGTTTATCTTCGTGCAAATATGTCTAAGTGTAGACTTACCCCAAGTCTATTTCCTCATTCAAAAACAAAAGTTGAGAAAGGGAAAATTACGAAAGGGAAAAGTTTATAACTTTCACATAGACTTATTACAGATGACGACATAGACTTGGGGCAAGTCTAGTCTTGGACAGGAGATTGTTTATAATTGTGATTGTAGGTATTAGGCCTCTCTTTATGCATTTCTAAGTAACGGATTTTTCAAGACTAAATTTCACTAATGGTTCCAATGCTTAGAAAATGTAACCGAAATACAGAAAATGCTTCAGCCTTTCTTTCGAGAATCATTGAAACTTTAATTGATCCCAGAAACTAACGCATTCTCCCCACAACAAATTTTGAAAATGTACAGTTCTGTTGGTTTGCACCGATTGCTTTATTAGAAATTACTACCGGGTGAGTCAAAAAATACGCCCGGCGTTTCAGAGGCTGCTGCTCCGTGAGTATATAACCAGTGATATTTTGCAATATCTGATTGTATAGCTAAAATGTTCAATTATTTTTAGAAATTTTCCTGACTAAAATCGGTCACTCCGTTCAGATTCTGTAAGCGATTTTCTAAAATGAGGCCCTTTGAGGAACCCTCAAAAAACATGCTAAAATTACAAGCAGAAATCCCTAATGTGTTAACCTCACAGTGATAACTTTTATGACGCTTTAGCTCGTGCTTTCTTTTTGACGGGTTGAAAAGACTTCCCCCTAGTGTGAATAACTCATTCAAGGGGATTCCATTCTCCCATGAGGACAAAATACATGAACACAATCAAGAGTCATTATTATCAGAAAGGAGAACAAAGGGACATTTTGCTTGCTGTTTTGGCTCGTTTTTGCAGGTTTTCGAAAGGGGCTTTCTACAGAAAATCTCCAATCTCGACGGGAAGGAATGGCCGATTAAAACCGGGTAAATTACTGGACCTAATTTGACATATCGGGGATAAAATAAGACAGTTTTCAATTTCATTGCTTTGATATTCAGGGAGAAGGATTTTTTCAAACGCCGGGCGTTTTTATTGACTCACCCGGTAGTATTATCAGATCACCCAAAATCAAGAAACTCCTGTACTTGCGAAACTATGTGTTTCAATTAAGGAAATCCTTGATATGTTTCCATACTTTTTTCACTAGTTTCCTATGTACTCAGAAAGTAATTGAGTGTTTTCTAGACACCGAAAAGGCTTCAATAAACATTGTTTTTAAATTTTCATGAAAGCAAAGAAACTCTGAGTACTCAAAATATGATAATTTTAAGAAACTTTCAGTACTGGCCCCAATTCTTAGTTTCTTATGAAAAACAAGCATATTCAGTATGTTACATGCAGGTCTTACTTTGAGGAGTAGTTTTTCAATTTAAATTAAGGGCAAATTCTTACCAATAACAAGCAACAGTGGCAAAGAACGGGGCTGTGGAAACGATGGTCAACATCTTCCATCCATTTGTGTAGTATGCGAATAGACCAAGAAAACATGCACTAATACCAAACGTGATACCAATCGGAATTGTAGCGAATGTTCGACGGTTTGGCCCAAAAAATTCACATGCGAATACAATCTTATGAGCAAAAGCGGCAGGTACGAAAAAACCAAGCATAACTCGCATTGCAGTGTAGAAAGCAAAATTTGGTGAAAAAGCACTGATGAATCCAAAAAATATGACTGCTGCACTGGAACCAAGAACTGTCAGTTTTCTACCAAACCTACAAAAAAGAGAACAGACAAAGTTACAACGTAACCAGACTTCTTATTATTGCCACCTTTATGTATTCTCTAGATTTCTACATACAGGGTGTGGCAAATGAATGGTTTCTTCAAAACAGCACTTCTGCTGCTCTTCAATGGAGTCAAAATGTTCTGTTATGTTGACAACACAAATGATTAGTTAATATTCCTCAAGAATAACAGTTCAACCATACATATATTTGCTATGATATCCACGCTTTTAACTTTTCAAAGTTTCTTACTACGGCTCAGAGATAGTACTAGAGTTTCTTAAAATTTTGGCCACAGTTTCTGATAAACCAGTTTCTGATAAACGTGTAGGTGTTGCTTCCGCATAAGACAAGACTTTAAAAACGTGGAAAAATATGCAAACAACTCCAGAACCCTTTGTTTCAAAATGTGACTGATTTTGGTATTGTTTTGAGTAACAAAGCGATTTTCCGGAAGCAATAACTTTTTGCCTTTCATCTGCCACAAATCAGCAACAAATTGTCAAACTGACTAAAAAAAATGTCCCAAATGACTGAGCAGAAACTGCGCAAAATGACTTTGTCGAGCGATTTGACATAAGGAAGTGTTTGGATACATATACATTTTGAAACGATAAATCAAGAGCTTTTTGCCCCAGGAAGAAAAAATATCAAGTGTTGCATAATTTCAGGACCTGTTGCAGGAAACTAGAGGGGCCCAAAGTTATGAATTTTCGTGCGTGTGCCTGTAGATTTTACTCTGTTGTCTCAAAGTCCAAATTGAAGCCTAAAAACGGCACTTGAAATCCAAGGCTGCACAAAATACGAATACAAAGGGGATAATGTAAAGGGGTAATGAATGGGGGTAATATGTACCTGTCAGTCACCCATCCAAGGCATGCTCCTCCAACTGCCCAGAAAACAAAGACAAGTGAAGTTGATAGAATTATGAGACTCTCTTTTTCGCAGTAGAGATCAAACTGTGGAGAAAACAAATGAGAATCAGCTTCAGAAAAAAAAAGCATATTCAAATTCTAAGTACAAATATTGAAGTGTAATGTTAAACTCTTCGCTGATGATACTTCGTTATTTAAGGTCATCCAAAACCCTAATACAGTTGCCAATGATATGAACCATGACTTGGAGTTGATAAAGCAATGGGCCAATCAATGGCGAATGTCGTTTAATCCTGATCCACAGAAGCAAGCTGTTGAAATAATTTTTTCGAGGAAAAGAAATAAAATTGACCACCCAGTGGCACTTTTTATCGATACACCCATGAAGAAAGTAGATGAGCATAAACATTTGGGGTTCTTTCTTGAATCAAAGTTATCCTTTTCTGCTCATATTAAAGCAGCTATCGGTAAATCACGCAAAAATATTGGTCTGCTGAAATATCTCTCTAAATATCTCCCCAGACATACGCTGAATGAATTATATAAGCTTTATGTTCGACCCCATCTGGATTATGGGGACGTTATTTACCATATCCCTGCTAAAGTGTGTGAATTTAGTGGAAACATAACCTTGCCAAATCTTATGGAGAAATTAGAGTCTGTTCAGTATTCTGCTGCTCGAGCAGTAACAGGAACATGGAAGGGTACGTCAAAAGAGAAACTGTATGCAGACCTTGGCTGGGAATCGCTAAGCTCCCGTAGGTGGAGCAGACGTCTTATTTCATTTTATAAGTTCATAAATAATCTGGCCCCTAAATATACTACAGATCCAATACCACCACAGCGGCAGTCACGATACTCTCTTCGCAGGCAGGATGCCATCGGGATAATAAGGACAAGAACAGGAAGATTTCAATCCACCTTTTATACTCACTGCTTATCTGAATGGAATAAGCTTGATGAAGAAATTAGACTTGCTCCTTCTATTGCTGTATTTAAGACTAAGCTGTTGTCCAAAATTCGCCCCCTGCCAAACTCTGTCTTTCGAATACATGATCCAACAGGACTATCGTATCTTACCCAACTTAGGGTGGGTCTCAGTAAACTGAATTTTCACAAATTCAAACACAACTTTGGAGATACTATAAACCCAATGTGCCCTACCAACGATGGCATTGAGGATACGCAGCATTTTTTGTTGCTCTGCCCTTCTTTTGACGTACCACGTAGAGATCTTCTCGCTGGAGTTTCCACTTTATCACGACCACTTGGACATACCAATCTTTCAAACGAGTTTCTAATGCGGATTTTATTGTACGGTGATAAAGATTTTCCCGCTAGTCTCAATAAAGATATACTTCTTTTAACGCTCCGATTTATTCACGAAACTGGTCGTTTTGATTAGAAATTTTTAGATCTCAGTTATAAGCCATAAAGCCACCAAGTCCCCCCTAATTAAACGTTTTTTCTTTTTCCTCGTGTGGTAGTTACGTGTTATCAGTAACGTGTAATTGCTTGTAACGTGTAGTGCTATGTTCGTGTTTTCTGTTATTTGAAGCCACGCGGTAGTCGTAGTTTTTCGCTCCAAATGGCATCGTTGTAGTAGTAGGGTATAGTATTTTGTAAGTAGTGTATTAAGTAATATGTATTGTAAGTTTTTAGTTGGAATGTAAAAAAAAGTACAAATATAGAAGAACTAACGGAACAGGCTTTCCGCTAGGTTATGAGGCTATGGACAAAATTGATCCTCGTCTGGAACACAAAATGAATATTATGCAATTTCAGGTCTTTGGTTTGGAATTCACATGCTATGATGATTCATCTTTGCAAGTGAGCCTGATCTCAGGCTAATGATCCATATCATGATAAATAATAATTGGTCAAAACCTTCAAAAGAGGTTACATTGAAGTTAAAAAAGATATTTTAATCTGATACAATTCTGATGGGTTGAAAAAGCTCAGAATTTTGAAGTAGGAATCACACAGAGAAATCTCTAATCAACCACATGGTTGATCAAACACAGCTCAAAACAATATTAAGATCATACTTCTCTTTGCTGAGACAGTCAATCGTCCGATCAAAGCGTCCAAAAGGGGGACATTAAAGGTGCTAAGTAGACACCCCTATCGGCACCTCATCCCAAGGACTTCACTCTTTTACCGAGGGGAGTAAATACAAGAGGCAAATCACCAAAAACATCTCATATATTTTCGTAAAATATGCAAAAAAAACTTTAAAATACCCGAAATCTCGAAAATCTTCGAAATCTCAAAATCTTCATCAAATCTTACAAATCCCAACGAAAATCTTTAAATTTTCAAATATCTCTGACCCAGGGTATCAAATCCCTTAAGGCTAGTCAACGGTGCTTCCTTAACGGGGGAGAAAAAATTGTAGGAAGAAGAAATACGCAAGAGATCTCACCACTGAAAGATTAAAAGATTTGCACCGCACACTTCCTCAAGGCTACAGTGCTTCCGTCGGTTCGTCTCCTACCATGGGCGACATGAAAAGCACAGTTACATTCTTGCTTGTTACCTCAAAATAGGCCCATACTTGTCCTTGTGTAGAAAATCAGTCGCTTGGAGTAATGTGATATATGAAACAGGTGACAATAAAACAAATATAAGCTAAATACTTCATTTATTAAAATGAATAGTCTCTAAAGTTATACGCTAAGTATTGGAGCTTCTTCCCCTGAAGTTTATGGCGATGTGAAACGAAACCATTATGGCTTTTATACCGGGGCTGCGGAGCCTATTTTGCACTAAGGGAGCTAGAAAAAAGTCAGAAACCTTGAGGGTTGGTCTGGTAGCGAAGCCTCGAGAAAACTTTCCGACCACGGCCTCTACTTTGGCTCTAAATGTGACTTGCGCCGTATTCACTACAAATGATTGCATGTGATTGTGAATTACGAATGAAGTGGACGTTGGCCTCTAGTAAACTTTTCGTTCTGTTTGTTACCGTCCTTGTATTGCTGCCATACCTCATATTGATTGTGAGAGGTAATGCATTTGCATTAATTATTAGAATTGACAAGATTTCAAGTTAAATCAAGAAACTTTAAGTACTTTTTCATTTATCAAAAGCATGATACAATTTACATCGTATAGCTATAGCCTAAACAGAACATTATTTAAAAGATACAGCTCTAAAAAGAAACTAAGGTAGAATGTTACAGCGAAAGAAACAGTAACGGTGATAAAGAACATAATAAAAAGTCTATCAGATAAATGAAAAATCTCTTGTGGGTTATGGAATCATACTCGACGCATAGCTACTCTGTCTTGTGGCATTTTCAAGGGCAAATATTTCCTGGCTGAATATTCAAGGTTTTTGTTCTAAGTTCTACTGCTTGTAGTAGAAATTGTGCATTATTTTTCTGCTAGCTAATATCTTGGGACGTCAATATGTTGATGAATGCATACTCTTTTTGTGCAGCTGTTAGTATCCTGTTTAAATCTGATCCAAGAAAAGTCTGTCTTATGTCATGATATACGCCACATTCAATAAGAAAATGAATTTCGTTTTCCACTTTGCCAGACTTACACATGTCACAAATTCGTTGTGATACCTCTAGTTTTTGGTGTCTGCCAGTTTCTATTCGGAGTTGGTGGTCACTGCATCGAAATTTGGCGATAAGCTTCCTGAATTTGAATTGAGGAAGTTTTAGATAAGTCTCCGCTCTGAGCTCCTTTTTGAAGAATTTATAAGTTCGTAGTTTAGAGTTATTTTTGCTGTTAAAGGGAGTACAAAGACCAGCAGCCATTGCAATCGTTTGTTTTTGTCTTTGTGAATATCGTACAGTCAGATATTCTGGAAGCTGTGGAGAGCAAGTGTTTGACTTCGCGCAAAGCATGCCGGTCTTTGTACTCCCTTTAAATGACGATATGTTTACTTTCTTGCACCATTGATTCTTGAAGATTTCATTCAGTTTTTTAAGGGTATTTTTGAATAACACATTACAAGAGATTTGATTTCCATTTATATAAATGTGTTCCATATCGATTAGTTTCAGGATGAATTTAACAGAGTTTAACCAATCATTTTTATCTTCAGGGAGCATTCTGACTTCATTGTATGCAAGGTGAATGAGTGAGTTATCACCTAAGGTGGCAATCCTGTGCCAGAATTTCACCATTGCAGCTAACATATCGATAGTTACGGGGAACTCGCCTAACTCAACTCCCCTAGAACTGCCAATGTACTATTTTCTTCCAGCAACAGATTAGTTGTCTCCAATAACTTTTTCTTGGTAAGTGAATGAGTCAGGGAGGGATTCATTGGTTTGAGACAAACACCTTTGGGCTAAATTGACTACAATTTGTATTGACTTTCATCATACCGAATGCTCTTTACATTTGTCTGGCCTCGCTTCCATATTTGCCCAATACTATGGCCTGATCTAAGTTTCTTATAAAAAACGTGCATTACCTGCCCGTTACTTTAGAACAAGAACTGCCAAATTATCAAACATCGGTGGTTCCCCAGTTTATAACTATGGTTTAACATGGTTTAACAAATAAGGGTCTTGATTGGTCAGTTGTGTATTGACAGATAAAGTGATACTTAAAGCATTCAAAAAGGTGTTAGTCAATTACATGAGGCTATTTCCTTCTCTTTTGTCATTGCATTAAAAGCAATATAATCTCCTGGTAGAAACAGCCCTTGAGACACCAGCGCAGCTCCAAAGGTGGTCGTAGACATGAAAATGTATTCAGGTGGCTAAATAGATGAATAATCAACCGTTAGCAATATTTGCAAACGTAAACATAATTTCTTCACGCTCCAAACACAATCACAATTCCTTGAGAGTTATTGGGGGGGGGCAAGGCTCTCCAGTTTCCCACTCCTGCTTTCACATTCTCAATTTTATGAAAAGATTTATAAACAAACTTTTTCGAAATTCGAACGTCTCCGAGCTTCTCTGAGTATCTCTTTGAAGTTGATTGTCCCTTGTTTGAAACTATTTCTCAATTTTTCGAAAGTTAAGAAACAGTACTACTTGCATCAAAAAACGATGCAACCAATATATTTAATTCTGATTTTGCTTTTGCAAGGATACTCAAAAATTATTTGACACTGTACAGCAGCAGCAACTGTTAAAAGATTGTTTTGGGTGCAAACTATGTTATTACTTGTTTGAGATCTTACTCTCCTCACACCAGGGTTTTAAAAATCTAAGAAACTTGGAAGCTCATACTCATGAGAAACTTTTGGTCGTGCTTTGGGGAGCAAAAAATGTCGTAAAAATATAAGAAGCTACCTGCTAGCCCTACTAGCAAGTACAAATGAGTGTACTTGCGGTGAAATTAAACATTAGAAAGCTTACCTGAGTAACAACTGAATGTTCTTTCGGACGAGTGAATTCCCATTGCGATCGAGGCATACTGCATCTTGCTTTATAACTGCTTTGTCCACTTGCATATGTCCCATTGAGCTGACAAATTGTGCTGTTTGTCACACATCTCCAGGGCGGGTTGTGATGACTGAAATATGGCATCATTATTAACAAGCCATTGGGAAGTTCCATTATACAAAATAACAATTCTAAAACAAATTGAAATCTTCCGAATGATCCTACAACTGGAAGGATCTCATCAATTTCAAGTGGATGGTCTAAATTTATAGAAGACATTTCGAATCTAGGGCAGAGCAGCACAGACCAACCAGAGACTAAGACAGCTTTGTTATCGTGACTCTTTGTTGCATAACACGCCGTTTGTTGTCCACAAGAAGCACATGCGCTGGAAACTTAACACTTCGTTATAAACAGGGAAGGGGCCGATAAGGACATGCGCCCAACAAACTTTGCCCCCTGAACAAAACTTCTCTCCTTCTAAAACAGGCTTTTGACATTAGAACCAAATTAATTTACATCAGAATCAAAGGACCAAAGCAGGGTTTTAATGAATTTAGAATTCTTCAGAAACTCATTGGCTATGGTGGGAAAGCCTTATCTTCAAGGCAAGTTAGGGTTACTGCATTTAAATATACGTATTTGTAAAAATGAAATCATTCGATGAATTGCGGTAGGTCAAATCAAACATAGAGTTCACCACGAGTCTGCCAAGGAACACAGGGGCAGCGCCAGCCCCGCAAAAGTGGGGTGGACAAGAGATAAATTGATTGCCAGGATGTATACCTAGTGTTTTAAATGTCGTCTTTGCTTAGGAATAAATACCGACCTGAGGAAAGTAGGGTGGACATGTCCATCCCAGTCCACCCCGTGGCGCCGCCCTCGAAGGAAATCCTTAAATCAGGAAACCACAGCCTGCAAGCAAACTCTGCAGTCAGAAACCACACGAAGATAAAAGGCTCAGGGAACAATAAGCAATGGAATTCATACAAAGAAGTTGCTTGTGGTTGTATTAAAAGATCACTGTTTCAGTATCAATGAAAAATTGACCATGATGGAAAGGATGTCATCTTTATTGACTATCGTCAGGAAAAAGATTTGAATGCAAGTAACAGGACAAAATTTTGAGGAAAGAAATACCATTGTTTTCTTACGAGAAATTGCGTACAACAAAAACACAACTCTCGTATCTCCAAAAAATTAAGAAATCCCAGCACTGGAAAATTATAGCTTAGTTTTACAGTAAATAAACAGAGATAAAGCGACATAATCTAAACATAGCACAAAAGAATCACAGGTGCCACTTATCTTCCATTTGTTTCATAGATCGAAAACATCAAATACAATAGGTTATATTTATGTTACCCAGCCTCCCTAGCTAAGTTTGCTTTTAAACCCGTTGATCTACTTTAAAGAAACTTTTTATTTTGACAGAGGGAATCTTCAAAATGATTTCACTTGACTTTTACTTCTTTCCTCTATGCACGTTTTTTTATAAGAAACTAGGATCAGGCCATAGCACTAAAAGTTTCTTAATTTCACACGAAATTTTGTCCATTTTAGTACTAAAAGTTTCTTAATTGGTTTCTTATTTTTTGAACGCGGAATTATCAATGTGGTCGCTAACGCTGCGGCAGATATGATTCTTGACATTTAAAACATCATAAAAGAATAAACAGTGTTCTGTTATGTCAAAAACACAAATGTTTAGATAATAAAGCTCAAGATTAAAGGTTCAACAATCTATTTGCTATAATATCCATGCTTTTAACTGTGAAAAGTTTCTTAGTACTTCTCAGACATAGTACTAGAGTTTCTTAAAATTTTGGCCATTTTAGTACTAGTTTCTTATAAACCAGTTTCTTATAAAAGATAAAACATGTATCACTTGGAAGGCACTCGAGTACAGTAAGAGCTCTGTATCAAGCCCCTCTCTATTAAGCCCCCTCTCTGATAAGCCCCCTCTCTGATAAGCCCCTCCCCTCCGAGTCGAGATTTGAAATAAGCCCCCTGTCTCACTTATACAAAATTCTAGAATTTACATAACATTTTCTATCTATTTAGCCACACAACCTTGCATGTTAATTTAGTATGTTTTGGGATAAAAACTGTGTCGAATTAATGAACTATCTTTAGAAGCTTTTGCCCTTTGCAAATGCAAGCTTTAGCTTTGTGCATACCTTGAAGAAAGGATGCTGAAACATGAAAACGGGAACTAATTTTTCAAAACATAGCTGTCTCGTCAAAAGGTTTATTTTTCAATAAATGTCTGCACACAAAGTGCTGAGACGAGCACGCACTCAAGTTTTGGGGGGAATTTGGCTAGGAATTGAAGATTCCTTTCTGCAAAATTTGCACAAATAAGACACTCAAGGGCCGTATGTGAAAAGGCGGAGAAGAAAAATGGCCAAAACACAGATAAAACTTGCATGACTAATTAGAGTCGAGGTGAGACTGCCTTTGTTTGACGTAATAGGTCTGAGTTCTACTCCAAATGTGGACTTATTGCATGTCTCGCTTGTTTTCACCTGTCCAGCAAGAAGAAAACATTTCAAAGTCCAAGTTTTATTAATTAATATTCTTATTCAAATTTTAAATTAAAAAACAAAACGTATATTGTGGGAAATTGCCCAGCACATGGAAAGATTTAAAAATGGGATCTGCTATTCTGACCTACATTGATAACATTTTTTTCTTTTTATTTTTTCATCATATTCTCGCTTTTCGCCTTGCGTGTTCCGAGCGACTGTGCAGCCTCCTCGGTGTTGTTGCACAAGAGTCACTGGCAACTGAATTACTATCTCTGGCATAACACATACTTTGACGAAAGGAAGCATAGAAGGCCAAGTCGTGGTACATATATTTTTATAAGAAACTACTTACAAGAAACTCATATGGCCAGAAAATAAGAAAGCGAAACATTGCTTTGAAACTTCCACAAAGGCACAGGTAGTGAACATGCAGACAGTTAGGCACCTTTAAGAAATTGAAGGAAACTAATAGAACTCAAATTTGATGATGCTAATAGTGCTGCCTCAAATTCTAAGTTTTTTACGAAAAATGCCAGCAGCCCCTGAGAGTTGTGCAACCGTATGTTCTGCTGGAAATTTTGTGGACTTTTTGAGGAACAACATACATTTGTTAGGATCCATGTATGAAAACTGATAAGCTCTTTGAAATCATAACAAATGTTTTTTGTTGTGCCTTTGTTATGAATCTCACTTGCTGTGATGCAACAATTCCATGCTTTCATATGACCAAGTAAAACTATTGTTGCAAATATTTTCCTTTTTGCCTCCCATGAATATGACAAAGCAAATGCAATGACGTCAGGCACCAAAAGTGCTTCGTTTGGGGGTTCCCCCAAAGCCAAATTCGTCTGACAGACAATTGAATCAATGCCAACGTATTGTCTTTTTTATGTCAATAATCCAATTATTAAGCATTTTTAGACAATAACAATAATCTGGGCTTAGTCTTGCACAGGCAGATATTGCATGACAAGAAGATTAAGTACGAGAGTTGAGCGGAGAAACTCTGGTGTGACCGATGGTGTGAAAGATGACAATTTCGGGTTTGACACTATAATTGATGGCATTAACATCCATCAGATTTCATGGACCTTCAAGTGTAGGGTTAGCAGTCATTTCAATTATTTATCGACCTATCTATCAGAAAAATCAATTTCTTGGAATCTTTGTAGCAATATTTGGGAAGGAAAATACAGCAAAAACACAAACTCGATTGTGGGGTAAGCAACGAGTATATTTGTAAAAATGGGGAAATTGCCCATATAACAGCGAAGTGTGGGTAATTTTTTGCTGCAAACTGCAAAGTCAACCATTCTTTAAATCATACTTTGTAATCAAAATCATGATCAAACCACTCAAAATTTTGGGTTTCCACACTCGGATTGCCAACATTTAACTTTTCTTTGACAAAGATTGCCACAAAGTATACCCTCGGCTAGACCAGAAACCCAAAAAAGTATACCTTTGCGGGCCGGGCGACACATCCCCAGGTACCTTACCTATGGAAGTACCCCCTCCCTCCCCCTCGTGCTACCATTCTTGGGATATGCACCGAACCTTTGCTATGCTTCCTTTCCTCAAAGTATGCCTTACGCAAAAGAGATAGTAATACAGTTAATTCTATTACAGCAATTGCTTCCCAGTCGCTGCCATTGCCAGCAACTCGTGTGCAACGACACCGAGGACCGAGGAGGCTGCACAGTCGCTCGGAACACGCAAGGCGAAAAGCGAAAATATGATGAAAAAATAAAAGGAAAAAAATGTTATCAACGTAGGTCAGAATAGCAGATCCCTTTAAAAATAGGATAGAATGAAAGAGCTATTTTGACCCAAGATCCTTTGCGGCAATGCTGCAAATTAAATGTAGCCAAAATTGAAAATATGGATCCAAACTGAAGTAAGTGAATCGACTGACGCCTTTTTCGTCCCTTGTTTCCTTCCCTGCATTCATTGATTTGCTGGTATCACTTATAACAGGGACTTTAAAGGGGGGTCAACTCGCACACTCAAGAGAATCGCTTTAATGTACTTGAGCCCTACAATTGTATGTTCAAGCTGAATATGGACTTTGACAAATCTTTTGCATGAATATCGGGAAGTTTCTTAGCAATGTGCATGAATTTTGTCGATCTGAAGATGCGGGGAAGATGCAAGGTCTCTTCAGATTTCTTCAGCTACGACAAAAATTCTAAAAAAGCTACCCATCTACCAGAATTAAGGTCAAAGATAGACCCAAAGAGGAAAATTGTCAGACGAAAAAATCCACCCATATAACCGTTACGTCCAGCATCATTTAACAATCAAGCACTCCCCCCGGACAATTACAAGCCCTTTGCATCGTATAGACAGGAGCTCCAGCCCGCCCGCCCACTGTATAATGCCTGAAACCGTTACGAAAAGCAGGACACTGTGATTTTTGTCGAAAAATGGTGAAACGTGTAGTTTGTGACAAGAGGTTTTGGTAAGGATTGTGAGCCAGAAACGACTTCCAGATATCACGAAAGTCGAATTTGGATAGTTAAGGGGAGTTAAGGATAGTTGTTAGCAGCGGGTCTTCATAAAGGAATATATCTACTTTTGTTTTTGTAGGATTTTATTGTTTTGAAATGATATTTTGCTTTCTCTCCTTTTCCCTCGTGTGTTCATTTCACGCATGTTTGCGACATTCCCCTTTGAATGCTCCGATATAAATGAGAGTAACCGGACAGCTATCCATCCTGGCCTAAGCTCATGCACAGTCAGGTCAATTTTCCCAAGGCAGAATTTTCTATCAGTTGCTTTCTGAAGAAACAGATAAATTGTAGAACTATTTGAAGGGTATATCTGATCGTTGATAGCAGTTGCGTTGTCTGCTTATTATTTAGAGTTGTTTAGTTTGGCTGTGTATGACGAGCTCGCAAATTCACCCAAAAACGTCTATTTTTGTCTCAGTTCTCCGGAAAATACACCACTTTAGTAAACAGCCTCGTTTTGGAAATTATTCAAAATTCTTTCATTTGAAATTTTAGACGCCAAATTCGGATTTAGCTAGACTGATGATATGGCCGTAGTTATCGCTATTGAAAGACTGCCGGAGCGGTCTCGGTTTGGTGTAATAGTCTCGTTTTGGATAGCGATTCTTGGGACTCATCGTAATCAGTCTAGGATTTAGCGCCGAAACTTTAGTCTAACGACAAGTGTTCATGTTGCTAGCGGTCGTAGTTAACTTTATGGCGATGTAAAGTTTGGAAATATGTAAGGGATTTGAACGTGAAAAGTTTCACCCCGAACGATTTTTGACGGTCAAATCGCTTATAAATCTTTGATCTTTACATTGTCATAAAATCAACATCACAATTGCTAGCAGTTTAAAACATGTAAATAGACAAACATTTGGGTGCCAAATCCGAATCTGGGCTCGAAATTTTTCTATTAACAATAGGAAGAGATTTTGACAAATTTCTAAAACGAGGCTGCTTAATTAAAGTGGTGTATTAAAGGCAGTCTGTCACGCGTTTGATTGGGTGCTGATGACAATACAAAATAATAGGAAATTAGAATGGCTGATGATCCTCTGACTTTCTACGACCATAGAAAGTGCGAACGACCAGCCCTCATTTGTTTCAAGAACACAGATTCACAAAGAAATCCGTTGTGTTGCACTTATCTTTGTTGCAGCCAATCAGAAACGTGACAGAATGCCTTTAAATGGCAAATGATTTAAAATAATAGTAATACAAGAAAATAATAGCAATGGGTCTTCATAAAGGATAGTTGTTAGCATTGGGTCTTTAAAGTAAGTTGTCTTACTTTTCTAAAGCTCCCCTCTGTCATGTAACACTCCGTTGTTATCACACCAAATCGAGGCCATTATTATGTGTATAGTCCAGTGGAATCATCTTAGAAAGCGCTGAATACATTTCCATGTGCAGTTTGATAAATTCTGGATGGTCAGTCTCCAAGTGGCCAAAATCGTCTGATTTGCATTTGTCTATTAAGGGTTGCAGTTCACGAGAAAGTTCATCTTTTAGGCCAAATAGGATCCCTCTTTCAGGCCATGTTGGCTGGAATATCTTCTGACAAAGTAGCTTCAAAGGAATAAAAAGGTATTTCATTTCTCCTACCTGCGTGAGTCAAGAAAAGTTTACACGTTTGGCATTTGGCGGGCTGTAAACCGATATTCAAAACTGAAATGTTAATCTATCAGTCAAAGGCCAACTTTCGATGAGAAATTTTGTTTGGTAAAATTACCAGATATTAGGAAAATGCCGATATGGGGCATGTTTCGAGAAGAGGTTTCCACAATACTTTCTGGTCATTGATTTATTTGCTATTGAAATCAGAATTATATTTCTGAAACTGACAATGTAAACTTCAATGGAACGTGGACCAGAATGCAAAGTGGAATTTTAGATTCCAATACAAACCGTCATAGGTATTTCTTTGCCAAATAAAATTTTCTCATCTAAGTTGGCCTTTGAGTGACAGATGAAAATTTGAGATTTGACTATCCGCCACATACTTTTTATCCCATAGCCCGCCAAACGTATATACTTCTCTTTGACTCTACCAATATATCTTGTATTTCTGAATTGAGAATTCTCATCAATCGAGTGCTTTTTTAACAAATTTCCCAAAAATTGAAAGAAGCTTTATGCGGGTACCCGCATATTGCTTTCCTCACTTCACCTTCCGTCCGACCTTTAATTTCTATTTTTACTGGACGCAGGGACTTAGGAAGTATCTCAAAGTTGGGGGGGGGCGGGTACGACGCTTCGACGGCACTTTTTCCTTAGAAAAAAGGGCATTTTATAAAAACGAGGGCACTTCTTTGTTTATTGCAAAATCTTAGGAGGGCACGTGCCCCCAGTGCCCTCTGGTTCCTACGTCCATGACTGGACGGTCAGAAGATACGAATAAAGTGAAGGATAGCAGTTGACCGGATATTAGAGGAAATATGAAGGCAACGAGCATGTATCCATTCCAAGAGACTTTGAGCTTCAATTTCATAGCAGATAAAATTTCCATACGCTCAATTTATATCCTAAGTTTATCTTAAAAAGTAGACTTGATAAATTACAGGAAAACTGACCTACATAAATCAGGGCGCCCGAATATTATTGTTTCAACAATGAGGTTTTCCTTCATCTTTTCCTAAATACTTGAAAAGGCTCTCAAAGGTTTTTCTGTGGTATGTGGTACTAGAAGGGTTGCAGGGTCATCAGAAACCTTTCAGATTATAAACCAGTTTCGATAGTTTATAATAAGTACTTGCGGTAGTGTATTAGTTTTCAAGTACATTCATTAACCGATATTGGGTCATCATGACCTGAATAGATCCAGCTTGAAGCTTGATAGACCGGTTTTACTGCATTCCTAGAAGTTAGCTGAAAACAAATCCTTGCATGTTTGAAAAATATTCCCCCCCCTGGATGTCAAAGCAATGACATTGAAAATTGCCTCACTTTTGTTTGTACTTACCCGTGTTAGTATTTATTTGTGTATTTATCTGTGTATCTATTTAACTATGTAAAGTCTGTCTCAGATTAGATATGAGATAGGATTTGCGATAACGCAAATTACTCAAAACTGCAGCATAACATCTTGTCTGTTGTTATCCGCGACCGCGAACATTTTTCACCTGATATCTGATTTGAGACAGAGTGTACCGAAGTGTACATAGTGTTCTTCGCTTCGTTTTTCTCACGTCTCGTTGTTTTCCTTTGATTATCTATTTTCAAGTCGCCTTGGTTTTTATGATTCCATAGAGTAGTCATAATACATTACTACGGATGGTAAGTCGAGTATTGGGATGACAGGGACATGCCACCAATACTTAAGGGTAGGACCCATGTTTAAAGATAATATATCCATGCAGGTACAGCAGCTTTGCGGGGAGCATGGCAATTTCAAGTGAAATTTTACGTGATCGCTCATGCAAATACAACCTTGTGATAGCAAGATTTAATACAAATAGACTGATGACTTGTTGCGATTGCGCTTCAAGAGCTGAACCACAGCAAGCAGCCTCGTTATGAAACTCAGCCCTTAGTCAGCATGCGATCAGTTAAATTCTACCAATCACAATGCGCCGTTTGAGGATCTTCGTCAGCCTTTTGTCAGCATATTAAATAAAAATTCGACATTTTTTAAGCTATTTGCAAGCCATTTCTGGTGAAAAATTCAATTTCTGAAACCCATATTTAAAGATTTTTTCGCGGTTCTAATCCCATCCTTATGGGCAGCAAGTACCCGTTGCTCTATATATGAAAGTTACCACCCCGGGTATATTGACCCAGTGGCGCTGTCCTCGTAGTTTCGTCAAATATTCTGCAAGCAATGTAACTAGTAAATTTGTATTGCAAATTTCATTGGCATGTACAAAAATGTATTTGCATATATTTTGACTTCTTTGGAGGATGATATCGTCCTTGATAAGTTTCTGATACAAAGGCAAGACCTTTTCACCCCCCCCCAAGAGGAATGCATGTGCTGAAGTTAGTTCCAAGTCATTGCTGAAAGGCAGAAATATCAGGAATATGTGGTTGTGATTTTAGGAGGTTTCTAATGGTTTCTTGAAGCGGATTTCTTCTGTCTGTAATTTGGGTCTACAGGGTTATCCGGATCTATTTGCTAGTAATTGAATAACTGCAATAGAAATGATTCAAATACTCTTTGACACCAGTTAAACAACTCCTGAATGCAAAACATACCTGCAGAGTCATGAATCGAATTTTGAACTTATGATCGTTTTAACAGCTAAATAAGCAAACAGACATAAATGATCCCCTCCTTACCCTAATCGGTTGGTAGCCTTTGCTCTTTGCTTCATGTCAACATCTAACCCACATTATAAGCAAATTATCAGTGAAGATAATTTTGCACAACATGAGGCAGGATGTAGACTTACCCCAAGTCTATTTCAAGTCTAGGCAGGATGTAACCCTGTGAATTTCTCTCCACAGTTTACATGATTTTGAAAGTCAAGGTATCTTAAACAAAACAAAAACAAATACTCACTTGCAAATTGTTTGTCTTCATTTGTTTCGTACATTTTCCAATCTCCAAATCACATTTTGATTTGCAGTCAAAGAAATCACAATCCTTATCCTGCTTGCAATTTGGTTGTGACATAAAATCATCAAGAACTGTTTTTGTAAATATCATATCATTATCAATGATAACAACCTTTCCTTCTTTGGTAACACCAAAATCTGATTTCTTTACATTGCAAATTTTCAACTGACCAAATTCTGTTGTCCTAAATTCCACCAGTAAACCTAGCAATCCAATGGCTATTTTGAGCCTTAGATTATAATTAACTTTGGACGCAGAAAAAGTTGGAAATACATCACTGAGGGGGGTGGCATGTTCCACTGCATACATTGATTGACATGACCCCAATAGCCTTGGAATATGAGTGAGATTTCTGAAAACTGCTAAGAAAACAAATTCTTTTTGCTCAAAAATAATGAGATCATTTTTCTTGATTTTAGAAAACTTGGATATTTGTCTATGCTTGATATCATTTATGATGTTGTTGTGTTGCTTATGTGAGAACACCATACCGATGTGTTCTTGCACTTTGACTGAAATGTAATTTTGCACCATTTCTTCATTCCATTTCTGTCTCAAGGGATGACTTTCAACAGCTTTGTCTACAAAAAGGAGCAAGGAATTAGCTACTCCATAATTCATTTGAAAAGCAAAATCTTTTTGTGGTGTTTAGCCGCAAAGTATCTCCAAAGAATGAAGCAGTTGCAATATATATCTCTTTATTTCTTCTTCCTTCTTGCTTTCTTTCTTCCTTACTTACTCACTTTCTTTCTTTCTTTTTGTCTTTCTTTCTGTGGTGTTGTATATTGGTGATCCTGCAATAGTAACCTATTTTTATCACACAATAATGAAAAAATCTGACGTACTGCCATCAAAGCCTACTGCAGAGGGGGTTGATAGAGAGATTTTACAATAAATTCCTTTTCATTACCATTTCCATTGACTTTTTCCTTTGACTTTCGCTTTAGAATGATGATTCTGTCCCTCCATTTGATCTTCATGATGAGAGTTGCTTGATGGTGTTTGAAACAGCCAAGTATCTCAAACAAATTTTTCCCAGAACAAAGTTCATGACAGAAGTTACCATTTCCATCCAATGGACTATTTTGACACTGAAAAGAAGAATCGGTTCTGCAAACTATATATCTTGTAAGTACTTGTTACTGGCAGGATTTATCAAGCAGCAGAATAAAACAGACAGTTTTAGCCATTCAGTGTCCATTATGAGGCCTCAAATGTTTTAAAAACAAACACAGTAAAGCTTCTATGGCCACCAATTCCTTTCAGCACCTACTGTAAGTCATTTGACTGACTGTTTAAGGATCGTCTCCAAATTATCGTATAGCTTTTATGCAAATTGATACGAATTCAATCATACACGGGAAAACGTGTTATACGATTTAATTCGTATAGCCGCACAAGTGATACGAATTGTATACGAATTGTTTGATTTCTATACGAATTATGAAACGAATTTGATACGAATTTGATACGATTTTGATACGAATTGCATATACGAATAGGATACGATTTGCTGATACGAATTTGATACAAATTGTGTATACGAATTGCGTATACGATTTTGATCCAGATAGTTCTTGTTTTCATCTGTAGCACGTAACATTGAATTAGCTTTTCATATCATGTCCTGAATTTTTCAACTTTTTCTAAGTCCTGTCTTTTTATCCAGCAAATAGCGACTCAGAATGAATCAAATTAAAACAATGAAGAAAAATCTTTTACATGTATCTATCAGAGCAATAATCTCATAAATGTGAATGACATCATGGATATTAAAATTTGCTGACATCAGCAAATGTGATAAATATATATGAAATGAAAGCATTCATCAAAATCAATCAAATAGTGCATGTTTGAGCTCAATCGAACTAATGCAACAAAAGCTATTGACATTAAAAATCTTTTCATTGACCGCTCTCCAAATATGGTATTACTGTGGTCACATGATCTGAGTCAGAGCAATCAAATGATTAGGATATAATCTGGTATGTATTTCAATTCTCTGTAAGATGTTTCCTACTATTTCAAACACATTTTGAGGAAAGTGGTGGAGCAGTTAATCAAGTAGAATTCTTCATGTTAAGAAGGTATGAATTGGCCAATTTCCTCCTTCTGGTTGCCTAGCAACAAATCACGTGACTAATAAGCCGTCATTGCTATGTTTGAAAAGCCAATTGTCGAAAGTAAAGAACAGTAGGGGAAAAGTCATTTGTTGTTGCATTTCTTGTGGTTTTTGAGAAAAAGAAGGGCAATGATAAATGCCTCCTATAAAGTTAGTAACTAAAAATTGCCATGCACATGTGGGGCTAATAAGATAAAATACAAAATATTTTATCAACTTTGAAAGGACGAGATGATTGCACGCATAACTCCGGATGTTCCCAATCTGCACGAATCTAACAGAATGTAAGCAAACTACATTACTTCTCAATGCCACAAATACTTGTTCTGCTATTTTTGTGGCATGATCTATTATGAACAAGGATGGATCAGATCCGATCGATGCTTGATTTTGATTGTTTTGCTAATTCCTAATCCCGGCCGGTTCCGTGACCAGCAAACGTTTGAAAACTTTATACTAATATGACCACGCCCTGATGGTCTTTGACTTACCATGTCTCGTATGATGGCAGCAGTATCATATTGCTGGCATGAGATATTATCTGAGATGTAATCCAAGATGGAATACCAAATAATGACACAGCAGATCGCAAATGCAACGAGCATCAGGAGGCATCGCTTTGCACTTGGTCTTTTCATCTTTCCCTCTGATGTATTGATAGATTAATAAATTGATAATTTCACAACATTTCGGTGAAATCATTTTGCACGTGCACTTCAAATCGAGTCAATTTCAAGATGGTTGCCGTATTTCCAGGAACGCGACTACTTTGCAGGCAGAAGAAGCGCCTTATTTTCGCAACACTGCTTGTCATTCCAATATTGATGTTTATGGTCATTGTTTCTATTCGTAACGAGGAGTTTTCCATCAGCATGAATGAAGATTGCGTCAACGGGATCGCAGACAATTTCATCGCTATGTTGGTAAGCTGTGCCGGTAACCGGAAGTAAATTGTTGCAGACTCAAGTATTTGATTTGCAACATGAAAAGTCATATCATTGGGTAATTTACCTATTCTGTGGAAGACCACAACATTACTTTTTTAAGATTTACAGCTAGGCTACTCTAAAAGTCATTTACAAACCCCCAATACACGCACGGATGCATGAATCCTCCCTTTGTAAAGGTAACCTTATATTTGTATTAGTCAACTTCTTGAAATATTTAGATTTATAATTATATGTTAGATAGCTGCAGGGTTGATATGTATTTCCATTTTCCTTGTTGCATTGTTTATGTAATCTTTTCATTGTAGTTGCTGTATCTTTATGAGATTATAAAAATGTTTTGTATATACTTATGATATTTGTACAAGCACTTGTTGAACACAACAAAGTCAAATTCCTTACAGAAATACTTCATAAGTGATAAAGTCTGGGGACTACAGCACTTTCTGCACTCTTTGATATATTCCTTGAGCACACTTTCATCATTTGGACTGCAGTATATGCTTCAGCTTTTGCCTGCTTGAGATTCAATGAAACAAAAGAGGTGATTTCTACTTATTGTCTAGCAGACACAGGAATGTTTGTATTTTGTGGGTGTAAGTTGAGATGATGGCCTTAGTAAGATTGCATAGAAATTGGTTGCAAACAATAGATTAGAACAATAGAGCTTTTGTTTATTCCAAACTAACAGGCTCAGCGTGGAAAGTTTATAGTTACATTCCTTCATGTGCTAGATATCATGTGCACTGTACGAAGTTTCCAGTCTGGATTTGTCTAAGCTAATATTTGTTATATCCACAATAGTGCAGAAACTACACCAAAAGACTATCTCATGGTCCCTTCTGCTCTCCAATGTGTGACACCAGAAAATTCAGGCCAAAGAGTTGCATAAAGCATGGAGATACAATTGTCATTGGTGGATTGTTCGATGACAAGAATGTTGTTCTTAAATGGAAGAAACCACATTGGCAAGAGCAAAATTTGATAAAGTATTACAAAGGTAAATTTTCATCTGAAATTGCATTTGAAAGTATTTTTGAGGCAATATATGAAGAGGTGCTTGATTACAAATTGGACATTTGTCAAAGAAGATGCATCTTTAGATTTCTTGATCGAAAGGTTTTGAAAAGTTAGAGGTTGAAGCTGTTTAATCCATGCACAATGAACAATCATTTGCTTTCAAGCACAATTTTGGATGTCAATCAAAATTCTTACATCTTTAGCTGCACCAAGTACCAATGTTTGACAATGATTTTATATTTGTAACAAGCATAACACATTTGAAAATGTGTCTAATACATTGCCTCCTGATGGTCTGCGTGTGCATTTTGAGCAATGTTTTGTAGGATGGCCAAACCTCAAAGCTGGAATGTTTGGCATTGCTTTGCCATTTGTTGCTTGTTTGGTGGGGGCCTTAGAAGTACTGTTCTCTGTAAATGGCTGCAGCTATAGCCTAGTTTTCTCAAGATTTCATACTGTAAATGACAATCAGTATAAAAATTCTTCTAAATTTCTTTTAACTTCAATTCATTCAGAGACATTTCAAGATTCTACAGACAAGAAAATCAACTTTATCCAAAGTTGGCGAGAACTGATTACAAGACAAGTTGAATCAGCAATAAATGTGAATCTTAGTTCATTTTCTGAAAGTGAGACTGCAAGGGTTCTTAAAAACCTTGGTGCATCCTTTACAAGAGATCCTCATATCCTTCAATCTTATCTAACTCTCATCTCAGAAGATGAATATGCAATGCTTGGATTTTACCAAGATTTGAAACACATCCCAAAGTTGCATGGATATTGTGGACAGGCTTATGCTCTTGAAAGATTAACTCCGTACAACAAATTGTTTCCAGCAATTCTCCGCAAACTTGATTGGCAAAAAAAGGTGAAGATTGCATTGAGCTTTTTAGACATGATTGAAGAATTGGAGAGAGCAACCGGTGGACCACTCCATCATTGTGATGTCCAAGAAGGAAATTTTGGCATTACTGATAATTTTGAAGTGAAGATGATTGATGTTGATATGATATTAACAAAGAAAAAAGCAAATTTGTTTTTGCCGCAACCTAATTGTACCAAAGATGCAGACTGTGATTTCTTTGATTGTGTATCAATGTGTGATGTGAAACGAAAAAAATGTTTATCAAAACAAATAACATCAAACTTTCAGGTACGTATCACAGTACATTTGAATTTCACATTGTTCTTTATTTTCAAAAACTTCAATCCAATAACCTTCTCTTCGTCAGATTGGGGATTCACAGAGAATTATGTTTGGCACTGAGCAGCACTTACTTAACTTCATTAACAGCTAATTTATAATCACTTTGCCTCATCAAACGTGGATCATCTTTCTTGCCAAAACGTAAAGGGTCTCTTTCATCCAGGATGCCTTGCACATGTCATCTCTTTTTTTGCCTCTGTTGCCGCCATTTTCATGGTCCACAAAAATGGCGACGAACAAAGGCAAGCCAAGAGATGACACATGCAAGGCATCCTGGATGAAAGGGACCCTTTAAGATTTGCTACAGGAGTACCCCAAGGCTCCGTTTCAGGACCTTTGTTTGCCTTAACGAAATATTGTTATCAATGATATTGCTTTTTGAATGAAACAGTATGGAACTGATTCCAGAAATTCTATTGCTTCTATTACTTCTGTGTGCGCATTCAAAAATTCTTCAATATATACAAAATATTGTACGATTTCGATTCTTTTTGGAAAAGCCAAAAGGTTGGAACAAATCCTTATGCTATAATTGGTTATTTTGTAGCTTGTATGTCGAGATATATTCCTGTCGAGTTGGCCATCGACATCGCTGTTTGGAGGAATGCCATCACACATTCGCCCACTTCTTACACCAATTTTGCAAGACTGTTCATCGAAAAGGTTTGGATATCTGTCATTTAATCACCCAAAAGTGAAATCAACATTGAGATTATTTAAAATTACATTATCAAAGGATTTACGACGAAACAATAGTAGAAAATAGTTGGTTTTTTTAGTTTTTGCAAGGTTTGGTTTGTCATTTAAACAGCATGACTATAAATAACGCTTTGGGTTCGCTTTAGTTTAGGAAATATAAATTTAGGTTCGCTTTGGGTTAGGCAATACCGGGAAAGTCAAAAAAAATCTTCGTTCCAGTTTCTGGAACGCAAAAATAGACCGTTCACACGGGAACGGAACGATTGCGTATCGGTTTTTGCTTCTGTTCACACGGGAACGCAATCGTTCCGTTTCTGAGTTGTTTCTTCAATCCTTGCCATTTTTCCCAGTAACAACTACATCCACGCATGCGCTTAGGGAAACAAATCTTATCGTTCCGTTTTTTGGACCAGTTTTGACCTCATTGCCTGTTCACACGGGAACGGAACGGAACGATTGCGTATCGTTCCACTTTTCGTATCACTTTTTTCATCGTTCCACTTTTTGGAACGGAACGATGTTATTTCAAGTGTTCCCGTGTGAACGCAACCCCTGAGCGTTCCACTTTTCGGAACGGAACGATATGGAACGGAACGATTGCGTTCCCGTGTGAACGGGGCCTAAGAGTTTTATAAACTAATATCCTAAAGCGATAAATATTGCTCTGTCACTAAGATTCAGAACCATCTTAAAAAAGGGGCTGCTCTCTCCTCGATTAATTTATCTATTGAGAGAGCTCCTCCTAAAGAAATCCCCATGCATGCAACATCTTATGTAAATTGTTATTTGTTTGTGTGTTATTATTAGTATGTTTATGTAATTCATAGTCATTGTATGTAATTAGTGTTTTTATTAAGATATTGTATGTAGAGGAATTTTCAAATATATGAACTGAACTGATAATACTTGTGTACCTAACATACCAATCTAAGTAAGAAACTTTTATCTGTGAAAAGTAATTGTGTTGTTATCCAATTACAAGCATGTTATGAACATGCTGCACCTCAAAATCTGTCAAAACAGCTTTGAAATCCTTGATCAAATTGCTACGAATCCACATCAGTCTTCACGAGCTACGAGTGTTAACAGAAATATTCGTTGTTCGAGTCTCTTAGCACACAAGTTGCGTTTTCTTTGCCAATAATTCTTTGCGACACAGAAATAACGTAGGGGTAACTAATCGGCGACTGGATGAGCAAAATTTTCTGACATCTATTCATCAAAAGATATTTAGATTCATCGACAGAAATCCATCGATATATTTATTTAGTTGAACCTTTCAAAATCAATTCTGTTAGTAAAACATTTATTTACCTAAGCATTTCAGATTCTCAAATTATAGAAGTGGAAAACTCGACCCGTGTAGTGTAGGCTTACTGAAGTTTATTTATATATATCTTTTTGCAAATTTGTACTTTCTTGCTCAGGTTTATTTCACGAATACTTCTAAATAAAGTCGATACTTTCACATGCACGCATTTTTTATACGAAACTAAGAATTTGGGATAGTACTGAAAGTTTTTTAAAATTATTAGCTTTTGACAACGTTTTCCCTCGAGAAAATTTCAAAACACTGTTTTTGAAGCCTGTCCAATGTTTACACATCATTCATGTACCTTACAAGTACTATTATACGAGAAACAAGTGGAAATGAAAAAAAATGTTAAGGACTTCCTTAGTAAAAAAAATAAACAGTTTCTTGCGTTATATTCAGCCAGTACTGGAGTTTCTGAGTATTTTAGCGATCTGAGAGTTGAGTTCCTTATAAGCAGTTTCTTATAACAAAAATACGTGTATGCTCTTACATATTCTCTCGATTGTACGGTAAAGAACGAATTTCAAACCTTAATGCTATAACCCATTTCTTTCAAAGGAATTTTTTAAAATAAACTGTGATATGATTCTACTGTCACACTTTTCAGAAATCTTCAATAGATCCAGAATAAGTATGTTTTTCTTCCTTTTAAAATTCACGCAGTTTTGAAAAAAATTAAAACCACTGTTATTACTAAACTCTTCGACAAAACATGAATGTTCAAGGATACCATAGTGCATCAATGTCTACCAAGTGGTAGAAAGCACACGTCTTTTATTCCTTGGATTTATGATTTGGAAACTCGATCACGCAATATTTTGGATTTAATCAAATTTTACTTTCTTTCTACTGAGATAAAATGCCCTGCGGGGGAATGGAGATGGAGATGGAAATGGCGGAGGAGAAGGAGAGAAGAAATGTCCTGCTGAGACCCAAAAGAAACAACTCGAACATTCCTCTCTCCTTCTCCTCCGGAACTCCTTCTCCGACCCCCCGCATCGCCATTTACCTTCCGCGTTTTTATGGCTCAATCGACTGACCATGGACAGATAAAATCCTCAAAATGAGTTGAATTATGTAAAGCGATGTAAGTTCAGAAACATTGAAGATGTATGAAAGGTCCACAGGTAGAATTCTAACAAGGTAGGTTTCTTTCAAGGTATTCAATTCAATGAAATAAGTCAAAGAGTTAAACACCAACCAGTTTAAAGATTTGGAACCTACGCTTCTCCTCATCGGTTTATTTTGGTTGGAAATTAAAAATGTACAAGCGGTCAAGAGAAAATAAGAAGCATAACAGTCCACTCCCTGAATTTATCATTATCAAAACTAAATGAAACTTATCAAAACATTTAAAAATTATAACACATATCAACACTTTTGAAAGTAAAATTAACTTTAAAATATTGTAATAAACAAAGCATTACTGGTAACTGTATCCCTACACCATTCAAATCCGAATATCTGATTATTCAATTATTGGCTGAAGAGAAACAAAGATTTGGTTTCGATATAAAAGCAAAAAACCAAAATTATGACCTGCTTATAAATTTCCATCAATTCTTGCAAAATTGTTAAGTTCTATGTCCTACCGTGTTGAAAACTTTCAAAAGACCTTGGCTCGTCAACACAAAAGACTGGACCGAGTGAAACATTTGCACTTAATTACACGAAACATTCGACAGGGTAGCGTTCGAATTTCTATCGCTGTTGTGCGTATTTGAAAATTCCAAAAACTGTATCAAAATATCGCTCGATTCAGATTCTGAAAGGTCTATTGATGCTGCAATAGTTGGCAGACGGTCTGTGTTTTATCAAATTCCCAAGTAACTGAAAACAAGGATTTTCCCTTTCGTATCTATAAAAAACCTGTTTGTCGAAAATGAATTTAAAGACCCAAAGTTAACCGTGATCCTTTGCGGCGCCAGAGTTAACTTTCAGATAAAGTAATTTCTAACCTTGGTTCTGTTTGTCGTGCTATTTACTTCACACAAAAAGGGTAAAGGTTAGCGATGGGTCTTGAAACTAATTACAACAAAAACATTTAAAAACAGAAGAAAAAGATCATTTTCATTCTTCATCAATGGTAAAGAAATTGTCTAATTTAAGTTACCGTTTATTTTCCATTTCTTTGATGGATTCAATCTTCTTTATGACAACACTGATGTCCGAATTCTTCGCGAGCTTGACGTACGGACATTTTCGGACCTTGACAATCGACAGCCAATCCGGTACCAACTCATGCAGCAATCGAACATGCTCTTCTATGTTGGCTACAATGGAAAATCAAAGCTCATTTGCATAGAGGCATGATTATAGTAGGCCTAAATTAGCAGTAATCTTGCTATTTCAGTTTTAGTTAGAAGCCTGCTGTTAAAAAATAAATAGTTAGATAAATAAATAAACGAATGAACGAACAAATAGGCTGGTTTCACATGTCGCATTTCATCCCATCTCATCGCTTTCCATCGTAATTCATCAGATGTAAATAATTGCGATCGTCAAATGATATGAAAATCGGGCATCTTAATTCGTCGGGATTCGTCCTAATTCATCACAGAAACAAGATTTTGATTCGCTGGAGCTTTTGTTGGTTTTCAAATATCGGAAATAAGATCGTAGGACCAAGAAATGCAATGAAATAAGACGAAGTGCGACATATGAGAGCCAGCCGTTAACTCGAAGGTCAGAGAGGTCATTAAGTTAGACAAAGAAAGATGGTAACATTTCATCGCTAGCAAACTACATAAGCGAGGCCACTAAACACAGAATATAAATAGTGGAAATTGCACCGCATTCCTATTCCAAATAGCCGCATACATGTTGCAGTGTGTCTTGTTGTTCTTGCTTCGTGAACTGTAGGTTTTTAGACCCTCTTTTTAGTATTTTCTTATTATTAGATTTAGCCACATCCTTTCGCGCTGCTGCATCCATTTGAAAATAGAACTTCACGAGGTCTTATCTGCTTCGTGAACTGTAGGTTTTTTAGACCCTCTTTTTAGTTTATTTCTTATTATTAGATTTAGCCACATCCTTATCGCTGCTGCATCCATTTGAAAATAGAACTCCACGAGGTCTTATCTGCCAAACCTCGCTACAGTTGCTACAATGCTCTCGTCTTTTAATGCTGTTTCTTTGTAGTCGAATGAACTCAAGTAAATGCAAACAAACTGCAGAAAACAATAGGCCTTTGCTTAAGAAAATGGGTTTACAGATTTGTTTGTAGTTTGGTGACGGAGCCATTTTAAGAATTGAAAAATGACATACAAATTTTGAAGGACTATTAAGAAATAAAATGCCATGCACTAAAAGGCATAATTCTTCAGCGATAACCAATCGTTCAATCAAGATTTTGTTATAAGGGACACTGCAAAATTTATTATATGACATGGCCGGTGGAGAAGAAAACTTTTTGGAAAAAAATCTGCTCGCCCCGTATGAAATTATTGCAGAAAAACTAACTGCCCCCTCGCCCTTTCCTTAAAGTCCTTAAAAATGTACCTGCCCTATATTCATGAACAACATATGTTTCTACAGTACGTATCAAAGTAGCCAAAGAAGTAGCCAAAGACCATAACAAAATCAATTTTTGTACTTATGAATGTTTTTCAATTAAAAGTTTACTTTGAAGATTCAGAGATATGACTGTATGTCCTTCCAAGCATTTCTCTTCTTGCATGATTCACAACTTTGCCCCCAAAATGAGACATTTTGCATTTCAAATTTCACCTTGGGCTCATAAAAAGCTTCTGCCCCGTTGATATTTGCTTCAAAAAATGTGTTGACTTTCCTCTGATAAGCTCAATAAAAGTAGTTGCCCCGTTGCGTTTTCAACCGGCCATGTTATAAAATAAATTTTTCTGTCCCTAAGATTTAATTCTCGAGGGAAAAAACCTTATACCCTTATCACTGCTTTGCAATAGAAACTGTTCTTGCTGACAGATAAAGCTGTTAGCCGGCCGATTCACTGGTTTCAAAATTGGCTGAATGGCCCATACCTGACGACGTTGGACTGCTACAACTTCCTGATAATTTGCCAACACAATCCTCCAGAGTAATGGCAGCTTTTCTCTCTGTTGTAAAATAACTGTACAGAGTTAAAGATTTCAAGGCTGTGTGTAAGAATGTTTACCAACTGAAAAATAAATTCAGCACCGTCCATAACAAATTATTAAGAACTCTACATCATCCATCGTTTCGTTGAAGAACATTGGGAACCACACGAGTCTTTGAGTCCATTTCTGCCTACCAAAGTTTCTGCACAACCTTAGGGCTCCATGTCGGCTGACTGATAAAAAATGTTGGTTCTATGTTTGCATGCTAAAATACAAAATCCGTTGGTTACAATTTCAATAAGCAAACCAGGAAAGTTCGAAGAAATTATCAAAATTAAAAGAGCCGGAAGACAACTCTGTTTTTAGAATTTATAACTAAAACAGCGCACAAACATTGAAATATTTGAAAGTCTTCAGTATATTTTTGAATTCTTCTTAGCTGAAAAAGATACGCTTTGAGGATTCGAGCGAAACTTGGCAGTTGATCCATCATTCCGAGACGTTTTTCTTGTTCTGGATTTCGAAGCATTGCCAGCTCTGCTTTCTTCTGTTCTTTTTCTCGTATCTGAAACAAGAAAGAAACTATACATTTTATTTTTTAAGGTAAGAATAACAAACCTGCCGAAACATTTCAATAAGACTTCAGGATCGTTCATTACCTGTTTGAAACAAAACCTTTCAATTAATAATCTATTTCACCCTCGTATTTGTCTAGTCCCTTCATTCTGTCTCTGTAATTCGTCCCACCTTTAAATTTGATCATATTTGCCTCGTATTTTCCCTTTCTTCTTGGCAACATTTCTCGATCTTTATCCACTATAATGCCACATGGTCTATTCAGCCCCTCTAATAAAAACTTTATTCCCTTTTTATTCCCTTTTTATTCCCTTTTCATTCCCTATCATAAAAAAATTCCATTCGCTATAATTGAAAAAAAATCATCCTTCTTCACATCTGTCAACAAGTGGTAATATTTTCTCCACAATACAACAAAAAAAAAATCATTTGACTCACCCGTTCTAGAAGAGTTGATGATACTCCCTTGAGAATCCCATCATTCTGAGTAGTCCCCCTTGGTGGCTTTGTTTCAGTTTGTGCTGAGTTTATTATCAAAGGATGTGCCTTAACCTTTTCATTCTTTTCCGATGACTGGGATACATTCTGAAGTGCCTTTTCAACCTAGGAACAACAAATGAAAATATGTCCTTATCAATATTATTAAAATGATAAAAAATGTCAGCTTTCATACAGCTAGGCAAGAAATCATATGTTCTACAAATGATCTGTGGTACAGACTTTGAAAATGGTCTTGGAGAATGAACTCATCATACTGAATCCAAAAACGTATTAAACCAAGCAGCAACAAAAGTACTGTAATGTGCAGAAAGAAAACACCATTTAGAAACAACACAGTCATACCGTAGTAACTCTATTAAGCCCCCTCCACTTATATCAAATTTCAGAATTTACCAAATATTTTCCAGTTATTTAGCTAAACAAGCTTGCATATTCATTTTGATATGGTTTAGAAGAAAAACTGTGTTGGATTTATGTATCTGACCAGTAAAATTGTATGTTGATTCTGCAAAATATGGGTTGAAACAACTGACAAGCTACCAAATATGTCCTTGTCACTTGCTTTTATGAATAAGTTCCCCACTCTAATAAGCCTCCCTCTCTATTAAGTGCCACTGGAGCATCCAAAATTAATAAAAGCCCCTCCCCCTGTAGGCATAACAGAGCATTTACAATACAGTCTGTTAGTTTCTACATGGAAAGGATGTATCTACTATTGCCATTTCTGTTCTTTCTTGTAAAATTAGTCACTGGAAAATAAATCCACTACTTCTAAAGAATTAGTTGAATTTTTCCCCTATTTGGCTTCACAAGGAAGCAAGTTAGGCAATAAATGTTTTATGACTTACTTGTGGAATACAATGATTTCTTTCCAACATGTCTTTTGCAGAAGTGACACTTTTAGTGACAGTAATTTGAGGCAAATTGGATTCCTGGATTTCAGGAACATCTTCCAGTTTGAAATGCGGATGCCATCTTTGCAACACACTGTCCTCGATCTTCAAATTCAGCTTATGCAAATATTTCTACAAAAAAGCAAGGATTTATATACTGTAACAGGGCTCCCAATGAGGCAGGAGAATGATAATGAGAAAGTAATTCTGTTTTACGGGATAAGGTAATATTTTCATGTAGTTATAAATAGTGCATTCTATATAAGCTTGATATTTTCTAAAAAGTGGGATGTTATTGGCTTTCAAATCTTTTAACTATATCAAGAAAGCAATGATGGAAGGCTGTGCATCCCATTCCACTTTAAGATACTTGCATAGAGTCAAGTGAGATATCTGGAGGCAACAACACCGCAAAACAAATGGGAAAGCAAAGGTAACTACAGTATTTTTCCCAAACTAAAACTTGATTATACACACAAGCTGAAATTTTGCTTTGGCAAATCAGGATTCTAAGTTTAGCTCTGAGTGAATGGAATGCAAATAACTTTGCTATAATCCTAATGCATATTGATGGCCTGCACTGTACACCAATCTATTTTTTATATCTTCTTCGGTCTTTCAAGATTAATGCATTTTCTTTTTGCTTTCAAATGGACAGCAATTGACAGTACAGTATTTTCAAGAAAGTACGTATGAAGTTAATGAAGGTCTACTGTAAATAAGGTGGTAAGCACAAGTCTGTTGCTTTTCTGGTTTATGCTGAATTCATTGACAATAATTTTCATTAGCTTTACAAACCTGATGATGCTTCTTAGTTATTTCAATCAATGCAGTTTCAAATAGATTTCTCCTTGTGATGAGAACGCTCTGGCTGATGTCCTTCTTGTCCACACATTTTGAACTTATTACATCTTCAAGATTAGCTTCAATGGTTAACTGTGGACCACTTGGCATTCCATTGAGATCTCTGAGATTCTTCTCTATTCTAAAGGTGAACCCATTTGGGTAGACAGTTTTCATCTGTGCAAGATACTTTTCTGTGAATTTCCTGAATTGTAAAGAAGTAAAGTTGAAGGAGACTTAGGAAGAATATGTTTCACAAGTCAATGTTAATGCAGACAACTGATTGAAATTTGTGGATGTAAATCTAAAGAAGTACAAATGAAGACAAAAAGGCAGCCTCATTCTTGTTGAGCGCCACATACAGTAGATTCTTTGTACTTTTCAAATTCATCATCCTCTGCTTACCAATGATATGCAGTTTCACAGAGAAAAGATGAAAATGGTGGGAAGCAATCATACCAATCATAGACTCATCCTCTAAAGACTTACTTATGTACTCTATGATGAAATGGCATTCTTAATCATTTTTAACAGATTTCAGTTCAGCAACAAATAAAGAAAAACTTACTTTCCAAGCATTGACTGTACTGATTTCTTGAGCCTTTCAAAAGTGCAAGTCTCAGATCTTCTATGCAACAAAAATAGTACTGAATCTGCACATCTAAACATCTCAAGGAGAGATTTGTATTTTGATGGGAGAATAAAACTGACTTCACTTTTTGTGCTTGCTAGCTGCTTGAACTTCTGATGTGCTGGAACAGCAGTTGATCTGATGAAGAATAAATTACGATAAGCATTTTAACAGTAATTCAGGGTTGAGTATTACAGCAACTCTTTAGTTTAATGCAGTAGCTGTGCCATGGGGAATTGGGGGACTGGTCCCCACAGATTCCAAAAATGTGGATGAAATTGCCAAAGAAAAAAATGACATACTGTAAAATTGGTTGGGTATACCTATAGGCTGAAAATTTATGTCAGAATCCCCCAAACTTTTTCTGATTTTGTGGTCACTGGTTTACTGCTAAATAAACCAAAGGAATTCAGGTTTACTAATAATTAACCTTGTCCTTAGCAAACTCTAACAGAATTCACATTCCCTTGAGAGCTTGATATATCATGATCAAAAATGTACTGTAGTATTTTCAGCAATGAAGGATTTGGATTCCATTTGCAAAAAGTATCTTTCCTTTCCTGGAATGGCAGCTTGACTTGCACACATTAATATGCAAAGAATTCTCTGAAATTACCAATGATTTAAAAAATTTTCAAGAATCTCTCACATTCTGATAAGAATCTTTGAGTCGTAAAGACTGTATTTTTTCCAGATAGATTCTTAAGGATGCGAAAGCCATGTAAATGTGTGCCAGACCATTATTCTTACTAATAGAGTTATCATGATAGCAACACAACATGAAAACAGCATAAAAACTTCCCCTAATTAAGTTAACCCTTTTTTCAAAGAACCTCTGGAACAAGCTATTCAGAAAAATTTTGCACACCTCATTGAAGAATCTGCCATAGCCGTCTTTGCAGGCTCAGGTATCTTCTCACTTCTTGATGTTGATGGATAATCATTTATCAAATGGGTAAACTTGTTTCTCAGCCTTCCTCTTTCCCTGGTCTTCCCTTCCTGTTGAACACTTTCTTTGAACTTTTTCAGGCATTCTTCTCTCACACTTCCCTTTTTGGATACGTCAGCTTCAAAGCTACTTGGCTTGAACACATCAGATGCTTTCAATGATTTTTGAGCACCATTTTGTTTTCCTCTAGCAGCTTCAACTGCAGCTGACCCTCGCCCCAGTGACATCACAAGTTTTGCTTGCTCTGATATCCAGGGATCAACCTTGATGCTTCCAGGGGGCTCATTGATTTCTGCAATTTCTGGTGCTGGTTTCACAGGGGCAGGTCTTTTACTTGGCATGCATATTGTTTCTTTTCTATCCTGTTTCCCTGGCAACTTTTTTGAAGGTTCTTTTCTTTTTAGCTCCTTGTGGTGGTGGACATCTGATGTGGTCTCACTTTCTGATGTCACAGGTGTTGCAGTAAACAGCTCAGAGAATGAAGCTGCATTTGCTTTCCTATTCTGGGATTTTCTTGTTGTCTTTGAACCAGCAGTTCTAGCTTTTTTCATGGCCATAGTTTGTTTCATCGGTTTTACATCATCAGCCACCTTAGAAACAGATATATTACACATCATCATGTCATCATGTATAACAATACAGTACATTGTTCACTACAACAAAATGCATTCCAAAGAATGCTTATTGATTCCTAGGAATCAGTTCTTCACAGACTCACAATTTTGAAGAATTCCAGTCCCCACTTTGCAATACTCTAGCTTTAAACACTGGTAAAAAACAGAAGTGCAATCGATTTTCACGTTCAATAATGCAATCAATCGCACAATAATTGGTGAAGTCTGGGAACAATCAATTATTTCACTGACAAATCATACTTATTTCTTAGTGCAATCCTTGCAGATTGCTAGGCATGCTGAGCACGGAATTTACTGGAGATTGCAACTGAGATTTCAAGATCAATACGTTATTCAAAATACAAAATAGAGAATGAAAGGAAATTTCTCCTTGCTGATTGAAAATCCTGTCAAAAAGTGTCAACTCTGAGAAACCGGAGAGCAAAAGAAAACGGAGTTGCTCTAAACTGGTTAGAACAAAATGAAATGATAGCCAACCCTGAAAAATTATATGCTTTATTGCTCTGAAAAAACCAAACAAATACTAGTGGAGAACAGATTAACATCAACGGTAAAATAATCAAATCTGAGGAGACTGTGAAACTTTTAGGAGTCACTTTGGATTATAGACTTGATTTTGACCCACATATTTCGAATCTTTGCAAAATAGCTGCAACACAATTAAATGTTCTCAATAGATTAAAAACGTTTATTGGGTTTCAGGAGAAAAAGATCCTAGTTCAGAGCTTTGTATATTCAAATTTTGATTATTGTCCCTTGGTTTGGTATTTCTCATCTTCCAAATCTTTGCAGAAGGTAGAAAAATTACAAGAACACGCCCTAAGGTTTCTCTATAATGATCATACAAGTTCGTATAATGATTTGCTTATGAGATCGAGTAAATGCATGATGCACGTTGCTCGCCAAAGACTCCTTTGCATAGAAATATACAAAACACTGAATCATTTGAATCCACCATTTATGCAGAGCATTTTTGAATTACGCTCTTCAACTTATTCTTTAAGAAATGCAAATAATTTGGCCCATTTTAGGCCTAATCAAACAACTTTTGGGTCCAAATGTCTCCAGTCCTTTGGGCCGCAGATTTGGAAAGGCCTACCTAATGAACTGAAATCAGCAGAAAATCTGAAAAGTTTCAAGGTTTTGATAAAAAAAATAGGACAGTCCCAACTGCAAATGTAGTGCCTTGCTTGCTTACCAACGCAACTAGAGTGTAAATTTAGAAAATCTTAATTTTGTTTCTTTACTTTGTATATTCGATTTTGATTAGCTAACTTGTATATATTTAAAAAATGTATATATTGTTAACTATTGTAAATATATATCGGATTAAAATAAATTTACAACAACTACAACAACAACTCTGCTGGCATAGCCATAAACCTAGGTAGGCCTCTTTTTCGGCTCCAAATCGTAGTCCTACCTTTCTTCGTTTTGCTGGGTGGCTTGAGAAACTTGCTCTTTTGTTCTTTACAGCTGGAAAGAATTCTGTGACTGTACTTTGCTCCATTATGTTCTGCTTTCTCTTGATAGTATGCCTTTGACCTTTTCGTCTGTGTCTTTTTCTTCAGGTCGGTGAAGAAGAACTGAAGTGTCTGATTTTGGCGCGAAATCTATTGTTCTATGCAGCCTCGTTTTCCTATTCAGAATTGAGGCCATTCTCGCAGGAGCATCTTTGACAGAAACTGAAAATATTTTCCCTCGAAAAATCGGTTTAAAGACGTAAAAGGGATTCGGTATGAAGAAAAGACATACAAGAAGCATGAAAAAATCTTCTAAAACTTATTTTTCTAGCTTTCTGCCTTCAAAATGCTGCCAGAAAATGAAACTAATTCTGTCTCTCTGCGGGGGTGGTGTTATACGCCAAACCGAGGCGTAACAATAATGGCATTCGCTTTAGAAACAGAAAGAATGTAAACAAGCCGCAAAAATTTAACAGCCCACACACACTAAAAACAATTGATGACAAAAAGAAAGAAAGTTTAGCTGTTTCTCAAAGCATACATAGGCCTTTTTTATCTTCTGCTTGGCAAGAGAGAACTGTGATTTCAAGATGGCACGGATCGAATGGGCGATGTGGGCAAATGAACAAGGGGTTGCAAGTTCTGTTGGTAAGGACCTTCGATTCGATTCGAAATATACTTTGTACCACACTGTTACAAAAAGGATTGCTGTTTGCTTATGTTACTTAAACATTGTTACGGCATTGGAATGCTCGTTTTTAGCAGACTGGAGAAACTTCAGTTAAATTTTCTGTACAATGAAATCTCAGTAAAAGCAGCGTGATGTGGAAAAGCAATGAAATAAGGCCATCGGTACTTGGATGATCAAACATTCCAATTTTTAGATATCAAACAGCGAACTGAATAGATTTCTTGATTGAAATATCCAAAATATCTGAACACTTAAATTGTACAGGGGGTACTCTCTCCACGATTAGTTTATCTACTGAGAGAGCTCCTCCTTTAAAAAAATTCCTCTTCATACAGTACATACCCTTATTATTTCTGTTTCTACCTGTTGTAATTTGCATCTGTCATTAGTTGTATTTGTTGTATCTTAGTTGATTATATTTGTATATAAAGGATGGAATTTTAAAATGAAAATGAACTGAACTGTACATAAAGTTATTTTACTTTGATGGGATTTGGCTTGAAAACAACCAATCAGTTTGGACAACTCCCAAAGACACATGACATTCATCATGTTATAACGTGCGAGAGCATGCTGTATGAAACCAAAATTGTACATTTTGAGAAAATAGAACTGAAAGAGGACAATCAAGGTTCAAAGGCTCCTACTGTAATGGTTTTCTTCTTCAGTGTTGATAGTTGGTGGAATTTTGGCAGTGGCTGGAAGCTTTAAGTTATGGCAAATTGGAGCATTTGCAATGTATCCTTTCATAAAAAATTCAGCAGCGTTCCTTGTCATAAGTTAACTTACTGATAGAATAATACTGAATAATCCAAAAGCCAATAAATTTAAGAATGAAATAAGATTGAACTTGAAGGCTTGCTGAATGGTGCATGAAGTAACAGTTGTATATGAAACAATAAGATTTCATTTCAGGGTTACTGTAAATATGTTTCAGTTCTATTGCTACCAGGAGCGTTCCTTGTCATAAGTTAACTTACTGATAGAATAATACTGAATAATCCAAAAGCCAATAAATTTAAGAATGAAATAAGATTGAACTTGAAGGCTTGCTGAATGGTGCATGAAGTAACAGTTGTATATGAAACAATAAGATTTCATTTCAGGGTTACTGTAAATATGTTTCAGTTCTATTGCTACCAGGAGCGTTCCTTGTCATAAGTTAACTTACTGATAGAATAATACTGAATAATCCAAAAGCCAATAAATTTAAGAATGAAATAAGATTGAACTTGAAGGCTTGCTGAATGGTGCATGAAGTAACAGTTGCATATGAAACAATAAGATTTCATTTCAGGGTTACTGTAAATATGTTTCAGTTCTATTGCTACCAGGAGTAAATAAGATTGTCCTTAACACACCTCTAGTGCTTTCGGTGCATTAGTTTTTATTGTGGAATATCCAAGAGGTAAAAGAGCAAGTGGAAGAACAACAACTAGAATGTGAGATGATTTGAATAATTCTAAAATGATCTTTATACTGCATATGCACATATGTATTGATGTATTTGTTGATTCAAAAGTTAGCTCCAAAGAACTCAGAGAAATGATGACCAGAGAGATCTGTACAGGACATATATTCTTGATCAAAATGCTATATTGCAATGTCACAAAACATTATTATAGAAAACATGATATCTATAAAAACTATATATTTCAAATAAGTAAAATGAAATGCAAATTTCTGAGTAAAGTCGGAATTTGAAGAGCTTTTCTAGACCCCAATATATGAATTCATTGATTCCACAAGTTTTAAAGAAATTTGCTTTTTAGTTTCTGTGATCACTTCATGATATTTTTGCTCCATTTTCTGCTAATTAGACATCACGGTTTCTTGTGATAGTTATGGCATTCCAATCCCATTGCTCCATTGGTTCCAAATACTAAAGGCATGAACCTTGACAGAACTGTTAAGTTTCTGTAACCCTTTGACGATAAGCCCGTTTCTTTTCATCTTCTTTCCATTTTCAGTGTAGGCTAATAATCAAAAGTTCCTGATTCTAGAACAATAAATGTATCAAATACCCACATATTTTTCTTACACCCAAAAATATAAAACTTTTGTTATCTTAGATAGATTACAGCACCTTATCAAGTGCTTTCTGTATGCAGCATTACTCAGCATAAAATGATCAAATGTTTTCAATGGTTGAAAAGCACAATTTCTGTACCTTGTTTTGCTCAGTGTCATGTGAAACAATTGAAGGTACTACTTGCTCAGTGGACTTGCTTCACTTTGAGCTTACGTTTGCATCTGAAACAAGTTTATTTAGAGGGGCCTTAAATAGCAGAGTCATCATGATGATCTCATGGATGCACAATCAACTTGTAACCTGTAGGGAAAACACTATCAACTCCTGTAAAAGAACAACAAAGATACAGTAAACCTGTAAAGGGAGAAAACTGTTAAACCTGCAAGAAAATCAAGTAACCACTTACCAACAACATTGTTTCACCAAGTTATTTCACCAAAGATGCGTTTCATCACACTCTTCAGTTTAGCCTGAGATGATAAAAAATGAAGACATTTCAAAACGAAGTAATGGAAACATAGTCTAATTGCAAAGAATACTGTGAGTGTTCTCAGGGGCTCACATAGTTCTATGCTCGGGGGGGGGGGTACTCCCATTATGGCCTAACGGGGGGGGGGGTCTGGTCAGTTTGAGGGTCCTGCAAAATGGCTACCAAATGGCCCAATTTAGAGAAATAACGCTACCACTTGGGGGGTATTTCTAGTTGTTACTACCCTTTAGGGGGTAATTCTAACCGACTGCTGAGCTGAGACCCAGACTTACTACGAACAACAAAGAAGATACTTTTAGTTCTTATGCTACCATTTGGGGGTTATTGTAAAAGAGAAACTACCATTTAAGGGTAATTTTAACTTTTTAGCTTTGGCCCTATTAAACCCTGACTGGACCCCCCTGTCAGACTTTAATGGGAGCACCCCCCGGGGTTCTATGAGGTCTTTTTTACCAGTGTTTCAAAAAATTGCATTCTTCATTCTTCAGGGGGCAACAGTTCTTTGCAAATTTTGTTGCAGCACTTGGACCAGTTGGCAGAAATTATTATGTGAGATTTGTTCTCTACTTGCTGTAAGTATTTAAAGTGTTACTGTATGCAGCTTATCAAATTGAACCTTGCAAAAGATTAACCTTTCCATCAAGAATACCCCCATCCCCCAGTAATGACTACCGGGGTAATGTTGAAAGCATACACTTTCAGCGTGGATTGGAAATATCATGAGAGGGAAAGGACAGTGTTGGGCCATTATTTATGATGGAACTTGTACTGTATAATTTCTGATGAGGAGGCAAAATTTCATTAAGGAAGCAACACAAACAAGGCATGGAGAATGTTTTAATGGAAACTTAGTGAGTGATGAAACAAAATTTATTGGCGGGTTATCGTTGTTCCTTGGCGGGGCATCATTTCAATGGGATCGTTACTGGGGAGTGTTCAAGAGGGTCCTCGAAGGGTGTATCATTATTCTGTAAAGGCGTGCACAAAATTCTTTAAAACAATAGAGCTTTTAGGGATTTTTTACAGATTTTTCTTGAAAAGAGACCTTGTACCAAAGGTGTACAAAAAAGATTTTACAGGGGTGATAGCCCCTTGGAGGTCGCTTCTGCCTTGCTTTCTTTGTCTTGCTTTCATTTCACCCACAAACGATCATGGTTGGCGATACGTCTTTGAATAATGGAATGGTGAATTTTCGATGCTAATAAGGGCATGGGAACCAAAATCTGGGGACCTGCCCGATGAATACGCAATTGTTTATAGAACTTTTGAGTGACATAAGGCAAATACACCTCCCCCAGGCCCCAATACGGCCAAATTTTGCAAATTTTCTAACGGTGGGGAGCTGTCGCCTCCAGCCCCCCTTTAGCCCCCTTCCAGCCCTATGACCTCCTTCGATTTTTGTTGAATCTACACCGTTTGACGAACACTTCTGTGTCAAGGATACATTTGCCTTAGCTCAATATTTTATTTGCATTCGTTTTCAGGGCGTGTGTTCCTTGCGTATTCTTGTTATCAACCGTATTGGGAGCCCTTTGTCTTTTGGTCACAAGCGTCATATACTTACGTGCTGCTATTGCAAGTGAGAAGTGGATTGCCTGTGACAAGATCGTTGTTAAGAAAGATGACGGCAAATCGATCAAAAGATTGCGACCACCATCTATGGCGCCGCCAAGAATGAAAAAAGTGTCAAAAGCGGCTGCGGTAAACGATGGTATGAATGGTGATGATGATGACCATACTTACGGCAATGTTGTCCGCGATAACAGAGTCTAAATTTGTGGTTTTGAATAAGGACATAAATTGTAATTTTGTAAATTTAGCAGATTTACTTTTGTATCCGATTGCTAATCTGAGCACTCATTACTACTAACAAAAAGATGATGCGCTTACCTTGAAGTAACTGTAACCCTTCCGTTGTCGAAGATTTGATCTTGAAAAGGTTTCCAGACGCTCTTCCCTACAGTCACACCACTGTCTTCAAAATAAATGCCTTGCTTGTGGATATTTTGCTCTTGAAATACAATCCTGTTGAAAGTAAGGTAAGAGGACAACAGAATAATTAATTTAGTTCATTCTATTTTTTCTCAATTCTTTGCCTGCTTATATCCAGAGAATTACAAGTCACTGGGATAAATTTTATTGAGATTTTTACCTTCAGGTCTGGAAGCAAGGAATTATTAAAATGTTTCGTAATTATCATGGTGTTGTTCCTGACAACTTCAGGTTGTTTATATGTTATCTTTTTACTTTGTCGAATAACTTTTTGAAAGGAGCGACGGATTAACTGAGTTACTGCAGTTTGCTCCTTCTGGTACATTTGTCTCATCTTCTTAAAAGTACTTTTTATGAATTGGCTAGGACAAGGGACCGCGCAGCGACTTAAAAATGGAGGGGCTGAGTTCATACTGTCAATTTCCTGTTGAAAAGAAGTCTTTTCTCATTCGTGTAGACGGCATTCGTATACTTGCAGCCAATGAGAACATATATATACAAGTGGATATCGTTACTATACTGCTTAAAGGCTTTTTTACGACACAAAGTTCTTTCAGTTCAGAGCAAAGCCGAGTTGTAACTTGAAGAAATTTTACATCTAGACTTCAAAGTTATGAGATTCTTTTGACTTAAAACTCGCAACTTATTTCGGAAAACATCAAGGCATATGACTTAAATGTCACCACACAACTGTTTCAAGGCTCAGCCCATGCGCAGTCCCTGGCTAGGACATGTCACAATTGTATTGATTAAATTCACCGATGTTGTTAGATATGCATTTTTTACGTTCAATTTATATTGTTTTCATCTTCCAGTGAAATTTATATATCTTATTCTGCAACAATTTTGTAGTTTTGGCACATTTTGTATCAATGTAAAAATAACAGAAGAGGATAAATGCAATGTAATAAATCTACAGACTTGTGAAGATGAGTCCCTTGTGTCCCTACGGTGGACCTTGCTCAACAGGGACTGGTAATGAAACAGTGAAAAAGGCGACCCTATTTTCTGCAATCATCAATGGAATTATGATGGAATCACGGCTTGGAATATCGAGTCCTGTGGGAAATTTATTAGTTCTTCCATCGAATTGAACATCCTATCACTTTGCCCCAGCCATAATAATTCACAAATCTCTACTCTAGGAAGCTCAGAGCTTGGCCCTAGATTGAGTCAGGTTTTTCAGAGTAATGTTATGAGTCTCTGTTGACCGAAGCGCCATCATCAAGTCAAAGGAGAACAGGGAAACAAGGGGATCCAGGTCATAAGTCCAATCAAAGCATATTTGATTGAGTACACAGTAGGCTAGGCTATGTTATTCCATGGGGCAAATCACTCTGTAAAAATCTCGTACTCCTTTAGCAAAAATCCTTTTGTTTTCACGAAAAATCTGCAAAAAGTTCATAAATTCCTGTTTTTTACAAAGCTCATATGCCTTTTTTTAAACAGTGGTACTCTTCTCAATTCCAGTAAAATATATTTACAGTACATTGCATTGCTAAGATTTTTATATGTTATTGCATTTTTTCGATTAATGCTTTTTGTATTTATTTAATGGAGTTTCAGTAAGATAGTAATTCTGTCTCTTGATTGCATCAAATCTCTACATGACGATTGAAACAGTAAAGAGATATACGTATGTGATAATCTTTAAATTTTCTATTTCCACCTTCAGCTAATAACCTAAACTCCCTTGACCAAGGGTGTTAGGACACGGATGTTTTGTTTGATTATTTATTTACCTTGTTTTGATCCTTGTGTCTTGCTTTCTTGTCTTGTTTTCTTGTCTTGTTTTCTGCTCTGTTTCTTCTGCTACTGGTGTGCGCAACTCAGCAAATGAACATGGGTTTTGGCCCAAGCGCTCTCAAGTTAACCACTTGAGAGTGGTTGGGCCTACACCCACGCTCAGTTGCACACATCAAGAAAACAAGACACAAGAATCAAAACAAGTTAAACAAATAATCAATCAAAACATCCGTGTCCTAACACCCTGGCTTTGACATTATAAAACAAAACCTTATGGTGAATGATCTGATATAAATGATAAGAGTTTATGGATCTGTAAGTAGCCTATTACATCCGATAATCTCGATGCATACACTGAAAAACAAAGCCAGAGAAACGCTGGCATGTGTGCTGGCTTTCTCTTTGTCCTGTATATAGACCACCACAGCATTTAGATCAGGTCTGTCACCCGGGGGAGGTACTTTACTATAAATTCATACGGGGGTGTGCGCCGCAAGGATTTCTGCTAGGACCCAATCCCAGAAATTTGGTCCAATATTGCTACCCAATCCCAGGATTTTTGTCAGATATTGATACCCAATCCCAGAGTTTTGAAGAAGTAACAAAAACAATTCGACGTCAAAGGGATACGGGATCGAGGGCTGGGAACAAAAATTTTTGTCCCAAGTGACCATTGGAACGAAGTTCTGATCTGAGCACGTTTTTAAGCACAAAAAATACTTGAAATCTGTTCACCTGAAACTGACTACGTGTTGCTCGAAGAATTATCCAGTTGTACTTTCATTCAGCACCCATTACCAGAATTTTGAGTATAACAGTAAACCCCAATCTCAGAAAATTCCATATGACAGTATACCCCAATCACAGAAATTTTCCAGTAAAAGTATATCCCAATCCCAGAATTTTCAGGCCAAAAACTACCCAAAACTGGCGCACATCCCCGTCTTACCCCATAGTGAAGTACCCCCCGGGGGGTCTGTCAGTTTGTCACGCATCTGATTGGTTGATGAAAACAACAGAAGGAGCAGGGCAATTTGAAAATGCAAATTCATAGTCAAGAAAGGATGGAAAAACTTGACTAGCTTAATTTTGTAGTGTCACGCAAGGTGAACAAAGGGAAAACGATCAGCCCTCGCCGATGCTAAACGCAAAGATTCAGAAAGGTTTCCATTGTTTTGAGCACTGACTATGTTGCAGTCAATCAGATGAATCAGATGAGTGACAGACTGGCTTCAACAAAACGTTAACAACACAAGATGCAATATTATACATAATACAACTAAAAATATGTTAAACTCTAGTATAACACGAGAGACCGGAAAATACTCACCATCTAGTTTTAGATTTTGTAAAAGTTGCCACTTATACTTTGACGGCATGGAATGCATGGCAATAAAAGAAAAATTCTGACAAAAATCTTAACAAATTTGCTTTGCTTTAAATTAACCAATCAGGAAAGAGCCAATAAGATGCTTCCCTCGTTGTTATTTGTGTGTATTTTCACGGGACATCTGACTGAGGCAGACTGTGGAATTCATGTTGCAAACATTATCAGGAAAGAGTTTATTTGTGCGAGAAATGTACCTGCTCATTAAAGCTATCCTCTAGCCTGCAACATCAAAGGATTTTCAGACTTATCAATTGCTAAGTGCTCTAACAAACTGATCTTTTCAACGTTGTAAATTGACTACCCTGGGTACCAGACTCTCTCAAAAAAGAGAATTTTCTATTGAGAGAGTCTGGTACCCAGGTTATAAATGGACATGAAATTCACATATCAAACTTTTCCGCAACTGTAACTTCTTAGAGTACCGTAAAGGTTCTATCAAGCCCCCGAGAGGCTCATTCAATTTCGGACACTCCTGAATGGGGGGGGGGCTTATTACAGAGGGAGGCTTACTCACAAAATCATATGACAAAGATATACATGATGGCTATTTTGTTCTTTAACCCAACATTTTCTGGACTCAACATATAATTTTATGAGTCAAGTTCGACACAGTTTTATCCCAAATCATATCAAAATAAACATGTAAACTTGTTTAGTTAAATCTCGTGTTAAATAAATGGAAAATCTTTGGTAGCCACAGGAGTTGATATAGATGAGGGGGAGCTCAATAAAGAGGGGGGGGAGCTTATCAAAAATTTTGGCTCAGAGAAGCTTTAATTTGTACTTTTCCTGTACCTGGTTCAGCTAAGGACATTTCAAATTCAAGAGCATTAAAATTCGAAGAGCCAAAACTATCGCTATTTCAAATTCAAGAGCATTAAAATTCGAAGAGCTAAAACTATCGCTATATTCATAAATCAATTAAATATCAAATAACTCTCAGTTATGTTGCTTTTCTTTCATTTATAAAGTCATTTGAATTTGTTGCAAACATTGTGCCACTTTTTTCATAATAAAATCGAATCATTTCTTCCACAGGTTTATCACCATCAACAACCTAAAAAACGTGGCAAACAAATCTTATTACAAAGATTGTCAAACTTCAAGCAAAGTACAAAGTCTATGCTGGTACGTTCTGAAAACGGTGAAAATGTGACGGATAGGCCTCCCGTCCACAGAAAAATAGCACATTGCTTGGTGAAACACGGTAGATCTTGAAAACGGTACTCTAACCGACACATTTTGGAAACGGCATCGTGTGCATACTTTAAAATGAAGAATGCAGATCATTTTTCAATTCTTTTGGAACGAGACTGATTGATTCTTAGGGTGCAGGTACACTTCTTTAGCATCAAAGTCTTGCAACGAGTTTTTTACCGTCAAATTTCCTACCTTTTTCAAATTGTTCCGGCATCGGGTAAACGCTAAGCTCATATTTTGCTACTGTCAATTTCTTCCACCGTTTTCAAAAAAATGTGCCGCCATCCTGTGAAAGTAGTATAAGCAATTAAGCAGAAATGTTATTTCTTGTGTCCGAAGGCACAAGAAAATAACAAAATGTTGGTGAAGGCTGGCCGGCAAAAGCACGTTTCTCTTCTGGTCACTCTTCTGGCATGTTTACACCTTGAGCATCTAAAGCCTGGTTTCCATTTGATTGCAAGGCTCGCTGGCGACGCAAGGATCGCACAAATTTGTGACCAGCAATCGTTGCATCGAAATGGAAACTGTCTTGTTCAGTTTGCCAGCGATCGTTGCGTTGCCAGCGATCCTTGCGTCTGAGATAGAAAATTTTCTATCTCTGCGATCGCAGCGATCCTTGCGTCAAAGGGAAGCCGACTGAGCATGAATTTCAACGATCGAGGCCTTTCTTTCAAAACATATTTCTTTGTTGTCTTTTACCGGCATTGTGAGAATTGGATTTTGACGCCAAACTTCTAAGATTTGTGCGATCGTTGTGATAAATGGAAACTACATGACGCAAGGATCGCTGACAGTTGCTTGTCACAAATTTGTGCGATCCTTGCGTGGCCAGCGATCTTTGCGATCAAATGGAAACCAGGCTTAATAATCTAAAAATTTTCGAAAGTAAATTGATAATCTAGATTGTTTGAATGTCTAAGAAGATCCTACTACCTACAAGTTTTAAGTCTTTTGATCGGTTACTAGAATGAGATTTTTCATCAGATGCCATGATACTTTAACAGCACCAATTCAAAAATTTACAAATTCAAGCTACAGTAACACTTCTGCAAGTTGATGAGTTGATGGCTGCGTACTTTAGGGCAACAAATTTTCAGAAAATGGATTCTCTTTCAAACAAAAACAAAAGGTGAATATTGTCTTATCGTAAAATTTGGTAAAACAAAGTCTCTTTATGGATGAATTCACTTGCAGTATTCATCAAATTTAGATCGGTTAATCGGGCTTCAGTTTACTTAGAAGATCTACGAGCAGAACTTACTAAAACTGGAGCTGGCAAATCGAATTTGGTTTTATCCACAAGCCATTCTTCGTATCGATTATGTATTTGTTGCAATAAATCCTGAAAAGAACAGAGAAAGACATGTTCAGTGATTTTCTTTCCTTACATTTTTTTCCACTATACCAGCACCTCTAAGGGAACCATCATGTAAATAAGGTCAGCTTGACACTTAAATGCTATCCCTGCCATTGTAATTAGGGGTTTCCTAAAAATTCAATCATTATCAAAATCTCGTATGCTCCCTCAGTGGAAACTGTGATATAACTCTTGCAACGAACGATGCAAATTCTTCTATTAGCATATACTAATGGTCCAAACTAATGTATTGAGATCTGGAGGTCAGTTAGGAGTAGCAAAATGTTCTAAATGACAACATTCTCTGCGAAAAGCACGCACGCATGAGGAATTTCTGCCAGAGTCAAAACGTACCGAATATGTCATAAATAAATACTAATTATTCTAACCAACTGGACTGTCAAACTTTTCTTTATCATGGATTTTCAACTGGATTGTCAAATTTAATTCTTTAATATAACTGGTTTCACCACAAAATGTCTTTTCTCATCGTCGTCTTCATTCTACGAATTTCTGCTTTATCACGAAAAGTAAAACTTCTGTTGCAGTTTGAAAATAAATCCATGAAAATTGAAGAGGCAATGGAACAAGTAATGAACATTATGAAAAACGAACCAAAGGCAGACCATCTTCTTCTGACCTTCCTCTTTCTATAACTCTTTTTAAACATTCTTCAGGGGATGTTTGGATATAAACTGTAAAAAATGAAAAAGTTGTCCTCATGAATTTTAATAATTCCTATGAATAATTTAAATCACTGAATTTAAATCACTGAATTTAAATTACTGAATTTAAATCACTGTGTTGCTAATGCAAACTTCTGGCATTAGTCAATTGTTGATGTCAAAATATGATCTGGTGGTATCCTAACTGTTGTATACATTAGGTAGGTAGGTAGGTATTTATATTTAACGTGGCTAGCCCGCGAAAGTCTGAGAGACTTATTTCCAGCAGGGGCCACGGATGTTTTACCATCAGTCCGCCGCAGCTACCCGCCACAGCTACCAGATTTCCCTCACATGGCTCTGGTCGACCCGGGCTAGTGTTACAGACAGCAACCAAACTGTCCAGCGTGGGATTTGAACCTACGGCCGTTCTGACCTTTGGCTTACGAGTCAGACGCCTTAACCACTCGGCCACATGCTCACATTAATGAAGACATATTCTACAAATAACATCTCATAATCACAGGACCATGACAATGCAAAGAACAGCTTACCAAGCAAATCTACTTTTGGAGTTTGTACTTTTTTCAACCAATCAAACCATTCATGATGTATTGAATATTCTACTTGTGATATTTTGCCACTGTAAAGAAACAAAGAAAGACAAAAAACGGAACTTAGGGCTGTGGGAAGCATAGCAATTTTGGGGGCATGGAGCTTAGCCCATTGTCTTATGTTAACCAGTAAATTCTTTGTTATAATTGCAAAATCTTGGGGCACATGCCCCCAGTGCCCCCGGTTCCAATGTCTTTGAAGGAGACCTAATGCTGCTTGACAAAGTATTCCATAAAACATTCTGAAGATCACCATCAAACAAACTGATTCAAAAGTTGAAAGAACATGCACTTTATACAAAAATAAGACAAAGCAGGGTTGATGGTCAAAATTATATAATCAAACATTACTTCATTCAGTTAATCTGAGGTCAAACCAGCACTATATTCAGCAGACAAAAAATTTGTTCTATAATGACAAGGATAAAAATGGAAACAAGAAGAGATTATTTAGTAAAAGCTTCCAAATGACAATTTGAAAAAGCAATTCATTATTTTACCCTTGAGAATGAACTGTTAGAAATAAATTCCACCAAACAAAAAAGTCCTACTAACCTCTGAAACAGATTTTCTACAAAACAATAAACTGCACTGAATGCTGATCTTTCCATTAGTTTATGCTCCTTCATCTAGAAGAAATAATCCTGGGATGAAAGTAATAAAGAAGCAAAGATGAATTTTGTGAAAAAAGGCAATGGGTCTGATTAAGATAGAATGATTGGGCACCTTCAAGAATAGATTTCATATCTCCGCACAGACAGCCATAATGCTTTGCTTTCCCTGCAAATTTTGATGCAACTGAGTGCACTCAGGAGTATGAAACATAGTCTTCTGAAAGGCAAAATGATGACCTTTAGATTTTAAAAAATTCACTCTTGCTCCACAATGCCTAAGATTGACAAAGATCATGAGAAGTGATCAAGATGAAAAGAAAATATTAAATAAGTTAGCTAAATATAGTATAATGAGTTGTCATTATGCAACATTACCTGAGGTTGATTATGTAACTGCATCATTGTCAGCAGTGTGTAAGTTTGAAAAGTGTAACTCCATCTCTTTGGATCCTTGTACATCAAACCCTGAAAAACAGAATTACATTATATATATAGTGAAGATATCAACAAATGAAAATTTTAGTGGCCACAAAAGTCACTCTTTGCCCAAAAGCAAGGCTAGTACCTTCTTCTAGCAATCACCATGAAAGCTTTAGATGTGCTTGATATAGTGAGAGTTTTTAAGATCTTCTGATTCACAATGTAACTTACTCAATAAGAAATTCATCTTCTACTGTATATTCAAAGCGAAAGAGATATTCAGAAACGGTGTTAATTACCAGTAAATTTCCTCCACCAACATTTTGCCAACGTTTCACTGGTTCCTCACAAACCTGAAAATAAAGCAAAACTAATTCACATGATATAACAAAACCTACTAGTTGCTATGATATTTAGACTTGTAGATTTAAGGTGAAGAGATACTGTACAGTACAAAGAATGCATTGATGATGTAAAAAGACATAATAGAATAGGCAATTCAATAGCAACTTACTTCAACATCTGGAACATTCTTTTTGAAATATTCAAGCATTGTGGTCTTTCCACTTCCAATGTTGCCTTCCACGCAAATCTTTCAAGTGAATAGAGAACAAATGATAAACAACATATCACAAAAATTTGCAAACAAGCTATTTCTTGGTGAGAAATATACAATGGATAAAAGCCGTTTGAAAGAATTGATGAAGATGAATCTCAAAAACAGTTATTTACTAGTAGAAAGTTTCCGCAAATACTTTAATTCATGCAGACTATCATGCATCTAACCCTGACCACACACAAATGTTCTGAAGCTTGCTGATTCTTTTGAGCTGTAACTTTTACATTACCAAGGGATTACTTAGTATGGAAAGAGTTCAAGATCACATCACTAAGAACACGCAAAATTCCTGTCAAGATATGAATTTGTGAAAAGATATATGACAATAACTGCACAGTAAGCTGAGTGCTGAACTTACAGTTATAGATCTTTTGTTCTTGAAAGCTTGGGACATGATTCTGTTGAGTCTGTTTCTACAACCTAGAAATGGACTTGGATCGAGTTAATGGCTCAAAGTAACTAATAGCGGTAAAAGCTGTCACGTATGAATGGTAACTGCAAAAAAGTAGAAGCTGAAAAGTGGAGGCTGGCTTGATGAATGACTCGCAAAATCAGATTTTCAAGGAATGTATTGTAAAAGATGCTAACGAAATCAACCTGAAATCTTCGCTTGAAAAGTGGTAGATCTTCGAAGCGGGCAAGAGGTTATTCTTTGCAATGTTAACAGCATCTCCTGTTCAAGCAAAGTGAGGCAACAATAAAAAATGTTAATTTCCGCGTTCTCAGAAAATGCAGTGTTGTTGGCCTCTTCTGGGCGGGCCTAGACCTGTCGTTGCAGTCGTTGCATCATATGGATCATTTGTTAAAATACCACGTGAAAAGTGAGAAACATACCTTGTAATGACCTTTGCAGACAACCTTTCATTCTAATGGCTCAGTGCAGCAATGCCCTTAGGTACAGATATGTTTCTTATGAAACTCTCCCGGGACTTTCCCGCAGCTTTTTTCCCGCAAAATTCAATTTGGCAAAGATGCGGAAACAAAACGAGGCAAGACACACCAAAATGAGGTAACGCAAAGATTGAGTCATTTCTTTTACAAGATGGCTGCCACGGAGAAGTTCGTCGAAACATTTTGTCAGTTTGGAATCAAGCTACAACGTTTGGTTACATGGAAACCACAAGTTAAAGCAATGATAGTTTGGTTAACTTTTCTTACTGGTTCATTTATCCATGATTTCTTTCCACTAAAACCATGTTCTTTGTCGAACAGAAGAAGCATCTTCAATGTTTATTTTGTGAAGAAGGGTTGGGGCTGGACTGCTGGGCTTATGCTTTGTTTCATTCTATTCATTTCAAAATTCCGTCATCAGACAGACTTAAAGCGTGTTGGAAAAAGTCTGCTGAGGATATGTTATGCAACCGCCGCCTGGTTCACGCTGACAACAGCTTTTGAGTATTTGGAAGAACTGACTGGAGTTTGCGAAGGTGATGCATCACAGAAGACAAAGAGATCATGTATCAATAGAAAGGCATACTGGAATGGTTTTGATATTTCTGGGCATTGTTTTCTTCTTAGTTTCTGCATCCTTATCATAAATCAAGAACTCCTTCCTTTTGTTGGCTTTAAAGACTCCGTGCTTAGCAAACAGATACAGCAAGATGGGAGTAAAGGTCAAGATTTAGTAATATTTGAACCTTTGAAATTCAAAAAGGACAATATCTATGACATCACAAACATCCTCTCAATTCTTCTAACTTTACTTATGGTCCTTTGGGAATTCATGCTGTTTATAACATGTGTTTATTATCATACGCTTCATCAGAAATTCTTTGGTATTTGTTTTGGGATTTTGGCGTGGTATTGTTTGTATTATGTTTTAACAAAACTTAAACATCCCTTATTAGTTCCATCTTCCCCTCTTTCTTTTGAACATGCATTTTAATGTTGATTAATGTTTATAATACATGACACTTGCAGCTAACACAGTGTATTTTGTTGATCATTCTAGTCTTCTGTTGTCCAAATGTATAACTTTCTAATTGCAAACTAACTGTAATTTACAAATCACTTTGTACAGTACTATGATAAATGGAGTGTACAGAGTAACCTTGCTTCTTCTAGTACAGTTAAAACTTCTGTTTGGCTCTGATGCAGTTTCCACAATCGTCCCACCAAAAAAGAATTCTAACCTATCATAACCCGCTTTCTTCCCCGTAATCTAACTTCATCCAGTTTACTGATAACAGCTCCAGTTGCCTTACTACTTGAAGATTTCTTGTAGCTGTCAAGAAATATCTTGAAGAGTTCCTCAGTGTTTGGATGTGTGCTGAGGAAAGCCCTTTCCAACACGTACAAGTCTACTCCTTTATCCTCTGCTAAAGTTGAGATAAAACTCAAACCAAAGTCGATAAGAACCAAAGAATTTTCTTGTTTTTCTTTAAATTTAAGCATGTTTGATGTTGTGAGGTCACCATGAATAACATCATTTGCATGCATCTTTGCGATAATCACACCCATTTCAGATGCAAGTTGTTCAAGTAAGTTCAAATCATTCTCAGACTTGATTTTCAGCAACCCATTGATGTAATCCCGTACAGTTTCTGCATGGGTGATTTCTTCCATATAGATTGAATGTGATTCATTATTTAGAAAATACAAAATGGGTGTTCTAATGCCGGCTTTTCTGCATCTTAGCATTGACCTTGCCTCTTGCAAAGTGCGGCGATGTGTCAGCTTCTCATCTAGTGAAGGGTGTCTGTAGCTCTTCTTGAAACGCTTCTTTATGATAGTTGGTCTACCAAGGTAGGTTGTAGTGAAGATTTTGGCTTCTGCTCCTTGCTTTATGAGTTTCATTTTGTCCTTTTTTGACACTGTCTCACTCTGACACTCCAGTACAGCAACTGAAAGTTATAAAGTTATAAAGTTATAAAGTTATAACCTCCTTTTGAGGCAAGGTCAAGTCCGCCATTTCCGATTTGCCTCGGGTAACTTTTGCGCCTGCGCACTTCAAGTTCAAGGGCAGACTCCGCTGCAAGAAAGACGAAGCTTCGGTGGTCTTCACAATTGTTTCATAGAACAGCAACAAAATAAATCAAGGTACGTTTCTACGTAATCACTGAAAACTAATCTGAACTGCTAAAGTTTTGATGCAAAACTCTGCAAGAAAACATGCAGTAATTTCAACTGGTTTCAACTACAAGTTGTAAATTATTACCATAACTCATTAAGGCCTAGGCTATAATGGAATCCAGATGGAATCTGTGGTGGGAAATATCGTACGCATTAAGCATTTTAATGGGAATCAACTCTACACACGAGTGGAAAAAGAAGATATGATATACCATCTGACCAGTCCCCCCAGTAAAGAAGAAACCAAAAGCCTTTGCTATTTAAAAAAAGGCTTTTGGTTTGTTTTTTACTGGGGGGGGGGTCTTGATTATTAGGCTATCTATTTAATGAGTTCCTTGTCAATTAATCTTAATTATAAGCTTGTATGGTTATGTTTATTTTGATTTATGATTGTTAAGTTTTTGAACTGTAATTTAATGTTTGTAAATGTGATTATTAGTAAATGGTGTAAATTTGTATTTTGCTTTAAATTATATTTAAGATTAATTGATAAATCAATGAAACTGAAACAATGATAAATCGATGAAACTAGACTTTGCCTATAAAATTCCATCTCATTAGACTGCTAGAATTTTCTAATAGATGTGGTGAAACACAAGACAAATTTAATGCACTGTTTGTCAAATTAAAGTCAAATGTCTGCTATTTTTTCTACAGGAGAAAATGGCTCCAGTTCCACTGATGGTGAGATTGGGAAATTTAGTAAGACCAGCTCTCCCACTTATGAAGCCATACACTGAACTATACATTTCTTTTGCAATAACTGGATATATTATCTGGAAGATTCCTGTAACTGGTAAGTTAATTGCCTTGTCAAAAAGATACTGCATTATGGCAACTTTCATTAGTTTAGAAATTTGATATTCTTATTCACATGAAATGGTGAAAATTATAGTTCAAATGTGGAGTTCACCTTTTAATTCTTCTCTTTTCCCTTCATTTTAGAAGAAGCAAAGAAAAATTCAAGTAAGTATAAATTGCATTTCATAGTTCTCCAAAATGATATGAAAAGTTAAAATAAAATAGGGTGTTAAACCAACTTAGTTAGGATCTTCAATTTTCAATAATGTTATGTCTCCTGAGTTGCTTCCTTTGAAATGAATTTCTTTTTGTCTAGTGTTCAATCAAAGATCCTGCGGCTTCCTCTTTACTGCTTTTCAGAAAATTTTCACTTGGTTTTTCTTTTTACTCCTAGAATTTTTACACCCAGATCATTAGCCTGGATTTAAGATGAAAGTGCTTTCAAGGAGTGGATTGTCTAAACAAACAGTTGCTGCAATGGTTCACATCATTTGCAAACTTACATGGGAAATCAGAATGTAAAATTTTTGATGTGTTATTGTTGATAAGATCATGACAATGAATTGAGAAGATCCTCTATTTTCTGTGTTTTGTAAACCTGATACCAAACACTTGCCAGAATCATAATAATGAATAAAACTTGACTGAAGCTTGTCTCAAATACTGTGTCACATGAGATTGATGATATAACAACAAATTGCTCCTGAGAAACTCTTCATCTGTAAGTGGTGTCAAACAGAGGAACTTGGGACCCTTAATAACTTGGTGCTCCGTAGTCCCCTCTCCAGCTGCAAGCAGATCAACAATAATTTGCCAATTTTCTACAAATGTAAAACAGTGCTTTTTTGCGCAAAATTGCTGTAAAGGCAAGCCACAGCACAGCAAGCCATCAATAACAGGCATTTATAAAGATTTTATATGAAGCCCTTTGGCGAACCTATTGAAGTCCAATGATGGCTGAAGTCCAATGAGAGCAAAGCCAGCTAAAGGTATCTTTGTTTGTGCCATGCTCCGTAGATAGTCAGAAATTGGATCTCTCGTAAACCTTTTCCCATTGAAGGAGGACTGTGATCAACGGAATGCTTAAACTGAGCTTACAGAAATGGATTTTTCTGTTGAGTATTTTTCTGAAGATGTTCATTTTGTCAGGAATATTGCAAAGGATACATTGTCAAGTGTGCAATTCTCACGTTTGATCTGATACTCAAGTCAAGTCTATAGGGTCATAAAATGTTAAGTGAAATTAACATATACTGAATTTTCTGCAGATTTAAAGAGGTACTGTGCCAAAAGGCAGGGGGCCTAACAGCTCAAGGATCCATAGGAGTTGCGCAAACTCCAACCACAGTGCATTACTTTTTTGCATGCATTTTGACATGACATCTAATTTGAGACTCCCTTTAAATCATTATTGCTTGACATGACATGCACTGGGTAAGTCAGGAAAATGTTTCAATATTTGAGAAATGATACAGATGTGGAGTATCAATGAATTTCAACAAACTAATCATCTAGCAAGGTTTTCATGTGTTGTGTTATTTAGGAAAACTGTCTTTTGGCTGACTTCCAAAAAAATTCATTCCTTGGATGTTGGATTCTGTCAATAACAGCAGATGGAATTAAGTATAAAAAATTTCCAGCAAAACTTAACAAAGAGTTTTTGCAGATCTATATATTTAGCAAAAATAAACAGGCAACAAAATGTAAAACTAAAGAACTCAATGAACAAATTTTTTTGGATGAAATCTTTTGAAAATTGATAATGAGTCACCAGGCACTTTCTGTTCAGTTTTCGTTTTTCTCCAGAAATTCAAGATCGATTTTTGAACCTCCTCACTAGGCCACTTTCCTTCCAACTTTTGTTTTCTCTCATTTTCCTTTGTTGTTGATGTCCACGCCAGTTTATTTTCTTTTGAATTCAAACAAAAATAGGTGCTTTTGTTTGTGTGTTTCCGATTAATTTGTACACCTTTGTGCTTATCTTTATGATCATGAGGTGCTGTTTTGAACGATTGATCTTTCGATGTCCAAGTTCGTAAATCGGAAAAAGAAACGAAAGCTTCTTTATTTCTAGTTTTTATAGGAGAAAATGATGGCAAATCGAGAGTTTCAGCTATCTTTCTTGGCACCGTGTCGATCTCTGTGTCCTCCGGTTCTTTTCTTCGTTTGCTTGAGGTTGGTTGATCGTCCAGATCCAGGGATTCTGCAGCTGAAAAATATTCCGTTCCTTGACTTTGACTTTGGCTGTCACAAATTTCAATTGCTGTTACCTGAAAATAATATACAAAGTTCGCTGCTTATCTGTCTCCGAGAAAATCTCTGAAAGTTGTCGCACTTGAACAAAAACCTACCAGGAAATGGAACGTTTGTGAAAACTCAAAAGCTGCAAACCTCAAACAACATTTGGGCAACAGAAATGTCTATTTATAATACGCAAATATTGTCTGCTTGCCTTAATACGAAAGATTGATCAAAATGATTACATCAGAAATTTAAAAGTTTCAAACGCTTAAGTTTCCAAAAAAGTATATAAAGCCAAACTATGACTCATCTCATTTTTCTTTCCTCTTTAGTCACAGATTTTGTAGCCTGATAACTAGAACCAATTGAAATTGGGTCTCGTTATTTCATTTTCATTTCATTTTATAATATTTATACACGTAAAAAGTTTCAGTTATAAATACTGTTTTTCAAACTGATGTGTTAAAAACAAATTAATAGATATAATATTACAAAAGAGTAGCCTTAAGACAATCATTTGATAAAATAGAAAAGAAAACGAGACAAAGGAAATCATTAGCTCTGGCTCAGTGCATCGACATCGTTTTTTGATAGCCGTTTGAAGGCACTGAGGGAGGTTGCCACTTTAGCTTCCCTACTCAAGCTGTTCCAAAGTCTGGCCCCTCGATACGAGAATGACTTCTGACCAGCGCTAGTTTTTAAAAGTGGCAATTTTAGATCTGTATCAGTTGACCGTAGTACACGACCATTGCTTTCTGAACATCTTGTGAACAGATTTCGCATGTATTCGGGTGCAAGCTCATTCAGAGATTTATAAATCATTGTTGCTGTTTCTTTGTGAATAAGATTGGAAATCGTAGGCCAACCTAGACTCTGGATAAATGGGGCCGCTGATGCATCATATCCACTATTCATAACTATTCTCGCAGCCCGATTTTGTATCTTTTGCAAGCTGTCAATTTTACGCTTACTGCAATTACCCCATACGGAGCAACAGTAACTCAAATGGGGCTCAACCAAGCCTCGGTACATTTTTGCAAGGACTTCTGAAGAAAGATATTTCTTCGAATATTTGACCAGTCCAAGAGCTCGGAGTGCCTTTTTCTTTACCATATCAATATGGTCATCCCATTTGAGTTGATTGTCAACTTGAACACCAAGATATTTATCAGGCTAAAGATTTTGAGGATGAGACAAGTTGTCTCGAAGCGTGCTAAATAAATCATGGCTTAGATGCTTTAACACCACTTATATTTCACATGGACTTGTCATAATAATTGAATGTCGATTTACAATGATTTGTCTGTTTTCTGAAATGGGCCTCAAAATTTTCGTCGTGGTACTGTTACTATAGTCAAAGATTATTGTACTGTAAATAGGGTTACATTATATATTTTAGTTATCCTTTGATTTTGTTTTAGCATGGCTCCCTGTAAAACAGAAAAAAGTGATAATGGAAAATAAATGAAATGGATTTCCAACGGTTGATTTGCCCAAATTTGGCAAATTTTTTGCTCACAATAGGCCTTCATTGCGGATCTATGGGCAAGCTTTGGCTAATCCTGTGCAAAATATATAGCATGTCAAGCAAAAGATTCAATAAATCAGCTGCAAAAACTGTCTGAAACTTTTTTATCCGCAGCATTTTGGATCTTAGTGAAGTTTTATCAACTAGCAGCAATAGGAGGGAAAAAGCAAGTACCCCAAATTGACCAAGGAAGAAAGTAACATATAAAGGTGTGCTGGCAAAAGATAAATAAACCGAGAATTACTTGAAATGGAATATGAGGCTCTTCATTCTGCATCTGTGTGCTCTTTCGTAAATGAACTTGATCCAACAGCCTAAAATTAATGAGACAAATAATTATCAGTCACTATTGTCGTTGTTGTCAGAATTTTCTGCATATATCATGAAACGATAAAATATCAAATCTAACTCTTTGCAAAAAACCTAGCGAGACATTTTTGCAATATCAAGCTGATAAAAAATTCATGAAAAAATGATACATAAACTGACCTGGAAGGAGTTGGCTGATGATTCTTATCTGAAAATGAAAAACTATTAATTGTAAAGCAATTCTAATACGAAGAGGAAGTTGATCCACATGCAGTTAGTGAGAAATGATAATATCAGAAGATGCGGCCACCTATTTTTGCGCTTTGCCTGCTTCATGCTCTCTCCAGTCTATACAGGATGTACACAGTTGAAACTCATTGAAAGAGAGGGGTGTTTCATTCCTTAAAAATATCTCACACGACTTTGACAAAATCTAGTTAGATTCAAGAAAAATGAAAAAAATTTGTGCTATATTCGAGAGTGATCCACCCCATGTTGAAAAGATCGCCAAAAGTTGATCATGAAATTGATCTTGATAGATTCTGCGATTTGATAAGATCCACAAAAGTTAAATGCTTGCTGCGCTTTGTTCCACAATAAGGTTTAGGAAAATAGGAAACCATAAATAATTCAATGCAACGTGAAATCACGTGCTAGAAAAGATGGATACTGTGCTCCAATCTTAGTCGAGAGCTGTTAGTTTATATGACGATTTTTTTAATTCTGAAACGAATAGACAAAAATTGGCTAAGGTTTGTTTACACCCGTTCAAGTTAAGTGATCTCTTGAATACATCCTTTGAACTCATCAGCATACTTAGTGCCATGAATGCAAAAAGGAACATGGTGCTAAAAGTTCCAAAGAGTATGATCACATGAATTGAAATAGGCAAAACAAACCATCGACGATTCATCTATAAAATGATTGTAAATATTTGGAACAAATTGAATTTAATTCACACCTGGTCCATCTGATGAAGAAGTTGATGATGATAACGATAATTTCAAGACTGGATATAAACCACTACTAATATCTCCGGACGAATCTTGCTGTGGGCTGGCCTACGATAGAAAATTATCTGATTAGCTGATAATAATAATTGATCAAAAGCAAGATCATATTGAGCTAACGATGGTGGTGAATTTCAAAGCATATCAAAGTTTAACTGTCGCTCCATGTCGCATAGCATTTAGCCAAGGACATTTCTTTCTCTTTCATGTTCGACTTGACTGTGATGGCAGATTCCAAAATCAAACAATAAAGAATTTGGGCACAAATCAGTAACTATTCTTATTTTTGAGCTCAAAGTCTTGTCGTAAATGTCATAAAGGAATATGAAATACCACAAGAGATCTACACGATCAAGAGAATTCTGCAAAGTTTGGCTCTTTGGAAAGATTTACAACGTCGCTTAATAAGTATGCTTCAAGGTACGGCTTTTTGAAGTTTCCTTCAATCCTCTTTCGTGCAAAGAAACAAACACTTCTTGTTGGGTAGACGAGACATGCTTTGTCCGAGGAAACTTATGTGTCCCCATGCAGCGGGTTAAAGCTCATGCGCAGTAGCGCTTTGGAGTTGAAGCTCTGACGGGCGCATGAGCTTTAAACCACAGCACGGGGGACACATTAGTTTCCTCGGACACAGCGATCTCGTATCCCCAACAGCTTCGTGAAATATGAAGATAATATTACATTCATAAAAAGATCATGGGTGGCTTGACATCACAGTTGTGCTTTATTGCCACTTTGCTCTTTTCGGAAGATGAAATTATTTGCTACTAAGGAGGAGCTAGCATTAGATACAATTCAAACCTCCTCCGAAGACACTAAAAATTTTCCTCCGCAGCAGCAAATACACTGAAACATAATTGCGTTTTCTAACCACCCATGGTATGTTCATAGTGGTTTCAATTTCCACGCTTGGTACCTCCAGAAGCCTATTACTCACTTTAAATATGCTCAATGACTCTTCATAACTGCTGTCACTCGTCTTGTGTCTTGAAGAATCACTCCCAGTCTTACTCAACCCAATGACGTCATCGGCCTCTATACTACTCAATGATATCGGAGTTAAACTCTTGTTACTCGAAGGACCAGCTTTTCCATTCTCCTTTACAACGGTCTTGTTTTCATTAAGTGATGGTTTCTGCTGATGTTGATTTGATTCCTTCGAGGAGCAAATGTTATCACGCTTGCTAGTATCGTCAAGATACAGCAAATTCTTCTCTGTAAATGCTCTACTTCTTTTTTTGTCATTTGTTGTCATTTCTTTATCAAATGATTTCAAATCTTTAGTTTCTACTTTCTGTTCTCCGACTCTTTCTCGTTCTCTATTTTCTTTGATATCTCCCAACCCTCTACCCCTGTTTTTGCGTTCCTTATTACGAGTACCTGCCCGTTTCACAATGGCTTCCAAATCAACGTAGACAGACTGCGTCCCACTTTGTGACAGTACGAAGTTCTCCTTCTTCGCTGGTCCGGTTAATTGTGATGTAGCAGCAACTTGCGACTGAACAAGGCAATCTGCGAGTTGCGTGAGAGAAGGGATACCTTGAGTGCCTTGTGTATTAGGCGGACCCTGGTCTTTAGGCATAGGAGGACGAAATATGCTCTTACTGCACGTTACTGCTCTCGCTAAATTTTCTTTGCAAGTTTTCTTTATTTCGTTGGCTTGACTCTTTTCCGAATGATGTAAAGAATTTTGCTTGCTGTCATGGATAATTTCTTTCTCACGGCTCTGACTGACAGATGTTGATTCTGACGAAACTTTAGCATAATCAGGCACTGATTTCAGTTGCGAATCAACTAATGTTTGACCAACTAATGTGGAAACTTGTTGAGAATCTGAGTGACTGCTTTGAGCTTTGGAAACCCGTAAAGCTTTTCTTTCATTTACATTCATACCACGATGCACTGTATCATTCGTCACAACCTTGGTACGCTGAGAATCTGCATTATTTTGGGAAACAACAAGAAAGTTTGCGAGTTGTGTCGCTGATGGCGTATTTTGTGTATTGGACGCCTGTGACGAATCTCTTCCCGTTGCACTCATACAACGAGGCATTGTATCATCTGCTACAATCTTGGTACACTGTGAATCTATTTGGGAAACAACAGGGTATTTTGCAAGTTGCGTTGCTGATGGTGTATTTTGAGAGCTTATACCCTTCGATGCATTTAGTGCCATTGAACTCACACCATGATACATTGTATCCTGCGTTCCAATCTTGCTACGCTGTGAATTCGGATCAGTTTGGGAAACGGCAAGGCAATTTGCAAGTTGCGTTGCTGATGGCGAAGTTTCAGAGAGATCTCCTTGTGTTTCAGAACGACTAATTCCATCCTTATCACAATCCGAAGGCTTCAGAATACTTTCAGATGCACTCTTAGTTCCGGAGCTGCTAGTACTAGACAAAGAAGAGCCCTGTTTATTCTCAACGGGCCCAAGTAGCATTTCACCAGTTCTACAGTTTTCCTTTGAAGCCATGCTTTGTTTATTCTCAACTGGCCTAACTGTCATTTTACCACGAGTACAATCTCCCTTTGCATTAATGTTCTTGTTTGAACGATTACTCGCCCGTACAATCGCCTCTAAATCAATGTAAACAGATTGTACCTCTTCCTGCAGTTTCGGATCCAGTTGAGATACTTGCGTTGATTGCGTTAATCCCGAGTTGTCAAGGCATGCAGCTAATTGTGTTAGGGATAGTGTATTGTGACTCTCATCTGCCAGTTTCCTTTGGTCGGTGGCCTGAAAAGGGGGCTGTCTGGGAGGGAGAATACTGGGATCTGGGACCATCTGGGATTGAGAATACTGGGAGTGCTCTCTTGGGCCTTCGTTAAGGTGTTCCTGTTCTGTTGGAGATGGTAAAGTATAATACTCTTGAGTTGTTTGTTTGGGAGAATGAGCCATACATTCGATAAGCTCTGTAACAGATGAAATTTCTTGCAAGTCTGCTTCACAAGGTTTAGACATGACGATAGTTACATCTTCTTGAACTACGGTATATTGACTAGGAAGCTCAACAACTGGATTCAGTTGGATTGCTGTCTCAAAGCCAGGTCTCCCAGATTCTGAGTTTATTTGCAGCTCAACCGTGCAGTCCCTTGAGTATGACACCTTGTCTTTAATCTCTGCAGTAGCACCATCCACATTGGCACCTTTTGAGATAAGTTCATTTCTTGGTTTTATATCACGTTCTGCATGTTCTATATTCATATTGAGATCAACAGCAGATTTCTTAAAAACAGAATTCTGTCCTTCATGCTCTGCACACAAATTCATTTTCCCATCAACAACACTGAGATCAATCCGAACGGCATCCCTTGACACCTCTTCAGCAGTCTTAGAGACTAACTGGTTTTTCGTGATAATGTCAATTTGCTGATTGATATTATCATGGTTAATATTGGATGAATTCTCATTGTTTTCAGTCAACTGCTCACCGGATTCCCCTTTAAACCCAGATTCCTTTAAACCAGGAAGTTCATGTAAAGTCTGCTGCTCTCTTCCACCAGAGTTTTGAGCTTTATGCAAAATATCCTGGCGATCTCCAACTAAGCATGTAGCTTTACCTATATTACAATGTTCTGAAGCTAAAGTAAGATTTTCTCGATCATTCAATGAGTTATTTTTTTCTTGTCTTGCTTCCCTAGCTCCACTTTCTGTGAATGTAACTTTGTTTACATTCTGCGAGCTTGCTTCAGTGTTAATCTCTGCATTCTTTTTCCCCCGATTTTCTACCTTCTGCAGCTCGGTTTCATGTGCTTTTTTATCAGGTATCTGCTCAGGAAATGCATGTTGCCCAGAGATGATTCCTGTAACATCTTTGCAGGAATCAGAGACAACACTCTCAGTACTTTTTTCGTCGGCATTCTTTATTTGATCATTGGTACTTGATGCTGACTCCCTTCCTTGATCTTGCATGACTTTATCTCTCTTGGAATCCACGACTCCAATCTCTTTAGAAATTCTCGATTCCGCTCTTTTTGGAATTTTAGGAGCCCGAAATGTCACTTTAGCAAAATCCAAAGTACTCGCATCTTCTTGATGAGTAGCGCCACCAAAGACGCGGTCTGCAGTTAGTATGCTGCTTAACGAACCAGGCAAAGACTGCTTGAAGGATTCAGCGCCTCGTTTGCATTCTTCTGGAGTCTCGCTTTGATGATCCGTCATCTGAAAATCTTGGCTTTGAGAAACAGAAAAAGATTCATTACTCGCATAAGTATTATTACCGTTCTTGTTTTCTTTACTTTCTTTCTTCCCTCTTTCGCGATCTGTCATTTCTGCATCCTGGCTTTGAGAAATGGAAAATGATCCATTACTTTCTAATGGACTGTCACCTTTCTCGCTCCTTTCTTTGGTCATCTCTACAGTGCTGCTATCCATGATTGCTTCAGTTCCAGAAGCATTGATAAGCATTGCATTATTCTTAGGGGTACTAGCTTGGTCACTCTCTTTCACAATTTCTACTGCTTTAGTATCTGTCATTGCATCATTGTGAGAGGCATCAACCATCATAAAACCATTCTCTGCACTATTTCCTTTATTGTCTTCTTTGTCAATCCCTGTATGGGAAGTTTTTAACATTGCTGCATTGCGAGCTGCATCCATTGTCACAAAATTATTTTCTTCATTGTTGCTTTTGTTGCTCTCTTTAATAATACCCTCATCAGCATTATCTGCCATCGCTTCATTACATGAGGCATCAATCGCCACAGAATTATCTTCTTGTTTATCACCTTTGTTGCTCTCTTTGATATTCATTGATTTGGTAGCATTTGTCACTGCTTCATTACACGAGGCATCAATCAGTACAGCACTAGTCTTTGATGTAAAATCTTTCAGTGTTTTTGGCATTCTCAATCCGAATGTTTCAATTTGTGATTTATCAATTGCAAATCCTTGTGATTGCTCAATATAATGGTACTCAGCATCAGCCTCACGCGTAGTTACTTCCTTAACAAGTTCAATTTTCCTCTTCTTACTCTTGACAAATTCATCGCATTCATTTACTGCCCGCTTCTTTGAACCTTGTGCTGTATTATACTGCGTGTAAGTTTCTTTGGGAAGCGTTCCTTTAAGAAGTGTTTCTTTACCAGAAGACTTGGCTCTCGCATCCTTGGGTATATGTTCAATGATGTCGCCGCTTGACTTGCCCTGTACTTCCTGATTTTTATTTACTGTGTCCAAACAAAAATCAGACCTTGGAACTACAGCTTCTTTATCAAAATTGTTTCTACTGGCGGTAAAAGAATTTGAAACATGTTTCCCGGATCTCTTCTTAAGCATGTCCTCACCATCAATATTTATCTCTTTGTAAAGCCTTTCCAGTTTCGTTGTTGAATCTGCTATTGAGTTTGTATTTGCTGAAGAATTACTTTTTTCTGCATCACTCTTTTTATGGATGATATCAAAGCATGGAGACAAACGTCCCCTTTTGATGTGATTCTCTGAAGCCTGCTCAGCTGCCAAAGCCGTTGGCTGATCTTCGACAACACTGCGTGCAACATTCTCTGCTTCGTTTGCAGACACGAAGTCTACAATCGCAGCACCAGGAAGAGGCGAATTGTCTTCAAAGCTGTTATCAGGCGAGGAACAAATTCTTCTTTGACTATCCTCTTTACAGCTTGGATTTCGCAGATTTTGTTGATCAATGGATGGAATTAAGGAATGTTGTTGTTGTTCTGTTGTGGGTACTGACAATGCTTCTCCCATCATTCCCTCTGCTGGTTCTGAAGATATGTTTGCACTGCTTGCCAAAGTAGCTGAGATTGAATTTGATTGGTACAACACGTGTTGATCTATTGCAGCACTTTCTGATTGGTCAGTTTCTAACGAAGAAGGAGGGACAAATTCTGGCCTCCATTCTAGAATAAAGCAAATAATATAAGTATAAACTTCACTTCGTAAATTTAAATGATTTGCATTATTCAAACTGAAAAACAAATGCTTGTATGATGGCTTACGAAACCTCTCATCTTCTTTCTAACATTAGAAATAGAGAAAGTTCTTTATGGATTAATCTCAAGGTACCCTTTGCAAGAATAATCTACGATGATAGTCCCTATAAACTTACAACATAAACCTAGAAATGTATTTATGAAAATACTCACTACCTTGAAAAGCATTTGTCGTCTTATTCGATAATAACTTCGAATGAGGTAACCTGATAACAAGATCCGTCAGTTTATCAGGCTACCAATAGTGATGACAAATAAGCAAAATGTATATATAAGTTCAAGCTCATCAACAAAAAAGAACCTAATTTTACAAAAACTTTCAGATTATCTGGACATTTTCAGGTGGTAAGATTCGGCACAGCAAGCTTTTCAAAGCATCAATCCTGGTGCTTAATCAGCAAATTGCTTGTTTATTCAACAATCTTCACTGGAAATTAGACACCCTGGTGGTAATGAATTCATTTCGCTGTAAAAACAGTGGTAAAACATTAAACTAAGCAGAAGTTGATTCTAAAAATTACGTGGAACACCTATGGCCGTTTGTAAGTAGCTTCTGCTGAAAAGCATCAGACTTCCAACAGCGAATCACAACAAAGTTGGTTGGCTCCAAAATTACTACTTTTTTTGCAGTACAAGTCGTGCAGCAGGCCTCTCAGATCCAAGGACCAGTGGCGAAATTGGGGGCAAGTGGGGGAAACTGCCACTCCCTCAACGATGAAGACTCGGCTTTCAGGATTTGGCAATTCTGAAACACCGCATCGAAAACATCCTTGATTTATCTAACAAAGAACCAAAGCACCTGCCTGTCCATATACAAACGTGAGCACGGATGCAACTCATGCAAAATCCAACCGAAACCTCCTCCGCAAAAAGATATACAATTTCCTCCGCAGTAGCACATTTAGTGAAACATAACTGCAGTTTTTAAATACCCATGCTTTGATTGAAGCCATGATCAAGATGGCCGTGAACAAGACATAGCAGATAAAAAACCCACCAGCCATCGTAAAAACTTTATTCAAATCTTCTACCTTTCAACTGGTGCTTTACTCAATCAAGTGCTTTAAAAAGATGTATGGAAATCCCCAAGGTTTTATGTGTTGGTAGTAGGCCTCACAGTTTTGGCTCAGTGGCTCGACGCGTTACGTGCAAACGTAACCAAAAGGGAAAAAATTTGAAGTCTGATTATGAATGAATATTCGGTTCAAAAACATTTTACCCGTTTTGGAGCCCCATATTGCCATATTGGACTCAACTGTTTGGAAGGCGTTGCTTAAGAAATATTCTTTGAGAATGGACGGCTGATGCACAGCACGTTCTGCAAAGGCAAATAGGTAATGATGGGCCCTAAAATTTTCCTTTATCATTCACTGCAAGAGGTGTTATTTCTTCCAGAAGAATCTGTTGAAAAACAGCCGTAGGAGTTCAGAATAGCATTCAAAATTAAACTGTTCTTTGTTTTACTTTCTTACCTCTGCTTTCACATAGAAATTATTTATTTGCACTAGGGCGTCTAAAGTCTATGAACGCATCATTTAACACACAAGTGATTTTTTAGACTAAAATCATGTGGAAGTGCTTTCAAAAGCCAAATCTTGCTGAAATTTTGTAAATAATCAGTAAATGGTCATGATCTCGTTGAAAAGACGTTTCAGCTTTTTGAATCGAGAAGTATCTTTAAACCTTTTGAGAAATTTCAAATCTGCACAATAGCTAGACTGATTGCATATTCGTAGTTATCTCTATTGATAGACTGATGGACGCTAAAACTACGACCCATGTCCTTACGCTTCCAGAAACGGACATGGCCTAAATCACCTGCAGTTTTACTGCTAACCTGGTATTTCTTCCAACAATTCTTCATCCTCACTACCAATATTTTTACAGCAACATTTCAGGTGTGATGCTCGGTTAGCAAACTTGATGTGACTCAACTTTCTGATCTGTTTTTCTCTCCATAAACATCGCAGCTTCGCTTCAATAGGGTCATGTTTTGATGCATGGGCAATCGTACCACCAAATGGAATGCTTTTGCTTCCACCAGGAGAGTCAAATCCAAAGATATGTAATTCAAATTCGCATTGATTCTGTACAAAAAAGGAGATACATTTGAAATAAAATAGATTCATTTGGTTTGCAAAAAAAGTTTTAACACAGCCATTGGTAAAGTCAAATTACTGTAAAACTCTATTGAGCCCCTGGGGGGGGGGTGTAAAAAGGCCCAACGTTTGAATCAATGCTGCTCCCTGAATATCAAAGTGATAATATTGAAAATTGCTTTGTTTTATTCCCAATATGTCCAATTAAGTTCAGTAATTTGCCTGGCTTTAACCCGCCATTCCTTCCAATCACAATGGGAGATTTTCTGCAGAAAGCCCTTTCAAAAACCCGCAAAAATGAGTGGTAACAGCAAGCAAAATATTGTTCTCCTCCTAGCAATAATGGCACTTGGATGCATTCATGAATTTTGATGCCTTGGGAAAATGGAATCCCCTTGATAAAGCTATTTATACCAGGTTGAAGACTTTTTAATACCCAAGATAACAGCATGTGCTAAAGCAAGCTCAAGTAATCATTGTGAGGTAAACATACAGTAGATACTTGCTCATGATTTTAGCATGTTTTTAAGGTTTCTCAAAAGGGATTTTTTTTAGAAAATCCATTGCAAAATCTTAATGGAGTGATAGATTTCAGCCTGAAAAAAAACTAAAAATGATTAAACATGTTAGCTATTCAGGCAGCTATTGCAAATATCATTGCTTATATACTCAAAGAGCACAAGTCTTTCAAAGACCAGATCTTTTTTGACTCACCCAATAGAACAAAAGAAGATTGCGTGTCTCTTGTTGCCTGACTGTTCCTATCACCTATTGATATCACCAAGATACGACGGAATACCATATGCTATATTCAGATTGCCCAGGTCCTCAACTTAAGTTGCCTTATATTCTATCATTCGCCTTTAAAAACCAGGGGGCTTATTAGAGCAGGGGCCTTAACTACTGAGAGAGCTCCTCCTTTAAGAATTCTCTAACTACTTTTTCTTTCTTCTTTTGATCTTCATTGTATGCCTTTATATTGTATTTTGTTATGTATTATTTTGTTGGCTGTTGTAGGTAGAGAATTTAAATTATAATGAGCATGAACATGGACAGCATGCCTTATTCAAAAAGTCAAATGAACAGGATATATATACACATATTTTGCAGATTCAACACAGGCTGATGACGATGGGTCTCTTGTTGCCCTGTGTTCTTTGACTTGATGATGGTGCTTCAGGCATTAGAGACTCATAGTATTACTCTGAAAAACCTGGCCCTGTTTAGGCCCAAACTTTGCATTTCCTCCAGTACCAATCAGATTGTGAGATTTGGCAAAGAACAATGATGTCGAATTCTCAATTCAAATGATGCAGTTGACTAGATTTTGAACAAAGTTGCTACGGCAGGTGGCTGAAGTTTTCTCTGGTTTGTTTTGGTCTTAAAAACATAGAAAAACTCATGAGCGTTGAAAGACTCATTTTGGACTTACCAGGTAAAGTGAGCTTCCTTCTTCAGATTCATACCAAGTTTCGTTGATTAAATGTCTGCCTAACATGGTTTTCATCACATTTTCTTTCCAAGGAGTGACCGTTGAACAGAGCTACGGCGGTCATTCGATCCTGATTTGATCGATTGAATCATGGTCGAATGCATGAGATAGGGCCTGGTTTTTCACTGTTTCATTATGAGTCCCTCTTGAGCAAGGTTTACCGCAGAGATACAAGGGACTCATCATCATAAGTCTAGAGTCAACATACAATTTCACAAGTCAAATACACAAATTCAACACAATTTTTATTCCAAACCACATCAAAATTAACACAATGTTTAGCTAAATTGCTTAGCTAAATTACTTACTAAGGTAAATAGGTAAGCTTGCTTAGCTAAATCAACTGTAAGGGGGTTTAGCAGAGAGGGATTTATTAAAAATTTGGCCTAAAAGGAATCTAAAAGCAATCTTCTACATATTTAGAAAATGTAAGAATAGTTCCATAGCTGCCCACTATGTATGTGGCTAGTTCAGTGAGAACAATCAATTAAAAGTAAAAGATAGACAAATATAGAGGCAATTTTTAAGATTTAGTGCTATTTCCTATGTGAAATAACCACTGGAAGTAGAAGCATGCAGGGCAATCAAGAGAGAAAACAGAGGCAACTAAAGCTGGAAGGAAAGCCGCACACAAAGGTTTTAGCTAAATCTATCAAAAGTTTTTGCCCAGCCTACTATATTTAGCCCCAAAAATGTCCACTTTGCCCCTGGTAGAGCCTGATCCATAATTAATATATAAACTGTCTGCTGTGAAAGACAAAATAGAAAATAACAAATCAATATGAATTACTGTTTCAAGGCGTAAATAAAATATGTACCTGATCACAGTCTAATTTTGGAATAATGCTGTACTTTGCCAAACTTATATTTGCCCCTTTTAAGTCTTCTAACGAAGCTCCTTGGAATCTCCTGGAACAAAGCAATATTCCTAAATGGCAGCCATTGGTCAAAATTTTGATTACATGAATACAATAAGAATATAGTAAGAATGATAAAGTTGTGCCTCATCTCCAGGATAAGCATGCACATCAGGCCTTGAAATGAGCAAACGTTAGGTACTTGGTTGATCAAGCTCCTCAATTCATTTAGACGCTTGATCAAGCTCTTATATTATTTTTGTTTTTTGTGGGAAACCAGGGAAACCAAATGGAAAGTTCTGGAAAAACAAGCTACAATTACTGTTTTGTCTGAAAATTTTCAGTTAAATCACATCATTCATCGTAAAAGAATCAAAATAAATGAAGGCCAGCATTGCTGTTGGAACAGGGCTGCATGGCGAATAAGATGGAACAGCCTTGGAATGCCACCTTCAAAGTTTGTACAAAATTTTTTAATCTGCTGCCCTTTGTGATAACCTTAATGGCCAGTCCCACTATGCCCTTTCCTAAGAGTTGAACAGCGATGATTCTGCCATATAGTCAGTACTGGCAGACCGGCAGAGCTTGCAGCTTTTTTGCTTCAACATGTGTGCTGAACAAATTGTTCAGTGTAGCAGCAAGGGAGCTTGTTAATGGTGAAGACAATGTGGTGAACACTACTTTGGAAGCAAGCGAAAATTTCACAAGTCAATGAAGAGAAGGAAAGATAATTTATTGTAGTTTTACGATGATAAAAAGGAAGATTTGGGCTGAATATTTTATCTCAAATACATACACAAATTGTAATTATGGACCATTAAAAGAAACACTTTTGATCTGCAAGGCGCTTGAACAATCAAGCCAGTAGAATTTTTGCGGTGAGTGTTGAGGCGCTTGGGCTTGATTGAGCACCTCTCATTTCAGGGCCTGATGCACATGCTCCTGTTTCTCTTCTTTGATACAAATAACACTTGGGGTGGGATGGGATGCAAGGACCAACTCCACATAAGAGAAGTCATTGCAAGAACAATTGAAGCAATAATTATTCTTTTTCAAAAGTTAAGGTTAAAAATGACAATTATTTTGCTGAAAGCCAATGATATCAAATCATGGCTAGGCCCTTTTACAAAAGCTCTAAGTTTTAAATGCACTCAAAATTTTGACTTTGTGAGCTTATATCTCCAGTGTTCAGTGGATGATTTTAAGATGCAAGATATGTGCATTTACATAAGTTGAAGATCAACAAATGTAGCTGTCCAATAGTTCCAATGTTTTATTATCTTGCTCCATCATTTCATCAAAAGGGGGTACTTTTGTCGAGGCACCTGGAATTGCTTGCAAACATCAAATGCAACAGGCAATATTTCACCTTACACCCCTGTCTGATGATGGAGCAAACGTATCTTGTGTGTGCTGCCATCTTGAGTTGTTTGGTTTGCACACAACAAAGAATGTATGCGAAGTCCCTATTTTAGCAGAAGGTCTTTAAGCCACAGAAAAATTCAAATATTCAAACCTGCAATAGTCTTCAATGCTGTCTTGAGTAAAAACTGCCTTTATGAACAGTTGTTTGTCACTCACCAAAGCACACGACTTGCCTTCTCTTTCGTAATCTGGTGCATCAATTGTCTGGAAAGCAATTTCATAAAGTTGGTCATCAAAAAGATTATCAAAAAGTTGCCAAGGTTTTCCCAATTTCCACTGTACAGCCCATCCAGTCTGCTTTCCGTAAATTTTGTCCGCACATATTTCCGCCATAGGAAGCATAAAAATTTATGCCACAATTTCTAATTCAATAACTAAATCAAGTTCCCAGCAGCTGAAACAGTATAAATTTCACACCAAAAACCACTGCCAGGAAATTTTCCTTCATGCTGCTCCACCACATAAATGTGGCAGGAGGGCATTGGAATGCACACTGGGAGCCCATGGAATACAAATTACATACAATTTCAAATCAATTGAATTTGGGTCTGGTTATCCAGGCTAGAGGCACCAGTATGGAAAGTTAAATTTTTGTGTGCTGGACAGTGCGCCAATAGAACAATGGAAACAATAGAAGGTAAGTGCTCTGTGCGCCACCCGGACATCAGCCCTTTCTTTCCATTGGGGAGTAGGCAAGGTTGGGAAACATGCATGATTTGGCATGCATGTAGGAGAAAAACTGAAAGGCGTCGGATATGACTAGAGTTTGGGGAAGCTGTGAGAGCTGGCAAGAGTTACGAAATGTAACAGTATAATAAACCCTTGCTCTCAGGCACAAAGAAGAAGGACTTTTATTTTAGCTAGTGCAAGCAGCATATCTCATCTGAGCTGTGCAGTTGCAAAGAAACAAAAGACCTTTATTTTTAGTTTCAAGTTTCAATTTCATTTGAGAACTATATAGAAGTAGTTCCCAACTGCCAGAACCACAGAATTTCTAAAAAATCATGCTTAGGCCTTAGATCTAAGCCATTTGATTGAACGCGCAAAATACCTATGAGTCTAACTTTCCAATTGGAGGCGGGACTGAATTTGAAAAGTGCTGCTGAAACTCGGCAGTGTGGTAGGCGTGGCTAGTTTGCACTTTAGCGGACACACTTTCAACATTTCCTCGTGTCTGAATGTTGCACCAAATGTGAATGTTAACCGCATCAGTACTGAGATTAAAGCATACCCAAACTATAGTAGCGGGGGTTTGGGGGCGGGAGCCCCCAAAACTTTGGAACCAAACGAATACATAGATTGCCGGTCCTTGCTTGCTGCAGATTTAGGCCACATTTTGGTCATGTGGACGTTCTCCAGTAAGTGCGAATCAGTCGAATCACGGTTAGATTTAGCATTATTCAATTAGATGGTAGGATTTTAATTACTATTGTTAAGGAAGCCAATCAGCATGTAATACTAACAATACAATTCAGTTCAACGTCTGTTTTCCTTGAAAGCTGTGTCCGCCAAAGTGCATTTATTTGTCCCGGCTTCATGTCTACTACCCTTTTTATCCACACGTTATCAAGTCGATGATACCTGAACAATTTGACATTTCCTTGATGTTGTAACTTCAACAGAATGCTCTCCTTTCAGTAGAAAATCTTCAAGCCAAGGTTTCAAAACCCAACTCGCCATCTTCCGTTCTTTTGGTGGCGTCATCATCGAGTCTTTGTTTCCCGCCAAAAATCAGATTCATAACGAGGCTGAAAGGAGATGACAGACTTCAAAAGGGGAATGGAAACTAATTTCAAATCATCAACATTCAGCCAGAGGGAGTGAGCAGTCCTTTTGCTGCAGAAAGATACAGGAATGCCAATGCATCAGAATTGCTGAATAAGAAACAACAAAAGACTAACAAGGAAACCTTGTACAACAATCAATCAGCAACTGGTTGCGTGCAAACTGAACCAACTGAAGATGCAGCTTGCCTGAAAAGTGAAAGTTCCATGCTAGGCAGAGATTGATTTAGGCCCAAAAATTATCACGTCACAGCTTTTCACTCGAGGAACGATCATGGTTGGAAATGGATTTAACCGTGCTCATGGCAGCAACATAGAGCTGCTGGAAAACAGACGCGTTGCAAGAAGATACCGTAGCTTTGCTAATGCAATTGCATTTTCCCATAGACCCTTAGTTCCTGGAGAAACATTTGTGTTTGAAATAGAAGAGCAAGAAATAGGTTGGGCAGGACACATTCGTTGTGGTGTTACTGCTCATAATCCGAAGAAACTTGAAACTCTACCACAATATTTGCTTCCTGATTTTGCACAGATGAATGATGGAAGATGTTGCTCTTGGGTCTATGCAATCAAACCAAATGATGAGATGCCCTTTGGGGATGATTTTAATGGAATTGCAATTGCACGGGACACTAATTATGATGAACTGCCTGCTATCAAGAATCGAAAAATCAACTACAAACTTTTGAAATCACAAGACAATGTCTTGCCAACTGATGTTGGTAGTAGGATAGGCATTCATGTGTCTCTAAATGGGGAACTTTTCTTTTATGTCAATGGCACAAAATTTGGACCTTGTGCCTTAGAAATTCCAGTTGATTATGGTGGTGTGTTTGCAGTTGTTGACTTGTATGGTGTTACAAAGCAAATCAGAGTTATTCAAGTTGAAGGTGAGAGGCGGCCTGATTTGCAATGTTTACACTATGCCAATGGGTCTTTGAATGAAGTCCATGACAGTGAAATTGGTAACTAGAGGGTACCTGAAATGAAGACTGGAAAGTTTGAAAACTGTGCAGTGAATTTTCAAACAGGAATGAAAATGGTGCTGATAGTATGCAAATATGAATGGAAAATGTGCATATCAGCATAGCGCAACTTACCAACAGTACAAGTAGAAACAAAATCTTACTATGGATATGTCACGATGAAAGTTGCCTAACTGGGAGATTGCACTTACGGTGGTGTGGATAACATGTCAGACTTTCCAATCAGGCCCAAAATTCTTGCATAACATGATAACATCCAGTAATATATTCAAAGGCGAGAAAACTGAGTCCACTGCTATGGGAATGCCATTTTTTTAACTGACCATATCATATTTAAGCTGAAGTTTCTAATCAACAGTAAGGCTGAAGACAGAAGAAGTGAATTCAATTACCATGATCCTTTGTTTTTGAATAAGAATCAGCAAGATAAAATAAGATAACTTTATGTAGAGCATTTTATCTTGGGATCAGCCAGTCATATCAACCAAAAGTGTAAAGTGATATAAAGGATTTGTTGTTGTGACTTTACTTTGTTTTACATTGATATTTATTCTAGTCAGCTATATACAAATGTACGCACAAAAATAATCAATAAATCAAAAGGATCATTGTAAAATGCTCCCTTGTGTCATCTTCAGCATCAATTGTCTACTGATCAGACACTTACGCCTTACTTTCATCAAGCTGCATTTTCTGCTTGTGCGGAACATGCTTGCAAGCATATTGTTTGAATTGAAGGAAAGTTACAGCTGAGTGACCCTTTATCGTGTAAAGTTCTCTTTGCTCGCAAAATGCTGTTGTATGGAAATAAGGCTTAAGAATTTCCTCAAACGTCTGTGCCATGAGCTCCTGTTTCTTTTGCCTTCCTTGTCATTATTTTTGTTTACAATGATAATTTAGAAATGTTCACAGTTACCAGGCCCAGATTATTTTCTTCTAGTTCCAACGTTGGAAGAATTTTCTGGAGCAGTCATCAAAGAACATATGTCGGATGCAGAAATTGCCAAATTAGAAATTCCAATCAAAATCAGAGAGAGGCTGCAGTCCTTATAAGGTAATTGGAATGTGATCATTTTGAAAAGGTAAGGTTACAATATAATTGTTCACTTTCGGTGAAAAGCAATGTTTTTTAAGAGAAATACAGCGAAACAGGGAATTCCCATTGTTGTCATGGATTTTTACATGGAAATCTTGAGAATTGCATCCTTTCAACTGGGAATTACATTTGAAGTCTTCTGCTGGACTGATTAAAGAAGAATTACTGTAGTATAAGACTGTAATTTTTTATTCAGATTAATCCCAATGGATTGTTCAGTCCAACAAATAAAGGCATATACAGCAATATCGCTTTTCAAATGCATAGAGAAGAAAGCGTCCAGGCAGATATCTGGAGTATTAGTAGGTTGATATTTTGTTCCCTACAAGTGTGCTTCATCTGTAGGAAGAAAACTGGAAACTTCTTTACAGTAGTGTTAGAATGTGATAATCTTAACAAACTCTAGAAATAATTTGTAAATGTACTTAGAAGTTCATTGGTAGAATTCAGACAAATGTGTAGCAGCAGTTCTATCCAACTTAAAGTCATGCATTCATTCATTTTTAAAATCAGATCAGTAGGTACATGTGTATGATATGCCCATGGCTACAATATCAGGCCAATTTTCCTGAGCAATTTAACCAGTTAGGTAATTATGGATTATTGATTAATTGATCAGTCAATAATTCATTGTTAAACCAATCACGTGTTAACTGGCAATCAATTTCTTCACTGTCACTTGATTTAACCAGCCTATCAATATGTTTGTAGCTTTACCAGAAGAGTTTTGTTAGAGTTATTGTAAATGTTTTTACTGCATTTATATTTTGGACTTTCAGAAACATCATTTACAGACAGTAGATTGTTCAAGCTAAAGTTGATGTTGTGTTTTGATCAAAGTTTTGCTTCAATTTCACAATTTTTCATTGAATCTACAACTGAGTGAGTCCAAAAAGTTCCAAAGATTACTAAACAATAACTTACAATGGTGCTGCAGAAACAATTCTTGATTGAATTCACTGCCTGTGTAGGTATTTCCATGTTCACAAGTGCTGTGCCTCATCTTTGTATCTCTTTTATCGCTACTTTCATGGGCATGCTGCTTCTGTTGCTTCAGTTATCCTATACCAAGGCTTCTGAGGATGATATTTGGTGAAAGTTGCTGTTTGAAGAAGCTGAATTATTTTTCAGACGAATCATTCAGAAATAAGTTAGTTGTAGCAGATATTTGAAGAGTTTATGTCCAAGAGAGTTTTGCTTGAAAAATGATCTTCAATTTAATTTCATAAAATATTTCTTGGTTGAATCAGGCTAGGTGTTCAATGCTGCAATTTTGAAACCTTTTTGAAATCAGATATTGTTGATAGTGGATAATTGAAGAGGTTCCTTTCTAGCCCCTGGCAGTTGTTGGAAAGTTAACTTCAATGTCATGAAATTTTCCTTTATTGCATCGATTTGTGTTTGCAGCAAATCAATTATTTTTTAAACATCGAGTGGCCGTGAAAATCATATATCGTTGACAACACATATCTTGAGAGGTCATGTCCTAGTCTTGAGTGTCTAGCGGAAAGCCCTTGAACGCACCTACTCTTATATATCATTGGGAATTTGCGTCAATTTGGTAACCACAAAATCCTTCTAAGTATCTCAACCATGAGAACTTTTGAAGTTAGACATCACCATACATCTGGTTCTGCACGTGGTTTGAGTTTCTTCTCCATGGTGTAATAAGATCATGCTGGATACAGCTATCGTTTGTCAAGGATACAAGACAAGGTCATCTTCAAACTCCGTTGGCGCTTACTTTGATTTTTATTGTCGTTCTTAACCGATTATGTTGTTTATCGAGGAACAAATGAGTTCGACACGCGTGTCAAAGGCATTCACTTGCTTGCTGTGAATTGTTTGTGTCATCGGCTTGATCTGTCGATACTACACAGGTGTTTGAAATTGGTGTTGTGATCCAAAGTGAAACGCCTGTCCGTCCATGGGTATTGGGATAAGTGGAAGGTGGTATATGATTATCCTTTTGATAGCATCGGTCCAAACAAATGAAAAGGGGTACTAAGTACCAAAGGTGTCTTCATTTCGTTGTGAATTGTATGCATGTCATTGGCTTAGCTTTTATTTCAAAACTACACAGCTGATTGATATGGGCCCTTGAGTTGCAGCCCTAGAGGATTATCTAAGCAAAATGGATATCTCTTCTGTTTCAATTTTAGCTTGAAAATTGAAGACAGTTTAAACAACAATTACATCGCTAAAGACACAAAGTTATCTTCTTTCTTTCTAAATATCATTCGAAGTTGGTTTTAGGACAGTGCGAAGCTAAGCTTACCACAGCCGTGCCCTTGTCTTTCCTGTCCTTATCCTTGTGATTCCTTTTGCCTGGAATGACAGAGAATGGGTCACTCTCTTCACTCTACATTGCAGTTTTGACAGGGCGGGAACACAAACCACCATACGGTAGATTAGACTTATGACGATGAGTCTCTTGTATCCCTGCGGTAAGCCTTACTCAACAGGGACTCTTGAATCCCGTGGGAATGTTATCAATTCTTCAATCGAATCGAAAATTGTATCACATTTGCCGTAACAATAGTAGTTCACAAATCTCGCAATCTTATTGTTACTTTAGGAAGCTCAGAGTTTTGTCTAAATTGGGCCAGGTTTTTCAGAGAGTAATGTTATGAGTCTCTGTTGACCAAAGCGTCATCATCAAGTCAAAGAAGCACATGGAAGCAAGGGACTGCGATAGATGCATCGGAAAAGATCGAAAACAACCTTTTATTTACTTGAACTAAACTTGTTCGGGATACTGCGAATTCCCCCTTTTGTAAATCACAAAGGAAAAGACGTTAACTGTGATTGGGTCGCTCGTCAATGGGACGAACGAAGCGTTTTGGGGCATGCAAATTAACAAAGGAAAGATGAAGAACGATGACCTTGAAATCGATACTCTGCAAACTCCAAAGCGCTTCGAGGGGCGTCTGGCTCTTCAGGAGAGAATACTAAAGACATTCGCTGATAATATCCCGAACAAAAACAGTATTAGTTGGTGGTTTGGCGTAATGCTGTAATCCTCTGAATCTGCAACCAGAACTGTTGAATGGACATGGTTCCGTCCCTGGCACAACCATACAATTTGAGCATCGTGACAAGGGGTCTCGGACTAAGGTCCTTTTTACATCTGCAACCCCAGCGCTTGGCGCTAATAACTGTAACTTTACCTTCAGTATTTTGTAGAGCATAGCTTTGTGAGTTTGGGGAGGAAAACATCATGGTGCACGCAAAGAGTAGCAACTTTGCCATTTGGCCGAATTCCTCTTTGCTACCTTCAACGAATCTTTTTTATTGACTTAATATTAAAAGTGAATCTTTCTAAACCCAGAGATTCATTGTCCTCTAGCCTTCGAAAACTTCAAACAGCAATGAAATGAGATTAAAATGTACGTCAACACGAAGCCCTGATTCAGCGTGAAAGCGACCAAATTTTGAGGATAAGTAAATTATTTCTATAAAGATTTACTTTAACTCTCATAAAAATTTCATTAAATTTTCTGACTCTCATAAATCTATTCATGGCCTTCTATCATATCTTTATCGACATTTCAAACTGGTATTATAGCGAGATTAGCTTAGCATCCCAAAGCATCAGAAAGTGGTTTTCCATCTCTACTCTTTAATTCATAAAATTTCCATTGATGAAACATGAGAATGTTTTATCAATCAAGATAAAATTTCTTTTAAAGGGGTTTTGTAATTCAAATTGCCAATCAGCTGTACATTCTTTCCTGTTTCCAATTTACGCGTTTATAGAAAGATTAACCAAGTGCACACCTGTTTCAAACTGCAAAAATGCGATTTGCGAGATATCAATGGCTATTGCATAGCAAGGAAGTGCTGCACGAATTTTTGAACGTAATGACGACTTTAGATGCTTAAGTGGGTCATAAATACATTGATAAGTAATTCTGATTGAGGAATGTTGCCGATGAATGGTCCAGCCACGCTTTTTTGAAGGCTGAATAGCAGATTCAAGTGGTTTTTTGAAGGCATCGTAAAAAACGTTTCAGCTATTCTACCGTGTGCGTCAACTAGAAAATTTAACACGTTTGGCGGGTTTTGGAATAAAAAGTATGTGACCGATATTCAAAAGTAAAATGTTAATCTATCAGTCGAAGGCCAATCAAGATGGGAAAATTTCGTTTGGCTAAATCGCTCATCTTTTTGAACCAGAAGTTAGGAAATTGCTGGTAAGGGGTTTGTATGGAAAACAAGAATTTTGTTCGATTTTTGTCCACGATTTACTGAGTAATTTTAACATTCTATTTCTGAAAGTGACAATTTCATTGATTTCAAACTTGAAATATATTTCCAAATCAAACACAAAAGTCTTCAAGTTTGTAAGGCCTAGGTCAAACGTCGAGCCTGTCATGTGCCGAACCTAATAGCAATAAGTTCGACTGTGGCGCGACGCTGGCACGACATTGAATCAAACGTCGAACCTAATCGGTCGAGCCAATTAATTTTGCCAAGAGTTACATGAAGTACTAGAAATTGGCGCAATTTTTCAACTTGGTTTTCTTGCATCAAAATGGCGCCTCGAAGCAACAATTCAGCAAAATCATTTATAATCAAGAAAATTTTAGAACGAAATAATAGACGGAGAAGATTGTTTGAAAGTTTTGCAATAGCTTTGTCCAGACGAAGACAACTGATTCAAGCGTGCTTGCTTATAGTCACTCTGCTAACCTCACAGAATAAAAAAGAATGCATCCGTTCATGTAGGAGGTTACCAAGAAACAGTGGTTGGTGGGATCGTGTTTGGCACATTTATTCTGATGAGAGGTTCAAAAGGACATTTCGTGTATCTCGCAAGACCTTCAACTTCATTTTGTCTCGAATTCGTCACAAACTAGAGCGTGAAACAGTTTCTGAAGATCCAATCTCACCCGAGTTGCGCTTGGGATTATGCTTGTATCGCTTAGGCCGTGGCGAGTACTTTTACACTATCGCAGAATTGGCTGGGCTTGGCCAGTCGACAGTCTCCACCATTGTTAGAGAAGTAAATGAAGCAATAGTTTCGTGCATGTGGGACGAATGCGTTACTGCATACATGCCAAAAACACATGATGATTTTACAAGTAAAATCTTAGACATGGAAGAATTGTGGCAATTTCCCTTCAGCTGGGCAGCAGTGGATGGATGTCATATCCCCATCAAATGTCCAGCTGGAGGGCTTGAAGCATGCAAGGAATACCACAACTTCAAGAATTTCTATTCAGTCATCCTAATGTCAATGGTGGATGCAAAATACAGGTTCCTATGGGGAAGTTGTGGTTTCCCTGGTAATTCCCATGACTCTATCATTTTACAGTCTACAAACCTCTGGGATGAAATACAAGGAGGTAATCTTTTGCCCAACTTCAGTCAAATTGAGCAAAATGTATCAATCCCTCCAATTGTGCTGGGTGATTCTGCATTTCCCTTTGAGACGTGGCTGATGAAGCCATTCACCAATGCAGTCCTAACTCCAAAACAACGCTACTTTAACTATCGCCTAAGCAGAGCTAGAATGATTGTGGAGGGGGCATATGGCCAATTAAAGGGACGCTGGCGGTATCTCATGAGAAAGTCAGAAAGTAGTCCATTTGAAGCGAAAATTGCAACACTGGCCTGCATGGTTCTTCACAATGCATGTTTAGAAAATGGTGATACTATCCCTAAAAAGTTAGATTTGACGGTTGATCCCACCTCAAACCAGAAAAGAGACCGCACAACAATTCAGAAGATATTGCTGATGACAAGAAGTTCAGGAACAGCTAATTTAACAAAAACTCAAGCAACTAAAGTGCGCAATGTGATAATGGAAAAGGTGTGGGAAGAAAAACAGAACATGTAAAACAATGGAGTATCATATCTTAAGTGCACCTGTAACATTTAGCTTTCAAAACACTCAGGCAGTTTGGTTAACGTAGACTTCCTGTGACCATAATACGCTGCAAATAATTACATAAATTTCAGGAGATTTTATAACCTTTGGCTGCTTTGAATTGAAAAATTGATAGCCCACATGTACAAATGCTAATAAAAACAAGCAGCATGAAGGAAGAATTCACAGCAACAAGTCCTACATTCTGCATCCTTCAAAAAGTTCACATTTCAGGGAAATCTTGACTGAAAATTGTGCACTTAAATGCTATATCGTAATAGGGTTGCAGTAAATAGTCTCAACAAAACAAGTAATTGTTTAGTAAGCATGTTTAGTTCAGTGTTTATCTAGTTTAAGGAGGTAATTTCACAGATTTTGATAACATGAAAGCTCATTCCCTTCAACACTTTGGTCAAATGTCATGTTCTGCTGGTTTTGGTGACATAGTGGTGTACGTTGGTAGCCTGCTTGACTCTGATGATACCCTGTTGGACTCTGAAAAGCTGCATGACCTTGATAACCAGTGGCAACTTGATATGACATGCTTTGTGGTTGAGCTGGACTTCCCATCAGCATTTGCAATAACCTCATCTCGTGCTCTCTCGCCCTTTCTGCTTCTTCTTTGGCAAACTTCAAAAATTCTTTCATTGGATCAGTTTCTACTAAAGTCCTCAGCATATTGACAACGTCTTCAGTTGATCCTTTTCCCTTCTTTTTTGATGTCTTTTTGATTGGAACAAACAATGGTGGGCTTGTATCTGATTCTGGAGAATCGCCTGGTATGCTTGATGATGAAGCTTCATCTAATGCCTGATTCAAGGAAGGCTCTGTGGCCATTTCTGGCCGGCAGGAATCCCTGGTTTTAACCAATGCATAGAGCTTGTCAAACCAGGTCCCATACCCTTTCTGGTCTTGAAATCGTTTTATGCCTGAAGCACTTTTTATTGTTAATGCAAATTTCTTGCATTCAGACACAAGTTTTTTGAACTTATTGCGCAGCTGGACTGGAGTGAATGAAATGTCTTCATCTCTCGTTGCTGCCCTATCCTTCAACTCCTTCAAAATTCTAGAATACAACTCAGAGTTTTTTTGGTTCTTTGTATTATGAAATATCAGCCTTTTTCGAAAGTATTCACTTGAGACAACAATATCCACCAAATCATTCAAGGTGCTTTCATGCCATGCAGCTTTCCTGCCAGGTTTCTTAACTCTCTTCTTAGCAAAATTACTGAGGACCTCCTCCATCTCATCATCATGGCCTTCATCACCAATGTCAGATTCCTGTTCTGTGTCTTCTTCCACCAGATGTGGCTCTGCAAGATTTGTCCTGAAGAGAAAATGGAATGCTTTGTAAGAAAAAGCATTAATCAGCACAAAATTGCCAGATTTTACATTCTTCTAACTTAAAACTACTGTAGTTAACTGACTTCTTACCTTCTAGGGGGCAGGCTTTTTGAAGTGCTATGATGGTATCAGTTAACATTTCATAAAGTGAATTTAAAACTAAATAGAACAACAATGCAAGGTAAAAGGGGTAAAAAATAATGCCAACCTCCCCCTTAAATCTATTATGATTTGATACTGGACAGAAGCGTGTATTTGCACACATGTGTACCAATCTCCAGGCTTAATACTGTCTTTGAATCGCATTGTGTCTTGATATTATTTTTATAGTTTCAACGGCATGATTTAATGGCTGGTATCATGATGTTTCTGATAAGCAAAGAAAGTATGTACTAACGTAACACCTACCTAGGACCAAAAAGCATCAAATAAATAACAATGGCAATACATAATAACAACGTACCGTTCTTTGTCACAACCCGAGACCACACTTGGGCTTGCAGATCTTCCTTCTTTTGACATCGGTTTTCCCTGCAGGCCAAGGGCTTCTGTGCATTCTTCACAGTAACCAACACGCTTGGCAACCATCCACCCATCAGTTCTTTCGTCTTTCTCAGGTGTCACACATAAATTACATATTGGAGCCAAGCAAATGATACAGCTATACTTAGTTTGTCTAAAACAAGCAGTGCAGTCCCGCAAACTACTAGTAGCTGCCGCCATGTTGTTCGGTCTGAAAATACCACTGATCTGTGGCAAATACGCGCCATAACGCGCCATTCTGTTTGCGCACGCTCAGCCTTACTTTGAGACAGAAAATTATTAAAAATAATTTATGCATTTGGTTCGGCACATGAGTGGCGCGACGTTTGATTTGAAGTCGTGCCACAGTCGTGCTACTCGACTGGATCGGTCGAGCCAAATGATTTGGGTCGACCCAAATGTTTTTCCATGTGCTTAATCAAATCAAACGTCGCTCCTATCATGTGCTTAATGCATGTATTAGGTTCGGCACATGACAGGCTCGACGTTTGACCTAGGCCTAAGTTAACAATCTGACAGACCTGCTACTCTTTGGAGTATAAGGTACAGAAGGCCATTTTGAAAACGTCGGCGTCAATCAAACACAACTCTCGAGTCTAGGAAATCTTCCGTTTTAGCCTTAGTGTATTTAATACCAATCAAATACACTAAGGCTCCATTCACAGTAATCCGTTTTGCCCCGTTTTGCATGAAAACGGATATTTTTATCTCTGTTTTTGGCTTTGCGTTCACATTAATCCATCCTAAAAACGGAGCTGAATGAATACGCTGACAAAAACGGAGCTGAATGAAAACAAAACTAAACAAACACGCATATTTGTAATGTGCAGTTTGAACGCCAAAAGCGGAGGCATTACGCTAACATGAACAAGCCTTGCTAGTCTTGTTTTCAAAGAGAGAGAATCAGGTGCAGTTTGAGAACAAGTAAACACCAGTTGAAAGATATTCATTTTTATATGAAAACGGAGAAGTGTGAACGGGGAGAAAGAATGGCTCCGTTTTTAGGAGTAAAAGTGGATCAAAATGTAAGCGGATTATTGTGAAAGGGACCTAAAGCAGACTGTCCTTCTAATCGTTCTTTAGTAGAAAAGTTTTCCGTTAGATGATCTGAACAGAAATCTGTCTCTTTATTTTCTATTCCAAACGCTATTACTTTTTCTATAGTATTGAGCTTCTAATGTCTACACAGTTCGACACGCGAATTTCTTTTGTTCGATTCATTCCTGGAGGGTTTGCCTCGTGCCTATCAACAGAGTCGCTTTGATTTCAGTGTTAGGAATATCTGTTGTTCACATGCTGGGGGCTTTAACATCAAAGCTATTAAATTCCTCAGCAACAGCTGTGATTTATTGAGGAAATTCATCAATATCATTATGAGTATCGTTCCAGATCTCTTGTTAATGACTTCGTGACTGAATCGAAGCACTTTTCTGCCTTAAATGTTTCTAATTTATTTAGATGCCCTCCCGTACCGGGCAAGTGAAAAAATACCCGTCCAAATTGAAAACTAAAATGTGAATCTATCAATCAAAGGATAACTAAGATGTGAATTTTTTTGTTGACGCCATTCATCATTCCGACCTAGACATTAGGAAATTTGCTGGTAATGGGAAAGAGAGTAGAACTTTTTAACTATTCTACAAAAGAGCCTGGATCAAGCGATATTTTTATCATCTTTATACGCAAGGTTTGACTGAATGGCGTTAGAGCTTTGATCGCGATTGTGCACATTCGAAAATTCTACAAAATGTAATGAAATATCGTTCGATCCGGATTCTTTTTCAGGATAGCTAAAAGGTCTATGCCACATTCTCTCATTTTCAGAAATAGAAACAAAAGACCAAGCAGAATTCAAACCATCAATGACTTGCAAGAAAGCAAAACTTGACGAGAATATTCAATAGTTTCCTTTCTTGTTTGCAACATAGTCACAAGCAATGAAAGTTCGAACGTGGGCCGTTTCTAATAGTCTGTCGATGTCACATGAGATTTGCAATAACGCGAATTTACTTATACAAGCCACTTTATTTGTTGTTATTTGCGGGCATTTTGAGACTGAGTACTGTTCCTGCAGAGGTAACTTTAAGATTAGTGGTAAAGTCACACAGACTTGTTCAAGTAATGGTGAACTTTGACAGAAGCTGAGCGATAAAATGGAGATTGAAAAGTCAGACTACGTTCACACGATGTCGGCACATTTCGGAAATGGTGGAAGGTGTGATTATAGCAAAATCTTAGCTTGCGTTCAGGCGATACCGACACAGTATGAACATGATAGAAAATTCGTTGGAATTAAACTCGCTGCAGCCTCCCGTGCAATTTGATGCCAAAGAATGGTATGTTCACCTTAAGAAGCGATCAGCCTCGTCTTGAAAGCGCAGAAATTTTTTTCATCTTCATCATTTCCTAGTGTTCACTCAATGAATTCATTTTTCAAAATGTACCGGTTAGAGTCCCGTTTTCAAAAGCTAACGTCTTCAAAATCTGCCGGCATGGCAGAAAATGTGCCGTGTGAACGGGCCGCCTAACCGTCGCAATTTTCACGATTTTCAAAATGTGCCGGCATCGTGTGAACGCAGTCTTAACTTCAATTCGTGATAATAATTGTATAGCATTGCCTGCTTGTACTTCAATTAAAATCCAGAATGTGAAATATAAACAATTGTTGAATCCTGAGGGAGATGAAATATAGAACATACGTTCCCTTGGCATGGTTGAAATTTATTGTAAACTTGCACTTCCATCTCTGTGGGATGTCTTTGAAATAGAAAAGATGGCTTTGCATTTTGCATAAAATTCTCTGACGAGACAAATTTTAAATTGTACAGCCTCATCAATGAATTCGTTTTGTTACGGGAAGAAAAAGTTAATACTTTCAAAAGGAAATTAACGACGAGCAGTAGACTCATAATTTGTGAAAGTTTGTAGAAACAAAGAGCATTCTAGTATTTAATGGGAAATTCTTTGTTGCTGAAAGGCAAAAAGAGCATGCTTTTGAGCCTCGCGTGATTTTGAAGAAGGAAAATTGACAAAGTCATTTAAGAACATATGTAATAACGAAAGAACCTTTTAGTTTTTAATGAGAATTGCTTTGAAACTGAAAATCAGTCACCCCTTGTGTTACGCCCAAATCCACATGATTTTCACCAAGGAACTTCGACTTAGTGAGGTCATTTTAGAAGATTTTTGAAGAAACAAAGAGCATTCTGGCTATTCTTATTCGAAGGGTGCCTCTTGTAGTCCCCTTGAGAGTCTCACAAAGATGTTCAGCCCTATTATTGGTTTTGGAAGCATTCTTATGGACCTAATAAGTAATTGGGGAGTAGAATAAAGCTTCCAAAGCCAACTGGGACCACAATGACCTCGATAACAGCAATCAAAGATCGACTTTGCAACCCCTGCAATAAGAACCTTGTTTCATCAAACTGAAACAGGTTCTTAATTGCAAGGTACATAATTTAGGAAAAACAGCCTCTAGGTTCTTATTGTGGTAGGTTCTTATATGCAGGGAATAGACCTTTTAGCTATTCTACAAAAGAGCCTGGATCGAGCGATATTTTTATACAATTTTATACGCGAGGTTCGATAGAGTGGCGTTAGAGCTTCGATCGCAATTGTGCACATTCGAAAATTCTACAAATTGTAATGAAATATCGTTCGATACACATTCGTTTTCAGAATAGCTAAAAGGTCTGTTACTGTATAGCTTGAATTTTCTCAGTTTTTACATAGTTGCATAGCATAGGCTTCGACTTTGAGTTTGAGACGTTGTTTGACAGTTTGAGTTAGTTTGACAAGCGGTTGCTGATTCATGGCGGATGAAAGGCAAATAAGTGGTTATTTTATATTTTTGTCCAACAATGTCAAAACTAAGAAAAATTTCAAAGAAGGGGTTCTAGCCTTGCATTGGAATATTTTTCTGAATTTGTAAAAGGGTTAATAAATAGTGTTTTTAAGATTCAAAACGACGTCACTCCAAATTCTCTGGACTTACTGAGGTTCATCTCCCCAACAATATCGGCAAGGCAAGACTGTCAGTGTTGAACTATAAAAATTTTTCATCCGCAGAGGCATAGCTGTGGCAGCGGCGTCTAACCACCTGTAAGTATAAGTGCAGCGAAATATCACATGATCTCGTTGAAGAAGTTCTTAGTGAACATATAACAGATGGATAAAGTTGTGAAGCTCACGTGATTTCAAACAAGGAAATTTATGAGTGAGAACATACAAGCGAACATCTTCAGGTTGCTAGGATACCTATTTCAGATGATCATATTGGTTGTTATCAGCCATGCTAACTTGACGCTTGATTATAAAGGCTCCAGTTGTCTTGGTGATTGTTTTCATTGTATCGACAGCAATCTGATTCAGGTGTGAGAACAACAAATTTAAGTTAATCTCGCAAAAAAGAGCGAGGTTCATTGTAGATCAATAGAAATCTTCCAGACATTGTATTGTTAAGTTTTGAATCTTTCAAGATGTCATTCTTCATTCTTCGATTCAATATTCGATCAGATTTGCGTTGTTAGATTCTGGTAATGGTTATTTAGTTGCAACCACGGGGAGGGGGGGGGTTCTCGGCTAAATTTCTGGTAGGGGTGTGCCGCCCACGTTTTCAAAATGGGACCGTTGGCTAGACCAATTTTTGGGAAATGATGCCCTGAGTTGGCGTTTTCTAGACAAAACTTGCCAAATTTTCTCATTCTCAGGACAAAAATTTTTTAGAAATTAGATTTTTTGGAGAAATTACCGAATTTTTGCAGTGCTTTGACCAAAATTGCCACAAAGCATACCCTTGCCTAGACTAAGCTGGACTAAAATTGCCAAAAAGTATACCCTTGGCTAGACTAGGAGTCCGAAAAAGTATACCCTTGTGGGCGGCACATCCCCAGGTACCTTTACTATGGAAGAGCCCCCCCCCCCCCGTGGTTGCAACAGTGGCGAGGACACGAGAGTATTGTTTCTTGCTTGATTATCTTTACCTTTATTTGATTCTTACAAAGAGATTGTAAACAGATTCGGATGCAGAACAGTTGAGAAGATTTAGCACACATGCCTTTCTGATTTACGGCGTCAGAATGTCTCTTAAAACAGAACACAGAGCAATTTATAGTTTTGAGCATGTCTTTGCGATATTTTTTCAATTCAAGTCTAAACGTAGCTTGGATGTTCGTATCAGAATGTCCTTATCAACAAAGAATGCGCGAACCAGCAAATTCAGTTGACTGCTCATGAGATATCCCAACACCCTCCCCCCGTTTTTTAGAGGTAAATGATCGTATGGTCAGTGACGACTGGCGAAGAAAGGACATTTTGAGCTTACAAAAAGTACTCAGGTAGCCTTACGGATGAGCGTAAATCGCTCGCGTTTTCTAGTTGTTCTTTTCGTTGATATTTTTTTCCGAATGAGAAGAATACAATTCATGCTCTGTGTGCTCTTGCAGTCTCTGCAATATTTTCCTGCTCTTACACAATTAATCTATCTTTTCAAATTCAATTTACATCTGACTTAAGACCGTAACAACTTTTACCATAGATTAAAATATTTGAAAATATAGAGCAAACATTGATTCATTCTTCAAACACAAAGAGTAGATTTCAATTTGTAACGATTTATATTAAACAGTGCTTGTTTGCTTTACTTCCTGTTAAATTCCAACTTTGCTTGATTCTGCTGTGAATAAAATAATTCATAATTAATTTGATCATTTGTTTTCCAGCCTTTCTAAAGAGGATTGATTTTCTTTCTTTGCTGTTTTTACTTTGCACGCTTTCCCATCCTAATCTTCGTACTTATTTCCTTGTCAAAATGATCTCTTATGCTATTGATATTACATTTCATACTGTTCCTGCTGATAGCTTTGAGATCCTAGTACACTATTCATGTGTTTCTGAAATTTTCGACAATGTGTCTAAGGTTGAATAGTCTTTCATCAAATTTAGATTGAACGAGATCATTGAAATGTCCAGTTCTTTTTCTCGAACAACTGTACCTTATAAACTTGCTAGCCTGATCTACCACGAATTTCGCTTTCTTAAAGCAGATGAGCATCGAAGACGCTGCTTTCTTTAGCCATTGTATTTTCTCGAACATTTTCTTCAAAAAATGTTTATTTTGCTCCGCACTTTTTTTCCGAATTGGGGCTTTTTATAATAAATATTTTTAGATATTTGCGTTTATGCTGCATATTATTGACGATCTTTAAATATTTCATCCTCATTTTCTTATTTAATATATACATTTTGATGTTTTATCGTTGGAATCAATACACCACTTCGATGAACAGCCTCGTTTTCGAAGTTATTCTAAATTCGTTCATATGAAATTTTTGAGCCCAAATTCGGATTTAGCACCCAAACTTTAGTCTAACCACAGGGGTGTAAAGTTTCACCCCGAACGATTTTTTAAGGTCAAATCCCTTATAAATCTTTGAACTTTACATTGTCATAAAATCAACATCACAAATGCCAGCAGGTTAAAAACATGTAACTAGACTAATGTTTGGGTGCTAAATCCGAATCTGGGCTCGAAATTTTCATAAGAACAATAGGAAGGAATTTTGACAAATTTCCAAAACGAGGCTGCTTAATCGAAGTGGTGTATTAGCTAACTTCTGTTCGCAATCGTTTTATTGTAATCCTACGATGAAAAAATCGATGAAAATGATGATAATTTGCCGAATCACACAAACACAAACTTGAAAGTAAAGATTCAAAATTCAACTGGTCATTTGGTTCATTTTACCAATCTACAAAGACTTGCATTTGCCAAGAAAAATCAAAAGTTTTTTCTTATATATATAATCAAATAAAATGCTACAATGCATATTACGGTCTACACTACTTACAATAAATTGCTTTACAATACTACTGGGACAAATACCCTCGGGGAGCAAAAGGCTGTGTTTATCCCAAGTGAGTTAGATAAAGGTAAACATAGATAAAGAAAAACTAAAACTACTTAACCGTAAACCACACGACTAAGAACAAACACATCGAATACTAGCAACAGCTTGATACCTAAGTCTGCTGCATATTAGACGTCAGATCACAGTGATGGCAAGGAAAACTAACTTGTGGAGAAAACTTATCTTGAGGTTTTCTTTGAGAGAGCCAAAAGTCTTTTCCATCATCCCATGCACAAAACATCGACCTCATCCAACCCAATTGATTGGTCCTCCTTCTAAATGATTGGTTGAAACAAGGCGTAACTACAGAGCTGAGATAATCGGCTTGCCTTATTGCGATGCTTGAATTTGCTTTAACACCACCAAAACTGCACTGAAAAAGACCGAAATGGCAGGCATTTAATTCGATGGATTGAGTTTCAAGATTTAACAAGATCTAGGATAAGAGACTGACCTCTAATCATTCACTGTACGTAATTCGTCTCTGGTTTATCGGAATTTGTTTACTTTACATGATCATTGTTGGAATGAATTTCTTCGATTACAGATAAAGAATCAAAAGTTAGATCATTGAAATAAACACAAGTATCAAATTTGATGATCCGGTTAGCTAACAAATGCTTCTTCGACGGATTGAATCGAAGCAAGCAAAGATGAATTTGGTAAAGCAGAAATTGAAGCTTTACAAGAAGAAAAAGTGATGTATGGCTATGAAGAATAGATTTCACTCTTTCTCTTCCCTCTATCAAAGCAAACAAACGGAGCGAGTGAAATATCATGCATAGTCGTCTTCGCAGAGGATGTGAAATTTATCATTTAGAGTGTGTTTGATTGGTAATTCCTAACCTACCAAATTCTGGAAAGAGTAGACTTTGCAGAGACAGAGACACAATTCCCAATCAAACACAAAGTTCTTCAAAGCAGCAGGTTTCAAATTTATCTTGGCAAAGACGAGGTTTCCACTTGATTGATACGAAGACGAGCCTGGTGCACGGTGCTTGGCAACAAAGAGCCGAAAAGCCGATTACCGATTACCGTAGCAACGCGAGTAAAGTTGCCTCGTTTTCAGAGTTCTGCAAATGAAATCGAGAATCTCTCCAAAGCCTGCCAAACCTTTTACCTTTTGGAGCAGAAGGTTCAGCAGGCCTGCCAAGCCTGCAAAACCTGCCGTTTTTGGAATTGGCACCAATCAAACACACCCTTACATGCTGTAATCTCTTTGTCTTGATGGTGCCCGTATCCTTTAAGTTCCTTTTTTCGCTGTTGAAAAGCGGCGCACTGCGCGATGTTGAAGTAAAAGCTAGGGGGAAAGATCCCTGCAGTGTATCGAAATATCTGCTAACAGCAGTAAGCAGTTAGTAGCGATACACGTCTATTTTCAAGAATAATTGCAAGTATTTTGGCAAAAGTGAGTAATATCCTGGGACGCACTGTGTGGGACACACAAAGATTCAGGTAACCAACACCTTATTTTAAAGTTCACCGAATATGGACAATTTCGTCAGTGAAATATGCCCCTAATGGTCGGAAGTATCTTGAATTTATTGCTGTATATAGTCTCAGACCCCATGAGAATTTTTGCCAGAAATTTGACGATTTGTTGTGTTCAGCAGAAATTTTACACGCACATTTTCAATTTCTTGTCCAAATGTCTCCCATTATATTGATGTAGTAAATGTTTTAAACAGTTTATATCATCAAAATCATGCTATCAAATATTTTTTAACTTCAGATGTAAAAGATCTAAGATTAACTATAGCATTCTAGCAATTACATGTGGTAGAAATTTAGCCGAGAAGTCTGTCTTATGTGTCATCATTCTGTCTACCGAATAAATGGTTTAAGAGTAAAAAAACAATTCATATCAAACATTGTTTAAATGCAGATGAAAAAGATCTTCGTGTGACTATAAAATATTAAAGATTTCTTAAGTTTATAGTTTTGACAAAGGCATTCTTGATAAGACATGCAGGTTTTAAAGCAAGCACATATTTACAGAATAACTGCTTCATCAAATACTATTTAAATTCAGATGAAGATGATCCAAGATTTACTATAGAATTTTAGCAATTTCCCAATTTCAGTAGAAATTTCTGTCTCCAAGTCTCCCTCACTTATCATGATTCTAACGTTGTGAGTAATGTTTTAACAGGTTAATATCTACAAAAAGTGATATCAAATACAGTTTGAATTCAAGTGATAAAGATCCAAAATTAACTATAGAATTTGAACGCTTTCAGAAGTTTAGAAATTTAACAAACGTATTCTTAACAAGACATGCAGGTTTCAAAGCAAGCACCTGTGAGCCGTCATATCTTCTTCTCAATCGGCTTTACCTCAAATCTGATTGGTCAGATCTTATTGTTTTCCTAAAACAATAGTGATTTAAATCGTATTTACCCTATACCAATTTTTACGTGCATTCGACAAGTGTCTAGGAGATCTGAGCAGCGGACGTTTTCTACCAAGGCAGAGCAGAACAGAACATAGAAGATCAAAGACGCGTCATCTCAGAGCGATCATGCTCTCGTAACAGTTCTGACTCATTACAACAGACATGTATAAGCTTCAACTGTTGATCGGTGCCACCACAACTTTCATAATCAACGATTAATACTTTAAAAGAAGCAAGAAATTATACCTCAAAGAAGCATCATGTATTTTTCAAAGATTGTTGTTTTATTTGCTGTGACATTATCTCAATGTTCGTGCCAGGAAGTTGAGTTTGGAGGCAAAGAAGTAATTACACTAGACTTGACGAATAGAAGGATTGCTGCAGAAAGTAACAGAATAACCTTCAGATTCAAAACAATAAATTCATTTGGCTTGATTCTTTATAGCAAAGGAACTCAAGGCGATTATATTTCAATCGAACTTGTACAAGGAAGTTTGCGGTGAGTTACACGTTATTTAAATCTTTTTTATGGTTGCCGCCACTAACTTTATTCTTGCGTCAACTAAAGTTATTTTTAACGTTGTACAAAGGTGGTTATCGCCACTAACTTTACTTTTCTGCTACTTAAACCGATTTTTGACGTTGTACAAATGTGGTCGCCACCACAAACCTTTTCCTTGCCTCACAAGCGGTATTTGACGCTGTGCAAAAATGGTTACTGCCACAAAATTTGTTCTTGCTTCACAAGCGATTTTTGACGCTGTACAAACATCGCTTGCGTTTCGACTGGTGTGCCTTATTTCAGCAGGCGCACTTTTTATTAAGTCCTCGCTGCGTCATGTCGCTTCAGAGACATGACCTCACATTTATGCATTCACTTTCAAGACCCCAACTTTGTATGCCTTTCGTATCTATGCTGGTTAACTTTCTTTTAAACATATATCCGACATCTTCTCTTGTTTGCAATGTAAATTTACAGTAAAGCTTTTTCTAAATAAAGAGAACTGCCGCAAAGATAATCAATATTTGAGTACCTTATAGGCGAAGATATCGTATTTTTTTGATGGCTAAAGAACGTTTAGATAGCCACATGCAAATCATAAAATTATCATGGAAATTGTAAGCAAATTTCAATAAAACCTAGATATTTTATCAGCGGATTTGAAAATATTTTGATTTAACAACATTATAAACTTTGCTTATCAGAAAGTAATAGGTTCTTTATGGGATAAGCTATTTCTTTAGTGGCATGTGTTAAAAAGTTTAGCTTGGGAGATTTATGTTACGAGGTTAGGTTAATTTCAAATTATTCTTTCAATTTGAAGTTTAACATATCTATGTCATAAATATTTCATGGATTTACTCATTATGAACCTCAAAATATCAAACTGAGTCAGCTTTTACTGTCAACGCTTTGCGTCATCGCACTGGACGTTGACTGCTCTTTGCGCTCAAATTGTTCAAGCACCTTTGAAGTGTCAAAAGGAGGTTAAGAACTTCAGCCTTCTCAGTCGCACAGGCTCTTTGCCCTCATTGAAGTGTACGGCGATTTATGTTCGTAATTCCAAGAATAGCTTGAAATTCCCTGTAACTAAGCTAACGAATTGTTCTGAAAGACAGCAAGCCCTTGTAGCCATCCACAAAGGAGCCTGGATCGAGTGATATTTTTATATGCCCTTACACGGAGTATTCGATTGACTGGCGTTCGAGCTTCTGTCCTTGTTTTGCACATTCGAAATTTCTACATAGTGTGTCAAAACATCTTTTGATTCAGCCTCAGTCCTCTGCGTTTCCTGAAAGTGAAGCTTTTGTATGCAGGGTTCCTGAGATGCGAAACCTTACTTCGTGTGTCGTTTAGAGTTTGAAATGGCTTGTGTTATTTCAGTCTTTAAGAAAGCTCGCCGAACCTTGAAACACGAAACAAAGTGGCATATTTCTTCCGACGAAAGGTTCGCAAAGGATATTTGAAGCATTCCGTTTCTATTTAAGTGCTTTGGTGCAAAATTCACTTGGAGTAGATAACAAAAAGTTAGACTTGGGTCCTGGTCCAGGGTACACCCGGCCCTGAAGGTCTTTTCACAGTTTGTGTTCAAGTAAAATTTGGCATGTGTTGTTGTAAATAACATTTTAAAGTGAATAGAATTGCGTTTCGAGCATAAAAGAATATTTGACGCAAATGAAACGAGGTTTTAAACAATTTCAAGTTTGTAGCTTCATCAAAAATTTATGATAATGCATATCAGAGGGAAGTTGATAAGAGGATGAGTAATATTTTATCATAGAAAGACAACACATGTAGAGGATGTTTCTGTGATAAGGAGGCTTTCGCCAATAGAGTCATTCCTGCTATCATAGCGAATTGACGAATATCTCTCAGTTCCTCGTTTTGTGCTTTGTGATTGGCTGTATTTTACAATAGCTATTGTTCATTTTAATGAGTATAGATAGGTTTCCGTAGCCAAGTAGACTTTGCTGCAGGTACAGTTTAGTGAAATTTTAAAATGTTCAAGTTTTTGTGAGCGCATATTCAAATTTCAACATAAAACGGAGGTGACTGGGTCTTTCGTTGAAGTATAACCTGACGGAGTTAAAAGTGGCTTTGCTTCGGGCCTGGGGCAATTTAGACATAGTTTATATGGTATACGCTTGAAGAGAGCCTGATTACTTGAAGAAAATAGACATAATTTTGGTCCTCTGCGCTTTTTCCCGGTTTTCTTTCAGTACTGGCTAGTTTCGCCCACTATAGCAGCTTCAGAGCAACTAGTACATGTATTGTTTAATGAGAAACTGCTTATTTGAAACTTAGACTCGAGATCGCCAAAGACTGAAGAAACTCCAGCTTATTTTACTTTATTCTTGTTTGTTTCTTGCATCAATTGGAAAGTACCTGAGCAATGTCTAAACGTTGGAAAGGCTTCAAAACACCACGTATCGAAATTTGATGTTCTTGTCAGATGAAAACAGTTGGAATATAATTTAACAAAATCTCTGCTCATTTACTCTAATCCTCCAGCCTTTCGTTGCAGAGCCTATTTTCCTCGCTTTCTGTAAGGAACCACGCTTCTTCAATCTCATCAATTGTGGGAATGAAATCAAAGATTTATCGCAGTAATCTCTAGTTTCCATAGTTTCTCGCAAAAATTGACCACCTATTTCATTTCATGTTCATGCGAGATAAGACTATCCCTGAATGCTTTTACTCAATCTATTTGAGGTTCTGACGTTCGATTTGAGGTTTGACGTTGAAAATGAAAGTTTACCTTCATACCGGCTATTTTCTATCGATATTAGCACCAGCTCAACAAATACGTGATACAATTTTGACACCCGCATTCGAACATATTTATGTTTACTTGTTTACTTATTTGTTTGTGCCGTTAAATTTCAAATAACACGTGTCGTTGCTTCTGTTCAAAATCGCATCTTATTTTAGGGTTTTAGGTCGAGCGGTCTTACTTTCTCCAAGACGAAACCATGTGGATCTGAAAAGAACCTGAAGCCGTCTCTTTGCTGAAAACAGATGTCCGAATGAATACCTCTCTTGAACTAACGGTAATCTCATATCTGCATCTGCATATCTGTGAAGGAGAGGTACTTCACGCGCGAGATCGATTTGCCAAAAGGTTAAGGTTTTGTTGTCTTCTTCTTTAATATGAAATGCAAGAGTTGTAACTGTTCACTTGCTTTCTAGAAACTCAACATTATTGTTGGAATATTTTGTGTTATCGTTGGTCGAAGGCAAAATGTTTTTTTTTTGACATTAAAAGAAAGCTTCATCGATATTCTGTTCTTGTAAAAAAGAAGCAAGGCTGCAATGTAACAAAATTATAGATTAATTATAAGAAAAAACACAGTCTTGTCTTTCAGACTGTGTGGACTTAATTTATGTTTCCAAAGAAACAACACACTTTATCTTGATAAAGTTGTTCCTTTTCAAATAAACTTCATACTTTATGAAATGTTGACATAATACATTTACTCATTATATTATCTGTTAAAAAGCATTTGCCAAGCTTTTAGTGTGTTTTGCAACTAAATCATTGCAAAGGAAACGAAAGAAGTGTCTTTGAAGCGTACTAATCACTCCTATTCATCTAAGGCTTGTGTCTCCCCCAATTAACTTATTTGCGTGATGAACATTGAGTCTAATGTCGGCAGCGCTTAAAGTACGTTTCAAGTTGAAAGTCAATGATCGTCTGATGGTGTATACGGAGAAGGTAGACTCACGACGCGGTACAATTTATCGCAACAACAACAACAACAATGACGACAACAACAACATCTTTGATAACTACGAATATGCTATCAGTCTATTAGACAGGATCTATTGATTTATATTCACAGCAAATTAGTGGCAAAGAAAACGTGATAATAACTTGAAATTTATTCGAAAGCACCCTAAGGCACATGAAATCTTCCAGCTGTTCGACTGTTGTGTACGGTTAACTCAGCATGATACTGACCTCACTACCTTTGATTTTAAACTGATTCTGGATCATTTTAACTGATGTGGTCTACAAATTCCAAACTTTTAAATCATTGGTATTCTATCTGGCTTCAAACGAAGTTTGCATCATACAGTGATAAACAATTTTGTGTCTCCTTATCTAATTGGCTCGCTTTTAGTTTTGGTGAAAGACTGTTAAATTCTTAAGACCATTCGAAAGATCGTCAAATTTTCAATCACTAAATCTTCTAACCGTACAAAGTGTTTTAAATAAATATTTATACTGATTTTTTACCTTAAATTAAGGTTAATCTGAAAGGAACATTTAGTTTCCAAAATGACTCATTCAGATCTGATTCGAAGGGTTCCAATAAATCGGCGTGAATGCTTCCATCTCGATTGTCTGCCTTCAAAAAGTCGTCATAAAAACTCTTCAAAACTTATTGCGTCAGGCGCTTTTACAGAATGGCTTACACAAGGCATATTCATTGGACTGCAATTGACAGCGAGGGGCAAATCATTCATGCAAAAAAGCGTGCAAGATTTTCAGATCACAAGGATTTTTACAGATTTTTGATGGATTTTACTTCAAAACGAATAGATTTTTGCCAAAGGTGTACGATAGACTTTTGGAGTGAGATGCCCCTCGATTGGCCGCAGATTTTTTCGCGGCATGGCTCGTATATCCTAAAGCTGTAGGAGAGAGGATCAATTTGCCTTAAGAGGATCTTAGGTTTTTAGAGTGAGTTGGTCAAAGAGTTCTTGAGTAAGTGAGTCAAGCAGGCAATCAATCAATCAGTCAATCGAGCCAAAGAGCAGCCATAAAGCACGAGAAACTACTCAGAAATCCTTTCAGGGTTCCTTTATAAAAGTTGCATCAATAAACTTGTTACTTAGGCCCTCACTATGCTCAGAAATATTTGTTGGTCCTTCTGAACAGTGTTAAAGGAAAACGCTCATTAAAGGACCTTTAAAGGAAACAGACACAGCTTTACCTCATAGACACTATGACTAGGCAAAGGAAATAGGCAAGTTTACTAAGCTAGGCTTGATAACGGGCTATGCTCTAAACGTCACTTCTTTCAATTCGCATTAAAGTGCTTATATTTTATGTCATTTACTTGTTTCCCTTTGTATTTTGGCACTCTGCGCAGCAAGAAGATTTTGTCCCATTTTTCATTCGCTACTCAAATTTGTCAAAAAGAATCGATCTTGTTTTTAACTTGGCCCGGATCAGCTTTTTAACGTTTGAAAGCACATCTGTCCTATAACTGCTACCGTATTACATTGTATCTTAACTTTGAAACATTTTAATTTTCTTTTTCTTTCTTTAACTTTAATATGAATTCATTAAAAGTATTTGCTAGTCAAGCAATCCAAGGACATGCATAACTTTCTTTAGGTTGATAAGCATCCGATTTGGAGTTGAGAATGCTTTTTGATAACTGGGCATGTAGTTCTGTTTTGTGACTTCCTTCGTGTCATTTTCACAGCGAAACGCTCAGCTTCAACTGAGAAATCTTTAATGTTTTTGTAACAGTAGTGAAAAAGCCTTGATCCTGACCGGGCCTGAACTGTGAATTTAAACTACAGAGCTCGTCATTTGCGTTTTAAGCTTGGAGACATACTGTTTATGCTTAAAAGTATTCAGGTCATTGAGATAAGGAAAGAGCTGGGGATGAATTTCGAAGTATTCTTGCATTTATATTCAATATCTAAAGATGTAATTGATTTTACGGAGGACTGACAAAGTGGGTTCTAATGCCTTGTGATTGCTTCTACGTAAAAAGTGATTAGGGTATGCTTTAGGGCTGCAAATTTCGTGTTGAGGAAACGGTGCTCTCTCGGCGCTTACCCGATTTGAGTTTATTTTAAAACTCTTGCTTGATTTTACTGGAAAGAATAGTCCATTCATCTAACTAGAAAGTGATTCTTGAAGGAGTGAAAATCTTTCCGGTAAAAAAACGAGTTTTTGGATACAAATGATAAAATTTAGTTTCTTGCTAATTGCTGTGAAGTAGCCTGAATATTCTTGTGCAGTATTCTCTTGTCACTTCTTTTAAGCAGGAAAGCCTCCCAGAGGTCTTAGATCGTTTGGCTTGCATCTGTTTAAATACGATTTGACGGGCAATACTGCGATTATTATCAGGAAATTGATCAGATTTGAATATGGATGCAGCAATCAATCGGGTACTTGATATCAAACTAGGAAAGTTGGAGCTGGAATGGCGAGGACTTCTTGTTGAAATTGTTCTAACGGTTGAATTAAATTGACTTCAAGGCCCTGTTTACGCGAGATCGCATCCAAATGTATCCGTGCCCAGGCTGTAACGGATAGGTCTGCATTTAAACGGGACCCGACCGATCCGAACCCATTTAGATCTGCTATCCGTGCTCATTTGGGATCAGTTGGATCCGATCCTAAAAAGGTCAAGACGGTCCGCACTGGATCCAAACGAGTACCAATCGAAAGCAAGGCCTTGCAAGGTTCGACCAAGAGGCATTTCTAAAATGGTAGCCGTTAGAATTTTCGCCAAAATGACGATTTTCACTTGCTTCTGTTCTTTTTCATTGGATCCGATCTATCGTAAGCGGGACTTTAAACCCTGTCCTTGCATACTGAAACATTTGATGTCAGTCCCAACAAACCGAACGAAATTGTTATGGACAGACTTTTTAGCTACTCAAAGAATATGAATCGTAGGATGATATTTTGATAGATTTTGTAGAATTTTTCAAATGTGCACAAACAGTGGTAGAAGCTCTAACGCTAGTCATTGAAACTTTCATATAAACATGTATGAAATTATAGCTCAATCCAGAGTCTTTGGTCGAATAGCTAAAAGATCTTTGTTTTTGTATAAAGCTAGAACAAATAGACCTTTTAGCTATTCTAAAAATAATCAGGATCGAACGATACTTTGCTACATTTTGTAGAATTTTCGAATGCGCACGATGGTGATAGAAGCTCTAACGCCACTCGATTGAACCTCACGTATAAGAATGTATGAAAATAACGCTCGATCCAGACTCTTTAGTAGAGTAGCTAAAAGGTCTATTCATAAAGATTGCGCAAGTTTCAGCATGATGATTTCGCTGCTTGTGCGTCAGAGAAAACTTTAGTTGTCTTTGAACTGTTGCTAAGAACTTGGCGTTTGTTTTAATTTTTACGCTTCCTTGTGCAAATTTGATAGGATTTTGCCACAAAATCTTCACTTTAGGGGGCCTAGAATCGAATCCAATTATGGTTAAGACAGTTGACCCGAAGGACGAAATAAAAGTTGCATCCTATTTTGTTTCTTTTCAAATTCTAAATAATTTAGTCAGCCATAAATTGTTATTATCAGATATCTCCTAATATTTACTACCATACTTAATACCTAACCATGCATCATGTATTAGAATTTCTAGAACATTATCTACTTTCTAATAGTTTATTATATTAGCTTATGTTTTTTTACATGCCACAAACTAACAGGCTAACAAAAGTTGTTACAAAACAGAAAGATTTAGCGGTGTATGATCAGATTTACATCCTCTCGTGAAGCTGCTATTGTCCCAAGGCCTAGATTGGGGAACTTTTTGAAGAGTCTGATTCAACCAGCATACAATGTACGTGTCATGCCTCGGTTAGCCTTTGTTGACGTCATGAATTGAGGTGCAAAACTATGGAATAGCTAAGTCAAAGCAGGCAACCTGCTTGTATGGTTTCAAGAAAACTATCTAAAAATTTTTTTCTTTGACCTTGATTTAACATTTGGATTTTAAACATTATTGTAAATAGGATTTGATATTGTAAGTAAGATTTTATAGTTTACCTTGATTGATAGCTTTTTACTTTATACCTGAAATTGTAATTAATGTTTTTATCGGAAGGCCCCTTGAAATCCAGCATGCTGAGGGCCAACCCCCTTAAAATGATTAAATATGAAATTTGAAATATGAAAATGGAGAGAGCAGTGACCAACCGAGAGATGGCATACAGATGCCGTGTTAAAACAAACTTTTTAAGGGAGTCTCACTATCCAGTAGACTCACAATATAGTCCAAGTTATCGCAACAATAACAACAACAACAACAACAACAACAACAAATTTTATTTTTACTCAGACTGGG